>CM056056.1:63355617-63955617 GCA_029574335.1 Rana kukunoris
GGCGTAGCGTATAGTTGTCGGCGTGAGCCGACGCAAGTCAAATTAGCTAGAAATGGGCGTGATATATTATAATGAAGCGTGACCCCATGCAAATGATGGGCTGAGCTTCAAAAAACGAACTGCGCATGCGTCGGCTCTTGGACACATCCCAGTACGCATGTGCAGAATCACGTCGAGACAAACGCCTAAGATACGTCGGATCACTGAACGTAACCTACGCACAGCCCTATTCACGTACGACTTACGTAAACAATGTAAAATTTGTATTTTTTCCCCCCCGACGTCCATACCTTTGCATGACCTGTGCCTCATATAGCAGGGGTAACGTTACGCCGGACGTACGCCTTACGTAAACGGCGTAGATTACAGCGACGGGCGCAAGTACGTTCGTGAATCGGCGTATCTTGCTCATTTACATATTCGACACGTAAATCTATGGAAGCGCCCCTTGCGGCCAGCGTAAATATGCGCCCAAGATCCGACGGCGTAGGAGACTTACGTCAGTCGGATGAAGCCAAAATTCAGGTGTATTTTATTTCAAGAATAAGGCGCATAGATACGACGGCGCATCCGTGGACTAACGCGGCGTATCAGTAGATATGTCGGCGTAAGTCCTTTCTGAAACTGGCCCAATGTTTCATGTTAAAAAAAAACTTGGTAGACTGTCCAAACTTTTTCTTTTGACAGCTGAGTGAACAGATAAAGTCTCTCCACTGGAGATAGTCGGGGGGTTGAATTGACATCACAATTTTTTAACGACTAGTGGTTAGTGCACGAAATGGCGTACAGATACGCGTTTTTTTGCGCAATAAAGCCGACCTGCTGCAGTAAATATGGCAAGTGGTTAATTTTTTTCAATTTGACTGGAGCTCCTCTTTAAGTGTCCCTCACTGGGTCTCACAAAATAAATAACCACAAACACACACAGTTGTCCTTAACACTATTAAGGCTCCTCACACACGGAGCGGTCCGTTTTTCGGTCCGCTCCGTGTGTCCGTCAGCTCAGCGGGGGGTCTCCGCTCAGCTGTCGGAGGACAGGGCGGTCCCCGCACACTGTGCAGGGACCGCCCTGTCTCTCCTCCGCTCTCCCCTATGGGGAGTCGGATGGAAACGGACCGTCTGTCCGTTTGCATCCGATCCGTTTGGCCGGACGGAAGAAAAATAGGACATTCTTCCGTCCGCAAAAACGGATGCGGATCTGGTGGACGTTAGCGGATGCATCATCCACTAAGGGATCCGCTCCCATAGGGGCTCATTACAAGTCCGTAAACGGACTTGTAATGAGCGGACAAACGGTCCGCTAGTGTGAAAAAGGACCCTAATGGTGGCCATACACTCCACGAAAAATCGTCCGAACGAACTTTCGAAAAACTAAAGTTCTTTCTTGAGTGCAAACGATAGTGCCATCATGTAATGGCCGATAAATCGTTCAGTGGACATAAAAAAAAAAAAAAATGGTTCGTTTTTTTTACATATACCTAGTGCAGAAGGTTCGGACGGGAAACACATTAACCTTCCGATTTATCGTTCGTTCGGCAGAAAATTTCCAAACTTGCCCTTCGTTTTTTCGGCTCAAAAACGTCCAAACGATTTTCGATTTTGTGCCCATTAACTGGCCGAAAAACGAAAGATCTTTCTTTACGACTGATTTTCGGCCGAATTTTCGTATAGTGTATGGCCAGCATAAGTTATATTTTTTGTACTGTGTCTTGTACCATTTTTTAATTAATAAAGACCAACCTTGTTTTTGAAGCGTATCCGAAGAAAAAGAGCACTGCAAGGCATACAGTATGTGATAACCTTCGCAGATATCTTCTTCCTGACGCCGTCCAGGTCTTGCTGCCTGACACCGTCCAGGTCTTGCTGCCTGACACCGTCCAGGTCTTGCTGCCTGACACCGTCCAGGTCTTGCTGCCTGACACCGTCCAGGTCTTGCTGCCTGACACCGTCCAGGTCTTGCTGCCTGACACCGTCCAGGTCTTGCTGCCTGACACCGTCCAGCTTGAATGATGGCCAGGCTGTCAAGGACACACCTCCTGGGGGCGTGTCATCAATACTACGAAAAATGCCACCAATGTCACGCAAAGGCAAGGTCTGCCTAGTTTTTCACGCCCCCCTCCACCCCCAATCAAATTACCACATGATAAAAGTAGTCAGTTTATTGGACCGAACAGAGAAATAAAAAAAGTCATGTCCAGGTGCGCTTTTACTGACCTGAATGGATGTGGACAGATGTTGACAGAAGCCCACTTGCATGTGACCACCCATAGGAGATTCCATCATAGATTGGAAGGACACAGTTGTCAAATATGTAGCATTTGTTTCCATGCGGATCCAACTCAGTCTAGGATCCGACTAAAAGGGAGGGCACCCATGTAAAAGCGGTCCTATTGCTGCTGGACATCACTACCCACCATCTTTCTCTCTGGACTGTAGCACCCTTTAAAGAGAACCTGTAGTGCTAGGACATAGATGTAATTGTGGATTTCATTCCCCCTTGAGGGGGCGAGCAGGAGAGTCAGGACACTCTCTATGTTGCAGATAGAGGAAGAAGCTGTGTGTTAGTGTGCGTCCTGACTCTCCTGCTCGCCCCTTCAAGGGAGGGGGGCAAACACGACACTCCACACCAGGGAGAAAGCCTTGCATTACTGTGTGGAGTTACAGACAGAAGAACAGGAAGTGAGGATTTCTCAGAAGAAATAAGGACATTTAAAAGCAAAATGGAAGGATGAGGTAAGTGAAGGAGGACTGCACTAAGGTAAAGGAAGCTATTTAGGAAAAAAATGTTTTTGCCTTTACAACCCCTTTAAAGAGGAGGTTCACACTAGAAAAAATAAAGAAAAAAGTCAGCAGCTACAAATCCTGTAGATGCACACTTTTAATAAAAAGGGAACACTCACCCAAACCAATTCTTCACCAATGCCTTCACGTTCCTGGCACCAGCATCTCAACTGTGGGCAGGCGGCTATGGTGCTTTCAGCTTCACAGCTTGGCTGCCCACTGCACACTCTCGAGCCACGCCACGCTTTGTTAATGGTCCTGCAGTCTTCTAGGACCTGCAACGTGTCCCAATCAGAAGACTGAGGAGGGAGGGGGAGAAAAGAACTTCTGCTCGATCACCTAGGCAATCTGAGCAGAAGCGGGAATGGGTACCTGACAAAACTAGATACCCACCCATAAAAAATATATTTATGACGACATGGGGAGGAGGACTTAGGCAAAACTTCCCCTTTTGGGAGAGCTTTTAACTCTGGGAATTACCCTTGCAATTGAGCCCCCTGCATTGCAAGGCTTATAGAGTTAGTTCACCTTTTCAGAGAAGGTGCACTTACCTCTGTGGGTGATGAGCTGTCAGTGCCCACACAGCCAGTGCAGAGGTCTGGACATTGAAAATTGACGCTTTTACGCTTTTCTCTCTCTTTATTCTTCACTGCTTCCGGGACAGATTAGAAAGATGCTTAGTGCTGGCGCAGACCAATCCCAAGCGCTCCAATCTGTCCAGGAATCCCCTAAGAAAGTAGAGGGAAAAGAGTGGGGATTTCAAATGTCCCCACCACTAAACCAGCTTTGGGGGAATTTACAGCAAAACACCCACAAAGGTAACTAGAGCAGGGACCGGGGGGTGTACAGTGTTCACATTTTCTGAAAAGGTGAACTTACACTTTAAAACTAAATAGCCGTGTTACCTCTGCGTTTTTCAGGTTCCATGCACACTGGGTATTTTTTTTTAAGCTCCTAGAAGCTTAAAAGGGGTTGTAAAAAAAGGAAGGCAGGCATCGGATGCCACAAGGCGGATGATAAATGTCATTCATCAAGCAGAAACATCTGGAGCCCCCTCTATACTTTTGTCCCTAGACGCTGAAAAAGCGTTCGACAGAGTACATTGGGGGTACCTGTCTTCAGTTCTCACTAAATTTGGATTCACAGGCCACATACATAGCGCAATAATGGCATTATACTCTAATCCCTCGGCCAGAGTGTACTCTGCTGACTCGTCTTCCCCCTTCACTATTACTAATGGGACAAGACAGGGCTGCCCCCTCTCCCCCCTGATCTTCAACCTGATAATCTAGACACTGGCCCAATTCATCCGTACAAACCCACTCATATCTGGCATAATGGTAGGTGGACAAGAACAAAAAATCAGCCTTTTTGCTGATGATGTCATACTCATGCTATCTGACCCATCCTCGTCACTCCCTGCGGTCCAAGAGGCGCTAGCCTGTTTCAGTAAAGTATCTTATTACAAAGTCAACGAAACTAAATGTCATGTTTTAAACCTAGGAATTAACCCCACCACTAGTCTCTTACTGCAACAACTTTACCCGTACTCATGGGCAGATAATAGCATCACCTACCTTGGCATCCAACTAACAAAATCTACTGGCCAATTATTCCGCTATAATTACATCCCTTTTCGTACTAAACTTCAAACTGATCTACACAGGTTGGCATCTCAAGAATTATCCTGGACGGGCCGCCTAGCGGCCTTCAAAATGTTCCACTTACCCCAGATCTTGTATCTCTACAGGACTCTACCAATTAACATACCAACTCAATACTTCAAGTCCCTTCAGTCTATTTTTTCCTCCTACATATGGCAGGGGAAAAGGGCCAGAAGCGCGCACTCCACCCTTATTAAGAACCGTAAGGCAGGGGGTACAGGCTATGTAGACTTTCACCATTATTACCTGTCCACGGTCCTTACCCAATCCAGAGAGTGGTTTCTGCCTGAACCACACACTCCGTGGGGAAGATTGGAGTCCGCTCTCTTCCCCAACTCCTCACTAGCCTCCTGGTTATTCTCTACCACTTCTAAAACTAAACTCCCCTCCTCCGTCTCCCCCACAATGTCTGCCACGATCCGTACATGGAACAAATTTGTTCACATTTGCCACGGATACCCCGACAACACCCCCTTAAAAATCCCGATCGAGACTCTACAATTTAACAGACATGATATCCTACAAAAGTTGGCGTGAAAAAGGCTTACTGTATATCAATGATCTCTTCACAAATGGTAGGAACAAATCTTTCCCCATTTTGCAACAAGAATTCAACTTACCCAATTCGGACATCTATCTTTACATTAGAACTCGACACTTCCTGTCTGCCTCCCCCCACTGGGAACGTCACATACCTCGGCCCACTTAGTCCTTTCTTACACACCCCTCACCCTCCCAAAAGGGTACCTCAATTTTCTATAACGCTCTCCAACAGAAGTCCATATTCTCAAAATCACCTGCCCTGCTCAAATGGGAACTGGAATTAGGTAGTCCATACACCACCCAACAATGGGCTAAAGCCTGCTCGGCCACATTTAAAGTTACTAGTTGTTCTACCCTCTGGGAACTATCCACCAAAATTACGCAGAGATGGTACTTAACCCCTGACAGATTGTCCAAATTCAATAAAACACAGAGTGATCGGTGCTGGAGAAACTGTGGGCACTGAGGAACATTACTTCATGGAGTTGTCCTAATTTATCTCAATACTGGACTTCGGTCTTCCACGTGATCTCCGAAGCCCCTCACTCTGCAATCACTCCCCAACCTGGCCTAGCGCTCCTGTCGCTCGACCTGGACCAAGTTCCATTCCACGCCAGACATACTGTCCTACATATTCTGTTATCTGCTAGACTGAGCATTACAAGGAACTGGAAAAATCCTGTGCCCCCCACTATAGGAGCTGCCATACAGACTACACAATTACACTGTACATATGAGAAAGTGCTAGCACTCAGGGATAAGCACAAAGAGGATACGGCAAAACAATGGCACCTATGGACATCCTGGTACGACAGAAACTGCATGAGTCCACTTGCCTTGCCGTAAGACTTTTTGGGCCAATTTATAGGAACTTGAAGGGGAGCCCACCTCGGAGCCCGGGACACAGTCGTGAACCCAGTTGGGGGTGTCTGGAGTCGGAGGTGGTCCTCCCCCGGGGCCAAGCATTTCAAAGGTGCCCTACCCTTTGCTCTATCGCTGCATGGTAGCAGCCTTCGAGATTGGAATCCTAATACAGTTAACAGTCTAGTTGCACCTGGTTGAATTGTCGTGGTGGTGTCTGACCACCATACTTGTGTTTGTTCTTGTGTTATCTTAAGTCACTACTTGTTATGATGTTATGCTTGACGTAGTGCTCCGACTACATTGACTTATATTGCTTTGATCCACAATGTATTGCATTATTTTGCATTATTTTGCTTTGTTCTGTTAAAAAACAAAACCTTAATAAAAAACTTATTGATAAAAAAAAGGGGTTGTAAAGGTAAAAAATAAAAAAAAATGATGTTTTCCCTAAACAGCTTCCTTTACCTTAGTGCGGTCCTCCTTCGCTTACCTCATCCTTCTATTTTGCTTTTAAATGTTCTTATTTCTTCTGGGAAATCCTCACTTCCTGTTCTTCTGTCTGTAACTCCACACCGTAATGCGAGGCTTTCTCCCTGGTGTGGAGTGTCGTGCTCGCCCCTCCCTTGGACTACAGGAGAGTCAGTGGGCTTCCCGACTCTTCTGTATTCCAAGGGAGAGGCCGACCCCTTTAACAGTGTTCTTATACATGTCTATGCATACTACTTTAGGCTATTAGCATTTTTTTAGTTTCAGCTTCTAGGAACAGAAAAACAAAAATGTTTTTGTAGAGTTTCCTGAAGTGTCTTTGCCAACAGATAAAAGTCTGAATGCTCCTAACTGCTTCTAAATGCTCCTAGCAGCTTTTTTTTAGCTTTTCTCCCCACCCACTACCAGTAGGGGGGGGGCCCTTCTCCCCACAATGACCAGCTACGGCATAGGTGTCAAACACAAGGACGGCAGGCTGAATCCGGCCCTCTAGGCCATTTCATGTGACCCTCGCACCTCTCCTGCTGCTGCAGAAGATCGCCGGCCCTCCTTTGGTCCTCCTCCAGACCCTTACTTTTTGCTTTTAAGCAATGCATACAGCTTCTTCCCAGCAGCAGCATAAGGAAAGAGGGGTGCACTGTGCTGTAAGGGAGAGTGGGGGACTCAACTTCTGATGGGGGGGTGGCTCTTGACATCCAATGTAAAGGGGAGGGGATGCGCTGGACATTAATCTTACAAAAACAACCGGCCCCTTTGAGGGCAATCATAATGCTGATGCGGCCCGTGATGAAATTGAGTTCGACTCCCCTAAGCTCAGGTATCAGCAAGTGGTTGCTAGGAGTGGTGGCGCTTCTCCCCACCAACCACCATCGGTTGTCTATCTGCAGTCGTCGCCTCTCTACATCTGTTCAAAGTGCTGAATATGTAAAGTAGGGTTGTCCCGATACCACTTTTTTAGGACCGAGTACAAGTACCGATACTTTTTTTAAACGTGTCCCCAAATGCAGCCATGTCCCCCACATATTGCTGCCATGTCCCCCCACATATTTCTGCCATGTTCCCCCACATTTGCAGCCATGATGTCCCCCTACCTGATGATGATGATGATGCCGCCGTATATACAAAGCTGCCGCCGCGATTACATGCAGCTTTCGTTTTTCAATAGCTGTTTTCCCTATCGCCCGCCCTGTGTAAAGGACACTTCCTCTTGCTTGTGATTGGACAGATCCGTCCAATCGCTAGCAAGGGGGATTGTCCTTTACACAGGGCGGGCGATAGGGAAAACAGCTATTGAAAAACGAAAGCTGCATGTAATGTTCGCGGCGGCGGCTTTGTATATACGGCGGCGGGATCGGCGGGGGCGGCGGCGGCAGGGGGGGGGGTGCGAAGTATTCTATTTGGGTATTGGGGGTATTTGCGGGAGTACAAGTACTCCCGCAAATACTCGGAATCGGTCCTGATACTGGTATCGGGACAACCCTAATTTAAAGCATATCTGAGCTGTCAGAAAAAGGGGGCGGAGAACTGAAGTCACTCCCTACAGAGCTCAGTGAGGAGAGCTGATTGGAGGGAAGGGACACACCCCCGCCTCCCAAAGCTGTCAATCCTCTGGACATCGTTCTCCTGTCACCATTTTTCTCTTGGGTCAGGAAACTTGTCAGAAGAAGAAGTGATACTTTCTGATAGCATAGGAATGAAGCAGCAGATAGAAATGGCACTTAGTGCTCTAAATAAAGATAAGTAAACACTATAGAAGGATATGCTTTGTTCAGATTTCAAGTCTTAGGTTTACAATCACTTTAAGTGTTCCACATTCCTTCATCTTTACTTTATTGCTATAATCAAAAAGTCTAAGTCATTTATATCGAAGTATAAGAATTATTAGACGGGGTCTCCAGAGCGTTATTACAAGGGTTACTCCAGGTTGGAACGGCGGGTGTACTCGTAGAACTTTCACAGAAAGAATAACAGCAAAGTGCTGAATAATAAATATATAGCCCAACCCCAAGCTCAGTGTCCCCAATGTCACACATTATGTCACTTAGGTTTTGTCCAAACTGATTTGCTTATAAATATAACAGTATATGGCCAGCCTATACAATCTGATTGTACGATCTTCCTAAGATCTACACATACAATACAAGCACAAAGCAAAACAAATGTAACATATATTGGAGGGTCATATTAGTTAGCAATAGAAAGTTGTTGGTGAATGTACAATCAGATTGTATGGTGTATGGCTGGATCAATACAGAATAAGAAAACCATGACACCTGATGGAAAGGGAGAGGATACACACAGAGCTTGTTTATCACCATTCCCCCCACAGGGCACAGGAGAAGAAGACATGTCTGTGCACAGGGGACTCCATCCCAGGCAGGCTGGGGACACAGTGACACTAGTACAGGAATGTGCCCGTCTCTGCTCTCCTTACCTGGGACTCCATACTGCCTGACGTGCTGCTGGGGACAGCTTGGGACAGCAGGAGGGACATGTTCCTGTGACGATCCCTTGTCCCCCGGTCCTTCCTGTACGTGCAGCTACAACAACAGCAAGCACAGCCCCTACAGCTGTGCACAGGCGACCGAGGCCACCTAACTTGTACTTCCACTGAGCTAGGCAGACAAAGCCACGCCTACCTCTGTCCAGGCACCATCGCCTATTGGACGGAAGCGAGGGAATGCAGTTTAAAGCTAACAAAGAGACGGGGTCTGATTGGGCCGTGCCGGCACAGGAAGTCACGATGATTGGAGGAAGCAGTGTCAGTCTGCGGCGGCCATATTAAGTGGGGCAGCTCAGCTAACATGATCATAATAATGTATTGCTGTTTGGACTGTACGACCTTATGTTGTATTTCTTTAGACATACGTTAAAGCAGAACTGCAGGCAAAACTTTTTTTGGATAGAGTAAAGGAAAGGTTATAACCCATGGGTTCTTTTTTTTTGCCAGAGTGTCCCATTGGGGGCATTTCTCTTCACTTTCTGTCCTATAGCCATAGCAAGAAGTGAGAGGCAAGCCCTCCAAGGTGAGGAAATACCTGCTTGTCACCAGAACTAGGAACATTTCTACACTAGTCTTGATCTGGTGAAAACCCAATATTTGGGTTGGCCATACATTATACCATTTTCTTATTCAATTTCCTTTAGATTTACCTTCAACTATGTAGCGCAGGGGTCTGCCTGATCGCGCGCACATTTAACCAGTTACAAACTGGAAGATATTTCTCCTTAAGGACTAAAAAAGGCATTTTTTTGCGATACGGATCTGTGTCGCTTTAACTGACAATTGCGCAGTTGTGCGCCTATATACCCCAACAAAATTGAGGTAATTTATTTTCTCACAAATAGAGCTTTCTTTTGGTTGTATTTGGTTGTATTTAATTTTTAGCGCTATAAACAAACAAAATAACAAATTGGAAAAAAAAATATATTTATTACTTTTTTCTATAATAAATATCTCCAAATAAATAGAAAAATATATATATATATATATATATATATATATATATATATATATATATATATAAATCTTCATCAGTTTAGGACAATATGTATTCTTCTACATATTTTTGGTTAAAAAAAAAACAATAAGGCCTTGTACACACGAGGGAATAGATCCGATGGGAACGGTCCGACGGACCGTTCCCATCGGATCTGTCCGCCGGATTGCTTTGATCCGATGGCTGTACACACCATCGGATCAAATTCCCCGCCGGCGGACAGCGCGGTGACGCGGCGGTGACGTTGACGCCGCCACGTGACCGCCACGTCACCGCACCAGGAAGTAAACACTTCCGCGCGCATGCGTCGGATCCATTCACAGGATACGACGCATGTGCGGGCAGATATGTCCGCTGGTTTGCCGCACTAACCAGCGGACATATCTGACAGACAGCTCTCCGGCGGAAAAATTCCAAAGCATGCTTTGGAAATTTTCCGCCGGAAGAATCCGGCCAGAACGGTCCGTTTTATTCACTCGTGTGTACAAGGCCTAAGTGTATATTGATTGGTTTGCGCAAAAGTTATAGCATCTACAAAATAGGGGGTAGTTTATGGCATTTATTATATATTTTTTACTAGTAATGGCGGTGATCTGCAATTTATATCAGGACTGCGACATTGCGGCGGACAGATTGCACACTTTTGACACTTTTTGGGACCATTCACATTTATACAGCGATCAGATTAAAAAAAGCCATGACTAAAATACCAGGTACTTATATAGCGCCATTAATTTACACAGCGCTTTACATATATTGTATATTCACATCATTCCCTGCTCTCAAGGAGCTTACAATCTAGGGTCCCTAACTCACATTTATATACTAGGGTAAGGTGACCACATTTTTAAAAACGAAATCCAGGGGCATATTTTTTTTTATACTAGTAATGGTGGCAATCAGCGACTTTCTGCCAGTAGCCACAGCCGTTCGCCTCACAGCCTCTCAAGTCTCACTTTTTGGCCCCGGCTACTACTGGGTGGGAATCGGAGGAAGATCACTGTGCCAAAGAAGGCAAGTAGATAAGCAGGTAAGTGGTTGGCTGGGACTTGAGCCAAGGCACAAGAGCATGCGAGCGGAGCTGAATGGGCATGCACCCGAAACTGAAGAAATATTCCCTCCCCTCTGATCAGCACATGATCATGAGAAAGGGGCACATTCATCATGGAAAAAATACACCCCCCCTAACCTAATAAGAGCGACGGAGCGGTATAATTCAGAATTATTTTATTTTTATTCTGCACTGATTGACTTTAAAATTGACCCAGCCCCTGTTTAAATGCAATCCGTAGACAGACTTGGTCCAGGGACAGTGTCCCCCATCCAGGGACTGTCCCCAAAAACTGGGGATGTCTGGTCACCCTATACTAGGGCCAATTTTAGACAGAAACCAATTAACCTACCAGCATGTCTTTGGAGTGGGGGAGGAAGCCAGAGTACCCGGAGGAAAACCCACGCAGGCACAGGGAGAACATGCAACTTCCAGGCAGGTGGTGTCTTGGTTGGGATTTGAACCAGCGACCCTTATTACTGCTAGCCGGAAGTGCTAACCACTGCACCACTGTGCTGCCTACTACTGTATAAATGTCACTGGCAGGGAATTGGTTAACGCTAGGGGGCGATCAAGGTGTTCCCTGGGAGTGTTTCTAACTGTATGGGGGCTGGGCTGACTGAAGGAGGAGAGAGATCACTGTTTCTAATCACTAGGAACAGCAGATCTCTAACTCCCCTGTCACAACAGCGATCTATCTGTTTACATTGACAGATCCCTGTTCCGGCAGTCATCGAGTCCGCTGTCGTACAACGTGCGCAGCTGCTATGGCTCCTAAAAAGGAGCCAGCGGTGATTTGCGGGAACGTGCCAACCTGCCATCATATAAGAGTCTGCAAGTGGTTAACAGGGATGGACTGGCCATTGGGACTACAGGGAGTTTCCCGGTGGGCCGATGGCTCAGTGGGCCGGCTTCAGTGACAGCGGACTGTTTCCCCCCTCCACTCCTCTGTCTCTCTCCCTCCCCCGCATTGCTCACCTGGGGGGAACAAAGAAGTAGGGGGAGGACCAGAAGAGCAGGGGGTTTCTCACTTCTGTCTAATCTTGTCCCATAAGGGGGCACCGAACTGATTCTTTGACCCGGGTGAAATAATGTCTACCAGTACTCTAATAAAGTAGAACGGCTACTGGCTAGTGAAGGGGGAGAGGGGGCTTGAGTGGCAGGGGGGTGGCATGCGGGAGTTGTCCGGCCGCCATGACCTGTCAACGTGGGCCAGTCTGGATGAAGTCCAGGGCCAAATTTCTGTTCCAGTCCAGCCCTGGTGGTTAAGGCCATGTTCACAAATATGCAAATTGGATGCGGGATTGGACGCACTGGACCCCATGCTGTGAGCCGTGACCGCAACATATGTTTGCGGAGCCTGACATTTTTTAGGTTTGGCCTCAAATTTTATGGTTTTGGTAAATCTACAGGAAAATGATGCCTTCATAAAGACACAGGCATTGGAATAAGATCAGTGCTAGGTGGATGTCAGCAACATGATCCTGAAAATAAAAATAAAACCTGGATTGCAACACATTAAACAGAGATAATATTTAATATTGTGCAAGATGCAGTCACACTGTCACGGGGATGAAGCCTGAGGTCTTCTCGCTTCTATCAATGTAGGATCTAAAGCAGTGGGGATCTATTCAGAGGCTGCTTGCCATTTGTCTAAGGGCCCATTCCTGTGCATTGTGCGTTTATGTGCGTTGTATAAAGGCAGCTTCTTCATTTTGAATGAGCTGCCGACACACAGGATCAGATCAAAACCAGACATGCAGCATTTTGTTTCTGATGCAGTAGTATGTTTTGGTACTCTGCGACGCATAGGCATTGGAGCGCAGTTGCCTTAGTGCATTGGGGTACAATTCAACCTGCCAACATTACCAGAAAACAAAAGTGTGTTTCTGTTTCAAGGGATTTTGCAATTAGTCAGATCCTCCCTTCCATGTTTTTACTGCAGGTTAGATATGACAGCAAGAAGCACATTGGTTGCTATAAACAGTAAAAACTGTTCTAACTGCAGATTAGTTAAGATATGAATGAGGGGTGACATAAGGTAAAAACAGGGAAAGGATAAACCCAAGGGAAAAAGACCAAGCTAACTTACCGGCCAGCTCTCAGACAACCTAATCCACCTGTGAAAAGCCTCATACACACGATCGGACTTCTATTGGACTTTTCCGTTGGCCATGAACTTGTTCTGCATACACATGGCAAAACATTTTCAGCCAACTTTCTCCAAATCACGTGGTTTTTCAGCTCTTTACCGCCATCCTTTAAGCAACTTCTGCTATTGTTGTCTGATAAAAATGTATAGAGAAAAACCGGGATGGCCGCACTCCAAAAAAATGGTTCCTTTTAATAAAACTGGTCACAACATGAACATATCACAGCAAAAAATCAGGAGGAAACTAACGCGTTTCACACTATCATACAGTGCTTTTTCATAGCTATGAATAAGAACTGTATGATAGTGTGAAATGCGTCAGTTTTTCTCCTGATTTTTTTGCTGTGATATGTTCATGTTGTGACCAGTTTTATTAAAAGGAACCATTTTTTTGGAGTGCGGCCATCCTGGTTTTTCTCTATACATTTTTGCATACTATTGCAGTGCCTGCACCCAGGTGTTTGGCCTCCACCTTGCAGTTCCCTGGGATCTCTGAGCAGTAAACTTTCTTTCTCATCCTATTGTTGTCTGATCTTTAGCATTGGTTCTGAGCATGTGTGTTTGGACTTTAGTCTGATGGACTTGTGTACACACGATCAGATTATCCTCCATCGGACATTTGTTGCCGAAAAGTTTGAGAGCATTCACAGCGACATTTTTCCGATGAAAAAACGAAAACAATTGTCCGATGGAGCATACACACGGTCGGATTGTCCAATAAAACACACCCGTCAGACAATTGTTGTCAAAAAGTCAGATAGTGTGTATGAGCCTTTACAGTATCAGTTAAAAGCACCTGCCCTCCTCTATCTATCAAAATGCACTGTGGAGACACTTATAAGTTAGTGTCAGGGACCACAGATACCAGGGTGCCATGGCGAGGCTCTGTGGCTTACGCATGCGTTTGCAAACCCCTGCTTTTAACGCATACTGTAAGGCCGTGTACACACGATCGGTCAAAACCGATGAAAACGGACTAAAGGTCCAAACCGATCGTGTGTGGGCCCCATCAGTCAGTTATCCTTCGGTCAAAAAAAAGAGAACTTGCTTTAAAATTCAACCGATGGACGCCTAACCGATAGATCAAAACCAATCGTTAGTACGCACGAGCATCGGTTAAAAATCCACGCATGCTCAGAATCAAGTCGACGCATGCTTGGAAACATTGAACTTAATTTTTTTCAGCACGTCGTTCTGACACAATCGTTTTTTTAACCGATGGTGTGTAGGCATATCAGACCATCAGTCAGCTTCATCGGTTAACCGATGAGAACGGTCCTTCGGATGGACTGATCGTGTGTATGTGGCCTTAGACGGGTTGATTTGGTTGTCTGCGAGCTGGTCGGTAAGTAAGCGCGGTCTTTTTCCCTTATACTTATCCTTGGCCCTGTTTTTACAGATATGAATGAGGCCCATTGTGTTGTTCTGACAGTCGTACATCTACTGATAGGAAAAATGCCATAAATGACCAGTCTATGAAGCAGTAGAAAAAATGGCAAGATAGGGATTGACCGTGGGAATTGTGGGCTTTCCGACTGTCTATAAACATCAAGTCACATGTCTGGGATTAGATAAGATTTCATTTTACAATTCTCATAATGTGTATTTTCAGGTGTGCTTGTTCAAGTGTATGAGTGCTCATTCACACAAAAAAAATCAGACTGGTGAGCTGCAGTTTTACTGCTTCCCAACCACACACCTAAACAAGGGTATGTAGCCGCTCAGGGCTGTAAACATCCTGTGCTTCATGGCCACAGAAAAAATTAACCCCCTGAGTCTGGTGGGCAATACCACCACTGAACACAACCTATTCAGGCTAATAGAGCTGCACTGCAACCACCCTGCAACAGCGTGTAATGTACACAGGGGCAGACTGACCACTCGGGCACTGCCCTAGGGCCCCATGCCACTAGGAGGCCCCATCAGGGTTGCCAGCCTCAGTAAAACCAGGGACAGTATGTAAAAATCTGTGTTTTAAAAAAAAATTCCAAGAGTATAGCTCCCCGCCTCTCCAGTGCCTTTTCAGTGTGTGTATGTTTATTCTGTGTGTATGTATACTGTGTGTGTATATTGTGTTGCTGTGTGTGTATACTGTGTATGTATACTGTATGTGTGTGTATACTGTGTCGCCCCATAATCTATTGCCGGGGGCCCCATAATCTCCTATTGTCCGGGGGGCTCATAATCTCCTATTTCCCAGGGACCCCATGAGTTGTCAGTCCGCCCCTGAATGTACATGTTTCCGACGCAGTAGGACAGGATTGTCAAGGTTAAAACAGGAGGTGAGGAGATGACACTTCCAACACTCTTTGGCTGAACAGCAGAACCCCCAATTTTTCCATTCACAGAAAGCCTTGTGTTCTGTGAAAAGAATAGAAGACACTTTCTGAATGGAGGAGGTGAAGAGTGAGCAGCCCCCAGCCATTACTGTATAAGCAGGAGAACTCACAGCATCTGAGCTATAAGGTCTCATCCGACAATGGTATGCAATGACGATTTGTAGCATCCCCAGCTACCTTCTGGATGTAGTATACCAAGAATTAAGCTCCGTTCACACCTTCACGTTCCTGGGGCAAGTGCAGAAACGCATGCATTCCCAGAGTTTGCAAAAAAACGCACGTTGCAGTGCCATAAATTGGTAATGATACCCCAAACGAGGGAAGCCAACATGCATGTTGCCGCTTGCAAAAAATACGTAAAAATGCACAATAAAAACACCTAAACCAGAACACAGAAAAAGCCCAGATAGCGAGCAATAGTGCTGCAAGTTTGAAAACAACTGTCTATTGCTAGACTTTCCAGGCTTTATTAGTTTGTCCACGTGACTCCAGATCAACTTTCTTTGCAAACATTCTGCAAGTCTGCTGCAAGTTCTGGTTCAATAATGTTATGCTATATCCATCCCACCACAGGGGGTCACTGTGGCTGAATTTTCATG
Organism: Rana kukunoris; assembly: GCA_029574335.1. NCBI lineage: Eukaryota > Metazoa > Chordata > Amphibia > Anura > Ranidae > Rana > Rana kukunoris. The sequence goes on from CM056056.1 coordinate 63,371,597, forward strand.
TTGTATACTTGCAGCGCTCTTGCTGTAGACTCACCACTGCAACTTTGCTCTTGCTAGAGACTTGCCATACTAATTTGCTACAAATTGCAAAATTGTCAAAGTGTCGCGTTAGTCACCATTGAAATTGATGCAATGCACAGTGTTGTGCAAAAAAGCACACAAAAATGCATGCTTGACATACGCTAAGTGTGAATGGGACCTTAAAGTGCTCTAATTAAGCTGGACCCAGAACATGGCAAAGTTCAATTTTATGAGCGCTTTCACATTTGCAGTTTTCTCTGAAGAGCGATCCCCATTCAGATTGCATTTTAGAGGCCTTCTCACTGCCTGGTTTAAAGCAATATTAAACCCAAAACCAAAAATATTGTAAAATAATATATTTCAACTCATCAATCATTAGATGAGGTGGTTGTATTTGTTTTCTTCATTTTAGGCTTTTTCCCCCTGTGCCATCACCCAGTGATCTGGCCAGTAGTACACCTCCTGTATTAGCATGCCCCCACTCTGAATGAAGCTTCGGAAAATAACTCTTCCAATCCAACCCAACCATCACCTAGCCATTGACCCACAACCAACTGAGTCCGCCCAGCTTGATCTCCAACCCTACAGAAGCTTACTCTGGATGAAGGAACACAGGGGGCACTTTTGGACAGCAGCATGGTCAGTTGGGGAGGGGAGTGTTAGGTGGATTAGCAAATTTAAATACACTAACAAATTGAATCCAAACTCCAGTAAAACTTTACTTTACTTTTGTGTCTTTATTGATTTCTGTGAAAATGACAATTGCAGTTTAGTAGTTAACCACTAGGGGGCGCTGTAGGGGTTACGTGTGACCTCAAATGTGTTTCTAACTGTAGGGGGGCGGGGCTGGACGTGTGACGTCATTGATCATCTTTCCCTATATCAGGGAACAGACGATCACTGACATTGCCACTGTGAAGAACCATGGTTGGTGTAATTGGGGGTAACAAAGTAAGTTCTTAATCTTTGCAGACTGCAGAGTACGAAACTCTCAGTGCAGTTTTTGTGCATAAAAATGCGTAAAGGTGTGCACCTATTTAAAATATTTGTTTGAAATTTTATTTAAAATCAACATAGACATTTTTTCTTCCTGGAAATTAAAATCTATATAACAATATTATTAAAAATGATAATAAAGATAATTATATTCATATGTGTTTTTAAAGTGCCGTGCAGAGATCTACAACACATCTTGATATTTCTTTGATATTTCCCATAAAACATCATTGTGTGTACGCCAGCTGCAGCCCTAAGGGGTTATATGATATGTGCTGTTTATACAATGATGCATTGACTGTCTCCTCTGATCTCCATGGCAACTACAAATTGTATCAGTCACCTCTTGCCATTCACACATCATGAAGGTTAGAGGGGCCAGTTGAGCAGGCTAGGCTGCGCTGACAGTCTGGGCGTAGTCAGGTTGTTTTCTTGCAGAAGTCAGCTGACTTAGTTTAAAGGGACAGGATGTGGGAAGTCCCGTGTTGTTGTATTGCTTTTTTTTTTGTGTGCACTGCTGCTACTTTAGTCACATTATTATTATGATACAGAATTCATATAGAGCCAGCAGTTTGCACAGAGCTTAAAGGGGTTGGAAACCCTTGTTTTTTTTTTTTTTAAATAACAAACATATCAAATTTACCTCCACTGTGCACTTAGTGTTGCACAGTGTGGCCCCGATCTTTTGGGGTCCCCCAGTGGCGCTCACAGCTCCCCCTCGCATCGGTAAACCCCCTGGGAGACGTGCTCCTGAGTCCAACATTTGCGTCCATAGACACAGAAGTGCATAGGATGCATTAAGGTGAAAAAACACAAGGGTTTACAATCCCTTTAATCGCTTGCCAGATATACGTCTGCAGCATGGCACGGGCAGGCATAAGGACATACCTGTACGTCTCCTTTAAGAAGCGGTTGTTGCGGGCGGGCACGCGTGCCAGCCGCAGTCTCTGTAAGTGCGCCCTCGCTGCAGGCATTTCCACGATCGTCTCACAGAGAGATAGAACGGGGAGATGTTAGTGTAAACACATCATCGGGAACACAATCAGTGATGTGTCACAGCAAGCCATGCCCCCCCACAGTAAGAATCACTCCTTAGGGAACACTTAACCCCTACAGCGCCACCTAGTGGTTAACCCCTTCACTTCCAGTGTAATTTTTACAGTAACCAGTGCATTTTTATAGCACTGACTTCCGAAAGAATGAATGGAACAAAATACATTTTGGATTCATTACTTAAAGAGGAGTTCCACCTAAAAAAACTTTTTTTTAATCCACTCCCCTCCCCCTTACATGCCACATTTGGCATGTAATTTTTTTTGGGGGGGAATGGGGGCTTCAGTAGGAGTGGGACTTCCTGTCCCACTTCCTGCTTCCGTCGAAGGGCTGGTTAGGCGATTAAGCCTTAATCGCCTACACCAGCCCCTCCCTGTAGGCGATCACATGGGACACATGTTATGATTCGGAGATTCTGATGGATCCACCTCCATCCAACCCAAACACAAAAAGTAATAATCATCTTATTTCACTTGTATACCTTACTGTATTAATTGCAATAGTTTAATGAAAAATGTTAATGCAAAAATAAATAAAAAATAATCCGCTGATTATCCAAGAGTCAAAGGCTATTGTGCCGCTCTCAGCCGCATAAAACAAAAGGATCCAAATCAATTATGTTGTTCTGTTATTTCAGATGCTTCAAACATAAACAAAAGGCCCAAACTATTGCATCATGTCATCCAAATGAAACAAATGAATTTATTGTTTTCACTATAATTTATTTTGGATTAGTTGAAATTCATTACTATTGTGATCTGGAGATTCAAATACATCCAAATCTTTGAAATAACGGACATTTCCTCCGAATTTCGATTCATAACAAAATGAATTGCACATGTCTAGTTTCTAAAATTAATAACCCTGCGGGTGTCTTAATATTTGCATGGTGTAAATTGCACATCAAAAACACCTAAGGTGCTGTCAAAGTGCAACCACAGATTTTAAACAAGCCACCAAATTAGCCAGTACAGGTATGAAATGCAAATGAGCTAAATGATTCAGTTGTAAATGAGATCTGGCCATACATAGCACGTATTTCAGCAGATTTCTGCCAGAATTTGATGCATTGGTAGGTCGGGTGGCACCAGTTGGCTTGACAGAAATCCATTAAAAAGTGAAGGAGCCAGGTGGAAAATTGCCAGCTGAACACCGACTCCATCTTATCACATGCAGTCACTATTCAAGCAGCCATGGGTGGCTTCTGATTGATTACATTGGCCAGCAGTGAGATCCCTCTATCCAAGCTGTTTAGGATGGATTTGGGGAATTGAGTAATTTTCTCTCACTTAGTAAAGCCTCAATAATGTCCTATTATACTAAACAAAATAAGGTATAGCTGGGTAACCTCAGCACCACATTCCAATGACAAAAATAGAAGAAAAACATGAGGAAAATGTGAGGATTTTAAGGTGGTTATACCTTAACCTAATGGTGGTGGCTATTCTTGGGGGCAAGCTTGATACTTGTTGGTCACATGGATCGTGCCTCCTCTTGTCGGCTTTATCATTATATTTTAATTGACCACTTTGGAGTCCATTTGGAGGATGCTTACTTTATACTATTCATCATTTAACTTCTTTGCGCCGAGCGCGTGCAAATATGAGGCTTTCTTTAAGGCCTCGTACACACGATCAAATCTGTCTGCTGGAAACGGTCGGCCCGACCGTCCCAGCAAACAGATTCGACCGTGTGTACGGGCAAGCCGACGGATTTGGCCACCCGACAGATTTCAAAGCATGCTTTGAAATCTGTCGGCTGGGAACCCGTCCGCCCGACATGTCTGCTGGTTAGTATGCTAACCAGCAGACATGTCTTCTCGCACACGCGCGGAATGATTTCGACGCATGCGCGGAAGTGTTTTACTTCCTGGTGCGGTGACGTGGCGGCGTCAACGTCACCGCCACGTCACCGACACGTCAGCGCGCTGTCTGCTGGCGGGGATTTTGGTTTGCTCGTGTGTACACGCGAGCAAACCAAAATGCCAGCAGACAGATTTGTTCAAATCGGTCGGACAGACCGTTTTGAACAAATCGATTGCCTCGTGTGTACGAGGCCTAAAAAAAAAAAAAGAAAAGAAAAAAGAGGCTTTATGGTGCCCAGGTCTTGGCGCAGAGTGGCTGCATTTTTTAGACCAATAGTGCCAACAGCGCACACCCTGCACTAACTGAAATCTGTTTGCATCTTGCAACCAGGAGCTTTCCAATAATGTAACTGCCGTGACAGAAAATCATGGTGGTCACATGACGATAAGCCCTGCCTCCCGGCATTCTAAACCCTTTAAAGGGGAGGCATGCAACAGCTCTAAGGGGTAAGATTTCTGTCCTCGCTATTTGTCCCGTTTACCATTATCATTAAAAGTCAAAGTAAAAGCAAATCCCAAATTTTGGGTGCTCCCCAGAAAAGTAATAAAGGGAAAACCTTCCAATGGGAACACTAGTTGTGGTGACCCGGGGGTCCCCAAGAAATTCCCTTAATTTGCAGGGATTTCCTTTAACTTCCTGTTTGGCTAAGAAACAGGAAGCAAAGGGAATCTGCCCAATGGAACACGGTTGGAGGAAAAAAAATTCTGACAGCAGTTATAACTAGGGTTGTCCCGATACCACTTTTTTAGGACCGAGTACAAGTACCGATACTTTTTTTTATGTACTCGCCGATACCGAATACCAATACTTTTTTTAAATGTCATGTGACAGTTTTCAAACCACAATACAGATTAAGGATATTTTCTTTAGAATTATGAAGAACTCTAACTCAAGACATTATAAAAGAATAAAAATGAGTACAAATGAATAAAAATGTTTTATTTTCTTGTCACGCAGTAGTAAAAACTCAAAGAATTTTCACAGAACATGTTGATAAATACAAAAAAAGTATTCTATTTAGGTATCGGGAGCATTTGCGCGAGTGAGTACAAGTACTCCCGCAAATACTTGGTATCGGTCCCGATACCGATACTAGTATCGGTATCTGGACAACCCTAGTTATAACCCTCCTTTGCTTTATCCAAAATGAAAAAAATTATGTTTTGCCCATAGTTCTACTTTAAAGCAATTGTAAAGCCTAATTTTTTTTTTTAATAACGAACATGTCATACTTGCCTCCACTGTGCAGTTTGTTTTACACAGAGTTTTATACAGAGTTGCCCCAAACACCGACTTCTGGGGTCCCTCGGCGGCTCTTGCGGCTCATCCCCCATCAGATAACCCCTTAGAAGCGCTTTCCCGGGGGGTTACCTTGCGGGCACGCTCCCGAGTCTAGCATTCGGCGACCATAGCTGCTGAATGTATGACTCGGCCCTGCCCCCGGCGTCCGCATCATTGGATTTGATTGACAGCAGTAGGAGCCAATAGCTTCGCTGCTATCAATCTATCCAATCAAGATCCAGGACCCTGTGGAGAAAGGGACAGCGCGTCCCTGCCTAGGGAAATTCGGGGCTCAGGTAAGTAGAACGGGGGGCTAGGGGGCCAGTCACTGCCAGGTGTTTTTTCACCTTAATGCATAGGATGCATTAAGGTGAAAACACATGAGGGTTTCCAACAACTTTAAGCTTATTACTAGATAAAGCTGTGAAAATGTGCACTAGACTCCCTCAAGAACTTGTTCTGACCAGCTCAGTAGAGTCTTTTAAAAAAAGGCCTTGATTTTTTCCTAGATACACATAATATAACTGGATACTAATATTAATAGGTAAAGTTAATCCAGGGAACATCTGATTGCCTTTTGGGGACATCAGGAAGATACACATAGAATAACTGAATACTAATATTTATAGGTAAAGTTGATCCAGGGAATATCCCGTTGGCTTTTGGGGGATCAGGAAAGAGATTTTGTCATGCTTTGATGGGTTTTTGTTGCCTGTCTCTGGATCAACTGTGGGACTGTATATAGGATTGTATATATTTTTTCCTACTCTTCTATTGGTTGAACTGGATGGACTTTTTTCAACCAGACTAACTATGTAACTATACAACTATGAATGGCTTTTCCTATTTATTCCTGGGGTTAAAAGTCCCACATTCCCAGGCTTTTTATATCTCCTATTTTCCCAGTGTATTTTCTGAGTGTAACAACTATCATTTACAGCAACACTTTATCCAAGAGATTATTTTTCTCATATTAGAACATTGTTTCAACTCAAGCAGCACTATGTTAGGCCTCATTCACACATAGCCGACTCCGTCGCAGTCCGTTCCGACGGAGTCCGCCAGCTCAGCGGGAGATCAGTCCACAGATCTCCGCTGAGCCGACGGATGACAAGCTCCGCTCTGCTCACTGAGCGGGGAGGAGCTTGTCGAGCCCCACTGTCCTCTATGGAGCGATGCTGTCCGTTTTCATCAGATCTTACCCGATCCGATCCGCATGGACGGATGGGGACGTAAGCCCCATACGTTTGTTTTTAGCGGATCGGATGAGGTCGGATGTCAGCGGACATGTCTCCGCTGACATCCGACACTCCATAGACATGCATAAAGCACCCGTTCAGGTCCGCCTAAAAAACTGACAGACGGACCTGAACGGATCCATGTGTGAATGAGGCCTAACTGTCCAGCAACGTTGGATACATTGCAGAGTCCATGCCCTGATGCAAGCTTTTGTTTACTGTTAATAACTATTTCAACCACAGGGGGCAGTAGGGGGAATGCAAGCCTTAATCCACTGTTGTTTATCTTTTCAGCATTATATTGCCATGGCATACCTTGTTATTTGAAGACAATCTTGCAGTCTCAAATTTGCAGTAGAAAAACAAAGTATTAAAATTTTAATCTGATTAGTTGCTATAAACAGCAAAAATATGCCAGGAAAAAAAACACACATATACAGTATATGATTTGTTTGCCTGCTGGCATATTTTTGCTGTTCATAACTAATCAGAATACTTTGAATACTTGTTTTTTTCTACTGCGAATTCAAGGTTGTCTTCAAATAACAAGGTATTTATATATTTATTTTAAAAGATTTATAAATGCGCCCATATGAACTCCTTATATCAACTGTATACATTGAAAAACTGACCTTAGATGCAGACTTCTCCCATTTCATAGTGCAGCCTTTGGGGAGGCCCTACACTACTGAACATATACAGGTACAGTAGTAGCCATGTAGTATTTTCTGTTTATTACAGGTATTTATATAGCACTGACAATTTATGCACCACTTTATATACTGTACATTCACATCAGTCCCCATCCGCAAAGAGCTTACAATCTAAGCTCCCTACCCCACATGGATGCATACATATACACAGCTGTGAAGCAGTGGTGGTGTGTCCATAAAAGGCGCCCCCCGCCCCCCCTCTCCTGTCACTCTCTCTCTCTCACCATAGATAGATTCATGCATTGCATGAATCTATGGTCGCCGCTGCCGTCCCCTATTCATGTGCCCGGCCCATTGTCGGGCAATGGGCATATGAATTACAGGTGTGCGGGTGTGTTTTGGAAGCACCTGATTAGGGTTATTTGGTCCCCCAGTGCAATTGTCAATCCCTGAAACCAGGCTTTAGATCAGCACAACTCAATACAGGGGTTATTTTTCCTTTTCTTGTCTCAGAGCCTACAGGACTTGTTACAGGCAGATGGTAGGGAGAGGGGGGATCACAAAGTTAGGGACCCAGGACATCCTGCAGGAGATGCAGGGCAGGTGCCCTGGGTGTCTGGCACAAGTGCACCTCTACCAGGTGATTTTGTGAAGCCAAAAGCTAAACTTGTTCTCAGCCTGGATCCACAGAATGGTGGGATTTTGTTGGAATGGCTGGATGATCCCACAAATTCAGGGACGGTTGGGAGATATAATTGTGCTCCCCTAAGAATTGTGCTTCCAGGGCAACTGCCCCTGTGTCCCCACTAATGCTATGCCACTGCCTACAAGTACAACTTTAATTTTAGTGTCTCTCTGGTTTACTGCAGGAGAATGAAGGTTGTCTGGGCCCCATGGACATCCATTGGGCCATTGGCTTCTGTCTAGATTGTAATGGGGATGAAAAGGAATCGTCTAAGAGAGGAAAATAGACCTGGATAGAGCAAAAGTGCCCTTATCTTTTAAATGTAAATGCCAATTAGTACAGAGTATGGCTTGAACACCTTTGACAGCACAGCCCCTTGAAGTATCTGCTGTGGAAGTGTTACTTTGCTGGCACGGTCAAAACAAATAATTCTTACTATTCTTACTGCAATAAATAAACTTCAAACGTCTGGAATTACAGAACTCTTCTGGTATACTCAAATTAAACATTTGACAACAGATTGTGAAGAAAGGGGAACTGAAACTCTGAATACATAAATCACATGATATAACTTTAGCCAAGAATAACAAGATAAAATGAATAGCCATTTAAAAGAAAATGTAACAAAACCAGTTTTAGCTGCAATATTCAACTTCAATCCAGAGATTTCCACATAGAACCTTTTTTTTCTGCCATAAAATGTCTTCTCTTTTCTCTGCAGAGTTTCATGTTTATTCTTTGGAACCTGGTATAGTTTTGAATATCCACCATTCAGAGGTCCATCTACATTTTTTTTTGGTATTACAGTATACCATCTTATGTTGGATATCATATTTGATATACAGCTATCATTTTTTTGATTTTGTTACAGGCAGGGCCACCATCGGGGGGGAACAGTTCATACACATGTAGGCCAACAAGTCGTTGCTGCTGTTTAGTAGCTAAATATATAGGGGTTGTGGGATTCAGTGAGACAGCCAGTGGTCGGGCCCTGGGAAATGTTGGTGTCAGGCCCAGGCCTAAAGTTGTGTAGGGAGCCTCAAAATTTCTGTGGCACCTGTGGCAACCTCAACTGGGATAACACACGTTACTGATCTCAACATAAAGTACATCTAACCAAGGACAGGCGGCAGGAGAGAAATTAGCAAAGTCACTACACTACTAGGGACCAGTGGTGACAATCAAAACAAGTACCAAATGCAGTTACTATGCAATGCACAAGCCTTATAAAGTAAACAAAAAAGTTAAATTTACCTTTTTTCACTGAGCCAAATCCTCCATCATTTGTGTCTCACATACACTTCATCACAGATACTGCAGCTCACAGAGGGATTGTTTCAGCAACACAGTGTCAGGAGCATCTAGCACTCCTGCTCCTCATTCCAGCATCCTGGTTTTGGCTATGGCATTCTCCGTCTTTGTCAACCTGCAAGGTGATTAAGGTGGTCAGTCTCTGGGTGGAAACAAACTTGTTATAAGCCAGACAAATCTTCAGTCTCATGCTTGTGATAGAGAGTGATAACATGTGTATTACCTGATCAAGCTGCCTGCTTGTTTGCCCTGCCCTACTAGACTGGATTTCCATGTGTATGACCTTGGATCAGAAAACGACTATTCTATGAACTTTGCCTGCCTTTTACCTGGACTATCATTGAACCATTCTGGCTGTCTGCCAACCGCAAGTACCTGCTTGCTTTGCATGCCCTGGCCTTGTGGCATTGTGTATAAGACCTGGGGGCAACCAAGTACTGTTAGGCCTGCTTGCCTTATGGGAAAGGGGGCTGCTATAGGTGAAGAACACAGTATCCAGCTATAATGTCTGATCACCTGCCTTTAGGGTAAGCTTAACACACAGGCAGTGCTGTCGATCCAGAAAGCAGTGGGCAGGATAAGGTGTGGTCAGGCGCTGACTGACAAGCTACAGTACAAGTTTCTGAATCAGTAGTGATAACATTGATAGCCATGCTCCCTGCAATATTTTAATTTCCTTCTGTAGTGCAAGCAGTCACAACCTTCACGAGAGTGGCAACTCCGCTCTGAATTCAGGAACAGTGCAGTATTGTTGTCACACCATCAGAGGAAACTGCATTAAATAAATGGAATGGAGTGGTAAACGGAGCTCCACATGCATAGCTATATGTAAACTCTGAAAAGAATTGTAAACCGTCAAGTAGGTTTATTTTTATTACAGAAGAGACATTATATATTTTTTCTCCAATAAGGAGCGGGCAGTTCAATATTCTTTATTTTTTGCCTTTAGCTCTGGCTTAACCCTAATTTTTCAGCCAACTGCTCTGTCCTCAGTTGCGCACCTGGCTTTTTCAACATCAACTTTTTTTGGGAGTATAGAATTTCAAAGCCTTGGTGTGAAATGTATAAGTCCCCAACCCTTCCACCATCATTGTAAGCAAGTGTTGAATATTGCAGTTTAAAAGACAAGAGAAGCAATATTAATATTTATCCTAATGACGATTGGGAAAGCAAAGCATAGTTGCAAAGCATGGCAATGTGCTTTTTAAATGTACCAGAGCATTTTTTTTTATTCAAAGCAGCAGTACACCCAGATAGCAAGCAATTATGATGCAAGTTTGAAAATGACTTGCCGAGCTATTGCAAGACTTGCCAGGCTTCACAAGTTTGTTGTGCAACTGCAGCTGTGCAAGTCTGCATTGTAAGATCAACTTTCTTTGCAAACATTTCTGCAAGTCTGCTGCAAGTTCTGGTTCAGTTATGTTGTGCAATAGTAATCCCGCCACAGGGGTCAGACTTGCAGAGCTCTTGCTGTAGACTCACTATTGCAACTTTGCTCTTGCTAGAGATTTGGCGCGCAAATTTGCTTCGAATTGGAAAATGTCAACTAGAACTTGTGCTTCAAGTCAGGGCAGCCTTCAGGAAATATGGGGCCCCTTACACAGCTTCAGGCATGGGGCCCCCGAAGCAGAGAACCGGGGGGTTCTGCCACCTGAAATTGAGAGGCGGGGGGCTGCCGTGAATTGAGAAGCGGGGGGGGCCTTTGCATAAGAAAGAAGAAATAAAGAAAAATATATATAAAAAAGGGTGGTAGCCATCCGGGGGCCCTGGGGACCTCTGGGCCCTTTAATAAAAGAAAACAATTGATTTTTTTTATAAAAAAAGGGGGGGGTGCCTTCCAGGGCCCTGGGGACCACTGGGCTCTTTAATATAAAAATATATATATATATAAAAAAAAAAAAAACATTATTATAGAAAAAAGAGGGTTTGACACATGGGGCCCTGGGGACCTCTGAGCCCTTTAATAAATATATATTATAAAAAAGAAATAAAATAATATAAAAAAGGAGAGTTGTCATCCGGGCCCCTGGGGACCTTCAGACCTCTTAAAAAAAAAAAAGAAAGAAAATTGCCCCTTTAATAAAAAATGAAATAAAAATGTATTTAAAAAATATATCTAAAAAAAAAAAAAAAAGAGGCGGCGCGCTCGCGACCCCACGTGCCATTAAAGAGACACGTACAGGTACGTGATTGTGCCCAGCCGTGCCATTCTGCCGACGCCATCGGCGTGAAGGGGTCCTTAAGTGGTTAAGATTTCTCTATTTAGAATTCTCATTGAGATCTTTCCACGTATGCTCCGTGCAACCCTGTAAGCTTAAAACCACAGGGCACTGCACTCAGAATATTGTGTAATTTATTAATGCAATTTTTTTGCCAATTATCTTTTCACCTGAAGCTTTCTCTGTATTTATGGAGCATAATTTGGGAAGAGGTGTGTCAGGATTTAATGCTGGGAGAAGGCATTGTATTTCCTCCTTGCCGCCTGAAATCCAGAATTCGAGTTGTCCCCAGAATAAGGGGTGAAGGGAAAATTTCCAATGGGGATGCCTCCTCCACTGACAGTTGTCTAAAAGGGAAATTTCCCTCACTCAGTAGAGATTTCTTCTAACTTCCTGTTGTGTCTCTAGGGATAAATTCCCCAACATTACAAAAACAGCAAAAAGAAAACACAAAAAACAAACAAAACAGGTGGGTGTTTTAACCCTTCTCTACTTTATTCAAATCTAAAAAAAAAATAAAGCTCTGGATATACAGTACATACACTTTAGGTTTGATAAAGATGCTTTAAGTTACTTATAAATGACCATTTTATATTAGCTTACTGCATGGAATTGAATTAATTAGCTGGTGTGATTATAGTCTCCTTCTTAGTAAACTGGTTCAGCACAATAAAAATAAGAAGTTAACAATACCAAAGAGAACATGACGTACCAGATACAAGGTTCATGCTGTGTAGTGTATTAAAGGAAGTTTTTAAAGTTTGTGTGCTGAACAATCAGTACTATTCAGTCAATGTACTGCAAATCATTTTAATAATGTGCGCAGGGCCGGTACAAGGCAGGGGCCGAAGGAGCGGATGCCCTGGGCGCTACCATTTGCAGGCAGGAGGGGGGCGCAGGTGAAGTGCCAGCAGTGTGCTTCACTGTACACATTAGCCAGCGCCACTTGCTGTACTTTAGTCATCTGTACCTTACTATTCTACTGTAATGTGCTGAGTGCGCTCCTGCACCCGCCTACACCAGCCATACATGTCAGCGCTGCTCCTTCTCTCCCCCTATGAAAAGACTTTGTAGTCCCGTCCTGGCAGCATGACATCACTCACAGTCCAAGGCGGTATAGGAGGAAAGAAGAGAGCTGCTGCTGAAGCTGTGAGAGGAGCCGCCGAGGAGGAACCAGAAGAAGTTCAGCAATAAAGTGTGTATCGCCTGGACTTTTTTCACCTCTGACAGCCCTCTCCTCTCTGACTTGTCACGTAACACATAGCCAGTAGAGGAAGTTTTCTGAACAGCTCACTTCCTCTCCTGGCTTTTCTGTGTTAGATCTGGGCACTCACTGCTGCTGCCCTCAAGCTCAATTCTGCTCCCAGCACTGTAAGCTGCCGAAAGTGATTGCAGAGGCAGATTGTCCCTGCTTGCTGCTACTCTGTACTCTTCTGAATAAAAAAAAAAAAAGCCTGTGCATACCATAGAGACTGGTGGTGGTGCCCGTCAGAAGAGGAGAGGGATTTCCAAAGCCTGAGGTGCGAGAGGAGTGCACTGTAAAGGTGTGGGGGAGGGGGGAATATGTGCTGAGAGAGGCCACAGTGAAAGGGGGGGGGGGGTGGTGTAGCATGGAGGAGATCTGGGGTTGATCATGAATGTGTGCAGAGAGAGGATCTGTGGTGTATTTGTACATGGAGATCTGGGGTGGATTGTAAATGGAGGAGATTTGGTGTGAATGTGTGCAGACAGAGGATCTGGGGGGGATTTGTACATGGAGATCTGGGGTGAATTGTACATGGAGGAGATCTGGTGTGGTTGTGTGCAGACAGAGGATCTGGGGGGGATTTGTACATGGAGATCTGGGGTGGATTTGTACATGGAGATCTGGGGTGGATTCGTACATGGAGATCTGGGGGATGTATGCAGAGTGGAGAACTGGGAAAGTGTGGAGGGGGGGGGGGGATTTGTACAGAGAGGGAGAGGAGAACTGGGAAGGGGGAGCCCTGTGCAGAGGGGAGAGCTGCAGAAGGCAGGTTGTGCAAAGTGAGAGCTGTGGAGGGTGGGGAAGGTTGTGCAGAGGCAAGAGCCATGGGGGAAGCTGGGGGTGCAAAAGTGAAACATGGGGGGTGGCAAAGGTGATAGCTGTGGATTGAGGTGCAGAGATAATGGGGGTGCAGAGGTAAGTCGTGTACTGGTGGTGTAGAAGTGAGATGTTGATGGGGAGGGGCAAAGGTGAGCTGTGGAAGGTAGAATACTTGAGGGAAGGGGGATTTTTGCTTGGAGAAGATCAGGGATGGGGGAAAGTAAAGCATACAGAGTTCAGTGAGCAAGAGTATGTAATGCATGGCTGTATGTTACATATTAAAGGCCTTGGGATGGTACTTCTGCATGCTGTATTCTGTACAAAGTGTTTTGCGTTACATACACCTGGGCCCTGAATTCTGTATGCTGATCTGCATATTACATATGCTTTACCACTGCATGCTGTGTGATACCCTCTCTGTTACATTTTCCTGACCCCTGCACTCTGTACACAGGGCTATATGCTGCATATACCTGAGCACAAGGGATGCTTTGCATTGAATGTAAGTACTGTCCCTTTTGCTGATTTTTTGTGTATGCCTTGTGTGATATGCACTTCTCACCACTGCACAGTACACATTCCTGACCAGTGGCAGTGGCTGACCAGTGGCAGTTAATTAACCCCTTTGTGCAACATTAGTGCAATAATTAACCCTTACACTGGTGCAACTAATGCAGCACAAAGGGGTTAATTTACTGCTACTGATCAATTACTAATGCATCAGTGACCAGTGGCTTTGACAGAGGAGTCAAACAAGATAATACATGGCAGGTAGTCATGCATGACATTTCCAACCCCATCCATAAGACATATAAAAAGAGGTTGACATGTCTTTGGGGCAGGGAAGGGGGTATAAGGAGAACATTCTCATAAAGGTCATAGGAAATGCCGCTGTGAAGCAAGGAGGACTGGCTTCTAGGGTACTTTGTTTCAAAGTAGTGTAAGAAAAAGAGCCCCCCCCATGTAAAATACAGGGGGGGGGGATACAGTAACTACCACTGTTTGGGGTAGCAGGAGAGATAATGTTTCATTCCTGCAAAAGGGAAGAGTTCTGAGTGGGCAAGAATACCTGCTGAAATTTCCAGAGAGGCACAGATAGTCACAGCAACGACGATGAACGGCGACGATATTTGGGGGGGGGGGCGCAGTTTGCCTCCTTCGCCCTGGGCACCAAATGACCTTGTCCCAGCACTGAATGTGCGTCTGTGTTTTAAACAAATTACATTATATATATTATGACGTTATATGTGTACAGGGTGCCATTAATATTTGTTCATTACATATGACAGCACTGTAAAAATAACAGACATTCTATGATATACAGTGGTTTCCCTTTATATCATGCATAGCATTTTGTCTAGTTTTGTGTTTATTTATTATGTTCATTATAATATAATACATCTTACGTATTTTTTCCAGGTTTCGTTCACAAGGGACGTACTAAAGCATGCATCCATGTGAGGGCCGGGGAAGCGCAGGTGTTCCATGCATCTGCGTGCAGGCAGCCCCATTCATGTCAATCGGGGTGCAGATGACGCTTCCAAAATTATGTCCACGTGGTGTTTGTCTCGGAACTTAGTTAGTCAGGTTGAAAAAAGACAGAAGTCCATCCAGTTCAACCACAAAAAAATAAACAAACAAAATAAAAAACACAGTACACTCCCATACACCCAACTCCATACCCACAGAGGAAGGCAAAAAACCCCAGCAGAGCATGATCCAATTTGCTACAGCAGGGGAAAAAAATTCCTTTCTGATCCCCAAGAGGCAATCGCAGAGGTGTATTTAGGTTTTGTGCTGCCCTAGGCCTGACTAAACTTGCGCACCCTCTAATTTAAATATGACCCACCCCTTCCTGTCAAAGCCACATCCCTGTCATATTCATGGGAAGAGGACAAAGGGACGCCCTGGGAGAAGGACAGAGGGACGCCCTGGGAGAGAGAAGGACAGAGGGACGCCCTGGGAGAGAGAAGGACAGAGGGATGCCCTGGGAGGGAGAAGGACAGAGGGACGCCCTGGGAGAGAGAAGGACAGAGGGACGCCCTGGGAGAGAGAAGGACAGAGGGACGCCCTGGGAGAGAGAAGGACAGAGGGACGCCCTGGGAGAGAGAAGGACAGAGGGACGCCCTGGGAGAGAGAAGGACAGAGGGACACCCTGGGAGGAGGAGAGAGGGACGCCCTGGGAGGAGGAGAGAGGGATGCCGTGGGAAGAGGACAGAGGGCCGCCCCCCACAAAGTGCCGCCCTAGGCCTGGGCCTTGTTGGCCTAGGCCAGAATACATCCCTGGGCAATCGGATTTACCCTGGATCAACTTTACCTACAAATCTTAGTACTCAATTATATTACGTGCATTTAGGAAAGTATCTAGACCTTTCTTAAAGCAATCTACTGAGCTGGCCAGAACCACCTCTGGAAGGAGTCTGTTCCACATTTTCAGAGCTCTTACTGTGAAGAAACCTTTCCGTATTTGGAGATGAAATCTCTTTTCCTCTTACACTGCCTGTGTTCATAGACTGGCACCCACACCCACAAAGATGTCAGATTGGGAGCAGCAGCTGAGTTCATGCAGCCGCTGCATCCCAGTCTACATGATTTGGACTGCCTGCACACAGGTGCAGAAATCTCTTTAAAAGGGGCCCTAGATAACAGTATGGCCCTATTCATACTTGAAAAAAGGGCCATTTGTGATTAGCTGTGGGGGACCAAACAGGGGTTGCGTGTGATTAATTGTGGGAGACCCAACAGGTGTTGCGTGTGATTTGGCTGCAGGCGGAAACTCTATTGAAAACGATAGGAGGCAGACAGCTCCTGTAGCTATTCATGGCCGCTCGCATGTAATTGCTCATGGAGGGATCACTTCAAATGTTTGGCCCTGAACTCACACTGTCTGTGCCAGGGGCCGATCATTTTCAAATAATTCCCCCACATGCGAGTGGCCTTGAATAGTTGTGAGAGCTGTCATCCTCCTATTATTTTCAATGGGACTTCTGCCTGCAGCTAATCACAGGGAACCCCCTGCTGGAACTCCTGCAGTGAATCTCAAATAGGCCCATTCGTAATTATGAATAGGACCCAAATCTCAACAGAGGTTCTAATCCTTTTCCACTATAAAACCATAAAAAACAGTCTTGACTGTACATACTCTTTGATCATACCTCCCAACTTTTTAAGACAGGGATGAGGGACACCTATTATCAAAAGTACAAAAGTATGTAGGCATAAGACCCCATCCTGACACGCCACTTAACCGCTTGCTGCCCGCCGGCCGGCAAATGGCAGCTGTGCGGTGTGGCTCTTGTTCTGGCCTGGCATCATATGACGTCCTCTGCTTCTCGGCCTCTAGGGGGCCAGTGACACATTGCCAGTGACACAGCCAAGGACGTGAATCTGTGTGTGTAAACACACAGATCCACGTCCTTTCAGAGGAGAGGAGACAGATGGTGTGTGCCCAGTACAGAGGAACACCAATCTGTCTCCTCCCCTTGCGAGTCCCCTCCCCCTACAGTTAGAATAACTCCCTAGGACACACAGTTAACCCCTTAATCACCCCCTAGTTTAACCCCTTCCCTGCCAGTCACATTTACACAGTAATCAATGCATTTTTAAAGCACTGAACGCTGTATAAATGTGAATGGTCCCAAAATGGCGTCAAAAGTGTCCGATATGTCCGGCACAATATCGCAGTCACGATAAAAAACACAGATAGCCGCCATTACTAGTAAAAAAATAATATCTATCCTCTATTTTGTAGATGCTATAACTTTTGCGCAAACCAATCAATATACGCTTATTGTGATTTTTTACCAAAAATATGTAGAATACATATTGGCCTAAACTGAGGAAAAATTAATTTTTTATTTTTTAATTTGGAAAATTTATTATAGCAAAAATTAAAAATATTGTGTTTTTTTTTTTCAAACTTGTCACTCTTCTTTTGTTTATAGCGCAAGAAATAAAACCGCAGAGGTGATCAAGAAAGAAAGCTCTATTTGTGGGGGAAAAAACATACAATTTGGGTACAGTGTTGCATGACCGCGCAATTGTCATTCAAAGTGCGACAGCGCTGAAAGCTGAAAAATGTCTTGGGCAGTATTGAGGTGGCTAAAGGAGAATACAAAATGAAAAAAGCTTTTTTTTTACCACTACTATTCCTTTATACTGGCTTTTAACGTTTACAAATGCAGCAAATTAGAAATCAGATGAAAGGTTTAGTACTGGGAAACACGTTTTGAAAGATAAAAACTGGATTTTATATACAACTATATGGATCAGACCAAAAAGAGTGAAACATGATGTTCCAAATCAGGGACAGTCCCTCGAACTCAGGGACAGTTGGGAGCTATGTCTTTGATGACTGAAATAAACAGCTCTGGTGGGCAGAGGCGTCTTTTTTTTTCTTTTTTTTTTTTTTCTCGGGCTGCCCCTGGAGTAACAGTCTCTCCTGAGAGGAAGAGCGTCCCCAGTCAGCTCTGCGGGGCATTCCTCCCCCTCCCTCTGCTCGCTGACACTGCATATTGCAAGCGTTCACACAACCACAGACGCCCGATCTGCTCCTTCCCCTGCATCCTCATTGGCACGGAGAAGAGTGAGTTGCAGAAAAGACTCCATGAGCACTGTGGGGGAGGGGGGGGGCACAAGCCTTCATCTCAGTTACTGAAAAAACAGACTGATTTCCCCCGTCCTTAGGACAGGAGAACCAGCCTGTAAATTCTGAGAGTGGTGACTGCAAGCTGAGCCGAGTGTCAGTCTATGACACTCTTTTACAGCCCAGCGAGTCCAGCCACCTCCCCCCCCCACTCTCCTCACATACGAGCAGGGAGGAATACAGCTCCTCCTCCTCCTCCTTTTAGTCCCCCCCACACTATCTCGGTGTGCTGTATCTGAAGAGAGGGGATGTGTGTTCAGGAAACATTAAAATCAGCAGCATGTGAATGATGCCTGAGATTCTAGCCTGGACCGTGGGTAAGTGTGTGCACTGCAGACTGCAGTACACTGTAATCACTGAACTGCATTATCTCCATCCCTTCTCCCCCCCCCATCTGTCTCCCTCCCTTCTCCTGTTCTTTCAAGACATTCACAATTTACTTTCTGTAACTGTCACCACCGTTTACGATATTTCATTCCATCGCCCCACGACAGCTTATCCGACAGTCCGACAGACATCAGACATGACCCATTTCATTTTCCAAAATAACCAAGACAACACAAGCTCTGGTACTGGTTCCAAAATGAATGAATGAATCCTTTAATGGTAACTTAGCTTTCTTATATACAGTACAAGCATGTTACAGTTAATCACAGGGACAAAGACACACTCCACCCACACATCACACAATGGGGGGGGGGGGGCTTCATACACATTCTTTTAGATACTGACATTCCGATGAGTTAATTACTACTCATTACCCAGACGGTCTGGCTCCGCATTTAGAGGGGTTAATTACTACAGCTTGACAAGTCACATTCCACATCTTAACAGTGTCATTAGCATACACAATAAACAGGTCTTAGGAGCAGACCTAATTAGCACAATGGACACAAAACAGTATTAGCATCACACAATGGAATGCCTAGGAGCAGACTCAATTAACACCTCAAAAGCATGTGTCCCCACATTGAATGAAAACACTCTATTGACCTGTCGGAGTCAGACTTTACCAACTTGTAATATTTAAAGATATCCTGCAAAACATGAATTATCAGTAATGTCCCATCCCATGTAATTTATCATTTCTCAGTCACCCTATGCCCAAAAGGGGCACAGGATGACCCTAGACCCAATAGTCATTATTGATGCTGGCACTCGAGTACCCCCCATCCTTCAAAAGTCTCTGGGTGTCACGGGCCATTCTGTTACACTTTCACTTTCCGTTAGGCAGGTAATATACAGTGCAAATTTCTTTCCTACATCCACAGATTGCAGGAAAGAAACTTGCATGATTCCCCCATCAACACAGACAGTGCTGACGGGAATATCCCTCCTGCCCAGCAAGTGTATTCTCCCGACAAACAGTGATTCTCACTAGTGGCTATACAGCAACCACTAGTGATAATAATAAGAGAATCTGCTCATTAATGGTTCAAATCTCAGCCAGTTCCTGCTGAACCAGCTGAGATTTAAACTGTCTATGGCTGGTCTTAGCTCTTAGGCAGCCAATACATTGATCACTTTTTTTCATTCAACTATTAGGCTGAATGAAAAAAAAAAAAATGATCCAATTCCCCCATCTACACATTATAGGTGGATGGGGGAATCCTCCCAGTGTGGACCAGTGCTGGAATAACCAGAATTGCTGTCGTTTCCCGGCTATTCAGAGCGCTGGTCTCTGTCACCTTGGCAGCGGCGGCAGCACACTGGAACCCAGTGCTGGTTACTTTATGGGCTGATGTACAGGAGGGCAAGCACAATTTGTTGTTAGAGATGGGCTGGGCATGTTCAAAAATCCACATGCCAGAGCCTGCCAGGAAGCCCACACTGCACAGCGCTAATCACAGGCAGTGAGAGATTTCCCGGTCCGCAGCTCTGCACAGATCAGGAAATGTCTCACTGCCTGTGATTAGCACTGTGGAGTGTTGGCTTCCTGGGATTGGGCATGTGGGATTTCAAACACACCCGAGCCCATCTCTATTGGTTGTAGACAGTTGAGCTCCCTGCAGGTTGCTTAGCAGCAGTGGAGCCTTCTCTGACATGCTGATTGGGATGCAATCCAGGTGATGCTCCCAGTCAAATCCTAGTGTTTAATATCAGAGATTTTATTGATCAAAGCCCACACTTTACAGGCATAGAGCCCACACTTTACAGGCATAGAGCCCACACGGCTGCGGAACATACGTTTGAATATATATATATATGTGGTTGTACTCTTGATGCTAATAAATACTGTATTTATTAGATCTGACTGGGAGCATCACCTGGATCACATACCGATCAGCATGTCAACAGAGAAGGTTATACAGCATTACTGCTGCTAGGTGACCAGCTGGGGGCTCAGCTCTCTATAACTAATAGTGCCAGCCTTCCCCTGCATGCACCTATAATGTCACCAGCACTAGGTTCTAATGGACTGCCGCCGCTGCCAAGGAGACAGATGCCAGACCATCGCTGTCAATAGCAGGGACAGGACAGCTGGGGAACCCCACAGTGGCAGAACACCAGGGCTTGGTGGCAAGACAACCTTTGCAACCCTGAAAGTTCTCCCACTGCTTTGGACCCTTATATTTTCTTGGTGTGCTGGTGACACATAGCTCTTGTTTTCTGCCACCCTGGGGGGCCCCAGTATAGTAGGAAGGGAGCTCACTGCAGAACATGTTAAAGGGCCGTTGGGGGATCGTAGTAAAGGGCCCCAGGAGATATATATATATATATAATTGCATTTTATAGTTGGGCCCCCTACTTTTGTCCCTGTCCCCCTATGTGCCCCCCCTAAATATGAAAGCTGGAGACGCCACTGCTGGTGGGGTATGGAGGATTTTAAAAGTTTATATTTGGCTTGGGCTCATGAATAGCACTGGGTATTTTTTATAGTAAGAATCAAAGGCCCATTCCAAATAAGTGTGCTTTTCCACCCTGGATAAAGGCAGGTAACTGCAATAACAAACAAGTGTTTTCTATGCAGCATATTTACACTACAACACTACGTTTATATGTGTTCTGTATGTGTGGATTAAAATGCAAAGTGCATAAACATGACTTACACCTTTAAAAGAAAAATAGGGCCACAGATCTTTTGGTCCTACTTCTCCTGTGGGTCAAAGGGGTGCACTTAGTTGTGCCCTTCTGTGACCCATAGTCAGCTGTCACTAACATCACTCAGCCTGTCCAGGATCTGGAGGGATCCCAAGTTTATTGTTGGGATCCACCCAGATACCCAATTGACAGCTGACTCAGCCTCGGAGCCAGCCGATCCCGCCCCCTCCACAGTCCAGCACTCCAGTGAGCGCTGGAGGGGCAGAGCAGAGAGCCAGTGACTGATTGATTTTTTTTTTAGCTAATTAGCTTCCTTTACCTTACTGCAGTACTGGTTTCATGTCCTCATTGTTCTGTGTGTGTTTTTTGAAGTTGCTGTAATCCTGCTCTGATCTCCCCACTTCCTGCTTGTCTGTTTCCTTATAACCACAGTGCTGGGAGCTTTCTCACGGTGGTCTAAGCTGTCATTACTGTGTGTCTAAAACTTCCCAGAATCAGATTCATTTTAAAAACAAAACACCGCCCTGGATTCGTTTGTTTTTGTTCTGTGTGTCTATTTCTACTTTGCAGAAACATGAAGCCAGTAACCTGCAGGCACATTATATGATTGATTTTTATCTATTTTTAATCATTTTGAAAAGGAATCAGTTAACTTTTATGTCTCTATACCCTGTAAACAGTCATTTCAGCAAAAAAATGTTTTTCCTTTAGTGACCCTTTAAGCCTCATACACACGATCAGATTTCCATCTGACAAATTCATGGAATTTTGTCCGAAGCACATTGGTCATGAACTTGTTCTGCATACAGACGGCAAAACGTTGTCAGCCAACAAATACGAAACTACGTTTTTTTTCTGCTCTTTAGCGCCACCCTTTGGGCAACTTACGCTAATGTTGTGCTATGGTTAACATTGCTTCTGAGCATGCGTATTTGTACTTTGGATTTTTTTCTGATGGACTTGTGTGCACACAATCGGATAATCCTACAGAACACATTAGTCAGAAAATTTGAAAGCATGCTATCCAAAATTTGTTGTCGGAAAATCCGAAAACAATTGTCCGATGGAGTGTACAAACGGTTGGATTTTCCGACAAACCCTGCCATCACACATTTGGTGTCGGAAAATCCGATGGTGTGTATGAGGCTTTAGAGTGACAGTAAACAGGTGCAGCATCGGACCTATGCTGCATGCACCTAGGTAAATATAATTGTAAGTTATTTTAAAACCCACACTTGTCTTTTAAAATGACACAAAGCTAAATAAATGAGCAAAAAATGCACATAAAACCAGGCGTAAATGCATTTTAAGGCCCATGAAAAAAACGCACAACTGCAGGCCCACACGGGTGCGTTTTATGCACATCGTAGTGTGAAAGGGCCCTTAGGTAGAAGATTTTTGTAGGCAAATATCAGATGTTTTTTCCACAGTTTGTTTGGCACATCATTATGTCTGAGAACAGGGACAGGAGAAGAGGGAGGAATCCGTGGTGACACATGAATCTGGTATCACATGAACTGCATAGGGTTTGTTTTTGCTCTGATGTTATCGCAGAAAACACTTCCACACCTTTAAGCACCTACATTGCATTTCTGTCTGACACATTCTTTGTTGTTAGAAATCCTCAGGTCAACCGTAGCACCAAACATCTGTGGTATACCTGAAGAATAACCATAAGGCTAAAAAGTACACCAATGGCCCTGGTGCATTTGCTCTGTGTGTGAAACATGCCAGATATACCAAAACAAGGACTGGTTTATACACCTAATAAAAATATGTATTACTTTTTTTAAAGCCATTCTAACACTTTGTTGAATAATGCATGGCAAGGTTGCTGTAATTATACAGAACTTAAGATATTTGGCTAAAGCTATGTGCAGGCTACTGTTAGTCGTGATCATCCTTTTAACTGTTGCATAAGTGTGTTTCAGGGCCCTAATTAGCAGCCAGCACTGTACAAAACAACAAACATTCTATGCTATAATTTCCCTGTAAATATCATGCATGGTGTTTTGTCTAGTCTCACGTTTATTTGTTATGTTCAGTATTAACATAATACATCTTAAAGTGATTGTAAAGTCTTGTTTTTTTTTTCTTCAATAAAAATAATAAAAAATATACTTGCATCCTCTGTTGCAGTGAATAGGCACAGAGCAGCCTAGATCCTCCTCTTCTCAGGTCCCTCTTCCGTTCTCCTGTCCCCACAGCAAGCAGCTTGCTATGGGGGCACCCGAGCTAAGTCACAGCTCCCTGTGTCCATAGACAGTCATGCACAAATCTAATGCCATCCTTCTCTGCCACCAAGGATTCGCCATCGGCTTTAACAGTACTTGGGCATGTTTGGGACTCTCTTCCCATTGTGTGCAGATCCCAGCCTGTCCTCCTCTCCAGTACATTCAAGGCGCTTATGGATGACGTGACGAAACGTAAATTTACTATATTCATATTGGTACATTTTTTATATTTTCCAATGCCCTTATCCATGTACCTCAGCCTATTTTAGACTATATGCGATGAGAGAGCAGGGCCAGTGGGGATCAGCACACCAGAACAGGTAAATTTGGCACAGGTAAATCCGACAGCTTTCCTGCTCTGTGTAAGGAAACCACTTTTTGACCCTCCTGGTCCCAAGTACCATGGCCTCCTGATCCCCCAGTTCCATTCCCTCCACTATGTCCTCCACCCCCACCCCCACCCCCTGTGTTGTTCCCTCCTGACCCCCACTTTACATTGCCTTACTGACCCCTGGTCCTGTTGACACCCTGTTCTTTGACCTGTTCACCCCTGTCATTTGCCCTACTGATCCCTGTACAGTGCTTTACATCCTACTGACTTCTGTACAATGCCCTAACTACTACTAAGCTCTGTACACTGCCCTACCCACTACTGATTTATGGGGGCTTGCTAGGTAACTTCTTTTTTTTTTTTTAAGAAGAGTGCCGCACCCTGGTGATCTTTGTGCTCTTCAATGTTCTCATGGTAGATCTCCACATCTCACAGGTTGTCTACCCCTGTATTAGAGGATTATTGCAAACTTATTGTGTTCAGTTCAACAAGGCTGAACAGAACTGCATGTGGGTGGAAATAAGCGGACATATATCTACTTACAACTTAGGTCCCCCATTAGCACTCTTGGCTCCTCCCACCTTCCAAATGAACCCCAAAGCAAGCTACTTGCTATATGGGCACTCATGCGGGCTCACTCCCGAGCCCCGCTCTGTGTTTCCGCTGACTCATAGAAAATGACTTGACCCACTCTCTGCTCACTGACTGTGGTTGATAGCAGCAGGAGTCAATGGCTGTGCAGTAAGCATAGAGAGAGACGCAGCTCTTGGGCACAGAAAAAATAATAATTGCATTTCCTGTGCTGCTATACCCAGACACCATTAGAGGACAGCACTTCTGCTGGTGATTGGAGACATGCAACAAAAAATAGAGACTATTCGCAAGGTACATCAATGATCAAAGACCTGCATTAGGAGTTGTTGGAGACTGGGGACATGCTTCAGAAGACTGGCTGGTCCAGAAAAAAAAAATAAGTCATTTATAGCCAGCCTCAGACTAGTGCATATTAAAAATATTGCCCTTGGAGAGCCCACACTTCTGACCTCTGTGAAATCATAGCAGCGGGTCTCAGTGCTCTTAAAGGGGTTGTAAAGGTACATGTCTTTTCACCTTAATGCATTCTACTTACCTGACGACTTTGAAAGTCCCGCCCTGTGAACGCGCTGGCTTCTCGGCTCATTCATTAGTTGATTGAAAGCAGCGCAGCCATTGGCATCGCACTGCTGTCAATCATATCCAATGATGCAGCGTGCCGAGTGATACAGTGAGCAGCTATAGCCGCCGGCTGTATCACGGGAGCATCGCACTGCTGTCAATCCTATCCAATGATGCAGCGTGCTTAGTGATACAGTGAGCAGCTATAGCCGCCGGCTGTATCACAGGAGCGCGACCACAAGAACTTACCACCATGCGAGAGAGCTCGCATGAAGGTGGAAAGTTATTGCGGGGGGAGCCGAGACAGCCGCCGAGGGACCCCAGAAGACGAGGTTCAGGGCCACTCTGTGCAAAATGAGCTGCACAGTGGAGGTAAGTATAACATGTTTGTTATTTAAATAAAAAAAAAAAAAACTCTTTAGTGTTCCTTTAACCACTTGGCAACCGCACGCCGTCAAATGACGGTGGGCGGAATACCCTATTCTGACAGGACGTCATATGACGTCCTGTCATTTAAAGCCGGTAGGGGGCGCGCGCGCGCGCGCACGTGCGCCCGTCGCATTACTGGGAACACAATTGCCCAGTAACTGAGATCCACGTCCTGTCAGGGAGAAGAGACCAATGCTGTGTCCCTTGTACATCGGTCACCTCCCCCAGTCACCCCCCTCCCCCTACAGTTAGAACACTCACTAGGCTACACATTAAACCCCTTCCCCGCCCCCTAGTGGTTAACCCCTTCCCTGCCAGTCACATTTATACAGTAATCAATGCATATTTAAAGCACTGTTCACTGTATAAATGTGAATGGTCCCAAAAATGTGTCTAAGGCGTCCGCTATAATGTCGCAGTCCCGAAAAAAAAAATCGCAGATCGCCGCCATTCCTAGTAAAAAAAAAAAAAAAAAAATCATAATTATGTCCCCTATTTTGTAAGCAATAACACTATACGGTTATTGCGATTTTATTTTTTATTTTATTTTTTTTACCAAAAATATGTAGAATACGTATCGGCCTAAACTGAGATAAACATTTTTTTTTTTTTTTTTTTAAATGGGATATTTATTATAGCAAAAAGCAAAAAATAATGGCCCGGATTCACATACATCGGCGCATATTTATGCCGCCGTAGCGTATCTCTTTTACGGTACGCCGGCGCAGCACGGAGAGGAGAGGCAAGCATGGAATTTACAAAGCAAATGCTCCCAACTCAAGCGTATATTTCGTAGGCGTAAGTGGAAGTGGGCTGGAAGTGGGCGTGATCGATGTTAACCACTTAAGACCCGGACCAAAATACAGGTTAAGGACCAGGCCCCTTTTTGCGGTTCAGCACTGCGTCGCTTTAACTGACGACAATTGCGCGGTCGTGCGACGTGGCTCCCAAGCAAACTTTGCGTCCTTTTCTTCCCACAAATAGAGCTTTCTTTTGGTGGTATTTGATCGCCTCTGCGTTTTTTATTTTTTGCGCTATATACAAAAATAGAGCGTCATTTTAAAAAAATTAATAAAATATTTTTTACTTTTTGTTATAAGAAAAATCAAATAAACAAAATTTTAGTCAAACATTTAGGCCAAAATTTATTTAGCCACATGTCTTTAGTAAAAAAAAAATCGCTATAAAAAAAAATAGCTACCTAGTGGGAACAGCGACACTAATACAGCAATCAGAAAAATGATCGCTTAGTGATGCTGGCAATAGGGAGTGAAAGGGTTAACTAGGGCGCTGATCAAGGGGTTAAAACTTTATTAGGGGGGGTACGGGGGCTACCCTGGACCTAACACTAACTGCCTGTCACACTGACACTAAATACAGTGATCATACATATATGATCACTGTATTCAGTGACACTGTGACAGGGGGAGGGGGGTGATCGCAAGGGGTTAAGTGTGCCTGCGTGTACTGGTGTCAGTGTAGTGTTGTGCAGACTTACTATGTGATGTGATCTCTCCTCAGCAGCGGTTGAAAAAAACGCCGTGAGCAGAGATCACATATCACTTCCTCCTCCTGTGTTTACACAGGAGGAGGAAATGACACTGCAGGGGAACGTGCGCATTGGCTGGGAGCAATCCAGAGGGGGCGGACAAAAACGAACCGCCGCCCCCTCCACACGGATCGCTCGCAAAGCCACCGCGACCGTCACATGTACCGGGGGGGGGTCCCGATCGGACCCCCGACCCACGTCAAGGCAGCCACGTACAGGTACGTTGATGTGCCTGTTCGTGCCATTCTGCCGACGTAAATGTACATGCGGCGGTCCTTAAGGGGTTAATGAAGCGTGACCCCATGTAAATGATGGGCCGGGCGCCAGACAAGTACTTAAAATAAACTGCGCATGTGTCGGGACATGGATGTATCCCCGTGCGCATGCGTACAACCACGTCGGAACTGCTGCCTAAGATACGCCGGATCACTGTGTACGCCGTGAACGTAACCTACGCCCAGCCAGACCCACGTCGGCCCATATTCACAGACGTCCAACGTAAAATACGTAGGCTTGTGTTCCCTGGTCCATACCTTTGCATGGGTTGCGCCTCATCTATGGGTAATAACTTACGCAAACTGCTTAAACCATGCGCTGGGCGCAAGTACGTTCGTGAATCGGCGTATCTCCCTCATTTGAATAAAAAATCAATGGAAAAGCCACATGCGTCCAGCGTAAAAATGCGCCCACTCTACGCCGGCGTAGGCAAGTTACGTCGGTGGGATGAAGTCTGTTTTTAAGCGTATCTTGGTTTGTGGGTCCGGCTCATAGATACGACGGCGCATATTTGTACTTACGGGACGTATATGGAGATACATTGGCATAAGTGCTTTGTAAATTCGGGCCATTGTGTTTTTTTCAAAATGTACGCTCTTTTTTTGTTTATAGCCCAAAAAATAAAAACCGCACAGGCGATCAAATACCACCAAAAGAAAGCTCTATTTGTGGGGAAAAAAAGGATGTAAACTTTGTTTGGGAGCCACGTCACACAACCGCGCAATTGTCAGTTAAAGCGACGCAGTGCCGGAAGCTAAAATTTCGTCTGGGTAGGAAGGGGGGGGCATGTGCACAGTAGGCAAGTGGTTAAAGAGTAGAAACGGCCTCACATGGATTGAAAGCAGGGACCGGACAAATTTAAATCCATGTATGGGCAAGGAGGCTGTACAGAAGTCAATCTACTAATCAACTTCTGTACAACCACTTTGTTGGATTTTTCCTTACTCGATCTGCACTACAGGCTATAACCGGCAGTGCCAATTAGTGTATTCTAACAAGTTCCCATGTTAGAAAGCAGTGGGGAGGATCCCCATCCACATTGAGTGGATGGCATAATCAAGTCATTTATTTATTTTTGCTAATTAAAGACCCATGGCGCTGCAACCCTATATTTCAATATCCATGGGATGAGGTTAGTCTATGCCAGGACACATCAGGCCAGGACACAGCGGTACATACCGTTCACATCTTGAAATGAATAGAAATCTGGCACCGACAAAAATGCTGTAAAATAGTAGTAGACTTTATTCTTAATCCATCAAAAGAATCCATCATGTACAAAACTCTCTGAGCCTTAGACATAATCATATATGGGCTGCCTAAGTAGCCAAATACTGCTAACCACAAAAACAAAATCTAGGGAACTTTTGGCATATCGTTAGTCTTTATTCCAAAGGCTTAAAACAATTAAAACACATCCAGCGGACAAACGTTTCTCATGCAAAGCACGCGCTTGGATCCAAGTGCTTTGAGAAAGCGATCGCTTTGCAAGAGATGTTTATTGGCTAAATTTTTTTAAATTGTTTTTAGCCTTTGGAATGTAGGACCAGATAAAGAAGAGTGATTGCTGTGAGTGCCCTGGACTTTACATGTATTGCTATATATAAAATAACATTCACATTAAATATCAGCAAATCTGTAATAAGAGATCCACACAAAAATTCCACATGTGATGACTTTCATTATTACAGATTGTAAATTAAAAAGGAACCAAGGGAATGTGGCATTATACAGAAAATAAGGGACGTCATTACTAATAAGGGGCAGTGGAAAAACCCGAACCCATATATTGTTCATGATTAGATACACAGAACTACAAACAATTATTGGAAGCAACAGGATGAAGAAATATTATTTACTGTATATCAGAAATGGTCTATAAGGGTGTAAATAAACGGTTACTGATGTCACCTTATGAAATGTTAGTTCAGGTTGTCTCCTAATGATCAGCAGGGCAAGTTGAGACAGTAATGGATTTACCTTGGTTTGATAGATAACACAATCCAGATCGCCCGAGGACAGTTAATTAATATTGCAGTTGGCTCAGTGAACAGCTTCTTTTCATCTAAACTTACAGGACTGGCTCAACTTGTTTGAAGATATACATACCAAATGGGATCATAGTCTCCTGGCATGGTATCTGTGTGTTGTACAGCTCCGGTGAATGTTTACTGAATCTCAGTGACCTAGTTGTTGGCTGCCAGAACTCACCTTCTCCACATTTTATAGTAGTACAGCTGCCATGCTGTCTTCATAATAGACAGGAAAATTGCAATCAGTATCAAGCCAACTGATAAACTTAAAATTGTAGCCATCTGTTGATTTTTTTTTGTCGTGAACTGTAAACTGAAGAGTACAAATTAATTTGATTTCCGTCACTGACAATGCTTCCACAATAGCGTCCAACTACAGTATAATTTGCTCATTAGGCGGCATATGGTTCTCCGGGTTTGGTGAAATTTAAGTCTGCAGCTACTGACCAATACTTTAGGGGATGCCAACTGCCAGATACCCTTTTGCACATTTGGTGGGAATGTCCCAAGATTCTGCACAAATGTGTATAAGCTAATAAATACCATATTAGGCATAGGCATACATCAGCAAAGTAAGAGCTTTTAAATATAAAACCACCTGACTGTACCAATATGAAATGTTGCCTCTTGACTCTTTACTGTGTCAAACTCTGGCAAATACATGGTGGTCTTCCACTCCAACAAGTGCTCAGTTGAAACATAAGATAACATGGCATTTGATTCATGAAAAGAATGTCGACAATACTCAACTATACAGCTGGCAAATTTGAACACGTTTGGTCCCAGTGGAAAGAACAATGTCTTCCTAGAGATTTTGATAGGTACATGCTTTATTGGAGTGTCTCGCTAGAGAATACCATAGAGAACTTTTCCTCTGGCTCCCTTTCTCTTTCTAACCTTCATTTCTTCTTTTTCCTTCATATGTTTTTGTCTATGCTTGAACTTCACATTTGACTTTGCTTAAGTCCAATAGTAATGGTTAACCAGTGTCTATCCTTACCATAATTAAGGATAGGATATTGCTGTTGACTTTACCCACTAGGGGGGATTGCTGAGGTCAGTATATTTGACACGGTCAGACTTGGAGACCAGTAGCTATAGCAGTAAAGAGGTTCCCAATGATCAGCAGGATAGGTATACATATGGGCCATCAGGATGACATGGACTTAATCGAGATGCGGGGTCTAAACACTAAGTGGTATTCACCATAATGTCCTGATTGTGGAGATGGGTTTTGTTGCATGTTAGTACCAGGTTGCGGTCCTCAGCAGATAAACATGTAGGGATCAGGATTCAGCAGAAGTGTAGTCAGTAAGTAAGCCAAAGGTTGGTAACAAATGATTGCAGGTTGGGATCAAGCAGAAGTTTCATCAAGGAACAAGTCAAAGGTTAATAGCCAGCGTTAGTGAAGATATAGATGGCAGCAGGTGTGACAAGAGCAAGATATTGGCTGGAGAAAGCACAGAAATCTGGCAAACAGGAAATAAGAAGGCATGGCTTGAATAGGAAGTTCATGGGAGGAGTAAAGGGTTCAATGTTTAAGAGAAACAAGACCCAAGGTTGTCTAAGGAATCAGGCAGGGAGCTGTCTAGAATCTCAGCAAGAAGAGATACTGTCAAACACAGCAGAGGTTGCAGGTTCAGATCTGGGTCCTGACAATCATACTTTTTTTGCCGATCGCTTAAGGCTTTTGTGGCAGTGACTATAAGGATGAACTACGTTGACATTTCTTTCATTTTGCAATTAATCCAAGCTAATGTTATAAATGCAGCCCCTGAATGGGGCTATGAACATTGCCCAATAGTTTTTTTTTGGAGCAGACATATAGCTGTAATGTTATTGAAACATGTTACCGGATGTGAATACAAGATGTCAATTTGTATGAACATTGTATGAACATTGCTGATTTTTAGTAAAAATCTATTTAAAAACAGAAAAAAATTACCTCGGTTATGCATGAATGAAACTGAGGTTCCCTTGCAGGTTGCCCTGGCATGCGCCTGTGCGTTCCTATGCGTGCTGGTGCGCACGTGCCTGTGCATGCTGGTGTGCGTGCCGATGCATGGGCGCACGGCCCTGTGCACCCACTTGGCGCCAATCTGTCTATTTAAACTGCCAGAGTGCCTGGGATCGGTGCCGTCTGATCTCCAGCTACCTGTGACCCTTGCTCCTGTTACCTGTCTGAACACTTGTCTCCTGATTACCCAGCCTGCCTATTGGATTAACCCTGCCTTCCGCCTGCACCTGACTTCAGCTTGCCTTGACCTTGAACCTGCCTGCTTCTCTGTACTTCGCTGCCTGCCTGTTGCCAACCCTGCCTGTGACCCGACCATCCCGCTCTGCGTCTGCTCAGCATCATCTGCCTGTGTTCCTCTCTCCTGTCCAGCCGGACACCCTCTTCTCTGCACCTGGATCCAGAGCCGCATTTCTCCTGCAACTACCCGCCAGGCTCACATACCACTCCGCACTATCGTGCCTCCTGTCCATACTACCAGGGGCCGCGAGTCGGACACATAAGGGAGACCTCTTCCTGTTTAATCAGGCTCTCCAGTCTGGTACGTACAAGTCTCACAGAAATCCAAAGGTTTACATACACGTTTTGGCACCAACGATATTGATTCATGCTTTGTGTTCCGAATGAAAAAATATCGATTGAAAACCGTCCATTTAAATTTGGGACAGGTAGATCTTCTCAAAAACTACTATTTAATCTAAATTACGATGGGTTAATCAACACACATGCAGATATTTGTTCTACCAGAAGTGATCAACAAAAATTCCACCACGGCCTTTTGACTTGACAGAGTTGAAATAAATTGAGGGCCTACTAAACCGATAGAAATTAGGGTTTTTCGTTTATGACTTTTATTTACATTGAAAAAATGTAATCACAATGAATGATCAAATGAATGGTGATCAGATAGATATATGTTAATTTGGCCCTTATAAGGCATTTTCTATACTTTAAAATCACAGAAAATCATGGTTGCATGCCAAGGCCTCATTGACACGCGTGTGACCTTGCATTTTATTTTGGTTGAATTTACGCAATAGGCTGGGGCGCCTTTCACACTAATGGCTGCGTGCTGCAGTGAGCGAAAATATGCATTGCAATGACAGGAGTCTGGAATAGATAACAGTATTAAAAAACAGCTTTAACTCAAGCTATAAGATCTTACTGCATGCTGCTGGAATATTTAAATCCCTGCCCTATGAATTAGGAACAGTTTTCATTGACTTTCTTGCTGGGTTAGTGTTTCTCATTGTCCCATGGCTTACCGTATTCCAGCAACCCAGCATTATCCACATGTATCAATCAGTGATTTTTGGATAAGTGTAGTGCCGTGCATCAAACGGAAAGCTTGGCTGTGGTCCCAGGGTAATAAGGAACTGCAGGCAACCCACTTAAAGCGGGATCAGTCATATATGATGCAAGATCACGGCGTTATCGAGCAGGATGAAACCAGGAGAAATCAAATTTTTATTTTAAATTCATAATGCAATCCCAAAGTAATCAGCAGAGGCAAATCATCAGATTGTGTGTCCTTTATTATCAGCTTTCTAACTGCATAAGAGGCTGCAGAGAGAGTTTATGATTGCCTTACAGAAGTAATCCAGATATTTGCCTCAATTAATTGGTACAGTGGCTTATATAGCCTGGACGGGGAGGGGGGGGGGGGGTTAATACCATAGGGGAAAACTAGGCTAGAGGGTGGGCCAGCTATGCAGACACTAGGCAGGACAGCAATACTGAGCCAGAGGGGTGTCAGGGAGTAGATGATAAATTAGCAAGGAGCTGCCCAAACACAGTTTTTTTTTTCATTCAGCCTATGGCTGTC
Organism: Rana kukunoris; assembly: GCA_029574335.1. Lineage (NCBI taxonomy): Eukaryota > Metazoa > Chordata > Amphibia > Anura > Ranidae > Rana > Rana kukunoris. Next base: position 63,404,517 of record CM056056.1, read on the forward strand.
AGAATACCTGAATCAGATTGGATTTCAGCCAATTGCTTCGATTTTTCAATGACTGTTGGGCAGGAGGGTGGCAGCAGGGGCATACACAAAACAGCCCCCCCAATTACCAGGTGAAATTTGCATAGTGTATGGCCAGCTTTAGGCCTTGAGAAAGAAGCAGATGGGGAGACCCTTGCAAACAGCCAGAGGTTGTTTTTTTTGGAATCTAGAATAGAACATCAAAACTAGAGTTGGAAGAAAAATGTGGTCAGGAATCACATCAAGATCAAGGCAGGCAGACGTCAAGCAAGGTCATCAACCAGGATCAGTCTGGGAACTGGAAACTCACAGGACCAGATTCAGGTAGAAATGCCTATCTTTAGGCATGCCTAGTGTCTGGATTTGAAACTAGGCCGCCGCAACCTTTTCAGGCAAGTGCTTTATTCATAAAGCACTTGCCTGTAAAGTTAAGGCGGCGCAGCGTAAATCACCCGCCCAAATTCAAATTCGGCAGGTAGGGGGCGTGTATCATTTAAATGAAGCGCGTCCCCGCGCCGAATGAACTGCGCATGCGCCGGCCGTGATTGGTTCCCAGTGCGCATGCTCCAAATCTCAACGTCAATTCAACGTGTAAACGACGTGAAGGGCACTTACGCAAAGCCCTATTCGCAAACGTTTTATGTAAACGACGTGAAAAAAAGCGACGGCACGCCGTCCATACTTAACATTGCCTGCGCCTCATATAGCAGGAATAACATTACGACGGTACTAACGCAAACAACATAAAAAAATAGCGCCGTACGTTCGGGAATCGGCGTATAGGCTCATTTGCATATTTTAGACAGGAACGCCACCTAGCGGCCAGCCTAAAATATGAAAATAAGATTAGACAGCGTAAGAGACTTACGCATGTCTGATCTAAGGAAAATCTATGCTAAACTGATTTTATGAATCAGTGGCATAGATTGGAGGCCTAAAAGGCAGAGATAAGACGGCTTATCTGGAGATAAGCCGACTTACAGGTATCTCCTATCTGAATCTAGCCCACACTCTCTGGAGCAGGAGTAGGCAACCTCGGCCCTCCAGCTGTGGTGAAACTACAAATCCCATCATGCCTCTGCGAGTCATGCCTGTGATTGTCAGGGTCCTGCAGTGCTCATGGGACTTGTAGTTTCTAAATAGCTAAAGGGCCGAGGTCGCCTACTCCTGCTCTAGCGCATCAGTGTGATGACCGGGTGGTCTATTATATAAGGGATGATGCCTCCAGCCAGTCTCCAGGATAGGGGATAATCCTAATGGTTACTGAAAAAAGAAAGAAAAGAGGGCGCACCAGCCTCGTGCATTATCCCAAGTAAATTTATTGATAAAAATGAAGTTAAAAACTACTCACAAACATGTGGAAAATTATCGCTTGTAAAAGCCACCATTAGATGGCAATCAGTCCTGAAACAGACAGTCTCCAGATAGCAAAGGGGAAGACATCAGGGCCACTACTAGCTGACGTGTTTTGATGGAGTACCTTCTTCCTCATTGCCTCTGAGGAAAAAGGTACTCCTTCAAAACACGTCCACTATCTCCTCTGTTGCAGCATCTCTGAGCTCAGAACTACTGCAACAGGGCAGTGAGGTCACATGTAGCGGGGTTTGAATCAGCTGGGAGATTCTTAGCAGCATTCTAGCATCAATAAAGGATGGGACTATACCTTTTGTAGGATTTTTTTCGTCCCCCCTTCAAGAGGTACTCAAATGGCCTACACCTATAGCAAGAGGATTATTTATCTTTGGTTAAAGCTGTAGTTTCTACATGCATAGACAGTTTTTTTGCTAATGCTGAACTAACCCTTTAACCACTTAAGGACCGCCCCACTTACATATATTGTGGCAGGGTGGCCCTTAAATGCAAAATGATGTACCTGTACGTGATTTCTCTTCTCGGCCCCAGGCCTGTTCTCCCTCTGTGATTGGACACCACAGAAGACAATCAGTGGGTCAAGCGGCCGTGATGGCTGTCGCCAAACCCGATCATTAGCTGGAGAGACAGAACTATGTAAACAAGGCAGACCGTCGTTCTGTCAGATAGGAAGAAAAAGATCTTGTGTTCCTGCTATTTAGTCAGTCCACACAGTATGAAAGCACACCCAGGGAACATATTTAACTCCTTTCCTGCCAGTGTCATTTATACAGTGACCGTGCAATTTTTGATCGCTGTATCAACGTTGGATCGTTAATACAGTGACTCCGACCAAAGCTTCCCCCCCCTAAAAAAAACAAAGGGTAATGAATTCCTAAAAAAGTATACTCTCACCAAGCGAATGAAATCCATCTCGCAGTCCTGTACATCACTCACGGCACGTAGCATCTTCTACAGCTGAAGTCTCAGGACAGTGACGGAACATTGTGTATTTTCATTTTCACTCTTGTTTTTTCCCCTCACAGCTTGTAAACCTCCAGTGTTTTGTGAACATTTTGTTTTTGTTTTACCTTACTCAGTTTCCGTGTGTTTGGCATAATTTGAAAACATTCATAGAAAAAAATATATATATATATTTTTGAGCTAACCAAAGGCGAACAAGCCATCCCTTACCACCTCCTAGATAAAGCACTTGTAGGTCCGGCTTGTATTTACAGTTCTTTTTGTTCTTGGCCCCTGTTACCATTTTGTTCTTGGCCCCTGTTTACATTAACATGTAACATGACCATTTCTATTTATATCATTAGACTTCCTGCATTACATTTAGCAATAACTCTGGACGGCACGGTCAAGAGCCTGGAGTGGTGTTTCTATGCGAGTCCTGAGCTGTAGAGGTTCTTGAGACTCTCCCCAGCAGCCTATTCAACACTTTCCTTGTTCAAGATTTCTGCTGGATGGATGTACAGCGGTCATTTGGAAATGATGTATGAAATTCATTCTAGGCAAGTCCCAGAAGCACCTTAAAAGAGAAGTATGGGAAACATTTTTGAAGAATCATACTCTGCTAGGTGGATGCATCGGTTCGAATCTGCATCTGTCCCCCACCGGCTTGAAGACTGAGAACCAAGTGATCAATTACTGCCGATTGCTCGGATCTCAGCAGAGAGCTAGTGACTGTTAGTCTCCGGCTCTCTGCTCTGCCCCCCCCCACTCACAGTGCTGGGCTGTGGAGAGGGTGGGAGTGGCTGGCTCAGGCTCTCAGTGGCACACTGAAATGCTGAGCTGGGTACCAGTCCAGGCATGTAGGAGGATCCCGACCATATGATCGCGATCTCTCCCTGAGCCTGGACCGGCTCTGTGACGTCAGCTAAAAATGGGTCACTGGAGTGCAGAATGAACTGCACTCTTATGATCCACAGAAGTACAGCCAAACAAACTTTGGCTGTTTGTCTCCTTTAAAGAGGAACTACCCTTATCATAAAAATTACAAGGGCACCTTTTGAAGTATTTTGTAATGGCAATCTACAGATAGATAGGTGCAGGGTTATTTTCACATGGGCCTATTTCTCCTGTGATACATCTATTTCCTGGTATATGTTATACATCCAGTTTTAAAGTTTGTTTACTCTTTATGGACATCCTCACTTGGTGTCGACGTCAGCCTATAAATGATTGACATCCTGAATTGCCAATTAAATCTGAAGAAACAGCGGAAGCTGTGAAACGCGTCATCTGATTGGTCTAAAGGCCAATACACATGATCAAACTTTTTGACAACAAATGTCCGAGGAACCTGTTTGATCGGACAATCGGACCGTGTGTACGATCCATCGGACAAATGTTTTCACTTTTTCATCGGACAAATGTTTGCTGTGAAAACAGACAAACTTTCCAGCAACAAATGTCCAATAGAGGCCAATCCGAACGTACATGAGTCCATCGAACTAAAGTCCAAAGTACAAACACGCGTGCGCAGAACCAATGCTAAAGATCAGACAACAATAGCAGAAGTTGCCCAAGGGGTGGCGGTAAATAGCTGAAAAAACAGGCGATTTGCCGAAAGTTGGCTGAAAAAGTCCTGCCGTGTGTATGCAGAACAAGTTCACGGCCAAGGCCCTTCTAACAAAAATCCACGGAAGAGTCAGATGGAAGTCCGATCGCGTGTATGAGGCTTTAACGTCACTTCCGGTTCATGGACCCTCTTGAGCTTGCGTTCCTTGCTGGTACTCACTTCCGGTTTCCAAGCATCACTGAGGTCGTACGGCGTCCAGCGAAGCTATCAGGCTGGTTACAGAGGCCGCTCTGCAGCTCCATCCTCCTACAGTCTGTCAGAACACTTCTCATGTTACCCTGGACTGCACAGTGGCCATGGACCCCATACTATTTACTACTCATACTTGCCTGACTATCACTACTACTATTTGAATAGCCATTTGGCTTATTTACTTTTAAATAAATGGTTTAACATATGCTGCTCCCTTGGGAGTTGCTGCTGGTGCAACGAACTGACCCCTTTCATTTATTGCTGGGACGTTTAGTTCTAGAATCATATTGCTTTTATTGTTGCGATTATGGATATATTGCGTGGTTGGTCTTTGTGCCACCTTTTCCTTTTCTGCTGCCAGAACACAATAATCGCTGTCGACAGGGTGGTTATACTAAAGTTGATCGATAGATTGACTTTAGTACAACCAGTCTGCCCAGATTGATCGAAATTTGTTTTGTTCCTGCCGATTCATCTGTGTCCGGCTTAACTCAGAATGAGGAGATACAGATCGGAAAAATAGTAACATCAAAAGTCCTGATCTACAGACTTTCAGTCTAGTGATTCAAGCACAAAGTACTGATGTCAACAGTACAACAGCCGGGGAAGCAGCTTTTGCTGGAGAATTGACAGCATCTATATTTCTTTCAGTTATTGCTTTCTTGTCAGGGGACTGAACTTGTTGGTATCCATCCAAGATAAATATATCATTTTAGGGTTAGCCGGTTTGTTCATTTTAAACAATATATATTATCAGCATATAAAACATGTTTGTTTCATGTGGTCCTGTAGCTGCATTATTCTGTTCCCAGGTTACACTGTGTAGAAGAAAGGCTCTTTGATGTGGATGTTAGCTGCAAACTACTCCATTCCCGTACCTGACAGACAGAATCTCGGTGAAGTAAGGTCACTCAGCAAATCCCTTGTAGTGTTAAATATTTCAGGAAATAATAAGCAATCTGTGTAATATCTGGCGTACACGTGATGGGACTTTGCTCATGTAACTAAAATATAGACTAAGTAGCAAAAGGGAACTTGAGAAATGCAATACACGGCTCGATTTTAGGTCATTCAATGTTCACATTAGACTTGAATCAGAATAAGTCTGGATATAATGTGAACATTTCAGGGACTGTTAGGCTTCATGTACACTACACCTCCTAAACTCAACCAAGAAACACACCAGACAGGTCAGGGATAAAGTCATGGAAAAGTTTAAAGCAGGGCTAGGTAATAAAAAAATATGCAAAGCTTTAAACATCTCGCAGAGCACTGTTCAGACCAAATGGAAAGTGTATGGCACAACTGCAAACCTACCAAGATATGGCCGTCCACCTAAACTGACAGGCCGGGCAAGTAGAGCATTAATCAGAGAAGTAGCCAGGAGAAACCCATGGTAACTCTGGAGGAGCTGCAGAGATCCACAGCTCAGATGGAAGAATTTATCCACAGGATAACTATTAGAAGTTCATGGATTTGTGAAAAAAACATGCAATCATGTCTTTAACAAAAACAATTTACTTTGTAGGCACAACCCGATAAAAGTAATACTTTTAATAGAAAAATACAAAATACATCACAATTACACTATAATAAACAAAACAAATAAGGACCCCATTCCTATCACTCTAAAATGAAGTTCATGTGACAAATCTGGTCTTTATGGATGAGTGGCAAGAAGAAAGCCATTGTTAACAAGCCATAAGAAGTCCTGTTTGCAGTTTGCAAGAAGCCATGTGGGGGACACGGCAAACATGTGGAAGAGGGTGCTCTGGTCAGATGAGTCCAAAATTTTACTTTTTGGCCTAAAAGCAAAACGCTATGTGTGGTGGAAAATGAACACTGCACATCAGCCTGAACACACCCTCCTCACTGGGAAACATGGTGGTGGCAGCATCAAATTGTGGGGATGCTTTTTTCAGCAGGGACAGGGAAGCTGGTCAGAGTTGATGGGAAGATGGATGGAGCCAAGTCCAGGGCAATCTTAGAAGAAAACCTGTCTGAGGTTCATCTTCCAGCAGGACAACGACCCTAAACATACAGTCAGAGCTACAATGGAATGGTTTAGGTCAAAGCATATTCATGTGTTAGAATGGCCCAGTCAATGTCAAGACCTAAATCCAATTGAGAATCTGTGGCAAGACTTAAAATATTGCTGTTCACAGACGCCCTCCATCCAATCTCACAGAGCTTGTTCTATTTTGCCAAGTGTAATGGGCAAAAATGTTACTCTCTAGATGGGCAAAGCTGGTAGAGAGATCCCCAAAAAGACTTGCAGCTGTAATTGCAGTGAAAGGAGGTTCTACCGTGTTTCCCCGAAAATAAGACACCGTCTTATATTTTTTTTTCCTCAAGAAATCACACTATGGCTTATTTTCGGGGGGTGTCTTATTTTTATTACAGAAAATAAAGGTTGCCTACCTGAACCACACTTGCGCTTCTTAGCATTTCCTCTGTCCACCTGTAGACTGAGATTATCGTATTCTGCATGCCATTTTTGGACCATTCGGATATCCAACTTCTTCTCTTTGCACTCATCTTGTCTGGCTGTACAGAAAGATAGGCCAGCAAAGCTGATGTAGAGCAAAGTGGAGCTGGGGTGATCTCTTTGGGCTCAGTAGCAGCTTTTCCCCCTATCCCCTGGTGTTTGTGTGGGGTGAGAGAGGGGTTTGCTGGTCAGTGCTGGGAGAAGCTTTACAGCTTTACACAGCGTTCTTCTCCTCACTTCAGTTCCAGTACAGTACTGTACGCCTATCACGCGTTGTTTCCCGCTTCGCGCCGTTACGCATACGACACTACGTCTTATTATCGGAGATTCGACACTACATCGCTACGTCTTATTTTCGGAGGGGTGTCTTATATTTCGATCTTGTGTCGAAATCCCGCTACGGCTTATTTTCGGAGTACGTCTTATTTTCGGGGAAACACGGTACCAAGTATTGACTCAGGGGGGCTGAATACAAATGTACTCCACACTTTTCACATATTTATTTGTAAAAAATGTTGATAACCATTTATGATTTTTCTTCCACTTGAAAATTAGGTACCACTTTGTGTTGATGTATCATATAAAATCCATTTGTTTTTGGCTGTAACATGACAAAATGTGGAAAAATTCAAGATGTATGAAAACGTTAAGGCACTGTGGGGGTTATGTGCATTTCCTTGCATGTCCCCCTCGGATCTACAGCGACTGTACTTCCAAGTGCACTTGTAGTGCAAAGTGGATTTGCCTTTCCTAAATAACCCCCTGTATGTGGATTTTCCACTCTGGATCTTTTCCTTGTTCCTGAGGGTAATCCCCAGTTTGTGGAGTGTTGCCAAAGCAGTACCAGTGTGCCCAGTGACGATTAGAAGCTAACTGAATCTAGCACCTTGTTTGTGCTTATGAATGAATGTGACAGTTTGGAATACCAAGAATCCCAAGTGAAAGAACATCACCTAAGTGAAGCATTTCATGACAATGCTCTTTTCCTTTCTTTTGTTCAATGGCAAACACAATGGCAGCCCCTGTGGGACAAGATTATAAAGCCCCGTACACACAGGCCGAATGTTGGGTGGCATCAGCCGGTTGAAAAGAAACTGACCAACTCCCCCTAATTCACCACCATAGGACGGTGGGCTTGGTGTGGGCATGAATACTAACTGCGAGACTCCAGGTATGTTCCAGTCCTCTCCCTTTTTTCCCTCTTTTCTTTCTTCTTTTGAACAATGCAAATGTTTCCAGTTTTGTAAAATTTGGTACTAGGCTATATAATAAATAGACATATGGCCTTAGTGTCTTATCACTGCAGGGGAGTCCCCCTCTCAAGAGGTTGGCGCTGTCTCTCCTCTTCAGTGTCTCACATATGTTTCAGGGTGGCCTCAGTATTGGTGGTGTGTTGGGGGAGGTTAGCTGGAGGTGGTTTTTGCCCCCTTCCCTCTGCGCTGAGCGACCCTGTAGTCACTTTTGAGTCGTCAGCAGCATTCGCTAGTTTAATGCTAGCCCCTAGGCTATTATGCCAAGGCTCCTTTTTATATCTATATGACTGTGCTGGTTGGTTTAGTTACCATCGAGGCTTCCCCTATTTTCCAAAGGGGAAAGCCCTAATATAAATTTAGACAAGCAATTGTTCTTTATTTTTTGCACCTTGCTTTTGATACACGTCCTTCTTGATTTAGGACTTTGTTTATATGGAAATGTTTATTATGACATGTCTTTTTGTCTTAAAGACCAAAAAAAAAAAAAAGAAAGGAACTGACTGACATTCGGCCCCTGTGTACTGCAGTCTGCCGGTCTTTTCTGTCGAAGGGGCATGATGGAAAAAAGGGGGGGCTTCCTCCCTCTCAGAACACAATAAAAGAACAGGTAAAATTGCTGTGTTACATCGGATTGTGAGTACAGCAGCTCCAACCTGACCCTGCTTGGTTGAACGAAAAAAAAAAAACTAGCAGTGTGTACTAGGCTTTAGGAAGATTAAAATTATTACCTGAACTAAAGGTGTTTTTTTTTTTTTTATGCATCTTCCATCCAACCAGCAATAAAGTGACATTTTGGTTATACGCCTAACTAACCTTAAAACTGCTCCTTCACCCGTCCTAAAACCTAAGCAATTAACCTGTGTAAGAATGATTTATATACTTATCTATTTTTCTAGCTCCCCTGCATCATCCAGTGGCTTTAGGGGAATAGAGAGAGCGCCAACAACAGAGAGGCCATTGTTAGCATAGGTGGGAGCAGGGGACAGTTTTAAAGCTAGTTCGGTGTATAACCGGAACTCCATTTTAAAGAAAAGCCTGTCACAAACTTATCTTGGAATTTGAAATGAAACAAAGCATATAATTCATAAGCAGAGTTTACCTTCAGTGAAAACTGCATGGCAAAATGCTCATTAAAGCTTTTTATATATATATATATATATATATATATATATATATATTTTTGTCACTGTTTTTTAGATAGACTTTATTTAGTAGCGCAGAAGCCCCACATTTCTTGATTTTTTATATATATATTATATGAAGCTAAAGTCTAATTCCAGCCAGGAAACTGCCTGCATAGAGTTTGCATGTTTTCTGTGTGCTTGTTAGAAGTTTACTCCAGGTACTCAGGTTTCCTCCCACTCTTCAAATATATGGTGGTAGGTACTGGGCTCCTGTCCTATTTGGCCCTGATATATGTATGTATGAATGCGAGGTGGAAACTTTAGACTGTTTAGCTCCTCGGGGGCAGGGACTGATGTCAATGTATAATATGTAAAGCTCTGTTATCAGTGCTATATAATATCCCCCAATAAATAAATACAGTACATGGTATGCAATTTTTTTTATTACTTCAACTCAGGCTTAGTCTCATTCCCTCCAGCCTCTCTACCGGTCAATGAAGCTGTACATTACATTAAAGAGCCAAAAGATAGTGAAAGAATGTAAAGGAACAGGGCCAAGCTGGAATTTTACAGAAAAAGTATTATTAAAATTTGTTTATAAGCCCGAGTTTCGTAAGTATTACATGGCAGCTCAGTTGACTCAATTACTTCAATTGCACAGCCGACAATATTGCCCTGAGTGGGTCTTACTGGAGGCTCAAGCGTGTGCTCCATTAGCAATAGACCTTGTCCTGTGGACATCCCCCAAACACCGCAAAGCGATCTTGAGTCCAACACTCTCTCATTCCCTCAATGTTTGGGAAATGGGATGTAGAAGATGGGCTCTGAGGTCCGCACACACTCCAGTGGCCCCACTCTTTGGCAACCCCCTTTTTCCCCCGGGTAGGCGTCCCGACGGATTTAGTTGGTGGGTTAACAAGGGTTTATTACGAATAGGCGATTACCTTGACCACAGAGGAATACGCACATCATCACACTACACAGGCAGCTTGGAGATGCCTTCCTCGGAGTGCTTTCACCTAAGGCAAATTCAGCATTTTCTATGCTCTCTAGAGAACAAAGGGTTTGACTTGACCACGCGCACCACCTTCGAGAGTAGGTGTATGCAGGACTCTGCTCTCCGGGGGGGCATCTCCGTGCTCTATAAACAGCTGGCATCACCCCCAACTAGGCTTCCATATCAAGTGGCATGGGAAAGGGACCTGAACATTAGCCCTGAGGCAGGGGATTGGCGTAAGTGGAGTACGAGAATCCACAAAGGCATACTCAATGTGGCCCTGATTGAGGCGAGTTACAAAGTACAGGCCAGATGGTACCTGGTACCAGAATGCCTCTCCAAAATGTTCCCGGGTGCCTCAGCCCTCTGCTTCAGGGGTTGTGGACAGGTGGGCACGCCACTCCATGTGAGGTGGACGTGTCCCAAGGTGCGCCGTTTCTGGATCAGGGTCCACGTGCTTATCCTCTCGATCACAATGGTGAACATCATCAAAGATGCCTCAGTCGCCCTCCTTAACAAGCCAGTGGATAATATTCCCAGACATACGCAGACTTTGATATTTTATATATTTCTAGCTGCTAAAATAGCTATCGCGTCAGCATGGAAAAGCCCCGTTGTAGACTTAACGTTGTTGAAACGTAAATTAAACTGGATTATGTTGAATGAGAAAATAGTGAGCGTTTTAAATGACAAACAATCCCTTTTCAAAAAAATTTGGTCCCCCTGGCTCACTTATTTACAGGCCCCCGAGACATAAAGATACCCCTTCCCCCTTTTTTTTTTCCTGATGATCGATCGGAGATTCCCTGATGGACACACTCCTCTCTCTTCTTCTTCTTTTTCTTCTTCCTTCTACTCTTAGGGCTTTACCTTCACAAACTTTCTGAATTCCCCCCCTACCCCCCCCTTTTTTTTTTCTCTCTCTTTTTTTTGTTTTTCCGTTGGTTAACCTAGACCTCTTCCATTATGTTGGTAATTAAAGGTTCCCCTATTGGGGACAAATAGGTTAAATAAACGTTGAATGTACGTTATTTGTTGCTTTCAAGCTGCCCAGATTCTCTTGCTGCGAAGTTACTCAAACCGGAATTCTATTCAATGGCCTAGTTACTCTAACTATCTGAACCGTGTTGCCTATTAAAATGTTTTTTTTTTTTTTACTATTGAATACAGATAGATCCGTAGAATTTCAATGTCTTGATACTGTTTGCTGATTGGCCTCCAGCATTCACTGTAATATGCAGTGGGCCGCAATTCGGGACCTATCCTGTGAGTGAGGTCCATATTATTATTATTATTACCACTCATTTAGTTTGTTGACCAGAATTATTTTATTTTGTTCTTTACTGTGTTTTGTTCATTTTCCTTTCTTTCCATACGACTTTACTCTTGCAGAGCAAGCGAGGACTGTTCGCTGCTCTACCTGTTCGAACTTTAATCCTTTACTTGAAAAACGAATAAAAACTATTGAAACAGAAAATTTGTTTATAAAATCAGCTGCCTCCATTTGGCTTGCCTCATACCTATGAAGCCTTCTTATGTGACAAGTTTGTACTTTCTAGATAACTGTGGATGATGGCGGATGGCGGGTCTTCCCCGTGGTTCATCCCATGCAAACATTTGTGTCATTAAAAACAGGTCAATTACTGATGTCCATCGGGACCTAGCAGGATGTAGTGCCCCCCATATATTTTGTATTTTGTGTTGCTATACGTATTTTGTGCTGCTATTACGGGTTTATGCGGAGGGCGTATTTATTATAAGGACTATATCTACAGGTTTATGTGTGTGTGTGTATTTTTCCTAAAACACACATACTACCTACCTATGGACCTGTTTGTAAGGTTCACCTATGTGTACCCTAATGTTTAAATGGTTTGCTTCCACTGTATTCCTTTTGTACGCTTTTGAAAATTAATAAAATAGACTAAACTTAAATGCAGCTCCTCCGGTTACATCACAGAAAAGGAGTCTTCTCTGTTTTTTTATGTCCTCAGCGAGACAGCTCATATCTTCATTTTGGAAAACAACTGTCACTCCTCCCTTGTCACGATGGGTCTCGATTATGAATGATACCATGGAGAATGGAGGAGATGCTGGCCCTTGACAATGATACCTTTGATAAATTCAAGATGCTGTGGTCCATTTGGCTTCAATTCTCCGCCTCTGATACTCTCACCAATTTGTTATCAACCCCAACACGATCATCCTAACTTACAAACCCAACGCTGGGTTGGGAAGGGCACGTACTTACGGGTGTCCGGGTGTCCACCCTCATTGTCCTATTAGTAACTCTACCCCGCGAATGTCTTTACAGCAGCTCTTGCGCTCTTTCTCGACTATTTTTCTTCTGTTCTTTTCTGCTCTCTCTCCTTTCTTCTTCCCTTTCTCCCTACTCACGCCCACCTTTGGGTCGCTCCCCTCCTTTCTCCTTCCTCTTTCCTTTTTATTTCCTTGAAAAAAACAAAAAAAAACGTATATGCTATCTGACTGGAAACAACGAAAGTCTCTTGACAGGAGTCGTTTTTTTTTTCTTTTGCTCCTAAGGACCACGTTGATGTTCGTTATTTTCTATATGGCAATAGGAGTTATGCTGTGGGCGATAGCCATTGGGCTGACTCAATATACATGTCTACTCACGATTGTCACTAGTATGTAACACTGGATGTTGTTTCTCTTTGTATCGTTTGTTACGCTACCAATAAATATATTTTCAACCCTAAATGCAGCTCTTCCAACTTCTTTGCCGATTTTTTCCGACAGGTCATTTTCACTGAAGTTAACATCTCCTTATGCATTCTCTTTCATAAAATACCCTATTTGAGTTGCCCAGTTATGCAAGTTATTTTAAAATGATTTGCAAGTTGTATTGTGTGCATGAAAAAAATAAATAAATAACCGTGTCTGGTTTACATGGTGGTCCATGTCCTAAAGCTGGCCATACACTCAGACTATACAATCCCTGTACAATCTCCTTTAGATTCATCAAAACATTTTAGGTAGACCTAAAGCAGATTGTACAATAAAACTGTTTAGTATCCCAAGGAGGACGTGAAAAGAAAACATAGTACCGGTGAGAATACCCCAAAGTCACTTTCTTGCTTTACAATAGGTTCTGTTTAGTGACAAAATCGGTTTAAAGTGTACCTGTAGTCGATGCATGCAAAATAGGACTCTACTACCAGTGCAATAGAACGGTTTTTAATTAAAATATAGCAGCCAGGAGGACATTTCATTTCTTTATACAAATACTGATGAATATCTTTGGTTCTGCTGTGTAATAAAGAATGGACTATTGAAGCACACCTTAGATTTAACCTAAAGCTGGTCATACACTGTGCCAGTTTCAATTGGTTCCTTATAAGGCAGACAAAATTCAATCCATGGGTGGTGCTGTTGGCCCCCCTTCTGCCCAACATCAGAGGGGCCAGCTGGAATATGATGGCTGAACAGGAGCTGCATCCAAACAGATGGAGGCGCTGTTCAGGTATTCAGGCATCTACCGCTGTCGGCTGTAAAAATACAATTACCTGGTATGAGCGATTCGACCATCTGCCCAGATGGAGGACATCTATTTTTTTAATTTGAATTTTTTTGTTCATCAGTGTATGGCTAGCTAATACCTAAATTTACACCTCTCCTCACCCCCCTCCCATTTAAGAAAATGCTTTATAAATTAAGCAGCTACAAAAACTCTATAAAACTAACCTGTAAGCAGCTAGCCGGACCCAAAAACATTCCGATTGGAAGAACACGGCTAGCAAAGGGTTGGTCCTTTTTGCAGATGAGGCCACTGGGCGTCTGGCTCTGCCTGTATGTCACCCATTTACAGCAATGGGGCTTCTTATGGTACTTTTGTTCAGACCTAGCTGGCAAGTATAACACAGCATTTTGTACAGGCTTAGATGATAGGATAGCAAGAGGCTATAAAAATACAGTAGGTAGAAGTTAGACTTTAAATGTGCTTTAAGAAAGCATGCCAAAAGTCATTCTTTATAAAGGGAATTCAGAAATTTCAAAAAGAATAATGAATTTATAAAACATCTATTCCATGCAAAGGCATATTATTTTTCAGAAAAAAAACAAAAACAAAGCTATATGCAGCTCCAAGGAGAATTAAAACTTTCTTGGCAGGCAGAACACAAAGTGGGTCTTGGCTCTGAATAAAGCTGATTCCTGGGTTTGGATACATTTTGCTCTTTATGTCCAGTGGTTATAATCCTTTGTTAAAGTAAACATACTGAATTCTGTCTCCATATTCCTTATGGATAGAATATCGGAGCTCTGGTTCCAGACTACTCACAGCCATAGAACTGAAAAAAAGAACAAAACAAACAAAAAAAAAGGGTTAACAGAGACTAAATATTGCCAGACGTTAGAGTCCGGACAAAATGCTAGTCGCGTGGTCGCCATGCTTATCCCATGGCTTTTATAACCAGTGACCCGAAACACGCATGCAGATCAGGCGTCTGATTTGCTGCATTCCTGTTCCAGGACTCAAAACATTTAAACCAGAGACACCCAAACAACGAGCATTTTAACTTATTAGCTGCCAGTGCCATTTTTAAAACATTTTTTGCAAAACATGATTTATTTTCTGAAAGCAGAGAAATAAAATGTAGACTAATGCCGCGTACACACGGTCGTTTTTTGCGATGAAAAAAAACGACGTTTTTTGTGAAGTAAAAAATTACGTTTTTGAAACGTCACTTTCAAAGACGATGTTGCATACACACCATCGTTTTTTTTTCACAAAAAACGAGGTTACGTTCACCACACTTTTCCATTGAAGCTCGCTTCATAACTAGCTTCTGGGCATGCGCGGGTTGAAAAACGTCGTTTTAAACGACGTTTTTGCTACACACGGTGACTTTTTGTGAAACAAAAAACAACACAAAAAATTCAAGCATGTTGGAATTTTTTTTGGTCGTTTTTTTTAAGACAAAAAACGACGTTTTGCCCACACACGATCAATTTAAATGACGTTTTAAAAAACGTTTTCTTTCATCGCAAAAAACGACCGTGTGTACGCGGCATAAAACGTTGGTAGTTATGTCACACACTATTTTTTTTTCATTAAAGTACAACTTCAGGCAAAACTTATTTTTTTTCTTTAGTGTTGGGTTGAGTGGAGAGGGATTAGAACTGTCAGTTTTTATTGCTGCCTGGGCACCCATTTAGGAGATTCCCCCCTCTGTATTTGTCCTATTTACTATTATAACTGAAAGTATATATATATATATATATAGGGCCAGATTCAGGTAGTCCAGAGCATCTTTGCTCTGGAGTAACGCTTCTCATTTGCGTTGCGCTGCCGAAATTTTAGGAGCAAGTGCTGTCATTCACGAAGCACTTGCTCCTAAAGTTGCGGCAGCGCATCACAAATGAGCCGGCGGAATTCAAATTTAGCGGGTACGGGGCGTGTAGTATGCTAACTACGCGCGATCCCGCCGCCAACGTACTGCGCATGCGTCGAGTGTCAAAACATCCCCGTGCGCATGCTCCAAAATCTGTGAATGAACGTCAATGACGTCACATTCCCATTCATGACCGTTTTACGCAAGCAACGTTTTTTTTTTTTTTCCCGACGCGATGACGACGCCTATACCTAACATAGGATACTCCAACCCCATGTAGGTATATCTATGCGCCGCGTATCCCGTCCGGAAATGTCGTATCGTCATTGCGTCGCGCCGGATTTCGATCGTGAATTGCCGATTTCCGCTCATTAACATATTTTTTGAGCGTAAATCGGCGGGAACGCCCCGGCCCCATTTTTAAGTTGAAGTAACGATGCGATGGCGAAACTCAGTTACGCTGCTCGCATCGGAACTTCAACCCGGCGTTTCTTGTTTTCTGGTTACAGAAAACAGGAATGCCGGCTCAAAGTCACAGTTAGGCTGGCGGATCACTCGATCCGCCAGCGTAACTGTTCCTGAATCTGGCCCATATATATATATATATATATATATATATATATATATATATCCCCAAATTTTGGGTTGTCCCCAGAAAAGCAACCATGGGGAAATCTTCCAATGAGGACACTAGTTCTGGTTACCTAGGGGTCCCCAAGGAATTCCCCTAATTTGCAGGGATTTTCTCTCACTTCCTGGCTAGCTATGGGGCCGCGTACACACGATCAGACAGGTCCGATGAAACTTGTCCGACGGACCGTTTTCATCGGACCACGCTGAAGTGGTCTGTTGGTCTGATGTGCTTATACACCATCGGACCAAAATCCCATCAGGCCAGAACGCGGTGACATAGAACACAACGACGTGATGAAAAAACGAAGTTCAATGCTTCCAAGCATGCGTCGACTTGATTCTGAGCATGCGCGGGTTTTTGGTCCGATGATTTTGTGTACTAACCATCGAACCTGTCCGACGGACAGGTTTCCATCGGACAGGTTTTAAAGCAAGTTTTAAAACTTTGGTCCGCTGGAAAACAGTCCGATGGTCCGTACACACGATCGAACATGTCCGCTGAAACATGTTCGATCGTGTGTACGCGGCCTGGGACAGGCAGTGAAGGGAAATCTCTGCAAAAGAAAATAGATGGCACAAAATAACCTGACAGGGGTTAAAACTCTCCCTTTTTTCTTCCGTCCGGCGGATCGGATCGGATGCAAACGGACAGACAGTCCGTTTTCATCCGATTCCCCATAGGGGATAGCGGAGGAGAGGCAGGGCGGTCCCTGCACAGTGTGCGGGGACCGCCCTGTCCGCCGAGAGCTCAGCAGGACCCCCCGCTGAGCCGACGGACACACACGGAGTGGACCGAAAAACGGACCGCTCCGTGTGAAAGAGGCCTTAAACCTTTCTGGCTATTTCTGCAGCCGACACCTAATAGTAATTGGAGAATTGTCTAAACAAGGCAGAAATGTATCTCCCGTCTGTGACAACACCCACAGATTTACCTGACTTCCTGTCACAATATATATATATATATATATATATATATATGCCTGCTATGTTATAGCATTGTGCAGGTGACAGGTTATCTTTAGGGAGATATCAGGGCTCTTTTAGACTCCCAGTGTCACTTCTGCAGTCTGATGAAGCTGGCTGAGCACATATCATGATATCATGTAGGAAGGATGGTGTGACATTAAAGCCTACTGAATCACTTCTACAAGTAAGCTGGGAGCCTGGAGAAAAACAAATGTAAAACAGCCAATAAAAGGGGAGCACAGGCACTCCTATTTCAACAAAATCAAAATCTAAAAGTGTTACCATCGTTGTGGAAACAAGGAACAGGCCACCGGAACCATGAACAGCAAGCTGTGGAATAAGAAAACAGAATTATAGAGAAGGTCAAGACATCAGGAAAAAGTCTACATTAGCGTCCAGGTGTGAGGATTATAGCTGAAGTCCAGGAATTCAGCCACTTTGTAAAATGTGCTTGATTACAAGGGGTTAAGTCCAACAAGGTGTATGCCACTTTGTGGACTCATAGCTTTTATTTATTTATTTATTTACAAAATCCTCTCTTAGAAAGTTGCCACCACATCTATAACAACTATCCTGACCAAACGATCTCTCCATTGTTCCTGTTGTGATGACAACTCAAAATGTATAATTTGCCATCACTTTAAGTGCCCGTTAAAGTGGCCGTAAAAGACAAAAAAATAAAGGTGTCGCCTTTATGGTGAATCTCCTCAGCGGGGACACAGCAGCAAAAAAATTCTAACCATTCAATTTGTGGATAGAGGCTCCTGCGCTACCGAGGGGGGTGGTGGAGTGGGATGGGGTCACTGCTGCAAACACCTGACACTCTGTCCTGGGCAGAGAGAAGTAACAAATGAAAAAACAAGGGGGGTGGTGTCTGCGCTGTGAAAAGTGGGTGAAATCCAAGGGTGGTACGGGAATAAATCCCTGGGCTGGTGAACGTGGGGGAGGGGGGGGGGTGGTGTTTTTAGAACAGAGTGATAGCGTACATAAGTTTAGTGTCAATACGTAAACCGTCAAAATGTAGCACAAAAGAGAATATTGAATACTAAACAATGGCAAGTGACAAAAAAGGAGTACAAATTCACAAGCAGTAATATGTACACAATGTGCTGGTCCAAGTAATGTGAAATCAGGGAGAACTACCGCTAGGGGCGCCCCTGAATGTGTAACACAGTGAACAATACAAATAATAATATATAAATCAGTGAAGAAATGCAAAAAAGTCTCTGAAAGTGTTTCCCAAATGTCCCAGAAGACAGGTTCCAAAGATGTCCCAGAAGACAGTTTCTAAAAGATGGAGAAAATGGTGCCGGGAAAGGACGTGGTACAGTGAACACCTCAGGTGGTCCCTAGCCCCTCACCTCACGGCTATGGCACGGATAGCCAAATAAAACCACCTCTGGCAGGGGGAGGAGGAATACACTTCAATGGACAGAAACGACATCAGCACTCAGCAGTAAGGCATGGAGAAGATACAAAGCAAGTAGGATATGGTGTTATGGAAGGTTCCCCTAAGGAAGTCATGTGACATGACGAGACGCGTAGGGATCAAGGAGCATCAGAGTCCACACGCCTGACGCAGCAAGACCCCCCTGCCGTCCGTTTGGTTTCTGTGCCCAGTTTTTATCATCCAAATGTGAGTGCACCTATATGTTTTAATAAACCTGTTCCATTTTTGCGGGGCTGTACTATGGTCTTTTTTTCTCCCATCCTATATGCTGTGTGAGGGTCCCCTCTATCTGCTCCAAGTGTCCACCCAGCTCAGACACAGAAGAAGAGGAGCCAGGTGTGCATCCAGGACTTGGGACGAACTCGGTGTTCGTGGGAGATAGGCCCACCATCCATCACCTCCATGTGAGTGGATGTATGAGTGAATGATGTTGCCTGTTTAGACACTTCCATAACACCATATCCTACTTGCTTTGTATCTTCTCCATGCCTTACTGCTGAGTGCTGATGTCGTTTCTGTCCATTGAAGTGTATTCCTCCTCCCCCTGCCAGAGGTGGTTTTATTTGGCTATCCGTGCCATAGCCGTGAGGTGAGGGGCTAGGGACCACCTGAGGTGTTCACTGTACCACGTCCTTTCCCGGCAACATTTTCTCCATCTTTTAGAAACTGTCTTCTGGGACATCTTTGGAACCTGTCTTCTGGGACATTTGGGAAACACTTTCAGAGACTTTTTTGCATTTCTTCACTGATTTATATATTATTATTTGTATTGTTCACTGTGTTACACATTCAGGGGCGCCCCTAGCGGTAGTTCTCCCTGATTTCACATTACTTGGACCAGCACATTGTGTACATTTTACTGCTTGTGAATTTGTACTCCTTTTTTGTCACTTGCCATTGTTTAGTATTCAATATTCTCTTTTGTGCTACATTTTGACGGTTTACGTATTGACACTAAACTTATGTACGATATCACTCTGTTCTAAAAACACCACCCCTCCCCCCCCCTCCCCCACGTTCACCAGCCCAGGGATTTATTCCCGTACCACCCTTGGATTTCACCCACTTTTCACAGCGCAGACACCCCCCCCTTGTTTTTTCATTTGTTTATTCAATTTGTGACTTTAGATACACTTTGACCAGTTAGCGACTGCCTGTCCGCATTGTACTGTATTGTCATACTGGTACGTCACGGCCTACTTCCAGTTTTCGGGCGTGTGCATGCATGATTGTACACAGCTAGATATTGCAAGCACCTACACTAAGCCTTAATGTAGGCTTACCATAGGTGAAAGTAGTATTAGAGGGTTTACAACCTCTTTAAGTGGTACTACTTTTTTAGTAAAATAATTTTTATTGATAAAAAAAATTAAAATGCAGAGGTGCATGTCAACAGTTTACCCACCCCCAGGGATCAGATGAGAGACATAAAACATCAACGAATGATCCCAAAACAGGCCCAGTATATAAAGCAAGAGCTAAAAGGTATGACCATGTGGCACAGGCCGTGGATCTTCGAAAATGATTGAGGTCTAATAGCACTGACACATATTAGTAAAGGGTGAGAGAAGGGGCAGAAACCCCAAAGGAAAGAGAGAGAAAGGAGGAGGAGGAGGAGGAGATGGAGATCCCCCCCCCCCAAAAAAAGGTAAAAAGGCACACAGGGAGAAGAAAGGCACAAAAGGGGAGGGAAGAGGAGTGGGAGGGTAAAATACCCATAGGCTAGGATCTAGGCCCCACCATTTGTTAGGAAGCGATCAGGGGTATTGTAGGGAGGGCAGAAGACCACCAAGGGGACCACATTTTCCAAAATTTGGTGTGGGAGTCATGGAGAATACTCAACATTTTCTAATTTTAATCATAAGGTTAGGGTTTCTTCCAGGCCCTGACAATGGCTCTCTTTGCAGCAATGAACAGGTAGGTCGCCAGTTTTTGTTGGTACGAGAATAGACCCTGAATCGGACAATGCAACAAAGCCAACTTGGCATCCTTATGCATGGATGTATAAAATAAGGTTTGAAGGAGTTCGAAGACCCTGGACCAGAAACCTGTCAGTTGAAGACAAGACCACCAGGTGTGGATAACGTCTTCCTGATGATCACAGCCCCTGAAGCATCTGTTGCTATAGGATGGGTTTGCACTCATTATATGGGCCAGAACCCAATACCTAAGAGAACCTTGTAGGCAGCCTCCAATATAGAAGTGTAAACCACTAGCCGACCACCCGTCGTCATTTTACTGCGGGACGGTGGCTCTCCTGGGCGAGAGCCCGTAGCTATACGTCCGTATTTTTGTAGCCGCTAGGGGGCACGCGCGCACCGCCGGCGGCCCGCGCCCCCGCTCATCCCCCGAGTCCCGCGCGCGTGCCCGGTGGCCGCGATTGCCGCCGGGAACGTGCGCTCGTTCGTTACAGAGCGGAGACCGGGAGCTTTGTGTGTAAACACAAAGCTCTCTGGTCCCGTCATCGGGGAAACGCTGATTTTCTGCTCATACAATGTATGAACAGAAGATCAGTGATTTCCCCTAGTGAGTCCACCCCCTCATACAGTTAGAACACACCCAGGAACACACTTAACCCCTTCCCCGCCCCATAGTGTTAACCCCTTCACTGCCAATGGCATTTTTATAGTAATCCAATGCATTTTTATAGCACTGAAAATTTTGTCAAAATTGTCCGATGTGTCCACCATAATGTCTCAGTACTGAAAAAAAAACGTCATTACTAGTAAAAAAAAAATATTATTAAAAATGCCATAAAACGACCCCCTTTTTTGTAAACGCTATAAATTTTGCGCAAACCAATCAATAAACGCTAATTGCAAATTTTTTTAACGAAAAATATGTAGAAGAATACGTATCAGCCTAAACTGAGGAAAAATATTTTTTTTTTTATATATTTTTTTTGGGGATATTTATTATAGCAAAATGTAAAAAATATTGAATTTTTTTCAAAATAGTTGCTTTATTTTTGTTTATAGCGCAAAAAATAAGAACCGCAGAGATGATCAAATACCACCAAAAGAAAGCTCTATTTGTGGGAAAAAAGGACAACAATTTTGTTTGGGAGCCACATCGAACGACTGCGCAATTGTCAGTTAAAGCGATGCAGTGCCGAATCACAAAAAGTGCTCTGGTCATTGGGCAGCAATATGGTCCGGGGGTTAAGTGGTTAAAGAGCACTCTGCAGGGCCAGATTAAGAACATCATGGGCCTGGTGCTGAGGATTTTGGTGGGCCTTTTATAAATAAATATACATTTTTTTTTTGTTATAACAAATTAAATTAAAGACAGAGAGGGAGGATGAGAAAGAGAGAAAGGGGATGAGAGAGGGGTGAGGAGTAAGGGAGGGAGGATGAGAGAGAGAGGATGCGCATGAGCATGTATGAGAATGACATCAACGCAGCCCAGCCAAGGCAAGTGACTGAAGGCACAGAGCCCGGAAGGAAGACCGGGTGACTGCCGGACAGATCACAGATCGAAGCACTGGAGGGCTCAGTCTGACAATTTAAGTGTACCCTAATGTGCCAATATGCTGTGCATACTTGTACACTATGGCATAACCTACCTCAGGGCATCTAAAAAGTAGTTATATTAGCGAAGTTTACTACCGCTTTATTATCACAGGAGCCTCTCATGGGGCCCCCTACTGACCAAGTGGCCCTTGGGCAGTGCCTAAGTGCATAGTTGCCAACATTTAAAAAATATTTTTAAGGGACACTTTTTTACAAGTGCTATATTTATAGTAGCTGAGATCCCCTATATTCTCTATACATCACATTAGAAATAGGGGGTGGCAGCAGAACAATTGAGTGTGTTGAGGGAGGAATAGTATAGTTATACTTTAAAGGGGTTGTAAAGGTTCATGTTTTTTCACCTTAATGCATCCTATGCATTAAGGTGAAAAAAGACCCGGCCGTGATGCCCCCCCCATTTTACTTACCTGAGCTCGTTCACCTGCTCGGCTCATTCCTGGCGCCCTGTTCTCCATGGAGTCTTGGCATTGATTGGATAGATTAATAGCAGCGCAGCCATTGGCTCCCGCTGCTGTCAATCAAATCCAATGACGCGGCCACCGGGGGGCGGGACCGAGTCATACACTCTGTGTTTATGGATGCCGATTGTATGATACGAGAGCTTCCCAGAGAGGGTTAGCTATTGCGGGGAGGTGCCAAGAGAGCCTCCACAGGACCCCAGAAGTGGAGGAACGGGGCCACTCTGTGCAAAACAAACTGCACAGTGGAGGTAAGTATGACATATTTGTTATTTAAAAAAATAAAATTAACCTTTACAACCCCTTTAAGGTAAAAAAACCTCTTGCTTTTACAATCATTTACAAATCACATCTGAGCTATTTGAATATCTGTGATTTAATAAACAAGTACATTGTAACTAGAGTACTCTCGCAAATGCTCCCGATGCCCAGTCTGATACTTTTGTTGTGAGTGACGAGCGGGCTGAGAGAGGGGTGGAGAGGGGGAGGAGAGCGGGCTGAGAGGGGGAGGAGAGCGGGCTGAGAGGGGGAGGAGAGCGGGCTGAGAGGGGGAGGAGAGCGGGACAAGAGGGGGAGGAGAGCGGGACAAGAGGGGGAGGAGAACGGGACAAGAGGGGGAGGAGAGCAGAGCAGTCCTCAGGTAAGTAAAATAGAATTGTGACAATACACGCAGACTTGAATTCCTTCCTCGCGTGTTAGGATCCAATGGTTGCTTGCTTATCTTTCTGCTGGTCACCCTGGAATTTTGCTCCTCCCGACTCTCCTGCCTTTTTTATTTTCGATGCTGGAGGGGAGGGAGTTTTGATAAGCTCAGCATGGACCAGGGTGAGGGGAGAGCTGGGAGGGGGGCTGACTTTCTCTCATGAATAAGAAGTTCAGAACTAACTCTTGAGGACTGTGCCGCCCACAGTTATTCTGTTTTGCACCTATAGTGAATGTTTTCGCTATCTGTAAAGGGGCATTCTTCCCACTGACCACCAATGTAAGGGGCCTGTTTCCTACTGGCCACCAATGTAAGGGGCATTCTTCCTACTGACCACCAATGTAAGGGGCATTCTTCCTACAGACCACCAATGTAAGGGGCATTCTTCCCACTGATCACCAATGTAAGGGGCATTCTTCTCACTGATCACCAATGTAAAGGGCATTCTTTCTACTGACCACCAATGTAAGGAACATTCTTCCCACTGATCACCAATGTAATGGACATTCTTCCCACTGATCACCAATGTAGGGGACATTCTTCCCACTGACCACAAAAAAAAGTATCGGTGTCGGTGAGTACATGAAAAAAAAAAGTATCGGTACTTGTACTCGGTCCTAAAAAAAGTGGTATCGGGACAACCCTAATTGTAACTGAAGGTGTAAAAGCCATACTTAAAAAAGCTCAGTTACAATTTTTGAGTATAGCACCACTTTAATAAACTTTAAGGCCTCGTACACACGAGGGGATATGTCCGCTGAAAACGGTCCGATGGACCGTTTCAGCAGACATCTCCGCTCGTGTGTATGGGCTAGCGGACAGATTTCTCCACCCGACAGATTTCAAAGCATGCTTTGAAATCTATCCGGTGGGAATCTGTCCGCCCGACATGTCTGCTGGTTAGTACACTTACCAGCAGACATGTCGTCCCCCACCGCCGCCGCGCCGCCACCGAATGGATTCGGCGCATGCGCGGAAGTGTTTAACTTCCTGGTGCGGTGACGTGGCGGCGTCAACGTCACCGCCACGTCACCGCGCCGTCCGCCGGCGGGGAATTTGATCCGATGGTGTGTACACGCCATCGGATCAAACTCCCGATCGGACATATCCGATGGAAATGGTCCGCGGACCGTTTTCATCGGATATGTCCGATCGTGTGTACGAGGCCTAAAAGCCAACTTACATTATAATATTGTATAAAATAATAGTAAATGAAGACATTTTAATGTAAAAATTTAATCTAATCACATGTAATGTATACTCACAATCCACCAGCTAATGTAACTTGCAAGGGAGCATGAAGGAAATTGATTTTCTGCAGAAATATTAAATAAAATAAAAACTTTTACATTTTATCCATGTTGATCATAAATTTATAATCTATCAATCCATTCACATACTAATGCTTAGTACACACGATGAAAAAAAAGGGATGAAAAATACAGATTTCGGAGTGATCATCCAATAATCTGATCATAAGTACACGGCTTTTGAGAGCCTATTACGACAGTTCAAGCAAAATGATCCGAAGGAACATTTTTCGCGAACGATAACGAAACAAACAATTTTATTATAATCAGTACAGTATTAGCCTGCAAAAAAAGTGGAAGACCAAGACCACGCATGCTCAGAAGTGAAAGAATACATTGCAATACAACATCATCAAGTTGTATTCTGTCATATAAGAATGTTCATAACTTTAGTAACTGATTGGTTTTCAATATGAGACTAGCATGCAACAAAAAAATTTGTGCGATATTTGGATTGTGTGTAGAGGCTTTAGTGGAACCACCTGAAGGTGGTGGGGGAAAAGTGCAATGCTCTAGTTTCCATCAGCCCCTATGAGTCTAGTAAGATACAGCAAATGTGGCGCTCTGGCCCAACAACTGATCTGATTACCCTATTCATTTAAAGCGGAGCTCCAGCCACGGTAAAAAATTTTTTTAAAGTCAGCAGCTACTAACAGTGTAGCTGCTGACTTTAAATAAAGACACTTACCTGTCCTAGGCGCCCGCGCTGATGGGCCCCCCGATGCCGGTCCCACGATCGCTCCGGGTCCCGCGCCGCCATTCACAATATGGGAAACAGGCAGTAAAGCCGTACGGCTTCACTGCCCGTTTCCTACTGCGCCTCCGCGAGTCTCACGCTGGCTTGTGAATGGGCGCGCTGCTCTCTGAGAACACACACAGTTCCCAGGAAGCAGCGCGCCCGTTCACAAGGAGAAGAAGAAGAAGAAAACACACCGCGGATTAGGAAGAGGCAGATTACGGACTTCCGCATAGCAACAGCTATTTCGGGTGAGTATTTTTTTTTTTTTTTTTTTCCAGGTTTTTTTATTTTATTTTTTTCAAACAACATTGTAAAATGTTGTTATACTGGGTGGAGCTCCGCTTTAAGCCCAGGTTCACACTGGGCTGCGGGAATAAAGCCGTGAGAGGTCAGCTGAACTCACAAGGTTTCACTCCCGCCTGTCAGTCCCGATTTCGGCCACGATTACAGAGACATCTGTGCGGGTTTTGCACAGATGTTGTTAAGGAAATTTGTAAGTTCTGTATATAATTGTATTCTATACTGTATGTTTTGCACACAGCACTCACTGTGCACACGGCATTAACAATGTTTTCAGTACATGTTTGCATTCTTTCGAGTCCTGATTAGAATTAGCCTGCCTATGTTACGCCCCTTGTTACCATAAAAGTACAAATGTAATATTAATGTGATACCTACGTAATCATGTGTATAAAAACCTTCAATTGTGTCATAATAAAGGTGAATGGTTATTTGGAAAGATGCTAAGTGTATCTCTTGTGTCTGGTCTCTACTGCAGTAGATATTATTAATTTAGAACCACTAATCAATACGAAGATAGGCGTTGCCTATCTATAAAATGTACATGTCAATGTCAATGTAAATCGCGGCCGAAATCGCAAAAGGTAATACAGAAACTACTTTTTGAAATCGGTGCAGCGCTGCAGATGCGGCGTCACACCGATTAGTACTGTACCATAGCCGGCAATTGCCATCGATTTGTACCAGCGTGAACCAGGGCTAAACAATGAAACCTAATGGGTTCCAATGGGTAAGAGTTTCCCTTATGAACTGCTGGCCACAAAACTGATTGGTCTGCTGCATGCAAATCTGCGTTCTAGTCTTGTGAGTGCTGATAATAAAAGCTAGTTTTTATTTTATTCAGCAGTCTCAGGCCCCTTTTACATGTCTGGTTTGTTGTAGCTTTGAATTCTTGCTACAGGAATGACCAGGTTATGCGATTAGCATTGGCCACTCAGCTCATTTAAACCAATAACAGTCAGCCTCGTCCAGGTTTGGACATTTGTCCCGGAACCGCAGCTAAAATAGCTCTGTGTGTGGCTACATGTGATCAGCAGTGGCCGCTATTGGCCCACCATTAGTTTAAATGGGCCAAGCGGCCAATGCTTATTGCATAACTTGGTCACTCTTGCAGCAAGAATCCGCAGACACTGGCCACAGGGATCCACAAGTCGCAACAAACTGGCTGTGTGAAAGGGGTCTTTGAGTTGCTGCAGAAGAGCAGTCCATTTTTTTCCAATTTTATATCTAGATGATCAGTATTTTTCCCAGTGAAACTAAAGCAAATGAAGAGCCTCTGGTCATAACAATGACTGAGATTATTTGTTTTGGCAAAAAAAAAAATGAAACCTAATTACCAGCTATGAGCAGGAGATCCCCTTTAGCTAGTTTCCTTGAATCAGCTTCATAATATTCAGTGAGGCTTGTTATTGAAACTGAATACAAAGATGAGCAATTGCCTCTAGCTACCAATCATATCTGACCTTCCAGGTGAAGGAAGAGATTTAGCTGCTACGGGTAAATATTTGTGGTTAAGACAATCAGCGGTGGATCTTTTTTATAATTTGATGCGGACACAGAAGAACCATATTATTCAATGTTGGTTTTTCCAGTACACATTACTGAATAAAATCTAAAAGTGCTCACAGACTTAAAATGACCTTTGTCCGGCCAATATCAGTCTGACTGGGAGACAATCGTATGTCTCTAGGTGTGCCGGTGTCTTATCCATCTGGTTCCCCTATCGAGATGGTTCCCTGCCTGACTGCGCAGGCGCGGACGAAGCCCACGGAAATCTCCGAACCTCGGGCGGCACCCATGCCCATTCCTTAACATCCCTGCGGATTGGAGGATGTTAAAAAAAGAGCCAGGAGGCCTCAAATTCCACTTCGCCCTGGAGGTTCGGTGATTTCCTTCGGCAAGGATTGCGCCTGCGCAGTCAAGAAGGGAACCATATCGTCAGATCACCGGTCTCTCCAGGTATACGCTGGCCAATCCATCAAAAATAGTTTTTTTCAGGTTCAACTTTCCCAGCCACCCACTACCCCTAAAAAGTGGGTGCAATGCAGCCAATTTGGGCATGAATGCCTATTTTTAATTAGGAATATCTTCCAGAGGTCAGGTGGTGCCTACATATTCAAAAGTCATCTAATGTCAGGCCAGTTTCACAAAGGCTTGCATAAGAGCAATGTAAACAGCAAGCTTTGACAAAGCATTTGCAGAGCTTTCAGCAAGCTTTGTTGAAGCTTTTAACAGTATCATCCAACTCCAGTTTGGAAATGTTGAACACAGAACCCAATAGGAGTGCCGATTGCCACTTTAAGCAAGCTGCTAGCAGGCTGTCAACAAGTGTCGAGGAGTGCTGAAGCCTGCTAGCAGCTTGTTTAAACTGACAGTCAGCACTCCCACTAGGATCTGTGTTCATCATTTACAAACTGAAGCTGAATAGTACTTTAAAAGCTTCAAAGCTTGCTGAAAGGTCTGAAACGCTTACTGTTCACACTGGTCTTATACAGATGCTACAGTAAAAAAGGCCTAAAAGCTGGCTGGCCACCATGGAAACAGTCCTATGTTGGCTTTCCTCTTCGTTCTTCTCAAGACCTCCTACTCTCTAGCTTTCTCATCACCTGCTCCCAAGCTCGTCTCCAGGACTTTTCCAGAGCCTCTCCAAGGCTATGGAACTCCTTACCCCAATTTATCCATCCATCTCCTTCTCTATTAGCTTTTAGAGGATCCCTGAAAACCCTCCTCTTCAGAGAAGCCTACCCTTCCCACACCTAACAACTGTATTTTCATTTGATAATAATAAAGATATGCTTATTCTATATGGTAGTTTATAATGAATCTCTTTTTTTTTGTATTTACTTACTCTCATAAAGGGGAAAGACTCCAGCTTCTGCATCAAAACTGGCAAGAGGACTGAAATGAAAATGTATTAAAACAAAAACCATTATAAAATTATTATAGCTATATATCGCTATTACTACATAATGCATACTGTATGCACCCTTGTGTACAAGGCGCAAAATAAACTTTCGGAGTGCCAGATCATTTAGGATTGTGAATTATCTTTAAAAGAAAAAAAATGTACAAGAACAAATGGACACCCCCAGCATTCAGAAGAATGCCACACAGTGGACAACCATCAATTAAATGTAAATCTTCAACTGGGATGCTTCGTCGATAGGGCAATATAGTGGATAATTGTAAAAAAGCACACAGGAGGGTGCAAACTCCTAGTGCATTACCAAAGATTATTAATAAAATTAACACAGAGCCAAATCCATACTTACAAAAGTGGACAAAATGCATGTGTTGTTGTAACACACCAAATCATGATCCAGTGCTGGTTTCACATGGCCTGGCCTGAGAGCAATATAGCTTTGAGGAAGGGGGTACGTCCTCTAAAACGCATGAGCTTCCTGACACAGCGGTGCATTAGATCAGGCCACATGACATCAGCACTGGCCACTTTTGTGAGTATGGATTTGGCTCTTCATTTCATTAATAATAAATCTTTGGTAATCATAGGTGTGTGCACAAGGTGTGCCTGGGCACACCCTGATCACACCATGTGGCACAGATTCCCCCGTTTAGACCCCTCACATTTCACCAAAGCCCCTTAACGGGGCTCCTAAAGTAATGTAAAAAAAAATTATTGAAAAAAATAAAATAAAAAACTACAATGTCCACTGCCCTACTCACACTGTCCCTCCACTGCCCTACTCACACCGTCCCTCCACTGCCCTACTCACACCGTCCCTCCACTGCCCTACTCACACCGTCCCTCCACTGCCCTACTCACACCGTCCCTCCACTGCCCTACTCACACCGTCCCTCCACTGCCCTACTCACACCGTCCCTCCACTGCCCTACTCACACCGTCCCTCCACTGCCCTACTCACACCGTCCCTCCACTGCCCTACTCACACCGTCCCTCCACTGCCCTACTCACACCGTCCCTCCACTGCCCTAATCACACCATCCCTCCACTGCCCTAATCACACCGTCTGTCCACTGCCCTACTCACACCGTTCGTCCACTGCCCTACTGACAAACTCTGCCCTACAGACAGCGTCCACTGCCATACTGACACCATTCTCTGCCCTGCTGACTCCTTCCACTGCTCTACGTACACTGTCAGTATATACACACACGTGTTTGAGCTTTGGGGTGCACACGCTAATGCAACAAGCTGTGCACACATATGTTGGTAATGCACTAGGCATTTACTCCCTCCTGTGTGCTTATTTAAGAGAAACATTCTTCAAAGGGATTAAAGAAACCTATTAAAAAATTAGAACTCCAGCTATGGGCGGATACTGCACAGCTCAATCAATCGCTGCGTTCTTCTTCTATGTCGCCCTGCCAGATATCAGAAATCAACATTTTTCTCCAGCACTGTGTGTAATATAAAACACATTGAACATTGATTCTGGTGGTGAAAGCTCCCAGCTGTAGTTCTATGTTTGCCTTACCCACTTAGAGTCTCGCTGTACCATCTGCAGAAAGGGATGTCCTACTGTTCTTGCCAAAATTGGAATAGCTGAACAAATAGAAATTCCAACAGAAAGAAAGGGAACCTTGTATTGTTAACCGATGGTAACTGAAATCTATTTGTATTAAAATCTGGTGAGTGATCAATTTGGAACTCCAGTCAAATTTTTTTTTTTGGTTTTGGATAGAATGGAGTTAGAATCTTTATCAAGCTTTCATTACTATACACAATCAGGCTGAAGAGATTTGCCTTTTTTATGTTGCCAGGATAGGAAGTGAAATCTATTCAATGGGGATACAGATAGCAATAAAAACAATAGTTTGGTTTAGTACATTTTTATTGATTTTTGAAATGAACAATTACACACACCACTTGTACATCAGTACTGCGTGTGCACAAATAACGTTGTGATAAGAAAACGGCATTATAAGCATAAGGCCTAATAGCAGAGTATATAAAACAAAAGGAGAATTTGGGTCATTAAAACATACTACAGAACAGGAGGGTAGACTGTCTAGGCAATACAAGTCTAATGAGCCTAATAACAAAATAACTGTTGACACTCAAAAGAAAGGAAAAGAAAAGAGCCACGAGATCAGCAAGCCGAAGATGGCATCACCGTTGACATGGCTGACTAACCCCCAGCCAGATGATGGGGGCAAGCTTACAGAGGAGAAACAGGAAGTGAGAAATTCAGACAAAGAAAAAAAACATTTAGAAGGGAAATCGAAGGAAAAGGTAAGTGAACCAACAATGCACTAGCTTAAAGGAACCTATTTAGAAAATAAAAAACAAAACCTTTACAACCCCTTTAAGCCAGTTTCCCTTAACCACTTTGCAACCGCCCTATGCCGAAAGTACGGCTCTAGGACGGTTGCTGTATTCTAACTGGCCGTTAATTAACGGCCTGTCAGAATCGCGCTCCCGCGCGCCTCCTGAGGCGCGCACACGGGAACATCCGTGACCGCCGGGTCCAGAGGACCCGGCGGGTCACGGATCACGGTAAATCGCCGCTGATAGCGGCGGTTTACCACGTGATCGCGCCGTCCAATGACGGCGCGATCAGATGTAAACAGACCGGCGTCATTTGATGACGCCGGTTCCTCCCTCCTCTCTCTGTACCGATCGGTACAGTGTGAGAGGAGAAGGGAGGGAGCGGATGGCAGCGCCAGTGCTGCGGGCTGGATCTGTGACAAATGCAGTCACAGATCCATCCATCCCTCCCTCCCTGCTCAGCCATCCCTGCTGCATATACTCTGCAATACTCACCTGGGCATACTCTGCAATACTCAGGCATACTCTGGCAATACTCTGGGCATACTCTGCAATACTCAGGCATACTCTGGGCATACTCTGCAATACTCAGGCATACTCTGCAATACTCAGGCATACTCTGCAATACTCGGGCATACTCTGGGCATACTCTGCAATACTCAGGCATACTCTGCAATACTCGGGCATACTCTGGGCATACTCTGCAATACTCAGGCATACTCTGCAATACTCGGGCATACTCTGGGCATACTCTGCAATACTCAGGCATACTCTGGGCATACTCTGCAATACTTAGGCATACTCTGCAATACTCGGGCATACTCTGGGCATACTCTGGGCAATACTCTGGGCAATACTCTGGGCAATACTCTGGCAATACTCTGGCAATACTCTGGCAATACTCCGCAATACTCTGGGCATACTCCGCAATACTCTGGGCATACTCCGCAATACTCTGGGCATACTCTGCATACTCCGCAATACTCTGGCAATACTCTGGGCATACTCTGCAATACTCTGGGCATACTCTGCAATACTCTGGGCATACTCTGCAATACTCTGGGCATACTCTGCAATACTCTGGGCATTCTGGGCAATACTCTGGGCAATACTCTGGGCAATACTCTGGGCAATACTCTGGGCAATACTCTGGGCAATACTCTGGGCAATACTCTGGGCAATACTCTGGGCAATACTCTGGGCATACTCCGCAATACTCTGGGCATACTCCGCAATACTCTGGGCATACAGCAGCCCCTGTCCCCGCGAGCTCGCATGCAGAAGCGAACGCATACGCAAGTCCCGCCCACATATAAAAACGGTGTTCAAACCACATGTGAGGTATCTTTATATCATGTTTTGGGGTTTTATGTATTTTTCTAGCAAATAAATGATGATTTTTACATGTAGGAGAGAAATGTCAGAATTGGCCTGGGTGCTCCCTGCATGTTGGGCCTCTGTATGTGGCCGCACTGTGTAAAAGTCTCACACATGGGGTATCGCCATACTCGGGAGGAATAGCAGAATGTGTTTTGGGGTGTAATTTGTGGTATGCATATGCTGTGTGTGAAAAATAACCTAATAATATGAAAATTTGATGAAAAAAAAATAAATCTTGATTTTGCAAAGAATTGTGGGAAAAAATTACAACTTTAAAAAACTCACCAGGCCTCTTTCTAAATACCTTGGAATGTCTTCTTTCCAAAAATGGGTCATTTGGGGGGTATTTGTACTTTTCTGGCATGTTAGGGTCTCAAGAAATGAGAGAGGCTGTCAGTACTTCAGGTGTGATGAAATTGATCAATTTTCAGGATTTGGTACCATAGCTTGTAGACCCCATAACTTTCACCCAGACTAAATAATATCCAACATTTTTTATTTTTTTTACCAAAGATATGTAGCAGTATACATTTTAGGCCAAATTTATGAAGAAAAATTACTTTTTTGCAAAATTTTATAATAGAAATGAAGAAAAATTATTATTTTTTGCAAAATTTTGTTCTTTTTTCATTTATAGCAAAAAAAATAAAAACCGCAGAGGTGATGAAACACCACCAAAAGAAAGCTCTATTTGTGGGAAAAAAAGGACAAAAATTTCATTTGGTTATAGTGTTGTATGACTGAGTTATTGTCATTCAAAATGTGAGAGCACCGAAAGCTGAAAATTGGTCTGGTTATTAAGGGTGTTTAAGTGCCCAGTGGTCAAGTGGTTAAAATGCATACCATAAATAAGACTATACTTTTCATTCAGCAATATTATGGTCAGTTTTGACACTTGAGTCAACATCTCACACTATAAACTGCATTTGAATTTCCAAGGAACTGGAAGGAAATTCACATACGATTCAGTGCGGTACAATTGCGAGCCCATTCATTTTTAATGGGCCCAAATTGCACCGCATTGCATTAAAGAAGTAAATGCACCTTTTTTGATCGCACCGCAACCAGATCACATGGTTGTTTTTTACCACACGATCCGGTGTAAGCAAATGTCCTGTGTTCACGACCTGCGTTTGGGGTTAACTTTGTATTGACACCCACTGCAGATCGCAAGGGCAGTGCCATTTGCATGCGGAGCAGGAAGCATGCACATGTTTCTATGTTTTCGCGCACTGTATAAGTGTGAACCTAGCCTAAAGAAGTTAATTATTAATAAGATACTACTTGGAAATAACCATTATGACACCACTGCATTGTTATCTTGCCAGTGAAGAAAACACTTACTCATCCCAGGGGCAGCCATTGCAATTCGGGACATTACCACTTGACTAATGCCTTTGATTGCAGCTTTCTACGATAACAAAGAAAGTAAAAATATACATCGTCAGAGAAAGCAAATTTATATAAGTTTCCACAATAAGAATGACATACAGGAATTTATACTGAGAAAAAAAAAAAACACCAATCTGGACATTTTAGCTACTCAGTGACTACTAACAGGTCATGCTTTCCAAACAATATAATGTGATTGGCACCCTGATTATTCGCACATTGCCACGCAAGTGCCTGCAAAACATGACCTTTCAGGATTCAAGAGGATCAGAGCTGGAAACTGATCTAGACAGATTGAGGTCCACAAATATATAGCTCTTGGGTACTGCAAGGGATTCCGATACTGTAGTTCCACAATTGATGGAGCGCCAGACTTTCCACGGCAGAACATTATTGTTTTGCAAGTAAGAGTGTATTGCACTTGCTGCCTATTTGCAGAAGCGAGTCTACGGGATTATATATCGTTTTGTACCCTGGCTGGTTTAGGTTGTTCCTGCTCTGTTTACACTGGTTTGCCTGGAATGTAACAATGGTTTTCTGTTTTTGAGTGACATCTGGCAGCCGAGACAGGAATGTGCTGCCCTCTACTGACGGCTTTCTGTAATACAGCAGCAAATGCTTCGCCATACATTGCACCAAAAATTTGTTTCAAAGAACAAGGTGATTTTAGAATGGTTTCTTAGCCAGAAGCAAATTTAACAGAAATGTACAGTTAATATATCAAGCTATCAGATTTAAGAATGCAGAGAGCACAGTGCAATGCAGTAACCTACAGCAACCCATCAATGTTCTGTCTGCTGTTAAACAATTAAAGGTGAAAACATTTTTTTATGGATTGCTGTACTTAGTATTTCATCACTGCTCTATATTATACACTGCTCAGAAAAATTTAAAGGAACACTTTGAAAATATATCAGATCTCAATGGGCAAAAATCTCATGCTGGATATCTATACTGATATGGACTGGGTAATGTGTTAGGAATGAAAGGATGGCACATCATTTGATGGAAATGAAAATTTTCAACCTACAGAGGGCTGAATTCAAAGACACCCCGAAAAAGTGAAAAAATTATGCGGCAAGCTAGTCCATTTTGCTGAAATTTCATTGCAACAAATCAAAATCGTCCTCAGTAGTTTGTATGGCCCCAAGTGCTTGTATGCATGCCTGACAACATCAGGGCATGCTCCTAATGAGACGACGGATGGTGCCCTGGGGGTAATTCCTCCCAGATCTGGACCACAGCATCACTGAGCTCCTGAACAGACTGAGGTGCAACCTGGCGGCACCAGATGGACCGAAACATAATATCCCAGAGGTGTTCTTTTGGCTTTAGGTCAGGTGAGCGTGGGGGCTATTCAATGGTATCAATTTCTTCATCCTCCAGGAACTGGCTGCATTCTCTCACCACATGAGGTCGGGGATTGTCATGCACCAGGAGGAACCGAGGACCCACTGCACCAGTGCAGGGTCTGACAATGGGTCCAAGGATTTCCACGGCTCTGTCCAGCTCTCCTAGAGTAACTGCCTGTCTCCTGAGATCTCCTCCATGCTCTTGAGCTCTGGCGTCTTCGCATGATACACATGCAGAGCCCGCAAGGAAGTGTGCACGGCGCTGTGCTATTCACAGCCAGGGAGATATTGTCCCGATCTCTGCAGCCGAGCATCGGGAAATGTCTCCCTGGCTGTGATTAGCGCAGCGCCGTGCACACTTCCTGGCGGGCTCAGCACGTGTACTATGCAAACACGCCAGAGCTCATCCTTACTCTTGAGACTGTGCTGGGAGGCACGTCAAACCTTCTGACAATGACACGTATTGATGTGCCATTCTGGAGGAGTTGAACTGCCTGTGCAACCTTTATAGGGTCCAAGTATCGCCTTGTGCTACCAGTAGTGACACTGACCCTAGCCAAATGCAAAACTAGTGAAAAACAGTCAGAAAATATAAGTAGGGAAAAAAATTCAGACACCTCCACCTGAAAAAACATTCCTGTTTTGGAGGTCGTCCCATTGTTGCCCATCTAGTGCACGGGTTGGTAATTTGCTGAAACTGATTAACAACCCCCTCTGTATACACCCCTCCCCCTCTGCTACCTCACTGACCAGATCAATATCCCAGGAGTTCTGATTCAAAAGTGTTCCTTTAATTTTTTTGAGCAGTGTGCGTGTGCCAAATAAAAGAAACATCATAAGAAGCAATGGTATTAAAAGGTGCAGTTATTTTAGGGTAAATATACACAGGCATTTGCAAGATACAATCAATAAACAGAGGCAAGCCACTTGTTCTACATTTTACTTTTACCAGGTTTCAGGTCCTGTCCTCTCCACCACTTCCTGCTTTTAAAAGGCACTTTGAAATATTGCTTACATAAAAAACACAAGTAAGCAGAAAAATTTATTCGAAAAAAAAACCGAATATATCTAAAGTACAGAGACTTTACCATCTTCTTGAAGAAATGCGCATCTTATGAATGCCTGTGTGTATGAGCTCTTGGGCAATATTAAAAATTATGCTGCACAGGCAACTAAAAATGTCCTCATTGAAGACTCAAAATGCTAAAACCAGCATTAAGACAAGGGTAAGTATGTTCATCTTCAACCATCTGACTGTCATTTTCAGCTCTCATTGGAGTCAGCTGAAATAACCAAATTTTCTGAAAATAAGGATCCTTATCCTTGTGAATGAAGGAAAGAATAAGGTGACAAGTTGCCCACAGCTAGTAGCAGTTAATTCCATTTGGCTTGTTTGGTAATGTTAAGGCCTCATTTCCACTGGCGTTTTTACAGCCACGTTTTTTACAGCTTAAAAACGCCTGTCCATGTTTATTTTAGAAAGAAAAAAAAAAAAAAAGCTGGAGCTGGAGCTTTAAAAACGCTGCGGCCGCGTTTTTGAGCGTTTTTTAATGCCTGGCGTTTTTACAGCTCTATTGCTGGAGCTTCAGAACGCACTGGTCCCGCGTTTTTTTTGCAGCTTAGTCATTTACAGCTCAAAAACATCATGGTGGCCATAGACTAACATGGACAGGCGTTTTTAAGCTGTAAAAAACGCTCAGAAAAGTGGCTGTAAAAACGCCAGTGGAAATGAGCCCTAAAGATCATTCACAACTCACATGATGTGACCAACTACTACGAGCTACGGTGAGGAAAAAAAGTATTTGATCCCCTGCTGATTTTGTACGTTTGCCCACTGACAAAAGAACGATCAGTCTAAAATTTTAATGGTCAGTTTATTTTAACACAGAGACAGAATAACGACAAAAATATCTAGAAAAACGCATTTAAAAAAAGTTGAATTGATTTGCATTTAATTAGTCAAATAAGTATTTGATCCCTTATCAATCAGTAAGATTTCTGGCTTCCAGATGTCCTCTCTATACAAGTAACGTTTAGGTGATATTAGGAGCACTTTCTTAACCACTTTAGCCCTGGAAGGTTTTACTCACTTCCTGACCAGGCCCTTTTTGCGATATGTTACTGCGCCGCTTTAACTGACAATTGCGCGGTTGTGTGACACTGTACCCAAACAAAATTTATGACCTTTTTCCCCACAAATAAAGCTTTCTTTTGTGGTATTTGATCCCCTTTATTTATTTTTTGCGCTATAAACAAAAAAGAAAAAGATCAACAATTTTGAAAAAAATATATATATTTTTTACTTTCTGCTATAATACATATCCAATAAAAAAAAGAAAAAAAAAAAAGGTAAAAACAATAAAAAATATTTTTTTTTCATCAATTTAGGGCAATATGTATTCTGCTACATATTTTTGGTAAAAAAAATCCCAATAAAACGTATATTGATTGGTTTGCACAAAAGTTATAGCATCTACAAAATAGGGGATATATTTAGGGACTTAATTATTTTTATTGGTAATGGTGGCGATCTGCGACATTGTGGTGGACTAATCTGACCCTAAGTGACACTTTTTGGGGATCAGTGACACCAATACAGTGATCAGTGCTAAAAAAAATGCACTGATCCCTGTATAAATGACACTGGCAGGGAAGGGGTTAACTACAAGGTTGGTCAAGGGGTTTAATGTGTTCCCTGGGAGGTGTTCTAACTGTGGGGGGAGTGGAATCACTGAAGGAAAAGAGAGATCGTGATTCAGCTTAGCTGAAACACGATCTCTCTCTTTTCCTCCCTGACAGTGGTGTGCTTTGTTTACGGCTGCTCTGTCTCTCCTGTGAACGATCAGCATGTCGCATGCGGCGCGCTCCCCCTGAACTGCATGCGCGAGATCACGTACAGGTATGCGATTTTGCGCACCCGGGCTGCCCTCCTGCAATTAATGTACGCGGTCCGCTCCGGAAACGGTTAAAGGAAGTTCTCCTAATCTCAGCTTGTTACCTGTACAAAAGACACCTGTCCACAGAAGCAGTCAACCAATCAGATTCCATTCTCTCCACCGTGGCCAAGATCAAAGAGCTAGCCAAGGATGTTAGGGACAAGATTGTAGGCCTACACAAGGCTGGCTTGGTGAAAGGGTAACAAAAGTTGGTGCGATTATTCGCAAATAGAAGAAACACAAAATAACTGTCAATCTCCCTGTCAATGATCATGAGAACGGTGAGGAATCAGACCAGAACTACACAGGAGAGTCTTGGCAATAATCTCAAGGCAACTGGGACCATATTCGCCAAGAAAACTATTGAAAACACTACACTGTGAAGGACTGAAATTGTGCAGTGCCAGCAGGGTCTCCTGCTCAAGAAAGGTCATGTACAGGCCCATTTGAAGTTTGTTAATGAACATCTGAATGATTCAGAGGAGAACTGGGCGAAAGGGTTGTGGTCAGATGAGACCAAAATCTAGCTCTTTGGCATCAATTCAACTTGCCGTGTTAGGAGGAAGAATGCTGCCCATTAACCCAAGATCATCCCCAACTGAAACATATAGGTAGAAACATTATGCTTTGGGGGTGTTTTTCTGCTAAGGGGACAAGACAACTTCACCGCATCAAAGGGACAATGGGTGAGACCACGTACCAACAAATCTTGTTGAGAACCTCCTTCCCTCAGCCAGGGCATTGAAAATGGGTTGTGGATGGGTATTTCAGCATGACAATGACCCAAAATACGCGGCCATAGCAAAAAAAAGGAATAGCTCAAGAAGAAGCACATGAAGGTCCTCGAGTGGCCTAGCCAGTCTCAAAACCTTAACCCCATTAAAAATATGTGGAGGGAGCTGAAGATTTCCAAACGTCAGCCTGAAAACTTTAATGACATGGAGAGGATCTGCAACAAAATCCCTCCTGAGATGTGTACAAACCTGGTGGCCAGCTACAAGAAACGTGTGACCTCTTTGATTGCCAACAAGAATTTTGCTACCAAGTCATGTTTTGCAAAGGGGTCCAATACTTATTTCACTTATTAAAATGCAAATCGATTTATAACTTTTTTGAAATGCGCTTTTCTGGATATTTTTGTTGTTTTTCTGCCCCTCACTGTTAAAATAAACCTACCATTATAAATTATAGACTGATAATTTCTTTGTCAGTGGGCAGACGTACGAAATCAGCAGGGGATCAAATACTTTTTCCCCCCTCACTGTATATCACAACATGGGAAGATAATAGTTACCTGTTTTAACGGTAATCATAGTTCTGGCCCAGCGACTCAAAGTAGTTACAGTGGTTGTAAACCCCCAAAAAAAATTTAATGTCACAATGTAGAGTATACGATTTCCTATCATCTGTGCCCAGTCTTGCCACACAGAGTTAAACCAGCGCTGAGTAATCCTCTTTTAAAGTTCAGTGCGAATTAACAGAATTTCAGATAAAAACCTGCCAAATTAGGTTAAGTCCATTTCTCTGTTCTTGCTTTTTAGTAACAGGTTATTTACATATCTAGCTTGGACATGTTTATCATAACAAGAGGTGATCCAAAGTTCATTGTATATTACTAGGATGTGTTATGATGTTATATCACCTCATGTTATTGTAAACAAAACATAACATATGATAAACATGTCCTAGCTATATTTGTAAATAACCTCTCACTCAAAGCAAGAAGAGAGAAAACAGACTTTTGATTTAGGCAGGGTTTTATCTTGAAGGCTGTTCATTTTCACTGAACATTAAATGAGGATTACTCAGCGCTGGATTAACTCTGTGTGGCAAGACTGGGCACAGATGATAGGAAATCTTATACTCTACATTGTGACATAAAAAAAAATATATATATATTTTTTGGGGGTTACAACCACTTTAAGGAATTGCACCAGCATGACAGCCAGACAATGGGCATTTTTAGCAGGACAGGTTAGCAATGGCACGCTCCATCCTTCTTTCTGTACAGGTTTCCTTTAAAAAACAGTGTGCCCTCATCCCGTAATCACTCGGGATAACAGCAAAGTAATAGGGATGGAGCTGGAATCACATAAAAAGCTTAGTCCATTACAATAACTTGGTTGCTGTTGTAATGTATTTAGATGTACTCTTATTAAATATTTTAACAGGATTGACTTACTTTTGAGTGTCCCAGCTTATTGTCATTCTCGTCAGTAACAGCAATTCCATTAATTAGTTCCCTGAAGAGCACACAGCAAAAAGCGATAAGAGCACTTAAATAAACAAGATGCACTTACAGGTACGAACAGTACCTACAGACCTTAGAGAAGACTAGTAGACATTGTAGAAGGTTATATTGGGGAGAACAAAGGGACATTGGAATGCTAAGGGATACTGTGAAAGGTTGTATTGTGGAAGACTAATGGACACTGTGGAAAGTTAAGAGACATTGTAGAAGGTTATACTGTAAAAGACTGAAGGACTTTGTGGAAGAATAAGGGACACTGTGGATGAATATATCTTAGAAGAGTGACGAACATTACGGAAGAATATATTGTAGAGGCGTGGGAAACATTGTGAAAGACTAATGAATACTGTGGGAAGTTATCAGAGGTGTAACTAAAACCTCCAGGGACCCATTGCAAGAAACCATGAAGGGCCCCCCTTATCCCTGACCGGGGATGGAACGCCAGGGCCCGTTCGCAAGTACAACCTTTGCGACCCCCGTAGTTCCATCACTGGTGTCACTAGTTTTGTTTTTACCATCATGTTTTATTTTTTTTACAATATTTTTTATTAATCTTTTAGGAGCCCCATTGGAGGGCTTTGGTGAGATATTAGGGGTCTAAACAGACCCCTGATGTTTATCCTTTGAGACTGATAAAGGAGATTGAGGACACAGCCTTTAGGCTGCATTCACACCTAGGCGACAAGATACGCCGCGTACGCGGCTTATCTTGCCGTCTGAAGATGAAACTTTTTTCTTTTTTTTTTTCTTTAAAGCGGATGGTTCACCAAAAAAAAATATTAAAAGCCAGCAGCAACAAATACTGCAGCTGCTGACTTTTAATATTAGGACACTTACCTGTCCTGGAGTCCAGCGGCGTCCGCAGCAGAGGACGAGCGATCGCTCGTCTCCCTGCTGCTCCCCCCTCCATCCACGGTGAGGGAACCAGGAAGTGAAGCGCTCCGGCTTCACTGCCCGGTTCCCTACGGCGCATGCGCGAGTCGCGCTGCGCCCGGCGATTGGCTCCCGCTGTGTGCTGGGAGCCGAGAGTTCCCAGCACACAACGGGAAAAGCCCGTCTTTTGCCCGAGACTGCGGGCCGGAAGTGGGTGCAGATACCTGTCTTTAGACAGGTATCTGCACCCCCCTCCCCCCTGAAAGGTGTCAAATGTGACGCCAGAGGGGGGGAGGGTTCCGATCAGCGGATCTTCACTTTAGGGTGGAGATCCGCTTTAACATTGCGGTCTATGAGCGAACGCCAATGTCGCCTGAAAAAAAGGGTCCGGGACTTTTTTTCAGGCGACAGGCGTGGAGATGTGAACAGTCTCCGTAGACCGCAATGTTATTTCACATCTCGAGCGACAAGCGCGTCGTGCGTCCGGCGTTTTGTCGCTCAGTTGTGAATGGAGCCTAAATCTCCATTTTGCAGCCTCAAGCCCGATACACACTATTAGATTTTATGCAAATTTTTGTCTTCAGATTTACCAAAAACATATAATTTTTTTTTTTTTTGATGTCACAATGTAGAGTATAATATTTCCTATCATTTGTGCCCAGTCTTGCCACACAGAGTTAATCCAGCGCTGAGTAATCCTCTTTTATGTTCAGTGAAAACGAACAGCCTTCCAGATAAAACCCTGCCTAAATCAAAAAGTCCAGAATCTCTCTTCTTGCTTTGAGTGAGAGGTTATTTACATATCTAGCTAGGACATGTTTATCATATGTTATGTTTTGTTTATCATAACATGAGGTGATATAACATCATAACACATCCTAATATAATATACAATGAACTTTGGATCACCTCTTGTTATGATAAACATATTTGTAACTAACCTGTTACTGAAAGCAAAAACAGAGAAATGGACTTAACCTAATTTGGCAGGTTTTTATCTGAAGTCCGGTTAATTTGCACTGGACTTTAAAAGAGGATTACTCAGCGCTGGATTAACTCTGTGTGGCAAGACTGGGCACAGATGATAGGAAATCTTATACTCTACATTGTAACATCAAAAAAAAAAATGTTTACATCCACTTTAAGTGCTCCAATTTGTATGCATTCAGGCAGGCCCTTGCACTACATCAGGGGTGGCCAACATTTTGAAGCGCGAGGGCCACTTAAGCGACTTGGTAACCGGTCGCGGGCCACAATATACAGGGCGTGCGGATGGCAGGTCCATGTCTGCTCTGCATATGCAGAGCGGACACGGACACAGCCCACAGCCAACTATGCTTTACTACACTAACTTGCAGGTGCGCTGCTTTGAAAGCAGCCCAGTAACCATTGCAGAACAGATAATGCACTGTGATTTTAGTAATAAACTGACCTTTAACAACAGTATTTTATTTCATTCCGGAGCAGGAGGTCACGGGCTGCTGGTTGGGCACCCCTGCACTACATGGTTTTGGTAAATCTGAAGACAGAAATCTGCAGAAAATCTAATATTGTGTATGGGGCTTTAGCTGATCAGAATAAATAGACAAGAATAGTTCTGTACAGAGCTTCCTATTCATTTCAAAAAACTGAATCATACTATACACAGTTTACTATGCTTCAATAATGAACGAGTCAGTGATTGGAACCGATCACTAACTGTCTATTCAGACAAGGAAGGGGCTGGTAAATTACATGTT
This sequence comes from Rana kukunoris, assembly GCA_029574335.1. NCBI lineage: Eukaryota > Metazoa > Chordata > Amphibia > Anura > Ranidae > Rana > Rana kukunoris. Next base: position 63,447,152 of record CM056056.1, read on the forward strand.
TACTGGCTATTTCCCTGCTGTCCATCCTGACAGCATTTAAAGACCAAGGACATTATGCACGGCTAAGGGACAGTTTGGAAAGTAATACTGTGGGAAAACTAGGGGATATCGTGGAAGGCTAAGAGACATTATGGAAAGTTATATTGTGGAGGACCAAGGGATGCTCTAGAGCAGGGATCTCCAAACTACGGCCCTCCAGCTTTTGTGGAACTACATGTTCCATGAGGCATTGTAAAACCTCTGACATTCACAGACATGACTAGGCATGATGGAAATTGTGGTTCCTGAACAACTGGAGGGCCATAGTTTGGACACCCTTGCTCTAGAGCAGGGGTCTGAATCTGGCGGCCATCCACCTCTTGCGAAACTACAAGTCCCATCATGCCTCTGTCTGTGGAAGCCATGCATGTAACTGTCAGCCTTGCAATGCCTCATGGGACTTGTTGTTTTCGCAAAACAACTGGAGGACCACCAGTTTGAGACCCCTGCTTTAGAGCAGGGGTCCCAAACTGGTGGCCCTCCAGCTGTTGCGAAACTACAAGTCCCATCATGCTTCTGCCTGTGAAAGTCATGCTTGGAACTGTCGGCCTTGCAAAGCGTCATGGTAATGTAGTTTGACAACAGCTGGAGGCCTACCAGTTTGAGACCCCTGCTCTAGAGGGTTTAACCACTTGCCCACGGCGTCATGTTAAAAAGACGTCATGATTTTAAAGATGGATATCTCGGTAACGGCAGCAGCTACTGCCACAACCGAGATATCCATCTTTTCCGTGGGCAGTCCTGTACACGATAATGGCGGTCTCCGCGGCGGATTCGCCGCGAGATCGCCGTTATCGGTGGCGGGAGAGGGCGGGAGAGGGGATCGGGTCCTGTCGGCAGCCGTGTTGGGATACGAGTGAGGGAAAAATCGCCCCCACCCGTCCCCCATAGCTCTGCTGGGCGGAAGTGACGTCAAAACGTCAGTCCCGCCCAGCGTCTTAAAGAAACATTTTTTTTTCTGAGATTTGAAAAATGAATTTTTTTTTCTTTTTTTGCATTTAAGACTAAATATGAGATCTGAGGTCTTTTTGACCCCAGATCTCATATTTAAGAGGACGTGTCATGCTTTTTTCTATTACAAAGGATGTTTACATTTCTTGTAATAGGAATAAAAGTGATAATTTATTTATTTTTATTTATTTTGGTGTATAAAATTATAAACTAATTTAAAATAAATAAGAAAACAAAAAAAAAAAAAAATTTAAAACGCCCCATCCCGACGAGCTCGCGCACAGAAGCGAACACATACGCGAGTAGCGCCCGCATATGAAAACGGTGTTCAAACCACACAAGTGAGGTATTGCCGCGATCGTTAGAGCGAGAGCAATAATTCTAGCCCTAGACCTCCTCTGTATCTCAAAAAATGCAACCTGTAGAATTTTCGAGATTTTTAAGGGTAAAAGTTTGACGCCATGCCACGAGCGGGTGCAATTTTTAAGCGTGACATGTTGGGTATCATTTTACTCGGCGTAACATTATCTTTCACAATATATAAAAAAATTGGGCCAAATGTATTGTTGTCTTATTTTTTTATTCAAAAAAGTGAATTTTTTTAAAAAAAAGTGCGCTTGCAAGACCGCTGCGCAAATTCGGTGTGACAAAAAGTATTGCAATGACTGCCATTTTATTCTCTAGGGTGTTAGAAAAAAAAATATATAATGTTTGGGGGGTTTAAGTAATTTTCTAGCAAAAAAAAACAGTTTTAGTCTCGTAAACACCGAATCTGAAAAACAGGCCCGGTGGGCAAGTGGTTAAAATCAGGCTCGCTTTTGCATAGAAACCAATCAGCTTCCAGGTTTAATTGCCAAAGCTTAATTGAACAAGATGAGGTTAGAAACTGATGGGCTACTATGCACCAGATTTTGAGTGTACCAGTTACCGTATAGTGAATCTACCCCTAAGTGACAATGTGGAAAACTATAGGGGGACTGTAGGAAGGGGTAAGCATATTGTGGAAGACTAAGGGACATTGTGGAAGAGAGTTTGATGTACACCTCATTGAGGTACCAAATGACAGTTGGATTTGTGTTGTCAAACTCTTATACACAATAAAATGTTATGGTAACAGGCAAAAGAAAAAAAAAAATTTATTTGCGAGCAATACAAGTAAAATTTTCATAAAATTGATTTTAAAAACACAATAATACAGAGAACTTACTGTTGTCTCATCATAGGAATGTTGACACAGTTGGCAGCAGCAACAGCAGCAAAAGGAACCCAACGAGCAATCAGCGGCGGAGCTTTCTGAAATATTATTGAATTAGCATGTTAGCATATTTAATGAATGGTTTCAGATAATACCCCTAGTAGTACATCATTTGCATATGTATGAAAACACCTACAGGCCCAGTAAGGCTGTGTGCCTACATATCAATATAGCATTAAAATAGTATATCTAAAAGCCAACATGTTAAAGGTTTGGCTATAGTAGGCGAGTGTAAAAACCCGTCAGGTTTTAATTTCTGTCTGTGTTTTCACTGGGGAGACTAATGGCCCGTACACACGATCCGAATATCGGACCAAAACAATCGTCCGATGATGGATCGTAGGATTTTCGGATCGTGTGTACACTACTTTCGAGAGCCGATCACGACCGTTCATCCGATATTATTCGATCGGACAAGCGTGAAAATTTTCCTTGTACGATGTCAGATTGTACGATTTTCGTTTAGTCAGTATAGTTGTCGTCCGAAAATACAATACAAATACATTACAACACGTGACATCACTTCCGATAATTTTTTTCTGTCCTACGAGAATTTTCATGACTTTAATAACCTATTTTATTTTACTTGCGACTATTAAGCGAAAAAAGTCGTACGATCCGTCGTCCGATATTCGGATCGTGTGTACGGGCCATAACCCTCAATTTTTCTTGGGGTCAGTCCTCAGGTCAAAAAGCAATGAAAAAAACATAAAAAGGGACAAAGACAGCAAAAATGAACAAGAATTTTCTCCATTCTGTACTGTATCCAAAACTAAAGTTTTCATTCTCCTTAAACTTTTTGGCCCAGATTCACGTACATCTGCGCATTATTGGACCGGCGTAGCGCACCGCCTTTATGTTAGACTTGCGCAATTTTGCCGCGTAATCACCCTATTCTCGTAGCTTTTGCGCAGGAAATTGCGCATACGTAACGTTTTTCCAGAGGCGTAAGGAGGAGTAATACAAATTGGGAAGGACGTGGGCGTGTTACATTGAACTGAGCCGTGACCCCATGCAAATAAGGGCTGGCCGGCTCGCGCATGCGCGCTTGAAGGAGACCATGGTCAGCTCTGCTGTGCGCATGCTCACAACTCGGGAGCGGCGCAATAAGTGAAATTGGAAATGGACTAGGGCAACTTTGTGAACTACGCAGACAGCATAAATAGACAGACACAAATGCACTTCCTTTGCAAAAGTACATCCCTTTGTATCCCTCCCTCTACAGCAAGGTGCTTTTGTTTGTTTGTGACGTGTCTGAGATATTTGGGGACTGTTTTGCAGAGTGATTTTTGTCTTTTATGTGTTTTCTTTGTTGTTATTTTGTTTAAATTATATTTTTGCTGGGCATTTTTTTTTTTTGCTCGTCATTTATTTAATTTTTTTGGTTCTGTTTGTGTATGATTTTGGAATGTGGGGGTGATATTCCTGCGGGAAAAGGGGTGTCACCCTCATTTGTGGTGGAGAAGTGATCCCCAGGTCTGTGTGAATGGTGTATGAATGTACAGTGACATAATTAGAGCCGTGGCGTGGCGTTGCAGCTCACAAGTCCTGCATGGTGGACTGGTGCCAATCCAATGTGATGACGATGTGGTGTGTGTGTGCTAGGGACCACAGTGGTGTGCATGCATGCATTCTCATTGTGCCATGATTAATGTGTGTGTTTAACGTGCAAAGATGCATAATGTGAGCTGGCATGAGATGGGGTCATGAGATGGGGTCATGAGATGGGGTCCCAGTGCATATGCAGAGTCACCTTGAAGGGAAAAGACAGGAGGATTTTAGTCATGCATGTGCCACTTGTGAGGTGTGCATCACGGGAGGGGATAGTCATGCCTGCCACCCATGTCACTCACCAACCAGCCAGCTGTCCCCATACATGTTCTGTTCGAAATCTGTGGGGATGGGGCTCTGATTGTATATGTAGCTGTCATGGGTGTCATGGGTAGTGCCATGTGTTGGGCTGCTGATGTCCTCCTGCAAGGTTGTGGTAATTCCAGGATGGCATGAGGGGTGAATCTGAAGATGCGAGACACCTCAGAATCACTCATGCCAAAGATGTCTATGCGTGTGTGATATATCAAGTGAAGAGTGAGGGGCTTGTATCAGATAAGAATATTGTATTAGATTAGATTAAATTGTAAATTTTATATAAGCAAATAAAAAAAAAAAAAAAAAAACATCTCCCGTGCCCTCCTTAGTGCCATCCTCCGTGCCCTCCTCCTTCTTTGTTCATCTAAAGTCAGTAGTATAGCTATGCGCGACGATGCCCCTGGCATGTTGGCATACAGATTGTTGAGCAACACGCGTGACTGCTGAACTCCTCACTAACAGTGTTGCTTTATCTGACAATTAGACTTTTTTCTTTTTTTAGACCAGCTTTTATCAGCTCTAATTTTAGACAGGACATTTTGCTGTTGCGCACATCACGTAGCCTGCGCAGCAACAACGTTTTTTTGTGGATCCCCGCAACTCCCTCATTAGCATATTTGACTAGCAAATCAATGGTGTGTCTATCGCACTTTTGCGCGGAAGGATGCGCCAGTCTAACGAAATTACGCGGGACAAAAAAAAGTAAATTTTTTGCGTATCTCGTTCTGGGGATGCTCCGCAACGAAACGCACGCGCACATTTAGACTTACGCACGCGCATCTCCTGTTGCGCAGGCGTAATCGCTCTGTGAATCTGGGCCTTTATTTCTAGGTCATAGGTAGGGACAAAATAAAAGGAGGAAAATTCATTAGACCGTCATGTGAAATGAACATATTGCCCTCATTTTACACAAATTATTGTCACACAATCGAAAAACAGAAAGACTGGTGTTTTGAAATATCTATGGGCCTACAAGGGTCCTGTGGGATGCTCTGCCTCAATAAATCCCCTTTTAATAAAATGGCAGTAGCATATTAATATCCTGCAATTGGTCTCCAAAGTGTTGAGTCGTGCCAGTTTATATAAATGATGGCACCATGGAGTGCAGCAAAGCTTGGTTACAATCACAAATGTAGACTTATCTTCTTTGAAAGCCTGGCAGCTTCTTATCCTATCCTGTTACAATAGGCATGGTAAATACAACATATGCATTGTTCTTTTTATGCCCTCCAACCCCATCCTACCTAAAAAAGAGCCTTTCCTAACACCTGTACAGATGCTTCAGTGCCAGTATGATTGGTAGACCCATACAAAATGCAGCCTTATGAAGCTGTCTGCCATATGACAGCCTATCAGGGAACATCCAGTGATATATTGGGGGGAAGGGGGGGACATCAGCTATGAGCAATGCAGGGTATGCAGCTTAAAAGCTAAAATCCTTGATGGTTCATTGGAACGAGATCTCCGAACGTTCTAAACCAAGGACCAGTTTACAGACTTTAGGGGGGGCTGGCTATGACCAGTGGGAGCAAAAAGGACCCCCGCATCAGTGGAGTAGTCAATGGGGAGGATTTACAAAAAGGCAGACTGTGCTCTTTGCAAGTACAGTTGTACTCATTTTCCCCAGAGCTTAGTGAATGTGCTGGATCCTCCTCTTCTCGGGTCCCATTTTGTTGCTCCTGGCCCCTCCTGTCCCGTGCCTCCCGGAGCAAGCAGCTTGCAATAGGGGCACTCAAGAAAACGCTCTACCGAGTCCCTGCTCTGCATTTCCATTCTGAAACAGAGCCACTGCTCTGCCCCACCCCCTCTCTCTCCTCATTGGCTGTCTGGCTGTGATTGACTGCAGTGGTAGGAAAGTTTGTTGTTTGAGGAAGAAGTAGACTTTCTAGGCACCAATCGTTAACACAAAATAGCATCAATAAAAATCTATTCTGTGTTATTTTGTGTTAACGATTGGTGCCTAGAAAGTCTACTTCTTCCTCAAACAACAAACTTTCCTATCATATCTTAGGACATGGCACTGCAGTACTTTAGGACACCCATAGTCCATCCTATGGTTTGTGTACCTCAAAAATGTATTTCAAATGACTGCAGTGGTAGCCAATTGCTCCCGCTGCTGTCTCAGGCAATGAGGAGGGAGAGTCCCCAGGGAGACGATGCTCTCATGCACATTGCTGGATCGAGAGGGAGCTCAGTAGGTATTAGGGGGGCTGGGGGGACTGCTGCACACAGAGGGCCAGATTCAGAAAGACTTACGACGGCGAGATACGCCGTCGTAAGTCCGAATGTGCGCCGTCGTATCTCGGCGCCTGATTCAATGAATCAGATACGCCGGGATTTAGCTAAGATACGAGTGGCGTAAGTCTCTTATGCCGTCGTATCTTAGTTGCATATTTACGCTGGCCGCTAGGTGGCGCTTCCGTAGATTTACTTGTCGAATATGCAAATTAGGTATATACGCCGATTCACGAACGTAGTTGCGGCCGGCGTATCTATTTGCGTCGTTTACGTAAGGCGTCAGACCGGCGTAACGTTACCCCTGCTATATGAGGCGCAGGCAAAGTATGGACGTCGAGACAGCGTCGGATTGTACGTCGTTTACGTCATTTGCGTAAGCCGATTCAGAATGGGGCTGGGCGTAAGTTACGTTCACGTCGATATCAATGACTATTTGCGACGTGATTTGGAGCATGCGCACTGGGATACGTCCACGGCCGGCGCATGCGCAGTTCGTTCGGCGCGTCATTTACGTGGGGTCACGGTTACTTTCAATACAACCCACCCCTACCTGCCTAATTTGAATAGCGCATCCTTACGCCAGCCCATTCACGCTACGCCGCCGCAATTTACGGAGCAAGTGCTTTGTGAATAAAGCACTTGCCTGACTAAGTTGCGGAGGCGTAGCGTAAATAGGATACGCTACGTCCGCACAAAGAAACGCGGCGCTACCTGAATCTGGCCCAGAGTGTTTTTTTTACCTTCAAGCTTAAAATGCATGAAGGTAATAAACCTTCAGCCTTTAGTACCACTTTAAGGCTTGGTAGTCAGTGGGAGATAAAAAAAACATAGCATCTCTGGTTAGTAGGAGGAGGAAAAGTACCCCATAACTGCTCTTAGTTGGTGGAAGAATGCCTCGTCGCTGGTGTCAATAAGAGGAATAATGCCCCATCATTGGTGTCACTGGAAAAATGGTGCCTCGTTGTTGGTGTCAGTGGGAGAAATAGTGTCCCAAGAGGTCAGAAAAAGGCAGGCGAAAAGGTTGCAGTTTGGAGATCTCTGCATTAGAACATTGCCTGTTGAAGGTCTTTGTTTTAGAGAAGGGAAAGTTGGCAAAACTTTGATAGTCCTTTAAGACAAGTCCCCTCTGACCCCTCGTCACTCTTTGTTTCCCTTCACAGGATAGTGCCCTTTATTGGAGTCCCCCATATGACTTTGTGGTATGTGTGAACAGCTTATCTGAATATAATCATGTAAAGTAACATAGATGTAGTTCCCAACTGTGAGAAAGATTTAATCTTTCCTGAAGAAGCGCACAATGACCTGAGAAACGTGTAGAAAAAAATACTCATGCCTTAGTCCACGAATAAATGTCTTTAATATAAAATGTGTACTAGGTAAAGTATTTACTATACAAGGCTACATGGCAAAGCCACTGGGCATCAAATTCTAGGAGATGCAAAACAATAGAGGTCATTTCTCCTTTTTTCCCTTTAGATTTATTCAATACTGATATTTTAAACATAACATTTTAAATATTTTTAGGCACCCTTAATAGTTCACATAAAGAAACAGAAGGTTTTAAAAAAGCGTTAGAGGAAACTTCTTTTTTTGAATACCCAAGGACCAATATTACTTATTTATTAAAGGTGTATATTTATTGCTGACAATTAATGCTGTGCTTTAAATATAGTATATTCACATCAGTCCCTGCTCTGAAGGAGCCTAAAATCGAATGGCCCTTCTCACATTCATACATACATGCACACACGCATACCGGGGGCAAATATATACAGGAACCAGTTAACCTACCAGCATGTCTGTGGAGTTTCGGAGGAAACCAGAGTACCCAGAGGAAATCCACACAGGGAGAACATGCAAACTCTATCCAGATAGTGTCTTAAAAACGATTTGAACTGAGGACCCCGTTGCTGCAAGGCAGATATGCCAACTACTCCTAAAAGCACTGTGCTGCCCACGCACATATCTGCATATGAGTGCAGTGGTGCATTACCACAAACATTAACATGCACTATATTGGGTTTGGGGTGCCAACACACCCTATCACACTGAAAAACAGACCCGACACAGCACACCACATGGTGGCGCACTACTATTCATTGAATAGTGCATTGGGGGTGACATTCAGGGGGTTATTTACGAAAGGCAAATCCACTTTGCACTACAAGTGCAAACTACAAGTGCAAAGTGCACTTGAAATTGCACTTGCAAGTGCAGTCGCTGTAGATCTGAGGGGGACATGCAAGGAACATAAAAAACAGCATTTTAGCTTGCACGTGATTGGATAAAAAAAATCAGCAGAGCTTCCCCTCATTGTAGATCTACTCCTCAGATTTACAGCGACTGCACTTGCAAGTGCACTTTCAGTGCAATTTCAAGTGCACTTTGCACTTGTAGTGCAAAGTGGATTTGCCTTACGTAAATAACCCCCTCAGTGTACATCTGGCGATAACAGAACCACCCTTAACCTTTAGTACAGTATACACCCAAGTAAAATCATTTGGGGCTTGGAGATGATTTATTAAGCTAGGGGCAGGCTGAACCAGGCTCCTCTATTCAATCTGAAAGCATATATTTAGCAATGGATTTATCATATTTTTGTTTTGTTTTTTCTGTAATCCCTGTCTGCCAAAAGCAACATTTTCGCCCACACCTGTATCAGATTTAGACGTGTGACCTTTTGTACCATAAAACAGATGCACACAGAAGGAGTTGGGGATTTATATTAGCGCAGTGCCGTGTCTAACCAGTAGAGGGAGGATTTTACGAATTATACAAAACGTAGCGTAGCAAAGCCTTTTTTTTTATATAAATAACAGAACGCTACGTTTATATTGTCTCTGCATTTTGGCCGACCAATTTTCTCCCGCAGTCCTGGGTTCTCAGAAATTTTCTGCAGCAGGGATGTTTAATGGCTAACAGGAAATCTGCAACCTTCATATATACATTTCACAGGATACCTTGTAGCTCTTTACATAAACCAACCTGTGTTTAAGGATTAGTGATCCTTTAAGTGGTCGGAAAAACGTGGTCGATGTAAAACATTAATGTAGGTGTTATTTTTTGCCAGCTCTGCAGTTTCATGAATAGAGACTATTAATGCATTACGGAGATGAAGACTTTTCTAGGTGACAAACTGACTACACAGACATCTTATGTGGTTACTGGTTAAAATAGATAAAAGCCTTAAAGAAACCTGTAACCGTGTTTTTACCGACACATTACGTTAATTAATTCTCTATAGCAGGGGCACTGAAATAAAATTCACGGGGGTCCGGTCAGTACATTTTCTTCCATCGGAGGTCCGAGTGTCATATTGGTGAGGACTTCACATCACAAAAACAGATCTCTGCACAAGTGTGAACAAGCCCTTACATCAGTGCCCACAGTCCCCCCTCTCTCCCTTTTACATCACAGTCCCCCATCAGAGACCCCCCAACCCATTACAGACTGTCACGTCACAGCGTGTCCTTTTAAAGGACCCCCTCCATTACAGACCCCTCCATCACAGATCCCTTTATCACAGATCCCTTTATCACAGACCCCCCTTTATCACAGATCCCTTTATCACAGACCCCTTTATCACAGACCCCTTTATCACAGACCCCTTTATCACAGACCCCTTTATCACAGACCCCTTTATCACAGACCCCTTTATCACAGACCCCTTTATCACAGACCCCTTTATCACAGACCCCTTTATCACAGACCCCTTTATCACAGACCCCTTTATCACAGATCCCTTTATCACAGACCCCTTTATCACAGATCCCTTTATCACAGATCCCTTTATCACAGATCCCTTTATCACAGACCCCTTTATCACAGATCCCTTTATCACAGATCCCTTTATCACAGATCCCTTTATCACAGACCCCCCTCCATCACAGATCCCTTTATCACAGACCCCTTTATCACAGACCCCTTTATCACAGACCCCTTTATCACAGACCCCTTTATCACAGACCCCTTTATCACAGACCCCTTTATCACAGACCCCTTTATCACAGACCCCTTTATCACAGACCCCTTTATCACAGATCCCTTTATCACAGATCCCTTTATCACAGATCCCTTTATCACAGACCCCTTTATCACAGATCCCTTTATCACAGATCCCTTTATCACAGATCCCTTTATCACAGATCCCTTTATCACAGACCCCCCTCCATTACAGATCCCTTTATCACAGATCCCTTTATCACAGATCCCTTTATCACAGACCCCTTTATCACAGATCCCTTTATCACAGATCCCTTTATCACAGATCCCTTTATCACAGACCCCCCTCCATCACAGATCCCTTTATCACAGACCCCCCTCCATCACAGATCCCTTTATCACAGACCCCCCTTTATCACAGATCCCTTTATCACAGACCCCTTTATCACAGACCCCTTTATCACAGACCCCTTTATCACAGACCCCTTTATCACAGACCCCTTTATCACAGACCCCTTTATCACAGACCCCTTTATCACAGATCCCTTTATCACAGATCCCTTTATCACAGACCCCTTTATCACAGACCCCTTTATCACAGACCCCTTTATCACAGATCCCTTTATCACAGATCCCTTTATCACAGATCCCTTTATCACAGATGCCTTTATCACAGACCCCTTTATCACAGACCCCTTTATCACAGATCCCTTTATCACAGACCCCTCCATCACAGACCCCTCCATCACAGACCCCTCCATCACAGACCCCTCCATCACAGACCCCTTTATCACAGATCCCTTTATCACAGATCCCTTTATCACAGATCCCTTTATCACAGATCCCTTTATCACAGATCCCTTTATCACAGATCCCTTTATCACAGACCCCCCTCCATCACAGATCCCTTTATCACAGACCCCCCTTTATCACAGATCCCTTTATCACAGATCCCTTTATCACAGATCCCTTTATCACAGATCCCTTTATCACAGATCCCTTTATCACAGACCCCCCTCCATCACAGATCCCTTTATCACAGACCCCCCTCCATCACAGATCCCTTTATCACAGATCCCTTTATCACAGATCCCTTTATCACAGATCCCTTTATCACAGACCCCTTTATCACAGACCCCTTTATCACAGACCCCTTTATCACAGACCCCTTTATCACAGACCCCTTTATCACAGACCCCTTTATCACAGACCCCTTTATCACAGATCCCTTTATCACAGATCCCTTTATCACAGTCCCCTTTATCACAGATCCCTTTATCACAGATCCCTTTATCACAGATCCCTTTATCACAGATCCCTTTATCACAGATCCCTTTATCACAGACCCCCCTCCATCACAGATCCCTTTATCACAGACCCCCCTCCATCACAGATCCCTTTATCACAGATCCCTTTATCACAGATCCCTTTATCACAGATCCCTTTATCCCTTTATCCTATGGGGCCCCCCACAATAATTACCCCATTCCTTATTCAGCACCCACATATAATAGATATGCCCCATTGGACAATCGTCCAATGGATTATAATTACACCTACTACCCGCAGGGTCCACCTCCGTTTGCCTCCAGACCCCCTAGAGGGAAATCTAGGGGTAACCATAGAGGCAAGCACAACACCCAAAACTCTGGACAACAACCGGGGGGGGAATGGAGGGGCTGGAACGAGCCCTACAAGATCCCCAATATTGCCCCACAGTCCCAACAAGAACATACAGGCCCAGAGGTAAAAGAGGGGGAACCAGAAAGAAAAAGACCCAGGGACAATTAGGAGAAGGAATATTCAATCTGGCAGACGTAGACCCATCTAGAGCGGAACTAACAGTACTGTCACATGGATTGAAATTTGCCCCAAATAAAAACCTTAATAAATTCGAAACCTTCATAGATGTGGAAAAATTTGTGAGGAAACTTAATATTAACCACTTGACTACTGGGCACTTAAACCCACTTAATAACCAGACCAATTTTCAGCTTTCGGTGCTCTCACATTTTGAATGACAATAACTCAGTCATACAACACTATAACCAAATGAAATTTTTGTCCTTTTTTTCCCACAAATAGAGCTTTCTTTTGGTGGTATTTTATCACCTCTGCGGTTTTTATTTTTTTCACTATAAATGAAAAAAGAACGAAAATTTTGTAAAAAAATGAATTTTTCTTCATTTCTATTATAAAATTTTGCAAAAAAGTAATTTTTCTTCATAAATTTGGCCTAAAATGTATACTGCTACATATCTTTGGTAACAAAACAAAAAAAAATTAGATATTATTTAGTCTGGGTGAAAGTTATAGGGTCTAAAAGCTATGGTACCAATTACTGAAAATTGATCAATTTGATCACACCTGATGTACTGACATCCTCTCTCATTTCTTGAGACCCTAACATGCCAGAAAAGTACAAATACCCCCCAAATGACCCCTTTTTGGAAAGAAGACATTCCAAGGTATTTAGAAAGAGGCCTGGTGAGTTTTTTGAAGTTGTAATTTTTCCCACAATTCTTTGCAAAATCAAGATTTTTTTCATTTTTATTTTCTTTCCACAAAATTTTCATATTAGCGGGTTATTTCTCACACACAGCATATGCATACCACAAATTACACCCCAAAACACATTCTGCTATTCCTCCCGAGTATGGCGATACCCCATGTGTGGGACTTTTACACAGCGTGGCCACATGGAATGGCGCCAAACTTTGCGACTTAAAAATCCCCATAGGTGACGCTTTAAATATTTTTACTGGTTACATCATTTTAGTTGGAGAAGAGGTCTAGGGCCAAAATTATTGCTCTCGCTCTAACGTTCGCAGCGATACCTCACATGTGTGGTTTGAACACCGTTTTCATATGTGGGCGGGACTTGCGTATGCGTTCGCTTCTGCATGCGAGCTCACGGGGACAGGGGCGCTGTATGCCCAGAGTATTGCGGAGTATGCCCAGAGTATTGCGGAGTATGCCCAGAGTATTGCAGAGTATGCCCAGAGTATGCCCAGAGTATTGCAGAGTATGCCCAGAGTATTGCGGAGTATGCCCAGAGTATTGCGGAGTATGCCCAGAGTATTGCGGAGTATGCCCAGAGTATTGCGGAGTATGCCCAGAGTATTGCGGAGTATGCCCAGAGTATTGCGGAGTATGCCCAGAGTATTGCGGAGTATGCCCGGAGTATGCCCAGAGTATTGCAGAGTATGCCCAGAGTATTGCAGAGTATGCCCAGAGTATTGCGGAGTATGCCCAGAGTATTGCGGAGTATGCCCAGAGTATTGCGGAGTATGCCCAGAGTATTGCGGAGTATGCCCACCAGAGTATGCCCAGAGTCTTGCGGAGTATGCCCACCAGAGTATGCCCAGAGTATTGCGGAGTATGCCCACCAGAGTATGCCCAGAGTATTGCGGAGTATGCCCACCAGAGTATGCCCAGAGTATGCCCAGAGTATTGCGGAGTATGCCCACCAGAGTATGCCCAGAGTATTGCGGAGTATGCCCACCAGAGTATGCCCAGAGTATTGCGGAGTATGCCCACCAGAGTATGCCCAGAGTATTGCGGAGTATGCCCACCAGAGTATGCCCAGAGTATTGCGGAGTATGCCCACCAGAGTATGCCCAGAGTATTGCGGAGTATGCCCACCAGAGTATTGCCCCCCCCCCCCCAGAGTATTGCCCCCCCCAGAGTATTGCCCCCCCCCCAGAGTATTGCCCCCCCCCCAGAGTATTGCCCAGCATTGCAGAGTATGTGCAGCAGGGATGGCTGAGCAGGGAGGGATGGATGGATGGATCTGTGACTACATTTGTCACAGATCCATCCCGCAGCACTGGCGCTGCCATCCGCTCCCTCCCCTCTCCTCTCACACTGTACCGATCGGTACAGAGAGAGGAGGGAGGAACCGGCGTCATCAAATGACGCCGGTCTGTTTACATCTGATCGCGCCGTCATTGGACGGCGCGATCACGTGGTAAACCGCCGCTATCAGCACGGACATTCCCGGGAGCGCGACTCTGGAATCACGTTATATAACGTGATCCCAGAGTTAAGCAACCACCTTGCCGCCGTTATTTTTCGGCAGGTGGTTGCTAAGTGGTTAAAAAACATTTTGCCCAACAACCCATCCATGAATCCCCAATCAATACTACTACATTCCAACATAGCGAGCTGAAGAATAGTTCAGTCTTCAACCCTAAAAAGGGGACCCACCACCACGTGGAGGTCTTCAAACACATGGTCCAAGGCAAAATCCAAGATTTGGATATCAAATCTTCTAGTAAGAATTCCAACCATAATCTGGTAACAGAAGGGATTAAAGCCTTGGAACAAAACAAAAATATAGTAGTACGACCTGCTGATAAAGGGGGAGGTGTGGTCATACTCAACAAAACAGACTATTATGGAGAAATCCAACGCCTGCTGAGTGCCACCGACACCTATTCCCTCCTTCCGGGTGACCCATTGAGTAAACTTAAAGTGGAACTCTCCCTTTGGGTTAAAGATGGCCTAACCCAAACTATCCTCACCGAGAAGGAAGCACAATACTTGGTTCCAAAAGTACCTCGCACACCGGTACTGTACATAGTTCCTAAAATCCACAAAAACAAAACTCACCCTCCTGGGAGGCCTATTGTTAGTGGAATAGGTTCACTCTACTCCAGGGTAGGAGAGTATTTAGACATCTTTCTCCAACCTCTGGTCACCCAGGGCAAATCTTACCTGAGGGATAGTAGAGATCTTATAAAGTCCCTAGCAACTCTTACAGTGTCTGAAAACATTTGGTTGGTTACGGTGGACGTGGAGTCGCTGTACACCAACATCCGCCAACCAGATGCAATTTTAGCGGTACACGACTCATTAACATCTAAATCTCTAATACCCCCAGCCCAAATAATGTTCCTAGTCAGAGGACTCCAACTAGCTATGGGGAACAATTATTTTTGGGCCCAGGGCAACTTCTACAAGCAAACACGAGGAGTTGCAATGGGGGCTCGGTACGCACCCAGTGTGGCAAATTTGGTACTCAATAGATGGGAGGAGGAAACCATCTACAAAGATAATAATTCATCCTTGGTCTACTACCGTAGATACATAGATGACATTATACTCTTATGGGAGGGGTCACAATTTTCCTTGGATCAATTTCTAACTAAAATGAATATCAATGAATATGGTCTCAGCTTCACCGCTGAATCTAGTAAGACCTCCATCCATTTTTTGGACCTCACACTAACCAAAAAACAAAATCAAATCCACACCAAGACTTACTTTAAACCAACTGACCGCAATGGGTATGTACCGACTTCTAGTTGCCACCATCCCAAATGGTTGGGTGCCATACCAAAAGGACAGTTCATGAGAATACGCCGTAACTGTAACAACTGTAACAACATAGTGGACTATGAACAACAGTCAGAGATACTAACCAAGAAATTTGTAGAAAAAGGTTATAGCCCAAACAAAATAGACAAGGCCCAAAAAGAAGTGTTGGGTATGGATAGACAATCTCTGTTGGAAAATAGGACCAAAATACCAAGAAAAGAAGATGTGCCTTTCTTGTCTGGGTACCACAGACAATATAAAAATATTGAAAAAATATTCAAAGAATATTGGCCAATCTTACTTAAAGATACCGACTTGGCTAAAATCCTACCTCCACACCCCACCTTCATATATAGGAGAGCACCGGGTTTGAGAAATATGGTTGCAGTAAATGTCCCAGACCCCCCGGCAAAACCGCTCACTTTTCTTGATGGGTCTAGCTTCCATTACTGCACCAGATGCAGGTCATGTAATAAAACAAACAGGCAAGGAAAAAAGGTTACCAAATTCAAATCCAGTGTAACCCAACAAGAATTTACCATCAAACCGTTGATTACATGCCATTCTAGATACGTCACATATGTATTGTCATGTCCCTGCAAACTCCAATATGTAGGCCGCACCACTCGAGAACTAAAAATCAGAATCAATGAACATGTGGCCAATATCATAAAGGGGTTCCCTGACCACAGTGTGTCAAAACACTTTGACCTTTATCATAATAGAGACCCCAGTCTATTAACATTTTATGGAATAGACAGAATCACCAGTCACTGGCGTGGAACAGACCTGACAAAGGCAGTATCACAAAATGAAACCCAGTGGATCCACCGCCTTAGAACTATGAGGCCCCAGGGCCTCAACATAGAACTGGACCTTAATTGCTTTTTAACTGATATCTAAGGAGCTGTAAAATGTTTAAGATTTTTGCCCAATAGGTTCAATCCTAGGTACTATACTGACATTTTATTTTATTATATTTTATTTAATTTTATTGTCAATACAACTGTTAATTATATCTATCTATTAGGTTGGTTTTATCTATATGTATTTAATATATTTTTATATTTTTATAAGATTATTACATATCATATGCTCTTCATATAATATAAATTTTGTAGTAAACAAATATATTCCTTGCAATATAGGAATTTTCTACAGTGCCATTGAGTCTTCAAAATAGATCGGTAAAATATGAGATAGAATTGAAAACATATATATTGTACCTATTTGTACTTTGGTATGAACTTGTAATTATACACAGAGATTAACTACAATTTGAACTTGTAATTATACACAGAGATTAACTACAATTTGATCTATGTATAGAATTGCTGTCGAACTCCGCAGTCATATACATGGTTGCTGCAGTGACCGGGACAGAGGCTGTCGTCCAATGAACTTGCCCCTCCCATTTGCTGATTGACAGACCTCTAATAGTAGCCCATAGCGTGCACCAGGTACGCTTCCTGATGACGACAATAACGAATTGTACGTCGAGGCGGTACCTGGGCACGCACTACTAGCTCACTTCCGGTTTCCTGGTTCTCAAGCCTGACGGCGGTGGAACGCACGCCAGCTTCCCCAGCTTACCACAATATCTCTCTCCGATCCATACACGTTTACAGCCTCAGTGCCGGGAATACGGGCACCATCCCAAGTAAGAGGCCATTTGGCATTGTATTTTTAGCCATTTATAATAAAAGGTTTTTATACTATGGAAGCTGTTTTTCTCCTTATATGAGATTTGTCCACCACCTGGTTTACAATCGAGTTCCCCACGGACAGCAGCTGATCCCTGAGCTCATTTGACCTTATTTTAATTAATAGGTCAACATCTTCGGGTAAGGAGCCATCCATACTCACTTGCGGTGGTTTTTTTGGTGAAGGTGGAATACACTTAGAAGAACAACACACGGAGCACCCTATTGGAACACTACTGCTATAGTTTTGTAGCACATTATTGCATTTGGACTCTGGGTAGACATTCATTGTCCATTGCCATTATATATTTCTCTGCACCTATTGCTTTGCTATCACTTGCTGTTACATTGGTTTAGCACCACTTTCACAATTTATTTTTCACATATATGTTGTATAATATATGGTTTAACCACTATTAGTCAACGCCCCTCAATCCCAATTGTTTCACATGTATAATCCAGCACTCTGTATTATTTAGGGAGCAGCTTATAAAATTGCATAATTCCCCCCCCCCCTCCCCCATTTTTTCACTTTGGCGCGAGATTTCCCCAAGTTCTACAGATCCCTTTATCACAGATCCCTTTATCACAGATCCCCCTCCATCACAGATCCCTTTATCACAGATCCCTTTATCACAGATCCCTTTATCACAGATCCCTTTACCACAGATCCCTTTACCACAGATCCCTTTACCACAGATCCCTTTACCACAGATCCCTTTACCACAGATCCCTTTACCACAGATCCCTTTACCACAGATCCCTTTACCACAGATCCCTTTACCACAGATCCCTTTACCACAGATCCCTTTACCACAGATCCCTTTATCACAGATCCCTTTACCATAGATCCCTTTATCACAGATCCCTTTATCACAGATCCCTTTATCACAGATCCCTTTATCACAGACCCCTTTATCACAGACCCCTTTATCACAGACCCCTTTATCACAGACCCCCCCCACTCCATCACAGACCCCCCCCACTCCATCACAGACCCCCCCCCACTCCATCACAGACCCCCCCCACTCCATCACAGACCCCCCCCACTCCATCACAGACCCCCCCCACTCCATCACAGACCCCCCCCACTCCATCACAGACCCCCCCACTCCATCACAGACCCCCACTCCATCACAGACCCCCACTCCATCACAGACCCCCACTCCATCACAGACCCCCACTCCATCACAGACCCCCACTCCATCACAGACTGCTGGACCTAGTGCTCCAGCACAGACAGACCACCCACAGTGGGGACTGTGGGGGTGAGGAGGATGTAAGGTGTTCATTTACACTTTAATTTTTTCTGAAAAGGTGAAAGAACGCCTTTAATGTTATTTACGTTTTTTTTTTGTATAAAGTGGAGAAGATTTATGCCATCTAGTTTGTTTCTTATTGGTATGTCCACATTGGGGAGATATTCCCTTACTTCCTACTCTGGCATAATCCTATCTCTGGGGCAAGATGCACGGGTAAATCTCTGCAACTGGGGGTACAGACAGCTGTACCCCTTGTGCCTACTCAGTCAAAGCAAAAGCTTTTAATGGAGCTGAGATTTTATATCTGTAGTATGAGTGAACAGGTTCATATAATGTTAATTCCTAACAATCTTTAATTAATAGTAAAGTAATACAGCTTCAGCTATAAATTATAACGCAATATCAATGTTGTTCATATGAAAAAAAATCCTGTCAAGTATACACATTGCAAGGTTTTGGCAAACCTTACGGTAGATCTTTACATGATTTTGCCCTATAAATATTAGGGGTGTTGAATTTAATCGTTGCATCGATGCATCGGGATTAGATGGGCCACGATGCGATTTCGATGCTGTCACTTTAAGAAATCGATTATGGATGACGTCATCCTCGCGCCGTTCATCTGAGTGGACCCGAGGGTTACGTGCCGTTTTTCCCGCCTCCCACTGACATTATCCCCTTGTGCTGTGAGGAGAGGAGGCCTTCTACCAATCCCCTTCCCTCTCCCCTCATCAGCCAATAGCAATAGCCACATTCCAGGCAGCGTAAGGCAGAAGTGAGGAACCCACGCTGTGTGCTGTGCAGGTTGGCGGGAACATGGAGTGCTGTGGCCGGAGTTTGAGGTGGCTGGATCTGTCCCTGCTGCTGATAAGAGTGGCAGTGGCGGCGGCGGGCTTATGGAGCACGGAGCTTTGCTGAGCCATGGAGCCATCACTGCTTTAGGTCCCGGAATGATTCAGGGCGGCCGCAGCG
The DNA here is from genome assembly GCA_029574335.1 of Rana kukunoris. Lineage (NCBI taxonomy): Eukaryota > Metazoa > Chordata > Amphibia > Anura > Ranidae > Rana > Rana kukunoris. Next base: position 63,466,705 of record CM056056.1, read on the forward strand.
TATCCAGCAGGAGGTGTGATGGAGGAGGATGAAGCGGAGCTGGAGGAGAGCCAGAAGAGCGGTAGAGCCAGGTGAGGGGGCCGTGGGGAGGACACTGAGAGGACTGACATGGTAAGGTAAGTGCCAGACTGCATACAAAAAGGTGTGCAGTGCTTTGCAATGATAAATGTACAAAAGAGTCTTATTAAGTAGTGAACAAATATAGTCCTGACATATTTATATATAAATCTGATCTAATTGAAAGCAATCTTCTGTGTATTCAAAGTAATTCCAGTGCTGTGTGTGCTCTGCTGTGTTTAAGTCATTCCTGATTTCTGGTGAATGACTTAAACACAGCAGAGCACACACAGCACTGGAATTACTTTGAATATACAGAAGATTGCTTTCAATCAGATCAGAGTTATATATAATTATGTCAGGACTATATTTGTTCACTACTTAATAAGACTCTTTTGTACATTTATCACCGCAAAGCACTGCACACTTTTTTTTGTTTTATGGTCTATTTAAAGTTGTATATTCACTACCTTGTGCTAGCTGCCAACTAATTATACAGCGCCCACTTTATTTTGTTTTTAATGTAGATATGACAGCATGTTCCCCAGCTGGCTGTCAAACTGCCTAATGTCCTTCACAGCCCCTTCCTACCCCCGCAGTTCCCACTATCTTTCACCCAACTCGGCCCCCCCCCCACCTTTTATATATGTCTCAAACTACTCCTGATCACTCAAACTACACATCAAATGGATATGGCTTCCAGCCCATTCCTCTTCCACCTCCCCATTCAAACCAATGGCCACCGCATAGCCCTCACCCAACTCGCCTCCATTCACACAGGCTCCAACCCCCACCCTAAACAATAATTCTATTAAAACAAAATTATTTCTGGACCGACCCCTCCATTCTTCAGTTCCTATCACCCCCTAGACTCTTCCATCTAATAATATTCTTGGACTCTTCCAACCTTCCCTTCCTATCCTCTGATTCTTCCATCCTTTTTTTCCTTATTCATGGATTCCTATTTCCCTATCCCCGGATTCTTCCATTCTTCTCTCTCCGTGGATTTCACCATCCTTCAGTTCTATCCCTGGACTCTTCCATCCTTTAGTTCCCATCTCCAGACTACTCCATCCTTTTTTTCCTATTCATGGATTCCTTCTTCCCTATCTCCAGACTCCTCCATCTTTCTAATCGTGATGCATCGTGATGCATCGCGGAATCGAATCGAATCGCTGACATGATAATCGGAATCGAATCGTGTGGCGAGTGAAGATGCGCACCCCTAATAAATATTGAGTTATGCTAAAGCAGTACATTTGGTGAAAGTCAATGTTAAGTGGAAGGGCCTGCTTAATAGAATGTGATAAGTCGTAGTGTTATAATTAATGTTGCACCCCTGAAATTACTTTAGATGTGCTGCACTCTTTTAAAGTTTCTCCATAAGTATTGAAACCCCAAAATGGATTCCCCCCTGATGTCCTACTTCCTAGACCCTTCATAGTAGAAGGGTCTTCCTGCTACAATCATGTGTTTGGAAAGCCAAATCACATAAGCAAGAAATAACATGACTGTCCAATCTGGACGATCTAACAAGGAAGCCGGGCTCTGCTTACTCCCTTCTCTGGAAGTCAGAATCTAACCAAAATCCATGAAGGACGTTATCTGCAGAGAAGAAGGAAGGGGAGTAGAGCCTGGTACACACTAATGCACACAATCAAAATTTCCGACAACAAATGTTCGATGTGAGCCTTTTGTCGAAAACTCGGACCATGTGTAGACTTCATCTGACATTTTCTGTCGGAATTTCCGACAACAAAATCCGTTCTCGTAAATTCCATGTGTAGCCAATTCCGAAGCACAAAATTCTATGCATGTTCTGAATCAAGTACGAGACAGAAGCGATCGGTCTGGTAAAACTAGCGTTTGTAATGGAGATGGCACATTCGTCATGCTGTAACATACTGAAAAGCACGAGGCTGAAAAGCGTGAATCGTCTCTCAAACTTCCACTAACACGACTGGTATTGAACTTTCCCTTTAATAGTGCCGTCGTACGTGTTGTACGTCACCACGTCCTTGGAGATCGGAATTTTCCTTCTTACTGCCTCACCCTGCACTCTCACCACCCTCACTTATTTATCCCTTTATTGATCCATCACTATTTTGTGCACCTCCCTCTGGAGTTCCTTTGTCAATTGCCACACAATGTTCACGGTCACCTTACACGTCTTCATTTGTTACCTTGCCTAGATTTTTATATCCATCCACACATATGTCACTCGTCGGTCGCCGCAGGAGACCTCACCTGGTTACTCCTGCCCCCGCGGATGATGGGGGTCATAGGTAAGCAGCTCAACCCTTGATTCCCCTTTATCTAATGTAAGTCAGGCTTGAGTGTATCTTTATGCCTGTTATTTGTTTAGTTATTGTTTGTTTGTTAATTTATTCCAGACTTTTCTCCTGAAGAAGCGGCAACGGCCACGAAACTAGTAGAGAAACTCCCAGTGACCTCTACTCCCACTATGACCTTCCCCCTTCTTGGGGTCGACTATTGTGGTGATACATATAGAGTGTCACTTTTTTAATTGCATGTTTGTTTGTATTTTATTGGTTTACATCAATATTAATAAAAAATCTATGTTTCTTTACATGTGCATTCTTTACAATTGCTTATCGTACCGCAACAGTCCAATCGCCCAAATCCCCCTGGTTTTTGGTTTGGGACCCAAATTCCAATTTTTATCAATCATATAATGTACCTGCAGTTTCAGTTTAGTTTTTTCATGCTTCTGTGATGTACAGAGACACAGAGCCAATAGAGGGCAGTGATGGTTTGTAAAACGAAAGTGATTGGTTCTGAGGGGTTTTAGACACACAGTAATCACACCTCCTTGATTAGTGACCACAGAGAGAAAGCTCCCATGACCTTTTTTCATCAGGAAACAGACAACCAGAAAGTGTCCAGAACAGAGCAGAATTACAGCAACATCATAGCAAAAACAAGCAATGAGGAACCAGGACTATAGTAAGGTAAAAAAAACTAGTTAGCTAAAAAAATTTTTTCCTTTAGTGACCCTTTAAGCAGTGAGTGACCCTGTTGGGCAGATAGAAAATTTGTTGGCCAAACAGTGACTGCATCCTATCAGATCTAGCCACTGTTCTGCTTCTATGACACGGGAGGTTCAGCTGTCTAAATACAATAGCCAGTAGTGCAGGTCCCACTATACATGCTGTCTAAAGTGAAAGGAGGAATCTATTAAATTCTTCTTGTTCAGTCCACTGGCTTAATCAAAGGAATCTAAGAGGGTATGGCTAGCTTAACACAAGCTCCTTATTAGGGCTGGGGAAAACTCGATTTGAATCTTGAATCGAGTTGCTAGGGAAAATCTAATCAAAATTTGACCAAAGCGATTTTTGTTGATTTTTGTTTTCCATAGGACTGGCGCTCCACGGATTAGGCCGAAGTCGTGGCCACGCCTTTAAAATCCTGCCCACAGCTTTCCGCGATCCTTGGAAAAGGCCACAAAGCCAGACGCCGCTCACGGCCTTTACCCAGGATTGCAGCGAGCAGGATTTTTTAGGCAAGCCTGCAGTTTCGGCCTAGACTGCGGCCTTTTCCTAAAATCGCGGCGGACTAGGCTGAAGCCGCAGCCTCGCCTAAAAATTTAGGACCAGCTAGGGGTCCATCAGGAAAAAAAAAAAAAAAAAACTTTATTTAAATGAAGTGAATAAAGTATTTTTTTTAAAAAAGCGCAGATTTTTTTGGGGCCAAAATCGCCCAGCTCTATTCCTTATATTCACATCTATGTACAGCAGTAACCTAGTGCTATACCTACTGGCTCTTAATATTAAAAAGGAAGGTCCGGATTCACAGACATCGGCGCACATTTATGCCGTCGTAGCATATCTCTTTACGCTACGCCGACGCAGCGCAGAGAGGCAAGCATGGAATTCACAAAGCAAATGCTCCCAACGTTGCACCAGCGTGGCGTATATTTGGTAAGTGGAAGTGGGCGTGATTCATGCTAATGAAGCGTGACCCCATGCAAATGATGGGCCGGGCGCCAGAGAAGTACTTAAAACTAATTGCACATGCGTCGAGTCGTGGATGTATACCCGTGCGCATTCGCACAACCACGTCCGAACAACTGCCTAAGATACGCTGGATTACTGTGTACGCCGTTAACGTAACCTACGCCCAGCCAGACCCACATCGGCCCATATTCACAGACCTCCATCGTACAATACGTAGGCTTGTGTTCCCTGGTCCATACTTTTGCATGGGTTGCGCCTCATCTATGGGGAATAACTTTACGCCGGACGTAAAACTTACACAAACCGCGTATATCATGCGCCGGGCGCAAGTACGTTCGTGAATCGGTGTATCTCCCTCATTTGCATATTTGAATAGAAAATCAATGGGAGCGCCACATGCGTCCAGCGTAAATATGCTTCCACTCTACGCCGGCGTAGGCAAGTTACGTCGGTGGGATAAAGTCTGTTTTTAGGCGTATCTTAGTTTGTGGGTCCGGCGCACAGATACGACGGCGCATATTTGTACTTATGAGATACGTTGGCGCAAGTGCTTTGTGAATCCGGGCCGAAGTATGTATATGCATTTTACATTTACCCAACTAACAATATAATTATATTATATATATATATATATATATATATATATATATATATATATATATATATATATATATATATATATATATATATATATATATATATATATATATATACATATATACACACACACACACACACACACACACACACACTGGGGGTTATTTACGAAAGGCAAATCCACTCTGCACTACGCGTTCACTCGCTGTAAATACTAGGGGAACATTTCAGATCTTCCCCTATATATATCACACATACACACACACACACACACATACAGCAGCACAAACAATATCAAAACTTTGAACAGTATGCTAAAAGTTTTAGTTGCGTTTATCTAGAAAATCAATTACCTTTGCTTTCCTTTAACCCCAATTTCCATTGAATGTTTCAGCTATATTACCACATGAAAAAAAAAATGTCTTTGTTGCTGAAAACACACACACATAGAAATGGCGTTGTCCATACCTTGGTATACAGGTTAAGCCCCACTGCTGTAGCCAGCGCAGTGCTGGTAGCTGTCAAATAAGCCACTCCGATCTGCCTACAAATAAAGACCAATACGCCAATAAATTCCAGGACACAGAAGACGGTTATAGACAGAATGCTTAATGTAGGCAACCTGAATTTGAACGCAACCCTTTTTTATGGAATACAAATTCCAATTTTCAGCTTTCATCGCTGTCACACGTTGAATGACAATTGCGCGGTCATGCAACGCTGTACCCATATGACATTTTTATTATTGTTTTTCACACAAATAGAGCTTCTTTTGGTGGTATTTAATCACTGCTGGGTTTTTTATTTAGCAAAGAAAATAAAAAAATATAACAAAAAAAAGAAAGACAGAAAATTTTGAAAAAATTAAGTATTTCTTAGTTTCTGTCAGTAAATTTTGTAAATAAGCAAGTTTCCTCATTCACTGATGTGTGCTAATGAGGTGGCACTGATGGGCGCTAATCTGCCATGCAACACTGATAGGTGGCACTTATGGGCAATGATAGGGGGGGCACAGATTAGGGATGAGCTCTGGCGTGTTGGCACACTCTACGCGCAGAGCCCTCCAGGAAGTCGTCACCACGGTGCGCTAATCACAGGCAGGGAGACATTTCCTGATCTCTGCAGCCACGCATCGGGACAATGTCTCCCTGCCTGTGATTAGCGCAGCGCATTTCTGACTTCCTGCTGCTGAGAAGGGGGAAAGAACAACAGATATGACACAGACTGTGCCAAGGGAACAGATCAGGCGGAGAGAAAATAAAAGAGGTGCTTGGACAAACTCTGTTGCCAGGGAGACACAAACGAGGTAAACTTATAAGGATAGCATCTTATCTGATCTCCTTAATATTCTCTCTTTTATCCCTCAGCAGTGGCAGAACTTTTCAGTTTTTAATATCGCCTAAATACCGCCTGAAAAACTCCTGCCCTGCAGTCTCAGTGTAAAAGCCAGAAGGCTTTCACACTGAGGCGGTGCGCTATCAGGACCGCTCCAAAAGTCCTGCTAGCCGCATCTTTGGAGCGGTGAAGGAGTGTGTTTTCCGCTCCTCCCCATTGAAAACAATGTGACACCGCGGCTATACCGCCAGCAATGCGCCTCTGCAGAGGCGCACTGCCGGCGGTATTAACCCTGTTTCAGCCGATAGCGGGGGTTAAAACCGCAGCTCGCTAGAGGCCAAATACCGCCACAATACCGCTGCTATACCTTCAGCGCACCTCCTGCCCCAGTGTGAAAGGGGCCTTAGGCATGCTGGCCAGATCATTTATTATGGCTATTAAAGGACTAAACGTTTAGCGTTTAGGTGGGTTTACATGCGTTTAGGCGCGTTAGGCGGTTTTATGGCCCAAACACTCCTCTTCTGAAAGTGGTTTTGGTGTGTTTCCTTGAGACCAGGGAAACAGGGGAGAGTTCTCAGTAAGAAAGGGACTGCTTTGGGCTTTAACAAAATGGTGGCCTCCAGCAAGAAGAAACAGGAGAAAAACACACACTAATAGTAGCATAATTATTCATTTGGAATGCAAGCTCTTCGTTTAGGAACATTAATTGTTATCAAGCTGGTATGGGAAAAAGTTCTGCTTTAAAGTGGTTGTAAAAAATATTCTCCGTACAGAAGCCCCCCTAATACTTACCCAAGCTCCATAGTAATCCAGCGATGTGCACAGCAGCCTCAGTTCTCTGGGAACTCTGACTCCTCATTGGCTGAGGCAGCAGCGGGAACCTTAAGCTGCTGTCAATCACAGCCAGTGAGCCAAAGATGAAAGAGTGAAGGCGGGGCTGGGCCACGGCTGTCTGTGTGTATGGACATGTAGAGCAGTAGCTCAGGAGCGAGCCTGCTCAGGTGCTCCCACAGCAAGCTGCTTCCTCTAGGGCAGGGGTGTCAAACTGGCGGCCCTCCAGCTGTTCCGAAACTACAAGTCCCATCATGCCTCTGCCTGTGGGAGTCATGCTTGTAACTGTTAGCCTTGCAATGCCTCATGGGACTTGTAGTTTTGCAACAGCTGGAGGGCCGCCAGTTTGACACCCCTGCTCTAGGGGCACTCAGCAGGAGGGAGGGGTCTGGAGTGGTTAGGGGACCTGAGAGGAGGAGGAGGATCCAGACTGCGCTGCGCAAAACCACTGCACAGAGCAGGCAAGTATAACATGTTTATTATTTTTAAATAAAAACAAGCCTTTATGAGTGTATTTCCAGCACATCATCAGGTATTTTTCTGTACTTGCAGGGTCTTTAAGGCTAGGTTCACACCTATGCAGGTTGATGCGTTTTAACCAAGTGTTTTGTGGGTTTTCATGTGCGTTTTAAATGCATTTTTTTTTTCATTTCACGCAGGAGAAACCAGCAAAAATGCAGTGAATAACCATCAAAAATGCAGTGCTTGTATTTTTTCTATACACATGTCTATTGAAGTCTATGGAACCAAAAACGCAACCTGCCTCTGACCCTTTAAAAAAAAAAAAAAACGCACCGGTCGAAAACCCACAAATGTGAACGTGACCTATGGGAAATCATGTTAAATGGGCTGTAGTGCATTTCTGCAAATCTGAAAACAGTAAACCTAGCCTAAAGGGCTAAAACATGGGAAATGTGCATATATCACAGAGATGTATTGTGTATATTTTTTATTTTGCCATGGTATACACTCTAGGATGCGCAGCATCTTCGCTGTATCAATAACATAACTTTGTTTTAATCAGTTTTTCTTAGTCTTATACAGTATAAGCATATAACACAACTAACAGATATTCATATACAGTAGTTTTAATTGCTACTCCCAGGGTTTGTTTTAATTTGTTTGAGTTATGATTTTAATACCGTTTAACAAACCAACATTTTATAGATCCTATGAAACCCTACTGTACTAGAATTTGTACCTCTGATATTTACATTTGATTTATTTCTGTAAGCTCAGATAATGTGACGTGGTAATGTCTGCACTATGATGTCATGCACGACTTTGCATGTACTCATATATATATATATATATATATATATATATATATATATATATTTAGATTTTGTAATTCATTGCTATAGATATATTTTGTACCATAATTAATTAAAAAGTATGTCCATCAGAGGATATAAAATAAGCCTTGGTGGTACCTCTGGCCTTGGCAAAAGGTGAACTACAATAATTAAAAGCTACTGCTGGTATGCTGTCTCTTGCCTTATACTACTTTGCGTAGATTCAAAGCAGTCCTCACTGTATGCAGAACTTCAACCTGCTAAAGGCACTGAGCATGCAAGATAAAAATGACCAAAAAAAAAAAAAAGTACAAAAAGTACACTAAACTCAAAACTTACCCAGGTGTGATGGGAGATGCTGCATTCCGATTGGTATAATTTACAAGTGCGTTAAACGACTGATTAACCCATTGCCAAAACACCACAGCGGGAACAGTCCTGTTTAAATGTAAAACAAAAAGAATTACAGGAGATTGGAAACACTTGTTTCTGTACAACAAAACTGTGGGAAAACATTTGCAGACATGTTTAGGATTTTTTTGGCCATACTTCTCTTGGGAAACACAGGACTGCATTGGGTTGTGCACTCCTGTGTCCCAGATTCAGTGTTATCTAATGGTAAAAAGTTCAGTTTGGTTTTGGGTAAAGTGGTTAGAAAAGTTAGAAAGTTTTTCTTTCAAATTATTTTATTTTCAGAAATTAAAATAAAAAAATACAATAAATCACAATACATATCTATATGGACATAACCCAGTAAATGTCAGCAGGAACTAAAAAATACTTTTAGAGAGAGGGGGATAGAAAATCTCCCCTTTTGAGATTTGAGGGAAAAAAAAAGTAAATAAAAAAAACGATCATACATTGTAATAAAATATGTGAGTATTAAAAGTTGAACAGTAAAAAAATTCAATATATATATATATATATATATATATATATATATATATATATATATATATATATATATATATTGATGTAAGAGAGAGAAAGGACTCCTTATATAAGCTAACTCAATAGAAATAAGGATACTTATAATCTCCTGGTGCCCCTATCGGGTTAACTTGTTTTGTTTTTGTGTAATTTGTGTCCATGTTGGGCAGATACGCACTCTTGATTTATCCTGGTAAGTATGGTTACTCGGACTGAAAGTGAGGTAGAAACCAAAAGTTTGTGTTGCCATCAGAATAGTAGAGACTACATTTTTAAAATGTATTTTTATTTCTGGTACTTCTGTGACAGCGTCAATTTGCGCAGTGCTTTACTTATACATTGTACATTCACATCAGTCCCTACCATCAAGGAGCTTACAATCTAAGGTCCCCAACTCATATTCATACATACACATACTAGGAACAATTTAGACAGTATGTGTATGTATGAATATGGAGAGTATGACACAACTGCAAACCTACCAAGACATGGCCTTCCACCTAAACGGACAGGCCAGGCAAATTGAGCATTATTCAGAGAAGCAGCCAAGAGGCCCATGGTAACTCTGGAGGAGCTGCAATGATCTAAAGCTCAGGTGGGAGAATGGCCATACACCATATCATTTTCTTATTCAATTTCCCTTAGATTTACCTTCAACTGTGCAGTACAAGGGACTGCCTGATTGCACTCAAATTGAAAGTGTTTAGATTTGACCTCATATTATATGGTTTTGGTCAATCTAAAAGAAAATCTATAGACGAAAATTGTAAAATGTATAGCCAGCCTTAGTCATGCACTCCACAAATCTGGCCTTTATGGAAGAGTGGCAAGAAGAAACTGTGGTTGAAAGAAAGCCATAAGAAGTCCTGTTTGCAGTTTGTGAGAAGCCACGTGGGGGACACAGAAAACGTGAAAGAAGGTGCTCTGGTCAGATAAGACCAAAGTTGAACGCTATGAGTGGCGGAAAACTAACACTGCACATCACCCTGAACACACCATCCCCACCGTGAAACACAGTGGTGGCATCATCATGTTGTGGGGATACTTTTCTTCAGCAGGGACAGGGAAGCTTGTCAGTGTGGGAAGATGGATGGAGCCAAATACGGGGCAATCCTAAAAGAAAACATGTTAGGCCGCGTACACACGATCAAATTTGTCCGCTGGAAACGGTCCGTCGGATATGTTTGAGCGGACATGTCTCGTGTGTACGCGGCCTTAGAGTCTGCAAAAGACTTGAGACTGGGGCGGAAGTTCACCTTCCAGCAAGACAACGACCCTAAACATTCAGCTAGAGCTACAATGGAATGGTTTAGATCAAAGCATATTCATGTGTTAGAAAGTCCAGACCCAAATCCAATTGACAATCTGTGGCAATATTTAAAAAGTGCTGTTCACAGACACTCTCCACCCAATCTAACAGAGCTTTAGCTCTGTCGGGTGGGGGACTGTATAAAAACGCACGCCACACTTTTCACATATTTGTAAAAAATTAAAACTATTTATTATTTACCTTTCACTTCACATTTATTTTATTTACAATTATGTGCCACTTGTGTTGGTCATTCACATAAAGTCCCAATAAAATACATTTACATTTTTGGTTGTAACATGCTAAAATGTGAAAAATTTCAAGGGATATGAATACTTTTTCAAGGCACTTTATATACACACTTTAAAGAGAAATTACAAGTATGCATATTTTACATAGTTATTAGTCAAGCTTGGCCCAGTCTAACTATGTACTGTACATATCATATCATACCATACCATCCCTGTGAAAGGTGTAAATCCCTGTAGTAAGCACTGCTACTACACGGATCTCCACTAGCTTCTGAGTTTTTGTGATGAGCAGCTTCCTGCTTACTAAGATATGGGAGGTTGCGCACTCTTCAGAGAACGCTTTGAATTTTCTCAACAAATGCAAATGGTTCTTTGATCAGATTGTGAACCGCATCAACTCTCCATCTCATCCAGAGAACTCTTTGCATTAATTGAGAGAATTCAAAGCTTTCTCTGAATAGTGACCATGGCTAGCAGGTGACCTCCTGTGTTCAAAATGCAGAAGGGCAACCGCTCAGCATGGGACCCAGAAGCTGTGGAAGTAAGGGTCATTGTAGTAGTGGTGCCTTCTATAGGGACTTGCAGCTTCCAAAGAGATCAGCCAGGTATGTTATATGCATAGTTACATTGGTCCACTCAATCAATGTAGCTATTTAAAATATCTATATCTGTTGGATGAGGATTGGGAAAAAGTGTGTTCTTATTTAACAGACTCTCCGGCCATTAACAACAAACTTATTCAGCTCTATATGTTACATGTCCTATTTTAACTCCTGCACGTCTGGATGCCATGCATCGCATTCGGACTTCAGTATGCACTAGATGTACTCATTAACAAGCTGATTTTAGGCATGTAATGTGGTTGTGTGCTGTAATTGATAGATAGATATTGTCACACTGTCTCATCCTCTCTGTCCCTGTGCCATGCCACCTATGAATCTGCCTATTAGGTATATTGGATGAGGAACAATGGCCAAGGTACACCAGAATTCTGCTGTAGACTATGTTTCTTTTTTTTCCGTATAATCTGTATTTATTTAGAAAAACAAACATGGCAAGTTATAGGAAAACACATGCCACAACAAGCAGGCAAACATGGCTCAATTCTTAAGGTGCGGGCTCAGCAATTGAAGATCACGGTACATTTCTTATGCTAACACAACATGGCCACACAACAAGCGACCTTGTCTGCTAATGTTCTCCGGGGATAAGGATCACCAGTTTTAGTGAGAGAACTCGCCCTCGTGCCCCGGGTGGGCCAAAATGGCCTCCATCAGACCCTCCCCGGCTGAAATCCGGCCCAAGGGCATGAAGGAGCGGGGACCCCAGCTCACTCGAGGATCCCTTCCCCATTGCAGGAGGGGTAAGGGACTTCTGCCGTTTAGGAAGATCCAACCCGAACTAGAGGCTGTACCAATGAGCCCGAGTGTGGGCTAGGCTGAATATAAGATGTGTGAGCCCACAACCCAACATTCAAAACAAAGGACAAAAACAAAAAGGGAAAGCAGAGGGAAAAGGAAAAATCACAGAAAAATGGGGTAGGACTGCCTCCACCTGGCGTGTATCCATGTCACTAGACGCTTTCAAATACCGACTCGCTAACGGCGGTTAGCTTGGTATTGTACCTCAGGTGCCGCTGGTCCCTTCATCGAGCTCCTGTATCGCATTGCCCCTCCGTCCCTGAAGGGAGGGCTCTGCAAGTTCCAGAAGGACAGATGGTCCGAAAGCGATCACTCATAGCCTTGCAGGTTGCCACCCCATCTTCCGCCTCCTGAATCTCCTGCACCTGGAGACAACGTTTCTAGCTCGTAAAGCCATTGCCCTTAAATGCCGTCTATCCGTCAATGGATAGGTATGGTGAATCAGATATTTCCTTATGAAAAACACATTTTTGAACATCGGGGCTGCCCAAGTAAATATGGTAATGTGTCGGATATGTGGTGCTCCTCTACTCTCACCATTGATCTTGCCTAAGTAATGTCTTGTATGAAGTTTCCTACTCTAAATCTAAAGTTGAATATATACACCTTGATATACTGTTTGGATTTGTTGTGTCATCTAGCCTGGACCCAACTGCGCAGCAAAAACTATCGCTACTTTTCCTCATCAAAAATGTTCAGTTTCAATAATTCATATGTCAATGTGAACTTTTTTTATATTTTTGTGTACCAAATTTTATATTTTTTTATCGCTCATGTTGAGCGTTACGGTTGTCAAACCTGACTTTTTATTGGCAATGTATAGAAAAAGTAAAAAAAAAAAATTATATATATATATATATATATATATATATATATATATATATATATATATACACACATACACACACACACTTTCATCTTTTGGTAAATAATAAAGTGGGTGTTTCCTAATGTAAAGCTCTTGAAATAATACTGCAAAAATATTTTTTCACATAGGTCTATACATTAGAACAAAACAGGGACAAGGGGGGGGAGGAACAAGGGTGAAAGAGACTAGAGGGGAGAGGAGGATAGACAGATTTGGTTTCGAATAAGAGCCAGTCCCTTTACATAAGATGGGTCTGTTTTATGCTAACACAACTTCGAGAAGCTGGCAAATGGCAGCTGTACACTTTGAGTGGCAGCCTTGGCTATAATGACTAACAACCCCCCTGGCAGGTTCACTTTAATTATTTCAGTCACAGAGGTGGCAGCTATTCCTTAGGCATGAAGAGTTTAAAAGTCTGAAGCACTAGGATCTAAAATCCTATCTGTTAGATTAAAAGGCAGTCATCCACAGTGTGCTGAGCCAGTAGAAAGGTATATTCCTGCTACCTTATGTTAAATCTGGCTCATCCACATTGTTATAACAAGCCTGGAAGTGTTCTCCCAGGTAATGATTAACAGGCCCCTGAGACTGGACCTCTGCAGACACATCTGACAAGCAGCTGGGTATACATGAAGGCTTCCCATACTATATATCTATCTGTAGATTTATAACCTGCATCATTAGTGAAGCCTAGATGACAGGTCTTGCTTTACTGGGCCCATTACTCCCACTCATGTCAGCTAATGGGGATCAAGAGCCACTGACAAATACTGGATTTAGATATGTTTGGAGGATCATTAGTAGTGTTTTTGTAATGTTTTCCTATATACATGTGAAAGATCTCTTTTTACCAAATGCTTTATTCTTAAAGGCATGTAAAAAAGTATTAAAAAACTAGCTTCTGGGTTAAAGACGTTCTTTTTTTGTGCATTGTAGATGCTGGCTCCGATTTCTGTTTAGCGGTTCTTCAAAACGTTGCACCTTGCCGATCCTGTTGTCTCATTGCAAACCTATAAGTCAGGGGCTGTTTGACTGAAAATAAAAGATTCTGCACCTTCTAACGATGTAGAAACCATGTGATCCTTTGCCAAGCATTATGTCACAGAAACACAGAGGTGCACACAGCTTCCTCTTCCCCATGCAAAGATCAATCAATCGATCATACAGTGACAAAGGGCCTTCAAATTTATATATTGACATTATATTTATTTTAATATTGGGCAATAAAGCAGTGATGAACCAAGGCAACTTATCTCTATTTTCTATGACATGATTATTACTCTAGCTGAGACTAAACTTGCTTACTCTGTTAAGAATAAATAGGTAGATGAGGTTGGAGAATTAGATGACGAGGAATGGAGTGAAGTGCTGAAAACCTGTAAACTAATGTCTCCTAAAATGACTGATAGACTTACGCAAGTCTAGATCACACACAGAGCATATTTAACTGTGGATCGGCTGGCCAAATTCTGTCCTTCTCGTAGTTCCATGTGCCCCAAGTGCTTGACTGCTGGTACCTTTGGGCACCTCCTTTGGCAATGTCCTCTCACTCATGGGTTCTGGTCAGGGGTTGTCCAGTTCCTTCATGAGCGGATGGGCTCCCCGGTGGCAATGGACCCCAAGCAATGCCTTTTGGGCTTATTTCCTGACACTGACATGGATAAGCAAATGCTTAAAATTCTCCACGAAACACCATTTGTAGCTACAAAGGTCCTAGCCAGGAGCTGGATTTAAGCCATTGCTCCTATGCTTGCTGCCTGGCTCGCTGAAATAAACAACACCTTACAATATAAAAAGATTATCTTTATCAATAGGGGATGCCCAGGCATATACATCAAAATATAGGATAGGTGGTTACAATCACCATCGACTTGTGTTTCCTAAACTTGCAGTGTATACTCTTTGTTGCCAACACCAAGAGTTCATTCTAGGGCCGCTGTCAAAGGCTATAAGGATGTTTTTTTTATCATAACCAAATTATCTGAAACATGGTCCCCAGATAAACACACAATACTCTGATCAAAAGAATCGTTTATCCCCTTTTTTCGGTTTTATTTTTCTCATTCTCTGTATGTAACATATTGCTGATACTTTATATTGAAATGATTGTCACCAGGATTTTCTTTTTATTTGTTTTTCTTATTGGGTTGTATATTCATGTATACAATGTTCTTTACTTTTGTAAACACCCTTGCAGTGGGGTATTATTCCTAAATTTCGGGGATGAGAAATAAAGTGGAATACATTCCTTTCTCCTCTCTCCAGCATGCACACTCCATGTGTATGGCTGGTCCCCACAGCCTCTTCATTAGGGCACTCTGGTCTGCTATCACATGCTTACTTCTGCACATACAATGCGGGACTAATAGCTCTGCATTGTACAAGAATACCCAGAGAGCTCACCCAAAACTCAGAGCCTCTGGAAGAAGAGGAGCACACCAGAAAAATGAGTGCAGTAAGTACTACAGTCTCTCTCTCATCTCTCCATCTACTAGTAAGCATGGGGGCCTACTGCAAGAGTTATTTTTTAATCCAGAGTTGGGAATATAGAATTGTGAGTAGAAGCTGCATGGAAAAGGAGCTCTTCAGATAGAAACCACACCATTTACAAGACAATAACAAAGAGATATCACAAAGAAATCTTTATGGCCAAAAAAAATAATTTCGCCAATATCATCACCAATGCCCTAAACCGCCCCCGCGAACTCTTCAAGCTGGTTTCACAGTCGATGAATCCAGCTTGCTTAGAGCCCCCCAATTCTGATTCACAAGAATTTTGCAACAAACTATCGGATTGTTTCATTAACAAAATTGAAAGAATCCGGGTAAGTATTGAGCAAAAAGAAATCAGCATGAATCCGGCCCCTAATCCCAACCCAAATACCATTATATACCAGCCGCAAGCACCAAAATTCACCTTAAAACCCATTACCATCGCCGCCACTAAAAATTTTATTGGGACTCTGCGAAACAGCACAGCACCCAATGACATCATTCCCACTAAACTGCTGAAAGAAAGTGCCTACATACTGGCACCAGCTATCACGCAGCTTATAAATCAATCATTCAAGGAGGGCATGGTGCCCACCTTGTTGAAACAAGGTACAATAAAACCTATCCTTAAAAAAACACCCTTGACCCCAAAGATCCAAACAATAGAAGGCCCATAACAGGTCTAATTGTTTTCTCCAAGATAATGGAGAAAGAAGTTGTACAACAGTTACAACTCCATTTAGAAACTCAAAAACTACTCGATACGTTTCAATCAGGCTTCCGGCCAGGTCACGGAACTGAAACAGCTCTGGTAAAAATATGGGATGACGCTCTAGAGGCCGCGGATGAAGGAGAATCCTCTTTACTGATCCTGTTGGACCTAAGTGCAGCCTTTGACACAGTAGACCACGGACTACTACTCACTACGCTAGCTGAAGTGGCCAAAGTCGCGGATCTACCCTGGTTCTCCTCCTTTTTGGAAAACCGATCACAAACAGTGAAATTAGGATCTTTTTACATCTGAAAAGCGTACGGTATCATGCGGAGTCCCTCAGGGATCTCCCTTGTTACCGGTACTGTTCAATATCTATCTCCGCCCCCTCTTTGAAATCATCAGCAACCAGAAGCTACTATACCAGTGATGGCGAACCTTGGCACCCCAGATGTTTTGAAACTACATTTCCCATGATCCTCTGGCACTCTGTAGTATAGTGGAGCATCATGGGAAATGTAGTTCCGAAACATCTGGGGTGCCAAGGTTCGCCATCACTGTACTATACCATTCCTATGCAGACGACACTCAACTGTATCTCCACGTCAGTAACGAAAAGGATCATTCTCTTGGATTAGAGAGATTCCTCACTCTAATAGATAACTTGATGACATCCAGTTATCTTAATCTAAATGGTTCGAAAACAGAGCTTCTCCTGTTTCACGCAAACCTAAAAAGCCACCCCACCTCAACTTGGACCCCACCGCCCATTCTGGGTAAAACTATCACCCCTAGCACCAAAGTCAAAAGTCTCGGAGTCATTTTCGACGTAGTCAGCGGATCCCATCATCTGCTGCGCCTACTATGCCGACTTACCCCCTTTATCCCTAAAAAGGACATTGCAGTCGTGGTGGGAACAATCATCAATTCCAGACTTGACTATGCAAATGCCCTCTATTTATGACTCCCCAAATACCAAATCACTCGTCTGCAAGTCGTTCAAAATACGGCAGCTCGATTAGTGACTGGCAAAAAAACATGGGAGTCTATCTCCCTTTCGCTGAGATCTCTTCACTGGCTACCAGTGAAAGACAGAATCACTTTTAAGGCACTCTGTCTAACACACAAGTGTATTCAAGGAAACGCTCCCCAATATCTATGTGAAAAAATAAAAGCCCACAACACAAATCACATTCTGCGATCGACAAATCAAAACATACTGCAAATACCAAAGGCAAGATACAAATCCAAAGGAGATCGGAGATTTGCTGTCCAAGGACCTTGACTGTGGAATGCACTACCAACCACCATCCGACTGGAGTCTACCACTTGGCCTTCAAGAGAATGATTAAAACTCATCTCTTCTGTGGTAAAGGGATTCCTAACCGAAGGAATGGAAACAGCGCCCAGAGGCGATTCAGTTTGCATGTGTTGCGCTTCATAAGTTTTTCACTCACTCATTCAGTGGATATATCAATATCAATATAACTATATAAGATATGTAGGTAGTACTGGGTCCCTTTTAGAAGTATGTGGATGTTCCTTTGCATATGTATGAACGTGACTATCTTCTCTCCTCCATCAGACTGTACAGTTAATCCTCAATAATGAGTGAAATGCATCAGTGGGATATAGATTGTCTGTTGCTTCTTGTTCAATAAAGCTGTGCATGTACAAGAGGAAGCTGTGTCTTGGAGAAACGCCAATAGGGGAAGTGACCCAGTCCGAATTTTGCATGCACCTGCACATGAAAAGGGAGGCTCAAATACAGGAGTAGGGACTGTAACACAGTGTTATAAGTGCGCTTGGTCAAATGATGACATTTGAGGACAGAATTTTTTATTTTTTTCCATTGTAAAACAAAGGCCCTTTTTTAATAAGTGTTTTTATTCTTAACATGATTTTATATTGTTAAGAGCCCGCTTACAACAACCACAATGGGCTGCTTTGCCCAATGCAGTGCCAACGTATAGGCAAGGCAATTTGCCACTTTTCCTATTGTTTCAGTGCGCACTAACGTGTGGCATTAGTGTGCGCTGAAAAACAAAAATGTACAACGTTGAATTTTTTGCTGTATATTGCAACAAAATACATTGCAAAACACTGCGATGCACAGTTTTATGATGTATCAGTATCAATGTTTGACAATGAAAGATTTAGCTCTCCACACACCAAAAAAAAAAAATCACACAAGGTTATGGTTGATTGAAGCCAACAATCTTTACAACAGCCCCCACCCATGGGACCTCTACAACAGTCCCATGGGCGAGGGCTGTTGCAGGGATTGTTGGCTTCAATCAACCATAACCTTGTGTGATTTTTTTGATGTATAGAGAGCTCCTCCTTTTTCTCTAGGTTTTGGAGCATGGACGGCTCTATGTATCCTCTGCACTGAGGGAGGGGGAAGTTTTTTTTTTTTACAGTATAGGGGACTTCTAACACATATTCACCTATCGGTGCGTGACATTTCAATAAAATAAATTAAACAGTGTAAAGGATTGTAAAAATGCATTGCACCACCCCTCTACAATGCACACCAGCAGGTGTACATAATACTAGTATTACATGTGTCCACTGATGTGAATGAGACTTGAACATTTTCTATTAATTCAGGTGTTCCTAGAGGGTCAGAGACCTAAAGCACTATACAACTTGATTGTACAATATGTGAGCAATCTCCTTTAGGTTTACCAATACTATGCAATGAGGACAAAAAATGTATGATCAAATCAGGCTCTGACACTCAGGGGTCAAGTCCTGGGGAAAAAAGTGTGGGAACTCCCACCCAAGATCCACCAAGAGATTTATCTTCGCTTCCTGTCCCATAGCCAAACAGGAATTAAGAGGAAATCTCTGAAAATAAAGGGAATTCCTTGGGGACCCCCAGATCATCAGAACTAGTGTTCCCATTGGAAGGTTTACCCATCTATTAGTTTCTGGGGACAACCCAAAGTGTAGGATTTCCTTTAACTTTCACTTTCCATGATAATGTTAAACTGGACAAATAGAAAGGTCGAATCTCCCTAATGGGGGGCACAGACAGCAATAAAAATGGACAGGGGTTCCAATTCCTCTCTACTCTATCCAAAACTGAAAACAAAAAAAAAGTTTTGCCTTTAGTTGTTTGTACTTTAAGTGCTGATAGCATTTGTCAATTCCTAGATAAATATCACACATGCAAAATATAATAAAACTCTACCTGTAAAACTGCAGCATGCAGCCAGTGATCGCCATTCCTCCAGGGACCTGGAACGACATTCTGCCAATCAGGTTCATCTTATCTCCGGTGTCAGGGTGGAAGGCGGAGTCGTACAGCTTCTTGGCGTAGTGCAGTTGTTCTATGCTGGTACCTGGTGGAGCGCCACCTGCTCTGAACACAGAACACACAGTCTAATCTGTGCCAACAGGAGTAGATATATTGCCAAAATCATCAAAAGTTCTGAATTATGAAAGATGGCATTAAGAATATAAACAATCATATACTCTATTTTCCTAAACTGCAAAAGAAAAATAACTCAGAATATCCCAACAATTTATAATGGCTTCCTGGGATTACAAAATCATGTTATTTTTATGGTATGTTGGGTCACGCTTTAAAGAGCCACTAAATTCTTGTTGAAAAAAAAAATATATATTCAAGTATGTATTCTTAAAGGGGCTGTAAAGCCTTGCACTGTCCCGAGCCCCTGTTTTACTTACCTGAGCCCCGAACTTCCGTGGGCGCAATCCCGTATGGTTCTCCCCGTGGCTTCTCGGCTCTTCATTGGATAGATTAATAGCAGCACAACCATTGACTCCCACTGCTGTTGATCGAATCCAATGACAGGGCCGAGTCATACACTCGGCGGCTATGTACGCCGCGTGTATGAGACGGGAGCGTGCCCGCAAGATAATCCCCTTGGCAGAGAGCGTCCCAGAGGGGCTTATCTATTGCAGGGAGGAGCCAAGAGAGCCACTGTGGGATCCCAGAAGAGGACGATCGGACCCACTGTGCAAAACGAGCTGTACAGTGGAGGCAAGTATGGCATGTTTTTTATTTTAATTTTTTTTAATATTTTAGAACCTTTAGTACCACTTTAACTCAAAAAAGTACCTTCAAATCTCCAAATTAATTTTCTTTGCTTGCGTGCTCCAAATTCCATTAGGGAGTGGCCACATACATTCTCCATGGTCTCACTGTAGGAACGTAGCCACCCTCTCTAGTTCACTCCCGAGATGAACTATGACTATGGGATTTGTAATGTGCATAGAGAAGTGAGCATGACTGCAACTAATGCGGGAATAAGACGCAAGGCCAGGAGATATTGGGAAAGAAAATAAAGTAATTAAAGCTGAACTCCAAGCAACTATAAAAGACACACATTTATGCAATGCTGCATTATTAACCACTTGCTTACTGGGCACTTATACCCCCCTCCTGCCCAGGTGATATTTCAGCTTCCGGCACTGCGTCGCTTTAACTGACAATTGCGCGGTCGTGCAACGTGGCTCCCAAACAAAATTGACGTCCTTTTTTCCCCACAAGTAGAGCTTTCTTGTGGGGAAAAAAAAAATCGCAATAAGCGTCTGGTTTGCGCAAAATTTATAGTGCCTACAAAATAGGGGACAGAATTATTTTTTATTATTTTTTTTTTACTAGAAATGGCGGCGATCTGCGATTTTTATTGGGACTGCGACGTTATGGCGGACACATCGGACACTTTTGACACATTTTTGGCGTCATTCGCATTTATACTGCGATCGGTGCTATAAAAATGCACTAATTACAGTATAAATGTGACTGGCATTGAAGGGGTTAACACTAGGGGGTGAGGAAGGGGTTAAATGTATTCCCTGCATAGTGTTCTAACTGTGGGAGGAGGGGGGGGGGGTGACTGGGGAGGTGACCGATCTGTGTCTCTATGTACAAGAGACACAGATCCGTCTCCTGCTCTCCAGAGACAGAACGCTGTCTCTATGTAAAACGGCAATGAGAGATGATCTATGAGATCATCTCTCATTGGCCGCACAGATCGCATCGCAAACGGCCACTCTGATTGGCCGTTCACGGCGATCTGTGATTGGCTGTGTCCAAGGGACACGGGCAACACAGTGTTTCCCCGCAGCGTGCTCTGGAGCGCGCGCCGGGAAGCAGCTAGTGACAAGCCGTCAATTGACGGCTTGTTGACAATTTAGATCTGCGCTAGAGCTGTCATTCGGCTGTATCGCGGATCTCAAGTAGTTAAGCCATTGATGCGTTTTTTAATGCAGCTAGTGTAGGTACCAGAGTTTGAGCTCTTGAAATTCCCACTATAGGGGAACTGGGAGGGGAAGCCCAGGCAGCCAATCGGGGGGGGGGGGGGGGCTACAGGCAAATAAGTTGACAAAGAACATGATGATAGGAGGAGAGAACATGGTAAACAGAGGGATGCCCTTATCAGTCTGCTGCTGCTCCTTTACTGTTCATGTAACAGGCTGGGGGCGGGGAGGTGACACATCTGTATTTCTTAATCGCAACAGAGAAAAGTGGTTGCGCTTGCCTGGCTGTACAGTGTTGTAGAGCGGTATATAATGAATAGATAGAAATGCAAATCCTCTGGTATATAAAAAGCTACCCTATGGTTGGCATTTACTTAAACTGGTGCACTCAGAATCTGGTGCAGCTGTGCATGGTAGCCAATCAGTTTCTAACGTCAGCTTATTCAATTAGGCTTCAACAATAAAACCTGGAAGCTGATTGGTTTCTATGTAAAGCTGCACCAGATTGTGCACCTTCCAGTTTTAGTTAATCTCCCCATATGTGTATTTCATTGGTGCATTTAAAGTGAAACTAAAGTCCACAGATACTTCCAGCTAGGTGACCACTGGACCCCTCACCGGCCGCTGACATCTTCTGCGCAGACTTCTTTTGGGTGCTGGGTCTCCGGCCTAATGGTTGACTGCCGGGGGATTACGTGACTCCTACACATACGCACAGGACTTATTCATTCCGCCAGCACCGCAGCGTGCCGGTAATGTCCACTCATGCACAGCTCATATGTCTTATTGTGGGCGAGACATAGCATTAGGGGCTGCCTGCTCACATTTGTAGGTTTAGCTTTACCTTTGACTGTTATTCTGGAGTTGAGCTTTAAGAATAGAAAAATAAAAGACTTGAAGTGATTAGTAAGTGAGAAAATTGGAAAACGTTTTAAGAGATTGCGAAAATCGGATTTATAAGGAGTCTCATTTGAGCGTTATTATTAAGTGGAAGGAAATATTTAAATGAACCTCGCAGAGATTTCAGCAGTTAAACTGAATATTGCTAAATATATTAACTGTTTAATATTAAACTGCCAATATATTCTTCAGCAGTTTTTACGGTATGATGGGTATTTAACAATACAAAGAGAACACTAAAAGGTTGCTGCTGCAGGTATCCAATGAAATTACAACCTTCCTTTTAGCAGGTTAAAAAAATTAAAGCAAATATGATTGGTCACCACAGATAAACTTGGCCACAAAAAGTGTCATGAATGGTACACACATTTTTATTCCTCTCTGCCAATAATGGGGTAGCAGAGTCTGAACCCAAGAACAAAAATGCAACATATTGCAGCTTACCAGTCCTTAGATATAATGGCTACGGTCCTGTTTTTTTACCTGGTGATCCCGCCAGTAACACACTTCCTGTCCTAGGGTGACAATGCCCACTCACTGTACAGTAGCAGCATTGTCACCCTAGGTCAGAAAGTGTTTTAGGATTACAAAATATCTCCTCTTTTCATAACAAGGGGGGACGTGTTCTATAGTTCACAGCAGGAATGAGAACAGCGCTAATTAACCAGTTAAGGACTGCCGCATGACTAAATACGTTGGCAGAATGGCACGGCTGGGCATATGGACATACAGGTACGTCCCCTTTAAGAAGCCCAGCCGCAGGTCACAAGCGCGCCGCCGGCGGTGCGCTCGCGACCCGGTCCTGTGCTCCGTGATCGCGGGACCCACGGACCCAATCGTCGCTGGTGTCTCGCGATCGGGTCACAGAGCTGAAGAACGGCGAGAGGCAAGTGTAAACAAACCTCTCCCTGTGCTTCTTAGTGAGCCTGTCACTGATTGTGGGTCCCTGTCATAGGAAACGATGATCAGTGACATGACACACCCAGCCACGCTACCCTACAGTAAGAAACACACATTAGGGAACACTTAACTCCTACAGACCCCACGAGAGGTTAACCCCATCACTGCCAGTATCATTTTCACAGTAATCGGTGCATTTTTATAGCACTGTTTGCTGTAAAAATGACAATGGCCCCAAAAGTGTCCGATGTGTCTGCCATATTGTCGCAGTCACGATAAAAAAAATAAAAAAAACGCTGCTCGCTGCCATTACTAGTAAAAGATAAAATTATTTTTAAAAAAACATAATACTATTTTGTAGACGCTATAACTTTTGCGCAAACCAATCAAACGCTTATTGCGATTTTTTTTACCAAAAATTTGTAGAATACGTATCGGCCTAAACTGAGGAAAAAAATATGTTTTTTTTAAATCTTTTTTGGGGATATTTATTATAGCAAAAAGTAAGAGTTTTTTTTCAAAATTGTCACTCTATTTTTGTTTATAGCGCAAAAAATAAAAACCGCAGCGATGATCAAATACCACCAAAAGAAAGCTCTATTTGTGGGAAAAAAAGGACGTAAATTTTGATTGGGAGTCACGTTGCACGAACGCGCAATTGTCAGTTAAAGCGACGCAGTGTCGAATCACAAACAGGGGCCTGGTCCTTTAGCTGCATAATGGACCGGGCCTTAAGTGGTTAATAACAGTCAGTAGAAAGCACAAGATGTTATCACCTACTGGATTTCTGGCAATGTCAACCATTATTTGCTGGCCCTTATCCACAAATGGATATAACAAAATGCCTTTAATGGATTATTTTAATAGACTAAGAAAGTAAACAAGTGAAGTCCATTGTTGGCGCTGACATACACTTTGGACCTGTATTCCAGGTATGTTTTTTTTTGTTTGCATATTGCTACAGCTTGGACCATATTCTATACCTGGATGATCCCTGCAGAAGCTGCAAATCACTGTAGTAGCCGTCCTGGCTGTTTTCGGGGTACAGTGCTGAGCGGCTATATATAAAAACAAATGCTGCAAATACCTCATTTCAGAACCGAGATTGCGATCACATGACCGACCAGATCTCTCCTTTCCTACTCTAAGAGATGCAGTGGGCGGGCCTGAGATTCCTCCACCAACAGTTGGTAGGTGAGGAGGAGAGAGACGGCCAGTCATGCGATTGACATCTCTGCTCTGAAATTAGGTATTTGCAGCATTTATTTTTATATAATCACACACAGAGGGCGACAATACAATAGGAGGCAGCGCAAATGGTGCATATAGGTTAGTGTTATTCAAGCAGCAGGAGAGGCAGGGCAGCACTGTCACAAGCTGAAAGGCAGGGAGGGGGGAGAGCGCACAGAGGAGAGACAGAAGGCTGCAGAGGCAAAGGTATGTAAATTGGCCACGGTGTCAGGGCTCAGCAGCCATGATACACCGTGGTCAGTTTACATAATGGAGGGCAAAAACTGGCAGGATCAGCCAGGTTTTTTTAGTTGTTACAAGGGGACAAATGAAACAGCACAAGTACTGTGTCATATAACACGCTTTACAGGAGCAGGATCTATTTAATCTTTAACAAAAAAGCCTGGAAGCCGATTGGTTTCTATGCAGAGCTGCTCTCTCCAGTTTAGTAAATCGAACCCACAGTGTCAATGCCAACGAATGCTGTGGCCCATGTCAGTTCAGTGTGACTGCACCACGGAGGTGGTCACTGATGACTTGTGTACAGAATCATTTAAGAACGAATGCCAAGTTTCCCTTTTGGTTGGCATGTGCAAGGACAATACTATGGTATACAAACACCTGGTTGCCAACCCTGACACACAACAGGCCAATTTCTAAGCCTTACTATTTTTCAAAGTAAATAAGCTAAAAAGACTCCATTAATGCCATTTCGTTTCATAAAGGGAGATGGAGTTTCATTAGCGGAGAACTGATTTCCTAAGTGACAGAGCCCTTTTAATGGATTTCACACAAAAAGCTGATCATTAAATTCTGACAGCTTTATTGATCTATGCCAGCCACTGGAGATGTTTTGATACCCAGCTGTCCTCCCGTTGCCTAGCAACAATCTACCTGCATTAACTTGGAAAAAAAAAAGAAGGCAGAACTAATTGTAGCACTGTCAGGTCTAGAACATTTATTTCACTTAATTGCTTAATTTATTGTAGTAAAATGTAAAAATCTGCTAATACAGAACAGTTCTTTTTTAGATTTTTTTTAAATCATCTATATTATACAGTATATTTGGATTCTGGAGCTAATTATTAAGAACAGGAAATCTGGTTTGTCTATCTATGATAACCAGTAAGATTGTCATTGTTGTACATCAGTGCCACCTTTGTGCACAACTACACAAATCCTCAGCCCTTTCAACACCGCCTGCTCACAGGATTGAAGAAGGCCCCTGTGTGTCTTTCATTTATTAGTGATCACAGAAATCAAGGTTGTCACTTTGAAGGTGACCTGTGCTGCCAGGGAGGTGCTCTTTACTTGAGTGGAGTCGCTGATTTTCTAATTTATTCACAGCCTACAATAAGATTGTCTACGAAAAAAGGCCAGCTGTGCGAAAAATGGCAAAATTCAAACTGAAGCCTACAGCAACCCGTCAAACACTTGCGCTAATGGTCTACTCGGTTTCGGGGGAAAAAAAAGACAGCTAAAATCTGTCTGTGCGGTCTACTGCAAAAATAATACGTAGCTAATAGATAAATAGGCCAATTCCACCTTTTGCCAAAATTTAATAAAAGCACCCATATTTATTGGAAAAAATGCATTTATTCATTTTTTGTGTTGGAACCTGCAAAGCATTGCAACCGTAATCCCGGGTGCAAACAATTTCCCCAGCCACAGGTCCATTCTAAGGTACAGACCTTTAGTTGGGGTTACTTAAATTGTCACTAAACCCACAAGCGTAAAATCAGTCTGTATATGCAGTAAAGCATGCTTGTTTTACTCCCTGAAGGGTTAATCCTCTGCATTGTGTAAAAAAGGCCGGTTGAGCCTGTCTTCTCTGATCCTCCCCCTTTTCCCGCTGTTCCCAATCCATCTCATGATAGAACAGAGCCTTTGAAGTCACTCTAGCAATACACACCAAACTTGGCATGTGCAGAGTTTTTTTTATTTTTCTTCGGAGTGCATGTGATCAGCACAGGACCAATCAGCACTGTCAAGACAGACGGTCAGGGGTCATGCAAACTCATAGGACAGTCAGAGTAGAATGAAAACTCCTACAAGCTTTAACCAGATACTGCTAGAAGTCACAAGACTGCTATATACTGCAGATGAGAAAAGGTATTTAGTAGAGCTGCACGATTCTGGATAAAAGGAGAAGCACGATTCTCGCAGCGTAACATCGTCTTTCACATTTTACAAAAAAATTGGGCCAACTTTACTGTTTAGCATTTTTTTTTTTTAAACAAAGTGTATTTTTTCCCCAAAAAATGTGTTTGAAAGACCATTTTATTCTCTAGAGTCTCTACTAAATAAAAAATATATTATATATGTATGATGTTTGGGGGATCTAATGCCTCGTTTCCACTGAGCGGAACGGTTTGGGTCGGTACAGTTTGGAATGGTTAGAATGGTCCGGTCTATTCTGGTGAGCGTTTCCACTGCAAGTCGGACCGTCAGGGGCCATACAGGGTTTAGGAAAAATGCCTAGCGTGTCCACCAATCAGTGGAATGTATTGTAGCTCCGCCCTAACTCAACCATTCCATTTTCTATGGCCCCACACCTGAAGCAGGACGCAAAATAATGCGGTACGGTTCGGTATTATGGCACGCTTTCATAATGGAAACACCCAAAATAGCGTACCGTACAGAACCGATCCGCTTAGTGGAAACGAGGCATTAGTAATTTTCTAGCAAAAAAATATCTTGTAAGCAACAAGTGTCAGAAAAAGGTTTAGTCTTCAAGTGGTTAAACTGACTCTAAATTACAGACCAAAGTTTTCCCTTTGATCTAAAAGAACTAAAATGACTTTGTATCTCCTCTCTATCTCTCAGCTCTGAAAAATGTTAATAAACATGTCTGCTTTTTTTTTGACAGCTCGGCTCTACACGGTTAACATAAAATCATGGAAATGGCTGATTAGGATCATGAGGGGGGCTGAATCGAGATTGTGATTTTAATAAATAATTGCGCAGCTCTAGTATTTAGCAGTTTATATTTACTAAGATATAGTAAATGCAGGGTCCTGGGTTTAGTATCACTTAAACGATGTGGTACCATTGAACTTGCACTTTATTGAGATGTTGCTGTTTACACCCAACTACCTCCGATCTGATATGCCTACAAAGGGGAGAACAGATCCTCTTATGCCACATACACATAATCGGAAATTCCGACAAGAAAAGTCAGATGTGAGCTTTTGGTCGGAAATTCGGACCGTGTGTATGCTCCATCGGAATTTTTTGGTCTGAATTTCCGACCAAGAAAAATTTGAGAGCTGGTTCTCAAATTTTCCGACGAGAAAAATTCTTGGAGGAAAATCCGATCGTCTGTATGTGTAACGGGTTGACCCGTGACAGACTGAGATTCTCCTATGTTTAGGGTCACCTTATGTCCACTAGGGCCATAAGGTGACAAAGAAATTATATCATATATTACATGAGATGGGACATTAATAATAATTCATATTGCAGGACTGGCATATTACAAGGGGTCCATATTGACACCTGTTACACAGGAGAGGGACATTACAAGCTTATTCAATGCTTAGCTCTGGCTATTGAAATGTTAAGTGACCCGGCTTGTGAAAAGACATTTCATTCTTTTGAAAGGTGTTAATTGCATCTACTCCTAGACCGTACAGTGTCTATGGTACAAAGGTGTCAAACCCCTTTAGAGACATATGTCTAGATAATGTGATTGAGGTTCCTTGTATATGTATGTATAAGATTATCTGTGATTGTGTATTATTCAAAAGGGAAAATCATTGTGTAATTGTAGTTTGGAATGTGACAGATCTGTCAGTATCAGTGCCGACATGTCTGCTAGATAATTAGCCTCAGTGAGTGAATAGGGGGGTGGAGATGGCATTGTCACTTTGATTACTGTCGCATGCTTGTAACTGAATATAAAAGCTGAGAAGAAAACCAATAAAGTGTTCATATCTTTGGAAGCAAGTACAGAGCTGAGTCTCGTCTTATTCTGGGAATTGATATGGATCGTGTATTCAGTATTGTCGCAGTGTGTCGGATAAGCTTGTCGTGGTTGGATGGAAGGTCGTAAACGGTGGTGACCGTTACAGTATGCACCAAAAATCGGTTCGGGGGTCTGATCGGGACCCCCTCCACGGCGTGCGGCGGTCCCCCTGGCTCTGGGAGCGTTCGCGGACGAGCGTGCGGATGTCTGTCTTTTCCGCCCCCCCGCGATCGCTCCCAGCCAATGGGAGCGCTCCCCCT
Organism: Rana kukunoris; assembly: GCA_029574335.1. NCBI lineage: Eukaryota > Metazoa > Chordata > Amphibia > Anura > Ranidae > Rana > Rana kukunoris. The sequence continues at coordinate 63,495,276 of CM056056.1, forward strand.
TCGTGTCACTTCCTCCTCCTGTGTTTACCGTACCCCCCCCTAATAAAGTTTTAACCCCCTGATCATTGCCCTAGTTAACCCTTTCACTCCCTATTGCCAGCGTCACCAAGCGATAATTTTTCTGATCGCTGTATTAGTGTCGCTGTTCCCGCTAGGTAGCTATTTTTTTTTTATTGCGATTTTTTTTTTTTTTACTAAAGACATGTGGCTGAATTAATTTTGGCCTAAATGTTTTACTAAAATTTAGTTTATTTGATTTATTTTATAACAAAAAGTAAAAAATTGTGATTTTTTTCAAAAATGTCGCTCTATTTTAGTTTTCCGAAAATACCCGCCTTAGCAGCCCGTCAATCAACTCCTCTTGGCTTAGGAACGCCCATTCCCCGCAGGATTCCTCACTCGGAGCCGAATAACAATGGCTCATAAAACGATAAGTACAAAAAAAATTAAAAACCCCAGCATACTGCAGATGTTAGCAGTATGCTGGATCTAATGTCAGAAAGTTGATTTTTGGGTGAACCTCCGCTTTAAAGAGGGGGTTCACCCTTAAAACAACTCTGTGTCATCCCATCCAGCATACTGGCGTCAGTGCCGTATATATCCAAGTCCAATGGCTATGGCGATTCACGCCCTCCGAAAAAAGCCGAAATAGGACTCGGATATATACGGCGCCTGCGTGCTAGTCGGCTATTTTCGGAAGCCGTGACGCTCCATAGCCGCGCCATTCCCCGAGGTAGGGACAAAATAAAATGATCAATTAAACAGTAAGTACAGAGATTGGATGGGATGACACAGGGGGGGGGGGTGTTTTAAGGGTGAACCCTCGCTTTAAGTGGTTAAATGTAACCATATTGCTACACTTAGAGGCTCCTCTCTTCTTTTTTATACTCAGTTGTGACGCTACTCTTATATCAAGACATCGCTTGTATATCAAGGCAAAATTAAAACAATTTACTTGTCTTGCAAAACGCTCTCAAACCAAGTTACTCTCAAACCAAGGTTTTACTGTATGTCCATTGGTAAGAGAGGAAGAGAACGAGGGGGGACGGTGCAGCCCTAGATGCAATTTAGTGTGAAGATTCAGTTTAAAAGGGAAATGTAAACCCCCCAACTGGATGACAATTACAGTAACATGCACTGCATTCTTTCTTACACATCAGTGCTGCTGATCTCCTGTGCTCTTTGCAGCCACTTCCTATCTAAATGTATGTACCCCAGAGAGGGCTGCATGCTATTTCTCAGGGTAGGGTTCTACAGTTGACAACAGTGAATGTGTAATTTGTGTTAAAACCGCCACTTGATGTCCTCATTAGAAGCGCACTTAACGCAGGGAAATAACAGAGATAGGAAGAGCGTTGTCACCCTGTATAAGAAGTGCCTGAACAAGGACCACATGGCAGGATCACCAGGTATTTTTTAAATAAAAGCAGCAGATGTAAAAAGCATAAAAATAACATTAATGTTAAAGCCTATATGAGATTTTAGACATTCAATATACTGAATATTGCATACTTACTGCAAATGTTACAAAGACAATGAGCACCGGCAGCGTATGAATATTTTATTAGGAATAAGGACACACAATTTCAAGCAGGCTACAAAAGAAATGGTTTGGGTTGTGTTTGTATCTAACCCTTTAGGCTAGATTTAGATGTGCTTCTAAACCTGCCATTCCTCTGAAGATCGATCTGTGCTTGGAATACATTTCAGAGGAGATTGACAGGCGAGATGGCGATGTGATGTGAAATTTTCTCACCGCCTATTTTGTACCCCATTTTATAGAACAAAAGTGGGACTTCTCCCCATTCTTTTGAGGCGGTCGCAACAGGGGCTTGTTGAACACCGATTGCAACATAGTGGATAGTTTTACAGGCATTGAGAAGGCAATAATGCTGCAATAATGCTGCTGCCTCCTGAATGCTTGTTTGTCGTTCTCTATGGGCACTTTTTTTTATTCCCATTGGCATTTTACATTGAACTACCACACTGCAAATGCCATAGCCATGTTTGGCACACAGTTGTGGCGTGGTCCCAGTGACTTCAATGGGCAAGTTTGACAGGTCAATAAAGTGTGTGCTCCTGGACTATGAGTGTCCTGTGAAAAAAAGATCACGTGGTCTACAGGATTTTAAATATGTCCTTGTGAACCTGTAGGGTTTGATCGCACTACCCGTGGCTGGTGTCCGTTTTGCCGGGTGATTAAATGTGTCGTTTCTTATTGTACAGTTTACAATTTTTTTAAACTTTGAGAGTAATCAAATGTACATTCCATCGACGTCTTTCCATAGAAGTCAGGATTAGAGAAGACAGGATCAAACAGCCTTTTTACACAATGCAGAGGATTAACCACTTATGGGCGACCTGGAGGGGTCGGACCCTTGCGGGAGTCTATACCAGGAAGTTGTGCAAATGCCTGTTTTATACAGGTATCTGCACCCCCTCCCCCCTGAAAAGGTGTCAAATGTGACACCGGAAGGGGGGGGGGGGGGGTTCCGAAATGCGGAGGTTCACTTTTGGGTGAACCTCCGCTTTAAACAGTGCTACACTATTGGCTGTTCTGGCGCCTCTTTCACCCCATCCCTTCTCGAGTTAATAGGAATGCCTAGCATATTTGATACCTTGGGGGTACATTACAACCTCCTATGCACAACAATTGTTTTTGTAATAATCTTAGAATTAAATTAAAAAACAGAAAAGGATGCAGACAGGAAAAATTGTGTTCCCCAACATTAAAGGGGTTGTAAAGGTTTGTTTTTTATATTCTAAATAGGTTCCTTTAAGCTATTGCATTGTTGGTTCACTTACCTTTTCCTTTGATTTCCCTTCTAAATGTTTTATTTTCTTTGTTTTCTTTATCTGAATTTCTCACTTCCTGTTCCTCCTCCTTAAGCCAGGGTTTGACAAATTTGCTTGGAATCTAGGAGCCAGCTAAAAAAGTTAAGAGCCAGAAAACGTGCCCCCGTCCCGACGAGCTCGCGTGCAGAAGCGAACGCATACGTGAGTAGCGCCCGCATATGTAAACGGTATTCAAACCACACGTGAGATATCGCTGCGATCATTAGAGCGAGAGCAATAATTCTAGCCCTAGACCCCCTCTGTAACTCAAAACATGTAACCTGTAGATTTTTTTAAACGTCGCCTATCGAGACTTTAAAGGGTAAAAGTTTGTCGGCATTCCACGGGCGGACGCAATTTTGAAGCGTGACATGTTGGGTATCAATTTACTCGGTGTAACATTATCTTTCACAATATAAAAAAAAATTGGGATAACTTTACTGTTGTCTTATTTTTTAATTTAAAAAAGTGTATTTTTTTCCCAAAAAAGTGCGCTTTGTAAGACCGCTGCGCAAATACGACGTGACAGAAAGTATTGCAACGATCGCCATTTTATTCTCTAGGGTGTTAGAATAAAAAATATATATAATGTTTGGGGGTTCTAATTAGGAGATGGCAGTGCAAATAGTGAAGCTTACTGAGGAGGAAAAGGAAGTGAGAAATTCAGACAAAGAAAAAAAACATTTAGAAGGGAAATCGAAGGAAGAGGTAAGTGAACCAACAATGCACTAGCTTAACCACTTCATTACTGGGCACATAAACCCCCTTCGTTCCCAGGCGAAATTTCAGCTTCCGGCACTGCGTCGCTTTAACTGACATTTGCGCGGTCGTGCGACGTGGCTCCCAAACAAAATTGGCCTCCTTTTTTCCCCACAAATGGAGCTTTATTTTGGTGGTATTTGATCACCTCTGCGGTTTTTATTTTTTGCGCTATAAACAAAAAAAGAGCGACAATTTAAAAAATATATATATATTTTTTACTTGTTGCTATAATAAATATCCCATTTTTTTTAAAAAAAAACTTTTTTTTTTTTTTTCACAGTTAAGGCCGATACGTATTTTTCGACGTATTTTTGAAAAAAATATTAAAAATCGCAATAAGCGACTGGTTTGCGCAAAAGTTTTAGCGCCTACAAAATGGGGAACAGAATTATGATTTTTTTTTATTATTATTTTTTTTACTAGTAATGGCGGCGATCTGCGATTTTTATTGCGACTGCGATATTGCGGCGGACATATCGGACACTTTTGACACAAATTTGGGACCATTCACATTTATACAGCGATCAGTGATATAAACATGCACTAATTACTGTATAAATGTGACCGGCAGGGAAGGGGTTAACACTAAGGGGTGAGGAGGGGGTTAAATGTATTGCCTGGGTGTGTTCTAACTGTGTGGGGGGAGGGGGATGACTGGGGGAGGTGACCGATGCTGTGTTCCTATGTAAAGAGACACAGATCGTTTACACACAGAGCTCCACGTCCTTGCTGTCATCTGTTCGGTTTCCCGCCGATCGCATGTACCCGACGGACATCGCGGCCGCCAGGTACATGCATCGGATCCCCAGCGATGCGGCGGGACAGTGTTTACCCGCCGCGCGCCACCCAGTGGCGCGCGGCGGGTAATGCACACAAATCACGTCCAAAGACGTCAAGTTGGCGCCTCAGATCCGCGCTGTTGACGTATTATGTCAATAGCGCGGGTCTGAAGTGGTTAAAGGAACCTATTTAGAAAATAAAAAACAAACCTTTACAACCCCTTTAATGACCACTGTAGAAGAGTTACTTTTTCCACATTATGTTATGTTACAGCCCTATTCCAAAATTAATTAAATTCATTATTTTCCTCAAAATTCTACAAACAATACCCCATAATGACAATGTGAAAGAAGTTTGTTTGAAATCTATGCAAATTTATAAAAACAAAATAATATCACATTTGCAAAAGTATTCACAGACTTTGACATGACACTCAAAATTTACCTCAGGTGCAGCCTGAGGTAAAAGTTAAAGTGCATATCAGAGCACAAACCCAGCCATGAAGTCCAAGGAAATATTTGTAGACTTCCGAGACTGGATTGTATCAAGGCACAGATCTGGGGAAAGGTACATTGAAGGTCCCAATGAGCACATTGGTCTCCATCATCCATAAATGGAAGTAGTTTGGAACCACCTGGACTCTTCCTAGAGCGGGCCGCCCAGCAAACTGAGCAGTCGGGAAGAAGGGCTTTAGTCAGGGAGGTTACCAGTAACCCGTTGGTCACTCTGACAGAGCTCCAGTGTTTCTCTGTGGAGAGAGGAGAACCTTCCAGAATAACAACCATCTCTGCAGCACTCCACCAATCCGGCCTGTATGGTAGAGTGGCCAGACAGAAGCCACTCCTCAGTAAAAGGCACATGGCAGCCCACTTGGAGTTTGTTAAAAGTCACCTGAAGGACTCTCAGATCATGAGAAACAAAATTCTCTGGTCTGATGAAACTTTTTGGCCTGAATGAAAAGCGTCATGTCTGGAGAAAACCGCTCATCACCTGGCCAATACAATCCCTACAGTGAAGCATGGCGGTGGCAGCATCATGCTGTGGGGATTTTTTGGAGCGGCAGGAACTGGGAGACTAGTCAGGATCGAATGAAAGATGAATGCAACAATGTACAGAGACATACATGATGAAAACCTGTACAGAGCACTCTGGACCTCAGACTGGGACAACGGTTCACCTTCCAACAGGACAACAACCCCAAGTACACAGCCAAGATAACAAAGACACGGCTATGGGACAGCGCTGTGTATGTCCTTGAGTAACCCATCCAGAGCCCAGACTTTAACTAGATTGATCTCTGGAGAGATCTGAAAATGGCTGTGCACTGACGCTCCCCATCCAACCTGATGGGGCTTCAGAGGTCCTGCAAAGAAGAATGAGAGAAACTGCCCAATAATAGGTGTGCCAACCTTGTAACATCGAACTCAAAAAGACTTGAGGCTGTAAATGGTGCCAAAGGCGCTTCAACAAGGTATTGAGCAAAGGCTGTAAATACTCATGTATATGGAATTTTTTTTTTTCAGTTTGCAAAAATTTCAAACAAACTTTTAATGTTGTCATTATGGGGTATTGTTTGTAGAATTTTGAGGAAAATAATGAGTTTAATCTATTTTGGAATAAGGCTGTAACATAACATAATGTGGAAAAAGTGAAGCACTGTGAATACTTTCCAGATGCACTGTAGGTAGGTCTATTCACCATTGCTCATTGGGAACCCCAGGTAATCTGAGGGGGGAGCCCTGGTAAAGAAGGGCTGATCTAATGTATTCTCAGTGTTATGGTTATATAATGCTAGATAGAAAAAAATACAAATACTTTGCAATTACCTGCAAGCCTCAACAAGCAGCTTCGCTCTGTCCAGCTCCTTCTCAGACACAACCACTGTCCTGGGGTCTGTAATATTGAAGAAGTGCTTCAAGCGACCGACGAATGTACTCTGATCCCATCTTGGGGCGTCAATATTAAACCTGGAAACATCGACCTCCATACTTCCTTGCCTTTCCTAAATGAAATTAGAGACAAGATGGTTATGAAGTCAAAACAAAATGCTGCGATGTGTCCGATAGAAGAGACTTTATATAAGAAGGTGGACTGTGTAGAATATATATTCAAGTACTGTATACTTAAAGCCAAAACCAATTTAGCCCAGGTTCTCACTGAATGCGGGTTACAAATTGCGTGAGTTCAGCTTAACACGCCTGATTTAATTCCTGCATGTCATGTCTGACTTCGGAAGCGATTTCAGAGACATGTGTGCCGGTTCCTGTACAGATGCTCGGTAGGGTGGTACCGATAAAGCATTTTCACAAGTATGAAAATGCTCTGATATCCAAAACAAATACCTTTGCGGTGCAATTTTAGCCCATATAAAATGAACAGGCTCAAATGGCACTGCAAACAATCGCATGCGGTGTGATTCCTGTCTGAATCGCACGCAGTCTCCCGCACGGCTCCTGTGTGAACCCAGGCTTATAGTGACTTCAGCCTGGGTTCACAGAGGAGTGGTGTGGGAAACTGCATGTGATTCGGACAGGAGTCAAGCCACATTTCTGTTTAAACGCATGCAAATCTTTGCAGTGCGATTTAAGTTCAATCATTTTGTATGGGCTCAAAATGCACTGCTAAAGGTATCGGTACTCGTACTGGGCGATACAAATCAGGGATCAGTGGCAGCCTAGGGCTCGATCACACTTGTGGCAATCCTTGAAGAGCGATCTGGGTATATTAAATGGGTATTACACCCAAAACCAAAAATGTAATATATTCCAGCTTGCCAATCATTAGATGTGGTAGCTGCAATAGTCTTCCGTTCTTAAGTCTTTTCCCCTTCCGTTTTCACCTGGTGATCTGGCAATTAACTGTCAACTGGGGGGGGGGGCCAGTCCTGCAATTGGTGACTATGTTCGCGGCCGAATGTAGGATTCAGGAGCGTGCCCGCAAGGTAACCCCCTTGGAAGAGAGCTTCCCAGGGGGGCTATCTGAAGCAGGGAGGGGCAGAGAGAGCCTCTGAGGGACCCCAGAACAGGAGGATCGGGGCCACTCGGCACAAAACAAACTGCACAGTGGAGGTAAGTATGACATGTTTGTCATAAAAAAAAAAAAAAAAACACAACAACCCCTTTAAATCCAATCCAGCCTTTTTACTAATTATTTAAATCATTATATAAATCGAGATTTAAACCAAATCCCCCCTGAAGATGGAGCTATATAAATCCTGTATAATAAGAATAATCCGATGTGCTATTCATCGCTACAGTTATAGTGAACAGATGGTGCGAGATGAAGGCTTGAGATACGATATATATTATATGGGGGGGGGGGGGGGGGGGGGGGGGGGGGGGGGGGTTGTGGCACTTTAAAGCATATGAATAATAAAATAATATAAATGATACTGATGTCAAAAACGTATAAAAATCAGCCAAGCATATGCAACAGAATTTAAATAGAAGCATGTCACAAGATTTCAATGTGCATCCATACAATGTGCTGAGCACTATACATGGCCGTCTATTTAAAGATCTCGTTAAGAACCATATACAGTGACCTCTACAATACTGTTTAATGGTGAACAGAGAACTGATAGAACCACTGCTGACTCAGATAATAACATCCAACCAGAAAAGTCAAAGTAAGGACATTCACCTGTTAAAAAGTGATTAATTACCCAGAATTGATTCACCCAAGTAACTGGTAACTCCTTTTGTAAAGGAGCGAACCATTTTCATTCAAGTGTACTTTTTTATTCTGCTCATGTAAAATGTGTATATATATATATAAAAATATAAAAATATATATTGTGACAGGAAGTCAGGTAAATCTGTGGGTGTCGTCACAGATGGGAGATACATTTCTGCCTTGTTTAGACAATACACCAATTACTACCAGGTGTTGGCTATAAAGGTAGCCAGAAAGGTTTAGGGCGTTGGAAACTTTCAGCTGTTCAGAATGAGGCAATTAAGGCCTCTATAAATTATCCAAAGGATGACTACTGTTTGCTGCATCCTGAGGCTTTTTGAGTTAAGGAGAGCAGTGAGAAAGACTTCTGAAGAGGTGAGGTGGTTGTTGATTTTTCTGTGTGATAAGGATCAAAAAGACTATAGTTTCTCTGCTGTATGACCAGCAGTGTCTGCCCAGCAGTAGGCTGTGCCAGACTCCATAGATAGGTTCCTGTGTGGTGAAGGTAGACACCCCAAGTGGTCAGGGTTTATTTTATGTTTTGTTTATGCTGTTTGGATGCTTGTACTTGCTTCCAGCAATATGGAAGAATAAACCCAACTCAACCGTCTTCGGCTGCCTCTCTGTATAGTTCAGTGTGTAGTGAACCCATCCAGGGGGTCACACCCCCCGCCATCGAGCTAACCCCTTACAATTATATATATACGGCTAAATCAGAGAAATCTCACAGTATATGGCAAGCTGGAGCCAAGGACTGCACTAATAATCAGTAAGCTTTTTTTTTGGATATGAACACAGGTGTATAGTTTTCTATTTGCTTATGCACACAGCTGCATGAAGATAACTTGCACTGGGTTCAGGTATATAAAAAAACAATAGTAAAAATCCTACATGTGGTCTGTATTTTTGGCTGTACACATGCAAATGTCTGTGCCAACATATTTACACTGTATGCATGTATGTTATCCTTTGTACACAAGTCATGTGTGTCATAATAAGGGAAGAAGCTAGGCGGCAATAGCGTAAAACCAATTGGTTGCATTAACCCTGTATGCATGGAAACGTTTCTTAAAGTTCCACATGTACAGCTTCTGCCAGAAGATCTAGTTGCCATGTTTTTATAGGCCTGTGTGTATGCACCCCATGGGAGATTTCTGATTGCGCAATCAATCACAGACAGAAGTAGTGTGATAAATTAGAGCATACACTGGGGAGATCTTTAAATGTCAGATGTCATTTAGGGAACTCATACCGTGTCCCATTTCCAAATTTAGGCCTCACCTGAAATAATCAGGCTGCACGCAGCCACCTCGGCCTACAATTAAAATGAAGTGGCACTGCTTGTAATAATTTCTGCTCTCATTTACCTTTCTGCTTCTCTCCATACAGAAGGGAACAAGCATTGGCTTTCCTCCAGCAAATAAACATTGTGCATCCTATCTAGTAAAATGTATTGTTGGTTTCAAATGACTCCCTTTCCCAAAACCTACAAAAAGGTTTACACCTGTGTTGGCCCTCTGAAGAGCGATCCACCATGTTTGAGAGGTGGTACTATGTTGTCTCTCCACCACCTGAAAGTCCCCAACATGTGCAATGCACGCGGTATCGGTGCAGTCCCATTAACATTACTATTATACAGGATTTCCATAGTGCCAACAGTTTACGCATCGCTTTACAATATAAAAATGGAGACAATACAGTTATAATACAATAAGAGGCTCCTGCTCAGAAGAACTTACAACCTAATAGGGTGGGGCAGGGGGTACAAAGGGTTGTAACTGTGGAGAATGAGCTGATGGAAGTGGTAAAAGATTAGTTGGAGACTTGATAGGCTTTCCTGAAGAGATGAGTTTTCAGGGATCGCCTGAAGGTAACAAGAGTAGGGGATAGCCGGACAGGTTGAGGTAGTGAGTTTCAGAGGATGGGAGAGGCTCTGGAGAAATCCTGGAGACGAGCATGGGAGGAGGAGACGAGGGAGCTTGACAGTAGGAGGTCTTGAGAAGAGCAGAGAGCACGGTTTGGGTGATGTTTGGAGACAAGATTGGTGATGTAGCTCAGGACAGAGTTGTGGATGGATTTGTATGTTGTGGTTAGTATTTTGAATTTAATTCGCTGGGCGATTGGGAGCCAGTGTAGGGATTGGAGGAGAGGTTTGGCAGACACTGAGTGGTTGGTAAGGTGGATAAATCTGGCAGTAGCATTCAGGATAGACTGAAGAGGTGAGAGCCTATAGAGAGGCAGGCCAATGAGAAGGGAATTGCAATAGTCAAGGCGAGAGAAAACAAGGGAGTGAATGAGGAGCTTGGTGGTTATATTTGTTAAAAAGGGGCGAATTTTAGAGAAGTTACCGAGGTGAATTCTATACACTTGACAACAATTGGACTTGAGGCTGAAATGACAAGTCTGAGTCTAGGATTACACCCAGTACCATGGAGTGAAGGGAGGGACTGATGGTTGCATTGTTGATTTTGATGGAAAAGTCATGGAGGGGGGCATGAGCTGGGGGCAATATTAGTAACTCAGTTTTAAAAAGATTTAAAGGAAGTGGTGAGACATCCATGCTGAGATATCAGTTAGTAATGCGAGAGGAAACTGAAGGAGGGAGGTGAGGAGTAGATAGATAGATTTGGGTGTCATCGGCAGATAAGTGTTATTGGAAGCCGTGGGCGATCATCAAGTGACCAAGGGAGGAGGTGTAGATAGAGAAGAGAAGGGGTACAAGAACAGAGCCCTGGGGGACCCCCACATAAAAGGGCAATGGAGAGAAAGAGACAGAGTTGTAGGTAACACTGAAGGAGCGATGTGATAGGTAGGCAGAGAACCCAGATAGGCCAAGGGAATGGAGTTTATTGAGAAGGAGCGGGTGGTTAACGATATTAAAGGCTGCAGAGAGGTCAAGTAGTAGGAGTATGGAGTACTGGCTGTTGGTTTTAGCAGTTAGTAATTCGTTAGTGAGTTTTAGTAAGGAGTGCTGCAAGCGAAAGGCAGACTGTAAGGGGTGAAGGTTGTTATTTTCACTGAGGTAGGAGCTAAGTTGTAGACAAAGCAGTCTAGAAGTTTAGAGGTGAATGGGAGCAATGAGATGGGTCTTAAAATTCACATGACAGCGAGGATCATTTTTGTCATGTCACAATGCAAAGCTTTATGGCACATGTATACCCCCTTTTGCAGCTTAGGGGAGAAGTTGGGGTAGCCAGGGTGAAAAGTGCTATAAAAATGAATAATCAGAGGAAGAGCAGTGATGTCATTGACATGTGGGTTGAAGTTGAGCGCCTGGCTTTACCCTCCCCATGCTTTGTGAGAGGCAAGATGGCGGCACCCAACTGAGAATAACTGAGCCCTAATAGACAAAGTGGTGCAGGGTTTTTGATTGTTTCATAAGATGTAGACCAGTGATGGCGAATCGTGGCACCCCAGATGTTTGACTACGGTATATATTGGGCACCAATTTCCTCATAGACCAGGGTAAAATTAAAGCGGAGGTTCACCCTCAAAACGAAGTTCACAGCATTGCTATCATTAACCATATGTGTGGATGATAGCGTTGACATTTTTTTTTTTTAAATGCTCCCTTACCTTTGTTTTCTTGCACTTCCTGGTTTGGATGCCTGCGGAGAGTGGGCGTTTCGCTAAACTGCCCGACCACTCTTTGCATCCTGGGAGCTGACCGAGTGTCCTCGTGCTAGTGACGTCAGCCCAATCACAGCACAGCAGGTCAAATAGCTAGGCGCCGTAGTCTCGCGCTAGCTGGGCGGTCATGTGACGCGGGAAGCGGGTCACATGACTTGCAAAGCGCGTCATATGATGAGGGAGGGCGGACATTGACTACTATACCTATCCCTGCGGGGCGTGTCATTTTAAGGATGCCGCCGGCCGTTGTCATGGTAAACACGCAGTGTGGACGGCGCGGGTCCCCGCCGACACTGCGCATTCGCGGGATTACGCGGTGAATGCTGGGAGATCAGCATTCACCGCATCCCGGAAGAAATGCAGCATGGATTCATAGCGCCCACACATAAGATGGCAATGCCCATCGCTGGATGATATAAAATATTCTTTCAAGCATCCTGGCGCCTAATGACATTGGACATGTGAGTAACAAAAACACTACAGAAAATGCAGCTGAATAGTGTTTAAAAAAAAAAAAAAAAAAAAAAAAAAAAAAAAAAGTTGACACCGAACCTCCGCTTTAAGGAGTAAGCACTCCATAAACCATGCTCCAAAGAGCTCAAGATGGCACCTGTAAATGAACCACAGAATTGAGGTGTTTGGTTCTGGTTGGAGCCTCTCCTGGTACATGTGATGAATGTTCAAAGCTTCTTTTGTCCTTGAGTATAACCGTCTGCCTTTTTTGTTTTGCTTTGCACAATGCACTGGGCTGGTGCACCCTCTTTTGTGTTTCATTATACAATGTTTTTGGATCACCCCAGTCTGAGGAGGGCTTCAAGGCACAGTGGAAACTTAAGGATAATGCCTCGTACAGACGTACAGGATTCCCAGCAGAATCCCGAGGGGAAAACCGAGAACCTGCTCGGTAAGTTTTTCCCCCTACACACGAGAGGTTTTCCCGACAGGAAAACTGTGATGGAGCTCTGGTTGGGAATCCCGGCCGTGTGCATGCTCCATTGCAGTTTTTCACACAAAAAAAAAAAAAGACAGCTGTTTTTTTTCCCCGGCAGTTTTCCTGTCGGAAAAAAACTGCAATGGAGCATACACACGGCCGGCTTTCCCGGCCAAAAGCTCTCATGGCAGTTTTCCCGATGGGAAAACCGGTCGTGTGTACGAGGCATTAGTGACGTTCCCGTGGATCAGGAAAACCAGACGTAGAGGCCATTTACTTCCACTTTCTTGTTTCACACTTGACCGCAGAAGAGAGCTTTTGTTCTTTTTTTATTATTATTTATATTATTAACTAAGGCAGGGTTCAACAAATTTCGGGCGCCGGGTCACTGTTGCGCCTAGAATTATCGACCTGGCGTCCGGGGCAGCAGAGCTGGGTATCCTGTGCGCGTCACCTGCGATCACGCGATCTCATAGTGCCACAATGGCCGCGGCTTTGCGGCCTATGCTTCCTAGGGGACTGGAGCGAGGCGAGCTGCCGGGATGGATGAGAGAGCATACAGTCATGGAGCCGGAGACGCCATCACCAACTGTGCGGTGTCAGGGATGATTTCAGCTAAGAGCACAGATAGGCGGCGGGCACTCCGCTTCCGGCCGCCTCTCGCCCTGGGGATTGGGGAATTCCTCTGAGGGGGCGGAGACACCTAAATCACTGCCACGGGGGAGACACTGAGTAAAGGAGCTGCCTGGAGGCTGCAAAGTGCGGTCACGTGATCACACACAGAGCGCAAACAGCGGGTTATGGCAAGTCAGAGAATGAAACAGCCAGCATAATACAACCTGGTTCACCTGAGTCCAGGTTGTACTGGAAATGACCCAAACTGTGAGCAAATGAATTTAGAAAGCAGAACAGTGAGCTCATCTGTCCCTCCTTTCTATGTTCTTTTTTTTCTGATTGACTCATTGCTCAGTTTCCTTTTCTTACTCCTTTTTTTTCACCATTTTGACAATTCACTTTTGACGTTTTTGACATTTGACAATGCCATTTGGCATTACAAGAAAAAAACTGTTCTAATGTGTTTTTTCACTGTTTTCACTGCCATCTCCTTCCCTCTAATTAGAATAAAAAAATATATATAATGTTTGGGGGTTCTAACACCCTAGAGAATAAAATGGCGGTCATTACAATACTTTCTGTCACACCGTATTTGCGCAGTGGTCTTACAATGGCACTTTTTTTGGGGGAAAAATTACACTTTTTTTAATTAAAAAATAAGACAACAGTAAAGTTAGCCCAATTTTTTTTTTATATTGTGAAAAATAATGTTACGCCGAGTAAATTGATACCCAACATGTCACGCTTCAAAATTGCATCCGCTCGTGGAATAGCGACAAACTTTTAAATTTTAAAATCTCCATAGGCGACGTTTAAAATTCTACAGATTGCATGTTTTGAGTTACAAAGGAGGTCTAGGGCTAGCATTATTGCTCTCACACTAGCGATCGCGGTGATACCCCACATGTGTGGTTTGAATACTGTTTACATATGCGGGCACTACTTACATATGTGTGCTCTTCTGTACGCAAGCTTGGCGGGACGGGGAGCGTTTTCTGGCTCCTACATTTTTTAGCTGGCTCCTAGATTCCAAGCAAATTTGTCAAACCCTGGACTAAGGTACCCACAGATATCTACAGACAAACAAGAGCACCCACCAGACAGTCACATGTTCAGTTGCAAGAGATTGCAAGTTTGTGTCTATGGGAGGCCCCCAACCTCACTGGTCAGCCACTATCTTGGCGAGTGGTCAGTCAGTATGGCAGAAATCTAGAAACCATCTGCCAGAGCCACGTCCCTGTTACCTGGAGACACTTGGATCAGTCACCTATGGTCAACTGAACTGTGTGTGCCTTATTGTGAAAACTATCCATTTTTTGGGGTCTTTTTTGACTTTATGATGTCATCTTAGATATTTAGGAAATAGTATTTTTTTTTTATCTGTATCTCAAAGAGATTATACTCAAATTTCAGAAATGAATCCTGCCGGAGCTCACATATTGCAGTTCCTTGATCCAAAAGACCCCAGACCTGGTCCATACGAATGTAAATTTCAGGTTATGTTTGTACTGAAAAAGCTGGCCAAACACGTAAGGAGTTCTCTGGGCTGACTGAGAGAAATCCATAGATTCCCCCATCCATGTGTAACAGAATCTCCCATTGCCTGCTACTGTATTCTGTCAGATGTCACCTGCTGCTCTCAGCATACACAAACAGTTTTGATTGGCTGCAGTCACTGTTTTGCTCACTTTCATCCACCCAGGTCCTTCGATTTCTCAGTCAAGGTTAGTTGAGCCGGGTGGTGTTCGCAGGAATCAGCTGAAATTCAAGCAGTTTATGGCTAGTTAGGCCGCGTACACACAGAGGGACATGTCCGCTAAAACTGTCCGATGGACCATTTCCAGCGGACATGTCTCCTCTGGATTTTCATCCGACGGCGTATACACACTATCGGATCAAAATCCCCGCCGGCAGACAGCGCAGTGACGTTGACGTCGCCACGTCACCGCACCAGGAAGTAAAAAAAACTGCTTTAAAATTTGTCCGCCGGTCAGACATGTCCGCTAGCCCATACACACGATCGGATTTGTCTGATCCGTCGGACCAGTTTCAGCGGACAAATTCGATCGTGTGTACGCGGCCTTATAGTCCACAATGCAACAGAAAAAAAAAATGTCTCTGGTTGGTCCCTCTAATGTCGAGAAAACAGACAAGAGGCAGCATGCATCAGGGAAATACCAGATAAACCCAAGCAGAGTATTTACTGCTTTTTGCAAATGTAAGACTAAGCAATTCAGCATTTTAGAACAGGTCAGCAGAGCAGCCTATATTTATTTCTCTCATGTCCTGACAAAATGCACAAATTACGTACCGTATATACTCAAGTATAAGCCGACCCGAATATAAGCCGAGGCACCTAATTTTACCACAAAAAAACTGGGAGAACGTATTGACTCGAGTATAAGCCTAGGGTGTCCATCTGCATGCCTCACTGTGCCCATGCCTCACTCTGACGTTTAACATGGGAGTCTATGGAAGGGGTGCCTGGCTTTGAAAAATCGGTGCTCCTCAATCAACAAACTTTGCACACTTGCAGAGGAAGAGTGGGGCTACATGTGAGCCAAGCCGGTACCGGGTCCCCAAAGTTCGAGAGATTAGGCGCAAAAAGGCGACTTGAGTATAAGCCGAGGGGGGCATTTTCAGCACAAAAAAAATGTGCTGAAAAATAAGGCTTATACAGGGAGTGCAGAATTATTAGGCAAATTAGTATTTTGACCACATTATCCTCTTTATGCATGTTGTCTTACTCCAAGCTGTATAGGCTCGAAAGCCTACTACCAATTAAGCATATTAGGTGATGTGCATCTCTGTAATGAGAAGGGGTGTGGTCTAATGACATCAACACCCTATATCAGGTGTGCATAATTATTAGGCAACTTCCTTTCCTTTGGCAAAATGGGTCAAAAGAAGGACTTGACAGGCTCAGAAAAGTCAAAAATAGTGAGATATCTTGCAGAGGGATGCAGCACTCTTAAAATTGCAAAGCTTCTGAAGCGTGATCATCGAACAATCAAGCGTTTCATTCAAAATAGTCAACAGGGTCGCAAGAAGCGTGTGGAAAAACCAAGGCACAAAATAACTGCCCATGAACTGAGAAAAGTCAAGCGTGCAGCTGCCAAGATGCCACTTGCCACCAGTTTGGCCATATTTCAGAGCTGCAACATCACTGGAGTGCCCAAAAGCACAAGGTGTGCAATACTCAGAGACATGGCCAAGGTAAGAAAGGCTGAAAGACGACCACCATTGAACAAGACACACAAGCTGAAACGTCAAGACTGGGCCAAGAAATATCTCAAGACTGATTTTTCTAAGGTTTTATGGACTGATGAAATGAGAGTGAGTCTTGATGGGCCAGATGGATAGGCCCGTGGCTGGATTGGTAAAGGGCAGAGAGCTCCAGTCCGACTCAGACGCCAGCAAGGTGGAGGTGGAGTACTGGTTTGGGCTGGTATCATCAAAGATGAGCTTGTGGGGCCTTTTCGGGTTGAGGATGGAGTCAAGCTCAACTCCCAGTCCTACTGCCAATTTCTGGAAGACACCTTCTTCAAGCAGTGGTACAGGAAGAAGTCTGCATCCTTCAAGAAAAACATGATTTTCATGCAGGACAATGCTCCATCACACGTGTCCAAGTACTCCACAGCGTGGCTGGCAAGAAAGGGTATAAAAGAAGAAAAACGAATGACATGGCCTCCTTGTTCAACTGATCTGAACCCCATTGAGAACCTGTGGTCCATCATCAAATGTGAGATTTACAAGGAGGGAAAACAGTACACCTCTCTGAACAGTGTCTGGGAGGCTGCGGTTGCTGCTGCACGCAATGTTGATGGTGAACAGATCAAAACACTGACAGAATCCATGGATGGCAGGCTGCATGAGTGTCCTTGCAAAGAAAGGTGGCTATATTGGTCACTGATTTGTTTTTGTTTTGTTTTTGAATGTCAGAAATGTATATTTGTGAATGTTGAGATGTTATATTGGTTTCACTGGTAAAAATAAATAATTGAAATGGGTATATATTTGTTTTTTGTTAAGTTGCCTAATAATTATGCACAGTAATAGTCACCTGCACACACAGATATCCCCCTAAAATAGCTAAAACTAAAAACAAACTAAAAACTACTTCCAAAAATATTCAGCTTTGATATTAATGAGTTTTTTGGGTTCATTGAGAACATGGTTGTTCAATAATAAAATTAATCCTCAAAAATACAACTTGCCTAATAATTCTGCACTCCCTGTACTTGAGTATATACGGTACTTTCCTAAACTAGAACTACTGTAAAGACAAATGTTTTTTTTTTCCATATTGGATAGTGTAAGGGGGGTTATAACCCCATCAGGTACACATGGACCCCTAAAAAAGGTACATGCAGACACTACCTGCTGTACAGGTATCTGCATCATCATAAGTTTTTATGCATAATTAAATAACTTTTTTGCAACATATAAGTGCATCCGTGCATGTAAAATGTTCATCAGAAATGTATGTGAATGCATGTGTATGAATGTGAAGCAGCCACTTACCCATTGTATAGTATAGAAGTGCAAAGTGACCATTGATCAATCAATCGATCATTACCCACAGAAATCAATCACAAGCAGATAAAAGACACGCCAAGCCGTGACCTAAAATTCTCCCTGGTGTCCCCATCTGTACATTTCACACACATTAGTTATGAATTGTGCAGCCAGAAAACAAGTTCATATCTCTACTCCTGAAATCAGACAGATCATCATACACCCTTCAATAGGGCTGAATAGTGCAATCCTGAAATTCCCTTGAAGAATATCTATAGCCAAAACTTTTTTTTTTACCAAAAGCATGTAATATGAGCTCAAACCTAAAACACGGTCAATTTGTATGCAATCAGACAGGCCCTAGAACTACATGGTTAAGGTAAATCTAAAGGAAACTTTTTTTTAAAAAAAACAACAGTGTCAAAATAAATAAAATAAACCAAAATAAATAATATTTTTTTTTTAGAGCGTCCCGATGAGCTTGCACGCAGAAGCGAACGCATACGTGAGCTGCGCCCGCATATGTAAACGGCGTTCAAACCACACATGTGAGGTATCGACATGATCGTTAGAGTGAGAGTAGTAATTCTAGCCCTAGACCTCCTCTGTAACTCAAAACACTGTAGAATTTTTTAAACGTTGCCTATGGAGATTTTTAAGGGTAAAAGTTTGTCGCTATTCCACGAGCAGGCATAAATTTGAAGCGTGACATTTTGGGTATCAATTTCCTCGGTGTAACATTTTCTTTCACAACATCAAAAAAAAATTGGGCTCACTTTACTGTTCTCTTATTTTTTAATTTAAAAAAAATGTGTGTTTAAGACCGCTGCGCAAATACGGTGTGACAAAAAGTATTGCAACGATCGCCATTTTATTCTCTAGGGCAGCCTTTCTCAACCTTTTTACTGCTGGGTAACCCTACAAATAATTTTCAGGTCTCGGGGAACCCCTGATAAAACCCATTCATTGGGGGGGGGGGGGTCAGTGGGAACAATGCCCCTTACTTTGGTGGTCAGTGAGAAGAATGTCCTTTTTTACAGTAGTGGTAAGAATGCCCCCCTTAGGCCCCATACACACGAGCGGACAGATTTGTTCAAATCTGTCCGTCCGACAGATTTGAACAAATCTGTCTGCTGGGATTTTGGTTTGCTCGCGTGTACACACGAGCAAACCAAAATCCCCGCCAGCAGAGAGCGCGCTGACGTGTCGGTGACGTTGACGCCGCCACGTCACCTCACCAGGAAGTAAAACACTTCCGCGCATGCGCCGAATCCATTCGGTGGCGGTGCGGCGGCGGAGTGGGACGACGTGTCTGCTGGTAAGTGTACTAACCAGCAGACATGTCGGGCGGACAGATTCCCACCGGATAGATTTCAAAGCATGCTTTGAAATCTGTCGGGTGGACAAATCTGTCCGCTAGCCCATACACACGATCGGAGATGTCTGCTGAAACGGTCCATCGGACCGTTTTCAGCGGACAAATTCGATCGTGTGTACGAGGCCTTACAGAGAACTTTGAAGATCATTGGTGTAATACCACTGGCTCCTCTAAGTGGAATTGGCTCTGAACTATGTAGGCACCATCAAACATAAGGAAAATCAGCCACAGCTCAAGGAACCCCTAGCCACCTCTGGAGGAACCCTAGGGTTCCACGGAACCCTGGTTGAGAATGGCTGCTCTAGGGTGTTAAAAAAAAAAACAGAGCAATAAAGATCTGACACAGGTTGTGACTGCTCTATCCAATCTAAAGCTGTCTATACACTAGTAGATTTACAAACCAATGTTCATACAAATAGCATATCTCCCAACTTTTTTAAAACAGGATCGAGGGACACCTATTTTCAAAAGCATAGTATGTAAGCATAAGACACCTTAAAGAGGAGCTCCAGCCGCGAAATTTTTTTTTTTTAAAGTCAGCAGCTACTAACAGTGTAGCTGCTGACTTTAAATAAGGACACTTACCTGTCCTAGGCGCCCGCGCTGACGGCCCCCCCCCCGATGCCGGTCCCACGATCGCTCCGGGTCCCGCGCCGCCATTCACACTATGGGAAACAGGCAGTGAAGCCGTACGGCTTCACTGCCCGTTTCCTACTGTGCCTGCGCGAGTCTCACGCTGGCTTGTGAATGGGCGCGCTGCTCTCTGAGAACACACACAGTTCCCAGAAAGCAGCGCTCCCCATTCACAAGGAGAAGGACAAGAAGAAATCAAACCGCGGAGTGGAAGAGGCAGATTACGGACTTCCGCATAGCAACAGCTATTTTTTTTTATTTTTTCAGGTTTTTTTTTTAAATTTTTTTTAAACAACATGGCAAAATGTTGTTTTCCTGGGTGGAGCTCCGCTTTAAAGAAGAATTATACAAAAAATGGATTAAACACACAAGTGCTATTTTACCACTACTTTTCCTTTATATTGGCTATTGAAATGTACAAATGCAGCAATTTAGAAATTGGTTTAGCACTTTTTTTATACAGCTCATAGGCGTGCGCACAGGGTGTGCCAGGTGTGCCCAGGCACACCCTAATCATCCTGTGCAGCACAGATTCCCCCTATTGCCTAGGTTCCCCCCTCCTTCCCCTTGCAGCGCTTTTGTTACCCCACTGTTTGCTGTTTTTGCTGTTTTAGTTATATTTTTAGACTGGAATAAACAGGCGCTATTTTTAAGTTTTTTCATCCATTGGAGTGCGGCTGTCCATTTCTTTTTCCCTACATTGCACTACGCATTGCCTGCACCCACTTGAGTTTTTGAACTTTACTCACCACTGAAGAGTGTCGTCTGGAGCTGCAGTTTTCCCCTTTCCTCTTTTCCTTCCCCTTGCAGCGCTGCTGGGTTCCCTACTCTCCTCTCCCTCTGGCTGTTGCTGCAGGGATGTTTTAGGATGAGTGGGGGAAGGGGCCGGTAAATATGTAACTTACCGCCCCCTTCCCTTACATCGTGAGTGATCGGTAGTATGTGTTTGAGCTTTGGGGTGCACACCCTAATGCAATAGGCTGCGCACACCTATGATACAGCTATATGGATCAGACCAAAATAAGGGACAAATGAGGGGGAAAGAGGGACAAAGGGACTTTGTTCCAGATCAGGGACAGTCCCTCGAAATCAGGGACAGTTGGGAGCCATGTAAATAGTCATACCAACATTCAGATGAAAATTCTTTGTACGTTTGATGACTGGACTAACTTCATTTGTTGTTAGAATATCGTTCCTTTGAGCAAATATTTTTCTTTTTGCTCCTTTCGAATTTTCACTCTGCTTGAAAACTGACCCTACTAACAATTTTTAAAAGCGAAAAAATGTTTTAAAATGAATAATTTTAAACAAATTCTACTAGTGTATGTACTAGCCCATATAAATCAAATGCGGGCTCATTGATTTGTATGGGGTATGGTAGCAGATGGAATTGCCTGCTGAATGTAACATGCCCTTCTATTCCTGCTGCATGCAATGAGTACAGGGCCATCCAGCGGCAATGCCTTGGTTCTGATCCAAAAAAAAAAAAGGCTTTGACTCAAGTTCATATCTGTAAATGCTGTACCTTCAAACTGGATAGACCGGTATCACATGATAGGGTAAGGTTTAATAGATATACAGCGAGAAGTTGACGTTGCATTAATAAGTCTCATAAAAGCAGCGGATTAAAGAAATAAAATAAAGGGAAGAGATCATAGTACATATTTGCCTGTTTTATACCAAGGACAACATTTTCCGAAGCGCCACATTTTTATGTTTGTTACCAGAGAAACACCACAGTAAAAACACTGCAAATTGGGAGATTGAAAATGTGTTCCGGTGAGGGTTTCAATGATGTAATAATATTCTGCTCAACATGTATTTTGTTTTGTATTGTATTGTATTGTTTTGATTTGTGTTAGTTTTGTTGATTTAAAAATAATAAAAAAAAACACATTGAAAGTTAAATTTCAAGGGTGCACAAAAAACACAATAAATGACCCAATTGTTTGGTAAAATATAAAAGCTAAGGTTGCACCGAGTAATAACCTGCATGTCTCCCCTGTGCTCCACTGCATGTGATCTAATGCTCATTGCACTGCATTACATTCTATCCCATCCTTGGGTTGAAGTTATTTATTATTATTGTATTTATTATTATACGAATAATAATAAATTAATAAATAAATGTAAAATAAATACACAAGTAGATAAAAATCATAAATAAAAAATAAATACCAAGTAACAATAAATAAAAGATTAACCCTTAGGGCTCTTTCACACGGGCGGACCGTATGTCTGCTTTTTCATCCATCCGTGTACGGATGAAAAAGGTACATGCATTGGTCCCTATGAGATTGCGGGTGTCAGCGGATGACATCTGCCGACACCCGATTTCATCCGGCTCCGCAATCTCATCATCCGACCCCCCCATAGGGTAGAGCGGAGTGTGAGGGGACCGCCCTGTCATCTGCCAAGTCAGTGGGGATTAACGGAGCAATCCCTGCTGAGCAGGCGGAGGTTCACGGGGCGGATCATCACTGATCTGCCCTGTGTGAAGGGGCCCTTAAAGGGGTGTTCCACCCAAAAAATCGACCTTTGCTTACTCCACTCCTCACCCCCATACATGCCACATTTGGCATGTAATTTTTTTGGGGGGGGGGAGTGGGGGCTTCAGTAGGAGTGGGACTTCCTGTCCCACTTCCTGCTTCCGCCGAGGGGCTGGTTAGGCGATTAAGCCTTAATCGCCTACACCAGCCCCTCCCTGTAGGCGATCACATGGGACACTGACAGGTCCCATGCGATCGCCTCTCCAATCAGCGGCGAGCCGCGCCGCGCACGCATGCGCAGTACGGCTCGCGCATGCGCAGTGGGTGCCGGCCGTGAAGCCGAAGGCTGTCACGGCTGGGTGCCCACAGTCAGGATGGAGACGCCGGCCGGGCAGGGGGGGAGAGGAGCGGAGCCCCGGTCGGCGCGTCGCTGGAATGTAGGAGCAGGTAAGTGAGTGTTTATTAAAACCCAGCAGCTACACTTTTTGTAGCTGCTGACTTTTAATAAACACAACTTAGGGCTGGAACACCCCTTTAACTTACCCTTACCTCTTAAAAAAATGTAAATAAACACTCTAACCCCAACGTAAAAAATACTATTATTATTAATAATAATAATAATAATAATACATTTTTTGTTTGAGCTTGGATGTTGTTATATTATTAATAATAATTTTAAGATTAGAGGTTAATTATTATTTATTAATGTCTTATTACATATTATTAATTTATTTTACTTATTCATGATGATTTTTAGTTATTTGTGTGTTTATTTTACATTTATTCATATATTATTACTATTTTTTACTTTGCGTTTCTGCGCAGAAAATCGCGAGAACGGTGCGTTTCTATTCATTTCTATGACCCCTTTCACACTGAAGTGTTTTTACAGCATTTTAGCGTTACAAATAGTGCAACTAAAACGCTCATAAGACGCTCTCCATGCATCTCAATGGACCCTTTCTCACTGAGTCTGCAAGCAGCAGCTTTGGAGCAGCTTTTGGGCGCTGGAAGAAACCACTTCAAAAACGCCCCTCTCCATTGAAATTAATTGAAATCGCTGTAAAAACGCCTTGCCCTTTCACACTGAGGCGTTGCAAAAACACCCTAAAACGTTAGGGTCTTAGCGGTGCTTTTCCATTGTTTTTCATGTGCTGGCAGTGTGAAAGGGCTCTGAAAGCACTCAGGCTTTCACATTGGGATTGCAGATGAGGCTTTGCTTGAATAACGCTCGAACAACGCCCCAGTGTGAAAGGGGCCTATGAGAAAAACGCCCTAATCTGGCCGGTTTGAGTGACAAAAAAAAAGCTCCAGAACTTGTTTGAGCTTTAGGCGACTTGGAGTGGAATCACAAAACGCACGGGATACATGCCACAGCACACGGGGTAAAAGCTGACGCGTTTCACACCAAACCTTAGTGCTTATAATAAACACTAAGGTTTGGTGTGAAACACGTCAGCTTTTACCCCGTGTGCTGTGGCATGTATCCCGTGCGTTTTTTGATTTTACAATAAAGGCAATTCATTTTTGGAGTGCGGCTGTCCATAGCGTTTTCCCTTCGGCTGCATTCACATCTGAGTGACAAATCGCCTGTCGCCCGACGCTCATGCCGCTGGAGGGGTGAATCCTCATTCATGTCTATAGAGACGGTTCACATCTCTGAAACGCAGAACGCCTGTCGCCTGAAAAAAGTCCCGGACCCTTTTTTTCAGGCGACATTGGCGTTCGGCCATAGACATCAATGGGGATGATTTGAAAAAAAAAATGAATGTAATCGCGGCAAGTAAAGCCGCGTACACGGCTTTACTTGTCGCTCAGATGTTAATGCAGCCTTCATTTTGCATCATTCCATACATTGCCAGCGCCCGTGGCTTTGGATCTGGTGAGGAAACCCTTGAGGCCCCTTTCACACTTATACGACTTGTCCCACGATTTTGGACTGCAAAATCGTATGACAAGTCATTCTCCATTATATTCAATGACTACCATTTATACTGGCACGACTTTAAGTTGTGCCTACTTCAAAGTAGTCCTTGCACTACTTTGGTCCGATTTGGATGCCACTTACACAGGCATTCATTGAAATCGTGGTCGCAGATCGCGGCAAAGTCGCAGCCGCTAAATCGTGGTAAAATCACGCGACTTTGAAGTCGTACAAGTGTGAAAGGGGACTGATTGGAATCCTGGAGCGGTGATTTCTTCTTTTTGACTTTTAGTGGAGATGTGAACCATCTCCATAGAGAATAATTGATTATTTTCTCCTCCAGCGTTTTTGAGCTTCAAGCAGATAATCGCTCGGCTGTGAATGGGGAATTAGAAATAGGCGGCGAGGAGGAGACAAGTGTAAACGAGCCGACAAATTGCGGCAAAATCACGCAAAGAAAAATCGCAGTGTTGCCCAATAGAAGTTTCAAATTGCGGCAAAATTGTTCAAACAAAATGGTGGGACGGTGTTGTCCAAAAGAAGTTCTTTTTTTTGGGGGGGAGACATGCATCCCGCGATTTCTCGTGCGACAATCGCAGCAAAATCACTCCATGTTTGGGGTACCATTAAAAAAATAATGGCATTGCGAACGCGTCTTGCCGCGATTCTGATTTAGAACGCCCAGGTGTGGATGGAGCCTTAGGCTGTAGTCACACAGTAATCCGCCTGTCCCAGCACTGTGTATGAATCGGCCCCCAGGCCTCTGCTGTGTGGTGTGTTTTTTTTCCCAACTTTATTGGAATGTCACAAAGTGACTTTTCATTCAGTTCTAGCAGCTGCAGCGCTGTGTGTTGCGAGGGATTCGCACTACGCTGAAAGAAATGTTGCATGCTGTACTTTTTTCAGTGCATATCACCCCAGTGCAGAGCTGTGACCCGCAATGATAGGGAACAAGGCTTTTTATATCCAGTCATTAAATCTCCAAAGAACTGTATAAACCCAAAAAATGTATATATTACCGTATACCAATCATTAGATGTGATGGCAGCATTTGTTTTCTTCCCTCCCCCCTCTGTTTTCACCCGGTGATCTGGCGAGTAACCCACCTCCTGTATTAGAGTGCCTCCACTCTGGATGAAGACACACAGGAGGCACAGCAGCATTGTCAGTCTGGGGGGAGGGGAGTGTTAGATGTATTAGCAGATTTAGATACACCAGCAAGTTGAAGCCAAACTCCAGCTCACACTTTATGATCAGTTCCAGCAATCTTCTAGGATAAAAGGTTTTACATAAATTAATAAGCACCCCTGTCAATATTGAATGGTTTGTCTCATCCGACATTTGCTGGAGAGCTTGTGCTTCTAAAAAAACAACAGACTTACTGGCCAGATCACCATGATAGAAAGAAAGCCTAAAAAAAGAAAACGAATGCACAGTTCGCATCTAAGACTTGGTAAGCTGCAATATAATAAATGGGTGGAATATCCCTTTAATGAATGAGGCTGATCAGTGTGAATAAAGACACATTGTCAGTGTGATCAGATCTCCCTCCCGGACAGTCCCATCCAACCTCAGAGATCGGCTGTGCCGCCCATCTACAGGCCGATCCTATGTGTGTATGGTGGAGATAGGAAAAGTGTATACTGTACCTGCACCGCCGCCAACTACAACTCATTCACCCAGCGCTCCTTCCGTCCACGCTAGCGACTGCAGGACAGCCAGCCAATCAGAAGCCAGCATCACTAACATTAGCCAATCACATGCGAACTCAGGGCTCTGCCCACAGCTCCTATGCCAGCTAGAAAGCAAGCGAATAGTGAGGCATG
Organism: Rana kukunoris; assembly: GCA_029574335.1. Lineage (NCBI taxonomy): Eukaryota > Metazoa > Chordata > Amphibia > Anura > Ranidae > Rana > Rana kukunoris. The sequence goes on from CM056056.1 coordinate 63,521,272, forward strand.
CGCAGTGTAACTTTCATGTCAACCTGGGCTATTGGAGCATGGGTGGGCGGGGAATGGGCGGTGTTAGAGCACGCAGGACCGTACGCCCTTACGTCACGCGTTAGCAGCGGCTTGGGTGACGTAGTTGCCCCTGGTAACCTGGAGAGTCGTGGAGAGGATGGTGAGTGCTGCGATGGGGATGATGGTTTGGGGGTGGAGGGGGTAACCAGGCTGGACAAGGGTCGGCAGGCGGCTAGAATGGAGGGACTCGGGTCTCCCCGCTCTGGCGGAGGGAGACGGTGCTCCGTTGCTGGGACGCCATGATGCTGAGGAGGGGAGGGGGATCCGAGGCACCGCTGACTGATCATGGCTTACTTCTAGTGAGGAAACCATTGATCCCCACACTACTAATCCCACCCGGAGGATAATCTCCACCTGTACATGTGTGATCACAGCGAGGGGTGACTACACTCTGCACCATAGGACAGTCCCCATCCACGCTTCACCATTGCCCATAGCAACCAATCAGAATTCACTTTCACTAATCAAACTGCAATCAGTTTCCCCATGGCTTCATCAAAGACTCAGAACAGAAGTACCCATAGGAACCAATCAGAATTCACCTTTGGTAACCAATCAGATTTCAGTTTGATTAGTAAAGGTGAATTCTGATTGGTTCCTATGGGCACTGCTATTCTGGTCTCTGCTGAAGCCATGGGGAAACTGGCAACCAATCAGATTTCAGTTTGATTAGTAAAGGTGAATTCTGATTGGTCCCTTTGGGCACTGCTTTTCTGGTCTCTGCTGAAGCCATGGGGAAACTGGCAACCAATCAGATTTCAGTTTGATTAGTAGTTTCCCCATGGCTTCAGCAGAGACCAGAATAGCAGTCCACTTCGGAAACCAATCAGAATTCACTTTCACCAATCAAACTGATATCTGATTGGTTGCCAGTTTTCCCATGGTTTCAGCAGAGACCCAGAATAGCAATGCCCATAGGAACCAATCAGAATTCACCTTCACTGATCCTTCTGAAATCTAACTGGTCACCCCTTTCCACATGACTATGGCTGCTTGTATTAAAGAAGACCAGAGCTTTTTTTCTCAGAAAATAGGTGCAGGAACTCAACCACGACCCCGTTCAGATTTCACAAACAGTAGAAGGGTCTTAAAGGGGCATTAAATACCAGAATTGCACTAATACAGAGTGCAGAGTTCAGGGGGGTTACACACAGAGTGAAGAGCTGGCACTTGTAAACACAGAAACCAGACTTCTGTGTTTACAAGTGATTGTGGTGAGCAAGCTCCAAAGGGTCTGAGCCAAAGGTGGTGGAACTGAGTTCCACCAAGTTCCCCCAGAAAAAAAGCCCTGAAGACCAAAGTCATGAGAAAAAGCTGCCCTGGAAGGGTGCTGCTGCCCACAGCGATGTATCCAATAAATGTGGAATGGTTTTTCTCTGTTAGGAAGTTTTTCTGTCACTTCCCAGCCCACAGATAAGACAGGAAGTGGAAATCCTTTATGGTTGTCTCACACCGCCCTGACCCGCAGTGCGACTTTGCCTGGTGACTTTAGTGCGACTTGAAGAAACAATCTTCCTGTAATGTCACATCAATATAGATGAGGATATGACTTGGAGACAACTTCCATTAAAGTCTATGGGCACAAGTCATAAAGAAGTCTCCTTTATATAGTACAGGAACCCTTTCTAAAGTCAGAGCGACTTCAGTAGTGCTAATTAAGACAGCTCTCATTGACTAACATGGGATTTCACATATCATGCGTCTTGGGGTCTTAAAGCGGAAGTAAACCCATCGATCTTACAGTTTCAAAAAGCAGTTAAATTTCCGGCATGCTGGGATTGCCAACTGTCACATTGGTTGTGCTCTCAACCAAACTATCAAACCATCCAATGGCTGGTGTCATAACTGATCACATGTGCAGCACCACATCAGTTGAAGATTAAACATAGGCCAAGATGGCAGCTTCCTTGGCTGAAAATGATAGAAGGGTTTACTTCCACTTTAAGTTGGATCCCAAGTTGCAGCATTTGCGAGCCTTAAGGCTTTACCCTTTTAACTGAACTGTCAAGCCATCAAAGGCTGGTGTCATAACTGATCAGATGTACAGCACCATGGCAACTACAGATCAGAGGCTGAGATGGGAGCTTCCTTGTCTGCAGAGGATAGGAGGGTTTAGTTGTGTCAGCTGAACGTATAGGAAGGTTCCCTCTACCTCTGTTCTGGTGATGACTGTAAGGGCCATTTCACACTGCCTTGTAGTGAAAACGCATGTGGTTTTACCACAATTTTGTTGTTGCCTGCACCTGTGAAAAATAGAAATGCGACTCAAAAACGATTTCCATTCATTTCAATGGGGCGCTGCAAATATGCAGAATGCAGGACTTTTCAAAACGCACCGCACTCACAGCTCAGCGGTGTGAAAAGTCCCATAGGATTTAAAGGGAAACCTGTTTCTTGCAAGGTAATAATGCAGGAAAGATATAGACCTCATTCACACAGGTAGGGGTGGACAGCTGCAGCCTGCAGCCGTAGCAGGATCCAGCATTGAGATCCCTGAGGGGGCGCTGGAGACCTTCTTCGATCATCAGTATCTTAACTGTGGGCACCCGGTTTTGACAGCTGGCAGCTTTACAGCCATCAAACCACTGCACATGCGTGAGCCGTGCTGCGTTTTGTAAATGGTCCCGCAGTCTTCTGGGACGTGTGACTTGTCCCCGAAAACTGCTGGTAGGGATGGAGGAAGGAGAACTACATCTCCGATCGCCTAGGTCAGTGATGGTGGACCTTGGCACCCCAGATGTTTTGGAACTACAGTTCCCATGATGCTCTGCAGTGTATGAGAACATCCTGGGATATGTACTTCCAAAACATCTGGGGTGCCAAGGTTCGCCATCACAGGCCTAGGCGATCAGAGTGGTAGCAGGTACCTCCTAAATCAGGTACCCGCTCCTCCCTCCCCCAAAAGAATGCCTTAAAGCAGAACTTACACTTTAAACAGCACAAGGCAGGGTGCATCAAATGTCATTTTGTGACCCTTCAAAAAAGTAAAAAAAAGTTAAATGGTGTGTTGTGACCAAGCACCTCCCTACGCAGTGCCCACCAGCCTGCCCACATTTTAAATTTCCCGTCACTTTTTGTTCTGGTGACAAATTCTGAAGATGGTTGAGAACTGATCTCTACGGCAACAAAAACCTGGCAGAGGTTGTAACCCCCATTCTGCTCATTCCATAATTAGAAGTTCCACTTTAAGGATGACGTCTGGGTTGTCAATCTGTATTTGTACCAATTCTCATAAATCGGAGCACTGATTATTCTTCAGACTGTACACTGGGCAGATCTTATTGGATCAGTGTGGGGGGTACTGACTGCACTCTATGCCATTATTACACAACTGCTGCACTAAAAATACTACCAACACTCTCCATACGTGTTTCGTTTTTCTCTCAAAGGGTTATCAAAAGAAAATCAGTTGATTGCCCATCACCACCAAACATTATGGATGGGTGAATCCCCCCCCCCCCCCCCTGCCAGTAGTTGTCTTCTCGCAGCTGCAGCATCTGTTGTGCATGGTAGCCAATCAGCTTCTTTAATTGGGCTTTGACCATAAAACCTGGGAGCTGATTGGTTTCTATGCAGAGCTGCACCCAGTTTTAGTAAATTCTTCTTGTATTGTTTGGCCAGTAACCTCCAACCTGGCTCAGTTTTTTGTTTTCCTTTTCTTCTTGTGTCCCATTGAGGAGATTCTCTTTCTCTACCAGAGACACACCAGGGAGTAAAATGTTTTTTTTTTGTTGTTGTTTGGTTCTGTAGACTTCAATGGAGAAGCTGCAGAAAAACATGTAGTGCGTTTTTTTTTTTTTTTCAAAATTGTACTGTTATTTGTATTTTTTTTTAACCATTTCAGCCCCAGAAGGTTCCTAATCGGAGCAATTTTTGTAGTTTGGCACTGCGCCTTTTAAACTGGTAATTGCGCAATCATGCAACGATGTACCCCAAAAAATTATGTCCTTTTCCCCCACAAATAGAGCTTTATTTTGGTGCTATTTGATCACCTCTGCGGTTTTTATTTTTTGCACTATACAAAAAAAAGCCAGACAATTTTTAAAGAAGGAAAAAAAACAATATTATTTACTTTCTGCTATAAAACACATCCAATAAAAAAAAAATGTAAATAATCAAATCTCCATCAATATGTATTCTGCTTTGTAAACAAATCCCAATAAGCATATATTGATTGCTTTGCGCAAAAGTCATCATGTCTACAAACTATGGGATAGATTTATGATTTTTTTATTTTTTTAACTAGTAATGGCGGCGATCAATGTTTTTTAGCAGGACTGCGACATTGCAGTGGATATATCTGACACCAAGTGACACTTTTTTGGGAACCAGCAACACCAATACAAGTGCCAAATTGCATCAATGATAACCAGGGCTTAAGATTACTTTAAAAAGCAAGCAGCATTGATAACCAAAGTATAATGAAGAATTGTTCTGCCTCCATTGTTTGGGGTTTCTGTATTGTCAGTTACCCAGGCAGATATTTTACCGTTCCATTCACCCTCCTGGGGTCGGGGTGTTTCTCCATCATACAGAGATAGTTGTCAGGGCAGGGAATGCCTTTATCCATGCCTCTGAATCCAGAACTAGGATTGCTGTGGTTCCCCCACCTTTCACCATAATCATAGACTGTCATTTTGCAGACCAAGAACAAAGGTTGCCTAGGGAACTGGGAAAAAACGGTTTGATAACTGTACTTTTGGCTCCTTTTGTGGCAGCAGTTGTCAGTTATATGTGATGGAATTGTTTGCAGCAAGCCAACCCACTAAGCAAGGTTTGAATGCTTTCCACAAAAATGTATTTTATCTACATACATAACATAGTTAAAGCGGAGTTCCACGCTTAAAACCACTTGGTTTCATCCCATCCAGCATACTGGCGTCAGCGCCAGTATGCTGTTTTTTTATTTTTTTTAATGCATGTACTTACTTTATAATAAATCATTTAATTCCGTGCGCACCGCGGTATGTCGCCGCTATAAGGCGTCACTCCTTCCGGAAACAGCCGATTAGCGTTCGGCTCTTCTCGGCGCCTGCGCACAGACCCAGGAGCTGACTGCGCAGGCGCCGTATATAGCCGTGTCACGCCCTCCGAAAAAACCCGAACTAGGACCGGCTATTTACGGCGCCTGCGCAGTCAGCTCCTGGGTCTGTGCGCAGGCGCCGAGAAGAGCCGAACGCTAATCGGCTGTTTCCGGAAGGCGTGACGCCTTATAGCGGCGACATACCGCGGTGCGCACGGAATTAAATGATTTATTATAAAGTAAGTACATGCATTAAAAAAAAAAAACAGCATACTGGCGCTGACGCCAGTATGCTGGATGGGATGAAACCAAGTGGTTTTAAGGGTGGAACTCCGCTTTAATGTATTATTGATCATTCTAAACCAGCCATTCTCAAACAGGGTTCTTCAAGAGGTTGCGGGGGAGGTTTTTGAGCAGTTGCAGACCAGTGTTCATTTGGTCGACAAATATTTTAATAGATGAAATTAACCTTAATTTAGTTGACTAAAATATGACTTAAACAAAAAAAAAAGAATTTTAGTCAAGAGATTATGACTAAAATAAATCAAAATCTGACATCAAAATGAACACTGCACTGCAACATAATACCGTATATACTCGAGTATAAGCCGAGACACCCAGTTTTCCACAAAATACTGTGAAAACGTATTGACTCGAGTATAAGCCTAGGGTGTCCATCTGCATGCCTCACTGTGCCCATGCCTCGACTGACGTTTAACATGGAGTCTATGGAAGGGGTGCCCGGATTTGAAAAATCAGTGCTCCCAGCCGTATGTCCCCCAGACCAACCTTTGCACACTTATAGAAGAGAAATGGGGCTACATGTGTGCCAAGTTCTGGGTTCAGGGAACCTCAGACCGGCCAGTACCGGGTCCCCAAAGTCAACAGAGAAATTACCATTTAACATGGGAGTCTATGGAAGGGGCCGTAGGCTTGTAGAGGAATAATGGGGCTACATGTGTGCTAAGTTTAGGGTCCAGGGGACCTACGGCCGGCTGTTACCGTGTCCCCAAAGTCCGGGAGATCAGACGCAAAAAGGTGACTCGAGTATAAGCCGAGGGGGGCATTTTCAGCACTCTGCTTATACTCGAGTATATACGGTAAGTAGGTGGCAGCTATTAACCACTTAAGACCCGGACCAAAATGCAGGTAAAGGACCTTGCCCCTTTTTGCGATTCGGCACTGCTTCGCTTTAACTGACAATTGCGCGGTCATGCGACGTGGCTCCCAAACAAAATTGGCGTCCTTTTTTCCCCACAAATAGAGCTTTCTTTTGGTGGTATTTGATCACCTCCGCGGTTTTTATTTTTTGCGCTATAAACAAAAATAGAGCGACAATTTTGAAAAAAAATTCAATATTTTTTACTTTTCGCTATAATAAATATCCCCCCAACATATATATATATATAAAAAAAAATTTCCTCAGTTTAGGCCGATACGTATTCTTCTACCTATTTTTGGTAAAAAAAATCGCAATAAGCGTTTATCGGTTGGTTTTCGCAAAATTTATAGCGTTTAGAAAATAAGGGATAGTTTTATTGCATTTTTATAAATGTTTTTTTTTATTTTTTTTACTACTAATGGCGGCGATCAGCGTTTTTTTTTTTTTTCGTGACTGCGACATTATGGCGGACACTTCGGACAATTTTGACACATTTTTGGGACAATTGTCATTTTCACAGCAAAAAATGCATTTAACTAATTGCCGACCGCCCGCCGTCATATTACTGCGGGACGGTGGCACTGCTACGCGGGAGCACGTAGCTCTATGTCCTCCCTTTAGCAGCTTGTAGGGCGCGCGCGTCCCCCGAGTCCCGCGCGCGTGCCCGGCAGGTACGATCGCCGCCGGGCACCCGCGATTGCTCGTTACAGAGCGGGGAACGGGAGGTATGTGTGTAAACACATACCTCTCGTTTCTGTCAGCGGGGGAAACGCTGATCTTCTGTCCATACAATGTATGGACAGGAGATCAGTGATTTCCCCTAGTGAGGCCACCCCCCCATACAGTTAGAACACACCAGGACCACACTTAACCCCTTCCCTGCCCCCTAGTGTTAACCCCTTCACTGCCAATGGCATTTTTATAGTAATACAATGCATTTTTATAGCATTGTTCGCTATAAAAATGCCAATGGTCCCAAAAATGTGTCAAAAGTGTCCGATGATATCGCAGTACCGAAAAAAAACGCTGATCGCCGCCATTACTTGTAAAAAAAAATAATAATAAAAATGCCATAAAACGACCCCCTTTTTTGTAAACGCTATAAATTTTGCGCAAACCAATTAATAAACGCTAATTGCGATTTTATTTTAACGAAAAATATTTAGAAGAATACGTATCGGCCTAAACTGAGGAAAAAAAATGTTTTTTTTATATCTTTTTGGGGATTTTTATTATAGCAAAATGTAAAAAATATTGAATTTTTTTCAAAATAGTCGCTCTATTTTTGTTTATAGCGCAAAAAATAAAAACCGCAGAGATGGTCAAATACCACCAAAAGAAAGCTCTATTTGTGGGGGAAAAAAGGACGCCAATTTTGTATGGGAGCCACGTCGCATGACCGCGCAATTGTCAGTTAAAACGAAGCAGTGCCGAATCACAAAAAGTGCTCTGGTCTTTGGACAGCAATATGGTCCGGGGCTAAAGTGGTTAAATTGCATTGTTTACTGTGAAAATGACAGTTGCAGTTTGGGAGTTAACCACAAGGGGACGCTGTAGGGGTTATGTGTTCCCTGTGTGTGTTTACAACTGTAGTGGGGTGTGGCTGTAGGTGTGACGTCATCGAACGCGTCCCCCCTATAACAGGGATGACGCGATCGATGCTGCGGCCACAGTGAAGCACGGGGAAGCCGTGTTTACACACGGCTCTCCCCGTTCTTCAGCTCCGGGAACCGATCGCCGTACTCCAGCGGCGATCAGGTCCGCGAGTCCCGCGGTCCCAGTCACGGAGCTTCGGACTGGGTCACGGGAGCGTGCCGCGGGCGCGCGACCGTGACCCACGGCTGGGTACTGGAACCGACGTAAATATACATGGATGTGCCCAGCTGTGCCATTCTGCCGACGTATATGTGCAGGAGGCGGTCCTTAAAAAGTTAAGCTGCTGAAAGAGAAAAAAATATATTTTTTCTTCCTTCCTGAAGATTGGCGATATGTGCAATGGCATTACAGCCAATAAAGTTTATAGATTTATTTTTTTATTTTTTTCGTGTTATATTTATACATTTTGTTTGTCAAAAAGCGGGGCGGATATAAATCAATGTTGTGTTTTATTTTTTAATTTTTTAACAATTTTTATTTTTTCTAATTTTAAATCAGATTTTTTTTTATTTTATCAAATTATTTTAATAAAATAATTTTGTCTATTAAAGATACATTGATTTAATTTATTCAGCATGAAATGGAGTTTAGAAATGTATATATAACAATGCTGTATATTCTGCAATATTTACATTTTTGGTAAAATAATTTAATCCAAGCTCTGCAAGCCGAGATAACATGCATTGATGCATTCACACAATTTCACAGTAACCATGAGATAAAACAAAGTTCGGGAATATTCCTTTATCCCATTGTTTTGCAAATCTATGTGCACTAGAAACTGTATGATTTGAATCTGTTCTGATATCGCAATGAAGCAATATTTTTGTTTATGAAACTTTTGGTTTTACTTATAAAGACGTATATCATGACAGTTAATTTTAATGTTGTATATCAGTGTACAGCTGCTGCCTGTTTCAAAGTGTTATTGATTTGGACTGACAGCAGGATGAATACGCACTCCAGGGAGGAGAATTCTTCCCTTAGTACAGCCGGGTGTACGGGCATTAAACGGGCATTTCTGCACTGATTTCAGGAAGTCTGTCTGTGCTTCTTTTCTGGTTATTATTACTTTTCTTTGTATTTTTGTTATTACTGATAATTATTTTGAAATCATAAATTCAGATCCCATTCACACTGGGCACCATCTGGTTCCTTCAACAGCAGACACGACGGGTGCCACTTTTGTGCCATCAATGCGGACCAGTATTGGCTCTATGGGCATTCAAATGTAAAGGGACTTTTACAGACATTTTTTTATTTGTTTCCCCACACCTGGATGGACTGGGAGGTAATCGGATGTAGGCAGATGCACGTCTGTTTACATGCGCTTGCCCACAGAGGGCCCCGTTCATATCTGGCGTTTTGGGATCCCCAGCAAAATCGCTTTCATTCTGTCCGTGATTCCAAATCGCACTGCAATAGTGGCAAAACACACCACACATTTTCTGGTGCCATTCAATGGCACCTAAAACGCACTGCGGTTTTCCTGTGACTGTCGCCCAAACGCTCCTGCTCCTTTTTTGAGCAACAAGCTGTGCGTAATAAGATGTGCCGTGATTTATCGTGCAGAAAAAAACGTGCCGCGTTTAGGTACCATTGAAAATGAGTGGCACCAGAACACGCGGAGTGTTTTCCACTATTGCAGTGCGATTTGGGATTGTGGGCAGAATCTTTTTGAGATCCCGAAGCACCATTAATGAACATGGTCATGTTACATGGAGCACCCAATCAGGTTCGACTGAAAAACTGACACGTGTACGCGATCAGACCGCCCATGAGAAACGGCCTTCATGTTAAAAAAAAATCCACTGTTCTTGTCATAGGTATGCTGTAGTCTTTATCCTTTTATTATATTTATTATTATGGCCATACTTTACTGATATTGATCACATGCCCTGAGCTGTAGATATTTTTTAGCAGGGTGTTCCCTGAGACCTGGGCATTTTTTTCAGGAGTTTCTTTGGGGTAAAAAGGTTTTAGAAAGGCAACACTAAACCTTTTGTATGTTGTGCACTGAGCATCTAACACCCTCCTGGTTACAAAACAGAAGGTTGGCTGTACGGCGGTTAATGCCATATGGTCATCGCACAGACCAAGCAAGTAGCTGATGCATCTCCTAAAGTACTTAATACCTTTTCTTGTCACGTGAAATGGATTTCAAGATCAGATAGAAAACAAAGCCATTGTGTTCTTTACAGCCAGGCCAGCTCTGTACTGGAGGGAAAGTGATGTACTTTCTCAGCTTGTTCCATTAAATAACCATAAGGTGGGAAGAAACTGCAACAAGAACAGTGAGAAAGATCGTCTAAATTTAGCACACAGTCCTGCTTTCCTCTCCTAGATTAGTGTATGTAATGATGGACGTGATCTAGATTTGCTGTAACTTGTTAAAACGGAACGTCATCTAGATGATGATGATTAATTTTTTTCTCTTTTCGTCCATGGACGGACACAGCTCCTTAAATCTTGACAAGTGGGTTATGTTCCGTCTATTAGGAGAGGACTAGGCAGGACATGTTAGTTATTTTAAAACATGTAACTTTAACAGAGTTGAACAGCCCTGCCCAGGGGGCATGGGGCAGCACTACCACCCACTCACGGCACTGACACAGCCCCTCTCCCAGCCCCCACTGTCCTTACCCTGGATGCGGGCAGTGAGCGTGATGGGCTCGGGGAAAGCTGCTCCAGTGTCCTCTCCTGAAGCAGCTTTCGCAGTGTCTCCTCTCTCTCCTCCTCCCAGCGCTAGACGTCCAATAGGATTTCATACCTGCTTCCCGATTGACTGGGAGGGCTGGTGTTGCAATAGCGAATCTTCATTCGCTGTAACACACCTGGGTGGGCTCCAGATAAAATGTTCTGCGTTCCGAGTCCACCCAATTTTATAATCTATTAAAGCCTATGGCTCTAATTGGGTTTAAAAATAAATAAAAAAAAACTGGCATTCGAATTCATATGTCTGGTGACCTGAAAGGGGCTGGACACATGAATAGAGCAGGCGCGTATAGATGCATGAATCTATCCACCTTATATAGGGGGTGGTGAGGACAGGGGGTGGCGCCCAGGCACCCCTAATGGAAGGGCTGCCCCTGACGTCAAATTTCTATTGCTGTGTTTAAAGCAGATTTCCAGACTCCAAGTGTTTTTTTTGTTTTTTTTTTAAATCGGCAGCTACAAGTACTGTAGCTGCTGACTTTTAATAAGGACACTTACGCAATGTGTAACCCCCCCCCCCCCCCTCCCCGAGGCCGATTAGTCCACCAGTTCGGATGCAGGCACTGCCAGGTTTCCTACTGCGCATGCACGAGTCGCGCACTGTTTTCAGAATGGCCACCTCATCTTCTGGGACACACACAGGACCCAGAAGGCAGCGGGGAAGAAGGAGGACTCGCCACGGAAGAGAAAATGGCTTTTTGTACTTCTTAAAAAGGTGAAAGAATTTAATAATTTAGAGAGAGATACAATTATTTATATAATCTTCATCTCCAAAAACGAGGGGGTGGTCTTTAGTTTAAGACCTTCTTGTAAAGTTGGGTGGAACTCCGCTTTAATTTCATCGGGGAGATTTCAGTTGACTTCCTGTTCCAGACACACAAGAATTGACCAACCAAAATGAAGGGAATCCCACATATGATTGTTTGCCAATCGGAAAACCAGTTCCAAAAAAACAAACGGATATCATCCCTACTTCTCTGCTGATTACAACTGGCTGCACATGCTCATGGTCCTGTCGGCACCACCCAGCTTGACATAAGTAGACTTAAAAATCAACTGAGCCGTGTGGAAAATGGTTTGTCTAGCAGTGACTGCATACAATCAGTCTGCATAAAGGGGGTGTATTTACTGAGGGGTCTGCACCAGGGGAATTGTTTTTTGCACTTGGGGGGAGGATTTAGGAATATAAGGGGGTTGGTCTGTGCCAGGGGCCGAGGGGTGGAAGATCAGTTACCTGCTGGGTAAGGGGGGGGGGGGGTCGACCTGTCCTGGGGCAGTCAGTCTGTGCTGGGGGGTCCATCTGTACTCTGAGTGGTTTGTGCTGCGGGAGGGGCTAGGAGTCTGCCCTGGGCATGCTGGTTTGTGGTGGGGTGGTTGGCTGTGTAAAATGTGGAGTCTGTACTGAGGGATTTGTGTTGTGGGGGATCTCTACTGAAGGGGTTGGCTGGGAGGGGTTTTTTTTTTTTATGGGAAGAGGGAAGGGGATTTTGGTTGTACTCTGTAAGAGTGGCTTATGTGTTATGCACTTCTGACCCCTGCGCTATAGATACATACTGTAGGGCCCATTCAGACAGACACTGAGACCCATCCATTGCTCTGTGCTGTTTTTTTACTCACTATAGATGAGGGGTAGGCAACCTTTTAGGCCGGGTTTACACCTATGCGAATTGAGTGCGGCTTAAACCGCATCTAATACGCAGAACATTTCTAAATACATTGTTTTCAATGAGGCTGGTTCACATATGTGCGATGCATTCGCACTGCGCATTGCAGTAAAAACGTATGCGGATTTTATGCCTTGTGGTGCGGCTCAGGTGCGAATTCAGTCCCATTATCTTCTATGGGTACGCAGCTGATTCACAGATGTGTTCAGTTCTCTTCAGGAATTTCTCTCATTCAGTTCAATACATTTCTCCCCCACTCTCCTCTCACTCGGAACTTCTCCCAGGTCTCCAAATTCGCAGCTAAAACGCAATGGATCTGCTGAACACTTCTCTTATCTATCTGCAGAGATTACAGAGCTGAAATTCACACCTCACTAGTGTGAACTCAGCCTAAAGAGATCAAACAACATGAAAGAGATCAAAGAACACCAGCGCTCAGTGCTCCTTTTTAAAGACCTTAATTAGCAAGGCCTAACTAAATTGTAAGGAAAATACAGAAACAATAAAACAACTGTATTCCAAATAAACCTTAATCAGTGCAAATATGTAATACAGTCTCAAAATATATAATAAAAATATCAAAGTAAATGTAAATAAATAATCCCTCTAGTGTTCTCACTCACTTCAAACCAAAATAAATCATATACATAGTGCAGCGCATCTGGCAACAAACTAGCCCACATTCATGTGACTGTATATAAATAACAGGGCAACAATTAATCCTCAGAAACAATGTTGCTACAATCATATAAAACGGTGTAAATTTCTCCAAACAAAAAGGTGGATGCTGGTAATGTCTCAGCAATTCATTGTGCTGTTCATGCAAATAGGAAAATAAATGACAAGATAGTGAGGCGACGTCCATACCCAGGACGACACGCATCTGGGATTAGCAGCCATGCCCTTGGTTTACATCACAGTATCTTGTCACTTTTTTTTCTTTTTTGTTTTCTTTTTTCTGTTTGAATTAACAGCACCATAAATTGCTAAAACCTTACCAGCATTTTTATATGATTGTAGCAACATTGTTTCTGATGATTAATTGTTGCCTGTTATTTTATATACATTCACATGAATATTTGCTAGTTTGTTGCCAGTTGTGCTGCACTATGTATATGATTTAATAAAACAACCTACTGTTAAAATACAAACTTGGCTTTTCTTAAAAGTGGACAGTGTCAGGACAGAGGTCGAGAGTAGTAGGATAGTGGATGGTGTCAGTAGAGTAGTAGTGGATGCTCTCCAATGTTTTATTTATTTTTTTGTCGGGTGGCTTTGGTGAATTATCAGGGGGTCTAGAACCCTAATGTCTTATTTTTGGGACTGAGGACAGATTCCCCAGACCCTTTTTCTGCAGCCTCAGCTGCAAGTGGCTGGAGATTTGGATTTTACCACCCCCGCCCCTATCCTGGTGCTCTAAAGCAGCTGCCTAAACAGCTTAATGCTGGTGCTGGCCCTGTTCACACACCGTCTCCCCGCAGGGATGTAGTCCCAAGGGAGGGGGCGAGCACGCTGACTAACCCCTGGCCAGAACGGCTCGGATGATGGGGGCAAGTTTACTGAGGAGGAAAAGGAAGTGAGAAATTCAGACAAAGGAAAAAAACATTTAGATGGGAAAAATCGAAGGAAAACGGTAAGTGAACCAACAATGCACTAGCTTAAATGAACCTATTTAGAAAATAAAAAACAAACCTTTACAACCCCTTCAACCACTTACTGGGCACATATATCCCCTTCCTTGCCAGGCGAAAGTTCAGCTTCCGGCACTGCGTCTCTTAAACTGACACTTACGTGGTCGTGCGACGAGGCTCACAGACAAAATTTACGTCCTTTTTTTCCCCCACAAATAGAGCTTTCTTTTGGTTGTATTTGATCACCTCTGCGGTTTTTATTTTTTGCGCTATAAACAAAAAAAGAGCTAAAATTTTCAAAAAAAAAACACTATTTTTTACTTTCTGCTATAATGAATATCCCAATTTTGTTTTATTTTTTTACTTTTTTTTTCTCAGTTTAGGCCGATACGTATTCTTCTACACATTTTTGGTAAAAAAAAATATCGACTGGTTTGACTTTTTTTGACTCACTTTTGGGACCATTCACATTTATACAGCGATCGGTGCTATAAATATCCACCGATTACTGTATAAATGTGACTGGCAGGGAAGGGGTTAACACTAGGGGGTGAGGAAGGGGTTAAATGTGCCCTGCATAGTGTTTCTAACTGTGGGGGGGGGGGACTAACTGGGGGAGGTGACCGATCTGTGTCCCTATGTACAAGGCACACGGCATTGGTCTCCTCTCCCTGACAGGACGTGGATCTGTGTGTTTACACACACAGATCCACGTCCTTGTCTGTGTAACCGCCGATCGCAGGTACCTGGCGGACATCGTGGCTGCCAGGCATGCACATCGGCACTGCAGTAATGCGGCGGGCACGCGCCGCCGGCGGCACTCGCGCGCTCCCTAGTGGCCGGAGGAGCCGAGGACGTCTATAGACGTCCTCCCGCCAATTGAGAGCCACCTTGTGGCCGTCCTTTAACTATATCCGGGATACCAAGTGGTTAAGTAATTTTTCTGTGGTATGCTGTGGATACTTCCTAATTTGTATGCATGTTTTGACCATATTCCGTTTACACGCCTTCATTTAATCAGTAATAAGACACGATAATGTAATTTCTAATTGAATTTATTGTTTGATTAAAAATAAATGAATAAAAGCTTTTTTTGAAATAAAAGCTGTATGAAAACCAGTAAGCCCAGCTTTAGCAAGATGTATTTTTAGTATTCCAGGATGGTTAGCTACCAACCCAGTGCAGTCAGTTCTTTCCGTGTTTTGTTTATTGTTTTGCTGGGTAATTAAGTTGATGGATGGCTTTATACTTTGCAATACAAGGACATAAGAATAATTTATTGGTTGTATTTATTAGTTACACTGCAGGTTCCAAAGGCTTACTATATCATAAATTTGATGATTAGTGCTAAAATGTAGATATCCCCAGGCTGTCCGTAGGGAAAGATTTTAGTCTTTTGTATATGCTGTAAAGTATACAGCATGGTTGTAATGGTTTATGGCTGTACTGTTACCCTGGACTTGCAAGCCCTACACAATAGAGCCAATAAAGCCATTTCCAAATGGCACAGTACAGGACACAGCCCTAAAATCTTATGGAGTATATGCTGCCACCTTCAGGTGAGGACACTGACAAACAAAGTGATAAGGACAGCCCAAATAACCTCTCCCATTTTTAGCAATCCTCAGGTTTTCTTCTAGTGTCCGTGGGCAATAATTGACCTCTCTCAATGGCTTGCAATTTCAACGTTTCCTTAATAGACATCAAGGATGTGTATTTGCATATTCCTACCCCCCTCTTTCATGGGCGTCCGCTGAATTTTTTTCAGGGGGGGGGGGCGCTTTGGCAGCGGTGATACACAGTCGCGTTAAAATGTAAAAACACCCCACTGTGCTCCCTGCATCTTTTAATATCTCTTTGTCCCTACTGTGTACCCCCTCTCCACAACTACACCTCTGGACCCCTTTACATTACACAGCACCCTACACCACTGGACCTATTTCTATTATTACATTGTTGTACAAAATGAAATGGTTCAACTCACTTGTCAAAACATTCACCCCCCACAGTGGTGTAGTAGTATATCCTCCTCTGCCCAATTCACTCCCCCACAGTAGTGTAGTGTCCTGACCTAGAGGAGTGCCACTGCCTAAGAGCCGCTGAGACCGCTGCCGAGTGCCTTGTCTTTCCTTGATCCCTCCTCCATGATCCATCCCTCCTGTCACCATCACACCATCCCTCCTTCCTCCATGATCCATCCCTCCTGTCACCATCACACCATCCCTCCTTCCTCCATGATCCATCCCTCCTGTCACCATCACACCATCCCTCCTTCCTCCATGATCCATCCCTCCTGTCACTATCACACCATCCCTTCTTCCTCTATGATCCATCCCTCCTGCCACCATCACACCATACCTCCTTCCTCCATGATCCATCCCTCCTGTCACCATCACACCATCCCTCCTTCCTCCATGATCCATCCCTCCTGTCACCATCACACCATCCCTCCTGCCTCCATGATCCATCCCTCCTGTCACCATCACACCATCCCCTTTTCCTCCATGATCCATCCCTCCTGTCACCATCACACCATCCCTCCATGATCCATCCCTCCTTCCTCCATGATCCATCCCTCCTGTCACCATCACACCAACCCTCCTTCCTCCATGATCCATCCCTCCTGTCACCATCACACCAACCCTCCTTCCTCCATGATCCATCCCTCCTGCCTCCATGATCCATCCCTCCATGATCCATCCCCCCTGCCACCATTACACCGCCCATCCCACTTCCATGATCCATCCCTCCTTCCTCCATGATCCATCCCCCCTGCCACCATTACACCGCCCATCCCACTTCCATGGGCCATCCCTCCTGTCACCATCACACCATCCCTCCTGTCACCATCACACCGTCCCTCCTTCCTCTGTGATCCATCCCTCCTTCCTCTGTGATCCATCCCTCCTTCCTCTGTGATCCATCCCTCCTTCCTCTGTGATCCATCCCTCCTTCCTCTGTGATCCATCCCTCCTTCCTCTGTGATCCATCCCTCCTTCCTCTGTGATCCATCCCTCCTTCTTCTGTGATCCATCCCTCCTTCTTCTGTGATCCATCCCTCCTTCTTCTGTGATCCATCCCTCCTTCTTCTGTGATCCATCCCTCCTTCTTCTGTGATCCATCCCTCCTTCTTCTGTGATCCATCCCTCCTTCTTCTGTGATCCATCCCTCCTGCCTCTGTGATCCATCCCTCCTGCCTCTGTGATCCATCCCTCCTGCCTCTGTGATCCATCCCTCCTGCCTCTGTGATCCATCCCTCCTGCCTCTGTGATCCATCCCTCCTGCCTCTGTGATCCATCCCTCCTGCCTCTGTGATCCATCCCTCCTGCCTCTGTGATCCATCCCTCCTGCCTCTGTGATCCATCTCTCCTGCCTCTGTGATCCATCTCTCCTGCCTCTATTTAGTACCTTAAGGTGTGCCTGTCGTTTGTGCTATGGATAACTGGGCTGTCACACTGTCCCCGACTCTCTCTGGATCATCAGAAAAAAATCAGACCATTACGACGGCTCCTCTGATCCGCCTGCACAGCTAGCCTGCTCCTGGTGACTGATTTTCAATTCTGGCGCGCCATGAGATGACATCACTCGGCTTTCCACCAGTAGTTGTGCACCGCCAGCTCAGCCTCTGTGAAGTCCGCCCTCGTGGCTGGGCAGCCCCGCCCGCTGGCCAAATACAGGATCGGACTGGGCCGCTCCAGAAACTGCCAATAAATACAGTCGGTCGCGGTTGGCATTGGCAACACTGCTTTTTTCCCAGTCACTCACCTCACGAGCGCCTCCTTCACTGGGCGCCGCCTTTCTTCCTGTTTAGAGAGAATCATGGCACTGGTTTCTAGGGGGGGGCAAGGGCCCTCCCTTGCCCTATGGAGCGGACGCCCATGCCCTCTTTGCTTTAGGTGATTTTCAGTTAGCAGTACAATTTGCAGTGGGTGGTCAGCACTTCCAATTTGTGGCCCTTTCCCTTGGCCTGTCTATGGCCCATCAGGTCTTCACCAAGGTGTTTCTGCTGCACTCCCAGGGATTCTGAATTCTCAGATTAATGGATGATCTTCTCTTGAAGAATCACCCTGCCCTAGCAGCCATTGTGCAGTGGACAATACAGACACCTCAGAGCTTCAGCTGGATTCTTTTCATTTTTTTTTTTTTGATCCAATGATGCCACCCTTGATTTTCGAAATTCGGCCGACCAAACCTTCATGTTGCCGGGAATATTAGTTTCTCTCCGGGAATATTCGTTTCTTGCACATGCGCATTTTTTTTTCTATTACATTTCTTGCACGATTCTCCTATTGATCAGAAAATCATTAGTTTTTCAAAAAATTTCCAACGTGTTGGATTCCTCAAATTTGATTGCCGCACGAAAATTGCTGCAGCCTACTAACGATGCGAAATTCGTCCGAAAATTCTTTTGATACGATTTTCGAAAGAAAATTCTTTCGAAATTCGAACCGTGTATGGCCGCCTTTAGTCTCTGGACAGACCTATGCACCTCTGCCCTGAGCTGGATTTGGGGATGCCTCTCGTTTTTGTTAACGTAGATAGTTCTCACAATGGATGCCAGCCTTTTGGGTTGGGGGGGGGGGGGTGTCTTAGGAATGGAAACCATCCATTGAACATGGTTGTTGAGGGAGTCCAGACTTCCATCAACATCCTCGAACTAAAGGCCATTTGCCTATCCCTGTTGTGTTGAACCAGTTAACTTCAGTGGCAACCAGTAAGACTTTCAGACAATGCCACAGCCGTGGCTTACTTCAGTCCTTTTCGAGAATAGTACCTAATCGGCTTTTTCCGCAGTCCACATTCCTGGAGTAGACCATTTCCAGGTGGACTTCAGTTGACAGCACCTACATGTGGGAAACTGTCTCTTCATCCTGAAATGGAGGGCATTCTGATGATCTTGGTGTCGCCTTGAACTGTCTCAAACTCCTAGGAGACTCTCTGTGGGCACTTACAGGCTGGCCAGACCTACGGTTTCAAGGATTGCTGCTTCAAGTTTTGGCTGTAGTGAAAGATTGGGATCTCTCTTTTAATCCTCTGCTGCTTAAAGCTGCAGGTTTTTTTTTTTTTGCTGCTATAGCTGCAGTCAGTTTATCTATAGCAAGGTTTCTCAACTCCAAGTAGGGTGCAGGTCCTGGGCCAGCCCTGAACATCTTGGGAGTGGGTGGACATGGCCTTCTAGCTTAGTTCGCCTGCTCTCATGGGGCCCCACCTTCAAAGGAAGTTGGGTCTGTGTCGGCTTCGGCTGCACGGACCACAGATTACCTCAGTCCCCGTCTGGTTGCAGCCGCTGATCGAGTAAAATTTTCTGCCATGTGATTTAATCAATTTCTATTGAGCAAGGATGGCCGTACACTATGGCTCCAAAATTCTCAGCCAAATCGACCAAATTTCAACCAGGGTATGGCCAGCTTTAGTTGTTCTCTAGTGGCTACTCTGGTTTTCATCACTTGGTTATTTTTTTTAAAAAAGAAATGGTATTATTTAAAAATAAAAAAATTGGGAAAACAATGTTTTTCTCCTTTTTTTTTTTTTTTTTAAGCCTTTTTGGGGAAATAGGTTTAATGATATTTTAAAACTAACATCACAATTTACCAGCCTTTCTTTTGTTCAGACGAACACCTGCTGCCTAATGTATCTTTTCTTCCCCATGAGGGATACCAGTCCCACACCTTAGTAAATGCTCAAGCAGGTGTTATAGCTGAATTTAGCCAAAGTCGTTGTCCCAACAATGTATTTATTGATTACAGGTACTTTATATAGCGCTGTCAATTTCTGTAGAGCTTTACACATATAGGGCCAGATTCACGAACAGTTAGGCTGGCGGATCGAGTGATCCGCCAGCCTAACTGTGACTTTGAGCCGGCGTTTCTGTTTTCTGTAACCAGAAAACAAGAAACGCCGGGTTGAAGTTCCGATGCGAGCAGCGTAACTGAGTTTCACCATCGCATCGTTACTTCAACTTAAAAATGGCGCCGGGGGCGTTCCCGCCGATTTACGCTCAAAAAATATGTTAATGAGCGGAAATCGGCAATTCACGATCGAATTCCGGCGCGACGCAATGACGATACGACGTTTCCGGACGGGATACGCGGCGCATAGATATACCTACATGGGGTTGGAGTATCCTATGTTAGGTATAGGCGTCGTCATCGCGTCGGGAAAAAAAAAAAAAACGTCGCTTGCGTAAAACGGTCATGAATGGGAATGTGACGTCATTGACGTTCATTCACAGATTTTGGAGCATGCGCACGGGGATGTTTTGACACTCGACGCATGCGCAGTACGTTGGCGGCAGGATCGCGCTTAGTTAGCATACTACACGCCCCGTACCCGCCCAATTTGAATTCCGCCGGCTCATTTGCGATGCGCTGCCGCAACTTTAGGAGCAAGTGCTTCGTGAATGACAGCACTTGCTCCTAAAATTTCTGCAGCGCAACGCAAATGAGAAGCGTTACTCCAGAGCAAAGATGCTCTGGACTACCTGAATCTGGCCCATATTGTACATTCACATCAGTCACTGCCCTCAAGGAGCTTACAGACTAAGGTCCCTAATGCACGTTCATACATACACATATGCCAGGGCCAATTTTAGACAGGAGACAATTAACCTACCAGCATGTCTTTGGAATGTGGGAGGCAACCTGAGTATCTGGAAAAGAACCCACGCAGGTAAAAATCCACTGGGGCTATCTAGGCTTATGTCTCATAGGTGGTAACAGTGTGTCATGACTACATGTCCATCAGTATGACTTTTGGCCTAGTGTACGTAGTTTAGATCTTGTTTTTATGTATTTAAGCTCTATTTTTATAACTTCTCTGTAGATTATTGCTCTTGACATACAGAAATAAAGGGTTTTAGTACTTTTAATAATGTTATAACATTGCAGAATAAGCACACTATTAAGGCTTACCCTTTCAGCACCTCTACACCCTCCTCCAGCACTTTTAATATGGTTCATATTTGCCTTCAAATCTGCTCCTTTGAGGATTTTACAGAGGGGCTTGCCCAGCACCACACAGTCTATGGCTGAATTCTTCACAGTGGTACCCACACATGCACACCATGGCTTCCATACATTTAGCATTTAGTTGGAAAGCCTATTTATCAGCCTGTCAAGCATTTCTGAATGCTATTTGCGGGTACTTTCATTTTTCCCTTAGACAACAATTACCTGCAAATGATTGTCCTTGGATCCAGGGCCGATCATTTGTAGGTAATCACTGCCTGAGCAATTGCAGACCCATTTGCAAGTGTGGATGGGGCCTTAAAGAAGAACTAAACAACCAAATCAAATTAAAATTAATATTTTTGCAGTTCATGCTCCCGATTATTGGGTCACCTGTCTGTTTTACAAAAAATCTTTTGGTGGACATTAATGGTTTATTTATTCAAAACCTTCTTTTATGCACACTGCTTGAACTTCCATTTATGTGCTGCAGACACATAAACAATTACTTATCAAGTGACCACGGCAATAGAACTACACTTCCCTGCATGTGCAGTACCTTGAGTCCTTGCATGGCGCTGCACACATCAAGGCAGTATGCACTAGTGCAGCATGCATGGATGCATAGGACTGTACACTCTCCCCCTGTGTGATACCACTGGTCCTGCGAAAAGATTGTCATCTAAGGACAGGAAAATTAAAAAGAAGTTCAGAAAATGGAAAGAAGAGGTAGAATTGCATGCGAGAACACAGACAGTCTGCTGGAGTGCAGACCAGTTTCATCAGACCAGTTCGATGGTGTGTATGGCCCATCGGACCGTTGTCCGTCGGACCAAAGTTTTAAAACCTGCTTTAAAATCTGTCTGACGGACACCTGTCCGTCGAACAGGTTCAATGGTTAGTACGCAAAAGCAACGGACCAAAAACCCGCGCATGCTCAGAATCAAGTCGACGCATGCTTGGAAGCATTGAACTTCCTTTTTTCAGCACGTCGTTGTGTTCTACGTCACCATGTTCTGGTCTAATCGGATTTTTGGTCCGATGGTGTGTACGCACATCAGACCACTTCAGCGTGGTCTGATGAAAACGGTCCGTCGGACCAGTTTCATCAGACCGGTCTGATCGTGTGTACGTGGCCTCAGAGGACAAACGTTTAGATTTTAGATTTTACCTTCATTTACAAAAAAATTACTTTCTGTATTTCCTGCACATTTAAACGTTCTCAACTCAATATTGCGTAGTTCTTCTCTTTTTTAAAAAGCACACACATAAATAAAGACTGCAAGTAATACAAGTTCCTGTTCAGTTCCCATAATGAGTGCAATTCTGCTTACTGTCCTTTTTCCAATTTAGGGTCTGCTGTCTATCTTGCGTAAATTGAAAAGCGCTCCAGACCAGGAGGTACGGATTCTGCTCCTGGGTCTTGATAATGCTGGAAAGACCACATTACTAAAGCAGTTGGCGTCAGAGGATATAAGTCACATCACTCCAACACAGGTCAGTGGCTCTGATAACCTTGTGGTAATCAAACTTAAAGCAAACCTGTTCTTTTCTTACAATCTTAAAATAACAGTTCTGCATCGTGTGGATGCAACAAGATGCTTGATGTGAGTTTTTTGTTAAAGCGGTAGTAATCCCCGCTTTGCGATTTTTACCTATACCTATAAAAATGAATATCTCCTAAACGTGCGCCATTTAGGAGATATTCACACTGCATGCAGCCGCTGACATCACTGGTGCACACGCTCTGAAGGTCCGGGATACCTTGCCAGAACTTCAGAGCATTGTGCCTGAACCGAGGTCATCACGTTTCTGGCCAATCACATAGCTGGAGCGGGCGAACCTGGAGGAAAGACCGGGGGAAAATTTCAGCCCTCTCAGCAGCGACAGTACAGTGTTGTTGTGGATTGCTGCATACCAGCACATTATGCCATTGCCAAGCTATTTTGTAAAGGTTTGATTTTTTTTTTTAATAAGCTCCACCCATCCTTTGCTTATGTACCATCCCATTATGCAGTGAGATTGTTTACGCAACCGGTAGTGACGGTTAGTAGTTATAGCCCCAGAAGTATGGCTTATGAACATTCAAGCTCCTATTTTAAATGCACACCTGGAAGAACCCAGACACACTTTTTAAGTTTGGTACTGGTTAACCCCCTGTTATGGCTATGTTCAATGGCAAGACATTAGGTCTTAAAGGGGTTGTAAAGGCAAAACATTATTTTTCCCTAAATAGCTTCCTTTTCCTTAGTGCAGTCCTCCTTTACTTACCTCATCCTTCCATTTTGCTTTTAAATGTCCTTATTTCTTCTGAGAAATCCTCACTTCCTGTTCTTCTGTCTGTAACTCCACACCGTAATGCGAGGCTCTCCCTGGTGTGGAGAAAGCCTCTTGAGGGGGTGAGCAGGAGGGTCAGCACGCCCACCAACACACAGCTCCTTTCTCTATCTGCAAAGTAGATAGCATCCTGACCCTCCGGCTCGCCCCCTCAAGAGGCTATCTACTTTGCAGATAGAGAAAGGAGCTGTGTATTGGTGGGCATGCTGACCCTCCTGCTCGACCCCTTCCCCCTCAAGAGGCTTTCTCCACACCAGGGAGAAAGCATCGCATTACTGTGTGGAGTTAGAGACAGAAGAACAGGAAGTGAGGATTCTCAAAAGAAATAAGGACATTTAAAAGCAAAATATATTATATTGAAAGGCTGATTTAAGTTTGATTTAAAGCATTACACCTGTCATGACAGACATATAGGGGATTCCATTGCTGGCCTCCTTATGTCGCCCGGCTGTGTCTGGTTTCAATACTGTTTGGGTTGCAGACCAAGAACAGGCATGATGTAAACGAGTGTCAGATTTCATTGTCTCTATACTTCTTCTTTAAATTTAGAAGGTCTGGACAGCCACACTCCAATAAAAATGCCTTTATTGTACAAAATAAAAGTACAAACCACAGCAGGGTACAGAATAAAACACTGGCGCGTTTCACACTCTCAACAGTGCTTAGTCATAGCTATACTTCTTTCATGTTAATAACTCAGCCAAAGCATTACCAAGGCAGCCAGAGAACTAAAATTCTCCCCAGTAGAGGTCAGCAGTGACAGCCTTGTGGTTCCCGCCAGTACGTTGAAACCAAAAAAAGTAACTGCAAAATATTTGAAAGTTACACCCAAGCACAAAAAAAGTTTTGAGACACACCCTACATTTACATATGAATGTAAACAAATACGCTGGGGGCGCCTACTCATGAAAACTTCAATAGCGATACACATGTTACATATTGCGCTGTGGGTGCCGGATTGAGAGCAATCATTTTATCACCAGAGCTCCTGCGTAACTCTAAATTTATGACCTGCATCGACTATGCAAAATATAGGGTACTGAGGTTTGCCATTTCACGGGTGCACACAATTTTAAGGTTTGACTTGTTGGGTATCTGTTTACTTGACACAAGGTCATCTTTTTTATATTTGACAAAAAAAAAGTATAATTTATTGCATTTGTGTGCCCTAACGTTAACATTAGTGTATTTTTTTTACTGAAATGTTGCATTTCCTAGACTGTGTAAATGTTACATTTCCTAATATCATGTAACAAAAAAATGAGAACTACCAGGATTTTATTTATCTCTAGGGAGTCTGCTTATAGAAGATATATAATGTCTGGGGGTTTTATGAAATCTTCAGGGCTAAAAAATAATTTTTTTAAACCTGTGCAAAATGCACACAAACGGCCCTGGCAGCGAAAGGGTTAATGGCATCCCTCTTGCTGATTTTGCAAAAAGGGTTTAGTTGTACTTTATGTACTAAGGCCTGGTTCACACTGGTGCGACAAACACTCCGACATTAGAAGCATGACGTATGAAAATTAATGTTTCCCTATGACAGTCGTCCTAACTGGTCCGACACAAGTTTCCTGCACTACTTTGGTCCGACTTTGATCCTACTTCAGCCCATTGAATATCATTGAAGTCAGATCAAAGTGGGATCCTTGTCCTAACCTTCCGACTTGTGGCATCTGACATGGTGATTACAGCACCAGTAAAAGGAATTTATCTCACACTGGGATTGTTTTGATTGGTCAAAGAACAAGTCCGACTAGAGGATCAGGAAAACAGCCGAGCAGCTAGCGGTTCAGAAGAAGGCCTACAATGGCAGCCCACACATTTCTCTCATAACAGATTTACTTCAGGCTGGGTTCACACCACAGTACGCTTCGGCTCACAGCAGCTGTCCGGAGCATCTCCATTCACAGTTATAGGCCCGATTTCAGCCTGAATTTTTGGATAAATTCGGACCTAAAAAGGACCAAAAGATGCACAGGTCTCCTGTGCAATTTGCACCAGAGCAACTGCCGAGATGTGTGAACCAGCCGGTTACAATCTCCCGCTATGCAAATTGGATACAGGGAAACCTGCATCCTTTTCACATTTGTGTGAACCCAGCCTCAAACGAAATAAACTCCTTTTACTGCCTCATTCACATGTATGCAGAATACCATACAGCGTAGGAAGGAACGTGATTTCTGCACCCAAGAGTCAGTTTGCATACAGCCAAAAGGCAGCAGCCTCTACAAATCAAGGCTGATAAAGGCCGTGGCTGTATGAATATCTGAGTAAGTATTGTATTGGCATGTTGTGACATATACAATGAATTTAAAAAGTCTACACACCCCTGTTTAAATGTCAGGTTTCAGCAAAGTAAAAAAATTAGATAAAATAAATAATTTCAGAACTTTGTCCTCCTTTTTTAAGGTGACCTATAACCTGTACAAAAAAAAAATCATTTTTTTGGGGGGGGGGGATACGGGGGGTTGTGTAAAAAATAAAATAATGTAGTTGCAACTGGGGATGTAGCTGTGTTCATAACTAATCAATCACATTCAAACTCATGTTAAATAGGAGTCAGTACACACCTGCCATCATTTTAAAGTGCTTCTGATTAACCCCCAAATAAAGTTCAGCTGTTCTAGTAGATCTTTCCTGACATTTTCTTAGTCGCATTCTACAGCAAAATTGTTAAAAAGTATCAGTGAGGAGAAGGGTCTAAAAAACATTTCAGGGCATTAAATATACCACGGAACACAGTGGAGAGAATCAAGTGGAGAAAATATGGCACAACATTGACATTACCAAAGAACTGGACTTCCCTCCAAAATGGAAGAAAAGATGAGAAGAAAACTGGTCAGGGAGGCTACCAAAAGGCCTTCAGCAACATTAAAGGAGCTTCGGGAATTCCTGGCAAGTACTGGCTGTGGGCTCCATGTGACAACAATCTCCTGTAACCTTTATATGTCTGGGCTATGGGGTAGAGTGGCAAGATGGAAGACTTTTCATACAAAGAAAAACATCCAAGCCCGGCAAAATTTTTCAAAAAACATCTGAAGTCTCCCAAAAGCATGTGGGAAAATGTGTTATGGCCGGGTGAAACCAAGGTTGAACTTTTTGGCCATATTTCCAAAAGATATGTTTGGTGCAAAAACAACACTGCACATCACCAAAAGAACACCATACCCACAGTGAAGCATGGTGATGGCGCACCATGCTTTGGGGCTGTTTTTCTTCCGCTAGAACAGGGGCCTTAGTCAAGATAGAGGGAATTGTGAACAGTTCCACATACCAGTCAATGTTGTCAACATCAAAAGAAATGGCTTCACCAGAAGAAGATTAAGGTTTTTTTGTAATGGCCCAGCCAGAGCCCAGACCTGAATCCGCTTGAAAATCTGTGGGGTGATCTAAAGAAGGCCTTGCACAGGAGATGCCCTAGCAATCTGACATATTTGGAGTGTTTTTGCAAAGAAGAATGGGCAAATATTGCCAAGTCAAGATGTGCCATGCTGATAGACTCGAACTCGTACCCAAAAGACTGAGTGATAAAGTCAAAAGATGCTTCAACAAAGTATTAGTTTAATGGTGTTCACTTATGCAACCGCATTATATATATATATATTTATAAAAATTCTACTTCCCTCCCACCTAAAAGATTTCAGTTTGTTGTTCAACTGAGTTGTACGGTTTATAGGTCACATTAAAGATGGAAAAAGTTCTGAAATGATTGATCTTTGTCAAATTTCTTTTATCTTACATTTTTTTTTACATCACAGAAACCTGACTTTTTAACAAAAGTGTGTAGACTTTTTATCCACTGTAATATAAATAATATAAAGGTGACCTACAAATTGAAAAATGTGTCACTAGGAACGCCTTGGATTAATTCCATAAAAAATAACATATTGTCTGTATAATATCCCTTCCATGGCAGTTATTTCTAAAATGTTCACAGCAATGATACAAAGGGCCCTTTCACATGGACGTGTCCGTGTATGGGCTCCGCTTTGCTCAGTGGGGATCGCTCTGTTGAACCCACGCTGAGCAGGCAGATGACAGGTCTGTCTCTGCACACTGTGCAGGGACCGACCTGTCAGAGCGCTGCTCTCCTCTATAGGGAAATCGGCTGAAGAAAGACCGTAGAGTCAGTTTTCATCCGATCTGCCAGATGGATGGAAAATGGGGTTTCCATCCATCACACTTTAGGATCGTAGCTGGTCGGGACGGATGTCAGCGGACATGTCACCACTGACATCTGTCACTCCATAATGGGGTATTGCACTGGTCCAAAAATAAATCCAAAAATATCCTGGTGTGAATTGTTTATATGAAACAGATGCATCCAGATTGCATTAAAACAGGCATCCTCAGTGTCCCTGCATTTAAATCTCTAGCCAGCCCATATGGTAATTTCATTCTCTTCTAAGAGTTTACCCTTTCCTGAGGCAGCCAGTTAAACCTTGGCTCTATGGTATGTTATAAGTAACAAGCTCAACAGTTCTTTCAGCTGGTAAATGACTGCCTTGCCTCCCCTTTAATTATATTCATGAAAGTTGAGATTGATCTTGCACCTTTATGCTAAACAAATATTTTCATGTACATTTTTTTTTTCTTTCAGGGATTTAATATTAAAAGTGTACAATCTCAGGGGTTTAAACTCAATGTATGGGACATCGGGGGACAGAGGAAAATCAGGCCGTACTGGAGAAATTATTTTGAGAATACAGATGTACTTGTAAGTATTTTGGTTTATCAATACAGTTCATAAACCCACCTTAACACAAAATAAAAGCTAATAGATCTGATGTTGGACCTGTATAAATATAAATCGCAACCTAGGTGGAGACATTCTTTGTATTGTATACAGCTAATCGTCCCTAAAATGTACACTGAGTAGCTGTAACTGGAAGATATTCAGGTTGTTTTAGGAGAGCTTGGCTAGTACACAACAAGTAATTGTTGTGTGGAGCGGACGGGAGTTTCCGACTCAGGCTCTCGGCGGCTCGCTGAGAGGCTGAGCCAGCTGCTGGTCCACGCATGTGGGCAGATCCCGATTCCATGGTCGTGATGATAACGGAGTTTGTACTGACTCTGTGACATGAGCAGAGAGCAAACTTCAGCTTACAGGAGTAGTGCAAAACAAACTGCCCTCCTGTGATCCACAGGAAAAGTACAGCCAAACAAGTTTTGGAAGTAGTTCTTTAAATCTTTAAAGTGTTTGTAATACTAAGAAAAAGAAAAAAATGGATCCTGTTTCTTAAAGCATGCATAACAGCCCAGTGCTTGTGCGGTGTTATTGTGCCCATTGTATAATCTAAAATACTTGGCTGATCCTGCCTGGTTTTGCGCCCCCCCCATAAACTGACCACAGTTTTATCATGGTTGCTGAGCCCTGAGACCGTGGTCAGTTTGTGTGCCTCAGTCATCCACATCTCTCCTCTGTCCTTCTCGCCCTCTTACTCCCTGTCTGTCAGCTCTTGCAAGTGGAACTCTACTACCCCCCCTTCCCTTCCTGCTGTTATAAAAACAGTTATAATCATAGCATCTGTTAGATAACCACATGTGCCTCGATGTATGTGCTTTAAAAAATATGCTGATTTATTCCTTATTTCAGAGCGCCTCCTGGAGCTCACGTGACTGCCTGCCACTCTCCTCCCCTCCTACTGGTTAACTTCAGCGGAAGTTCTTGGCCCCTCATGCTGTAGATGTCAGACATTATAAAGCGCATACAGTGGGGCACATGTCATTATCCAACAGGCTATTTTATGATCATAACATAATGGCTTTACATCCACTTTAACTTTCCTGAATAAAGAACTTCTTCAT
Source organism: Rana kukunoris (assembly GCA_029574335.1). NCBI lineage: Eukaryota > Metazoa > Chordata > Amphibia > Anura > Ranidae > Rana > Rana kukunoris. The sequence goes on from CM056056.1 coordinate 63,550,278, forward strand.
TCTTCCCCTATAACTGGACATACTGAAGTTATAGGCATTTGGTCATGCGGTCTGTGTCTAAAGGAGGATGGTGAAAAATTATGATTGGCAAGATCTGCCAAACCTATTCTCTGGAGTAAGGTACATTGAACCATCTGTGTGTTTTTTGTTGGACATCATCGGATCAGATGGCGGCGGGTGGTCCTCTTACATCTACCGCTCCATTAAAGAGACTTCAGGGTCCAATCGGGTCCAACCGGAAAAACTGACAGGTGGACTTGATTGGACAGCCCGTGTGAAAGGTTGTATGTTCTGTACTCTGGAACATTCAGTTTCACATTTCATGTGGCTGATTTTGTATTTGGTTCTGACTCGAATGTTAGAAAATTGCCTCCTTCAAGTCAAGGGACAATCTCCTTTATGACAATCATGAGCATAGTGGAGATCTAAAGTTGGAAGCTATTAGAGAGGGAACTAGGAGAGAAACTTTTCTCTCTAAAACTCTAAAGAACTTTCCTGCTGCACATATTTTTCTTCCCTTTGCTTCCCTGCCACTATGTTTAACCACCAGGAAGAGATTTAGTTATGTATAAGCTCCGTTTGGAGCTTACATGGGGCTGTTGACTAATCCCTTACTCTTGTAACAGCATTAGGCCTATCCCCAGTACTATTAAATGGCCCACCAGACCTGGACAGTTTACCTAATTAAAGAGAAGCTCCCAATATGTATAACAATACCTGTCCAGTTATGAAAATGTCGGTTCAACTGCCTGAAATCTTCATGCTGAGTATTGGAGTTTAGTTTCTGTTGCATTTTGGATGATGCTGGTAAAGACAAATCTTTAGGACATGGAGATATTACCACGGGAAGATTATTTTTTTATGCCATCTTTAAAATTGGAATCTACATAAAGATTTTATTTAATATTGTTATTAATGTACTTATATTTTCTGCTTTAGATTTACGTAATTGACAGTGCAGACAGAAAACGCTTTGAAGAAACCGGGCAGGTTGGTATAGTCGTCTTGTTTATTGCTGTGTCAGTCTGTGAGCTCTTAGCCATGGGTTAGCTACTTTTTTCCTGGGAAGCAGCCAAGTCTCTGAAACCTCTTAGCACTTCACTGCCTTATAGATTTTGCCTGGTTTAAAAGGACGGGTTGTGTTAAATATTCAGTTGAATGAAAATTTTGAAATGTAATATACTTGTTCATCAATTTTAATTTTTTTAAGAATTACCATTACACATTGAAACCGTGGCTGAGAGTTGGGCATACAATGTCTATTTTAGGACACCCCACCTGTAACACCATTAGTAAACCTGGATAAATACACCAGTCCACAGGCTGGATCTTTAGAAGCCATTTTTTTTTAGCAAGCCAACTTCTATATTTCTATGGTGATTCGATCCTTTTAAAGGCAATTTTATGGGTATGCCCTGTTTTTTCCCTAATCACTTGCGTACCATGGCACATATATCAACATCGGATCAGTGGCCCTTTATTTACCTAGTGCTGTTTAGGAACAGCAGTGAATAAATATCTGGCAGGAGGCCGATCTGCCCGGTGATCGCTGGGGTACACAGACACTGTACGCAGCTGATCAGAGCGGCTAGGTACCATGTGATCGCTGTAATTAGTCATCACAGCGATCACATGGTATTGTTTACAGTACTGATCCCTACCCTTACAACAGGGGAAGGAAAAAGATCAATATTTATGAATGGGCACTGAATGAATGGACCAGAGGCTGCAACTACACAGAAATCACAGTGACACTGGAATCGTTTATTTTTAATTTAAATTTAAATTATTAAACCCTTTTATCTAACTGCCACTCCTAAACATCACATCTCCAATGCTCTCTCTGTGACTTGTATATAAACCCAGTGTTTCTTGACTTCTTTTCCGTCAAGACCCCCTTTAAAATTATAGACAATCTCGAGGCAACAACCCCCCCCCCCCCCCCCGAAGAAAAAAATTATGGACAGTCTTTAGGTGCTCTTTCAAAGCAAATACACTTTTGCAAACTGGTATTGACTAGTATTCCAATGTTTCTTTTCTTACTCAGTTTTTCTCCATCACTTAGCCAATGATCCCAAAGCTGATGGATAGAGGCAAGGAAGGGTTAAAGGATGATATGTGAGCAACTCGCATCCTCGTTATCAATTGATGATGTCATTGGTCGTTAGGAGGTTGGCAGCTAGAAGGCTGTAATGGTGCGCAATGAACACCTGTGGCTTTGTGAAACTAAAATACAGGTTTTATCCACCCACCAGCTTGTATTTAATTTTAGGGTCAATTTTAGGCGTTTTGCCAAGACACCTCCAAAGAAACCTCAAGGCACCCTGGGCGAAAAAGGCTGTATTAACCCCTCCCCTTCCCTATCCTGCACAATTGAACATTAAAGTGATTGTAAATGTCCCCTTTTTTTATTTTTAATAAAATAAACATGGTACACTATGATTTTGCACAGAGCAGCCCCGATCCTACTTTTCTCATGCCCCCTGCAAGTGGTCCTGGCTCTTGCACACAACTGACACCCCCCCAACCCCCCTGCTCCTTTTATTAGTCTGTGGTAGAATAGCTGCTGTCTCTGAGCCAATGAGGTGGGAGAATCCTGACAGAGCCGCTTTTCTCATGCACATCACTAGATAGAGTTTGGGCTTAGGTAAGTATGTGGGGGGGGGGGGGGGGGGCGCTGAAAGCAGAAGATAGTTTTCCTTAATGCATTAAGGTAAAAAAAAAAATTCTGCCTTTTAGATAGATATGCCTGCTTTAACATCTCCATGATGCTACCTTGTGTGACCTGTACATTAAATCCCCTACTTCTCCATCTGTATATGACCTGTACATTTTATCTAGTGCACCATTCTCAAGCTCCAACTTTAACCCCCTCAGTGCCGGCATGTTTCTTAATTTCTCTAAAATTTAAGGCAAAACATTAGATTGTTGGGTGTCTGCCTTCCAAAAGTAAGCCTTATTCTGGCATTTTTCTTATTTTAATAGAAAGAACCCCCCCCCCCCCCCAATATTTTTGGTATAATATACCACCAAAGCAAAGCTCTTTCTCAAAAAGACATAAAATTCATTTGGGCTACAGCTTAGCTGGCTTAATTTATTTATATCTGCTAAATAGGTGTATCGGATGCATTCTGCAATTGTAACAGTAGATTGAGACATTATTTCTAATTGACGTTGGTTACTTTGGATCTCCGCACTGTACTGAACCCTTCCTTTTTGTATTGGGCTGTAGGCGTTGCCAACAACCACCAATCAGAATCTCTTCAATTTGGAATTTAGATATGTGAATGTGACTAGTGGTTTTGGATGATGCAGAGAATTTTTTGTCCAAAGCATCCAAAGAATTCAGATACTGCTGGATATATAGACACAATCCAACCACTAAAAGAGGTCCTTCTGATCTGGATTTTTTCATAAACCTGAAAACTTGGTTTTGCATGCTTATTTTGTAGAGGTGAAAATGGAGCGGAAACAATAACCGAGCAAGGTTTTAAAATCTATGCCATGGCAAAAGCAGTCCACTTGGGGTGTTATGTCATAGAAAACAAGGTTATAGTCCAATCTTTCTGATCAGTAAACCATGAGCTCATATTTGTCATTTTTTTTTTTTAGCCATGCAATAATAAATTTGTACAGTGCTGTAAAAAAAAGTGCCTCCTTCCTGATTTTATTTATTTGTCTGCATATTTGTGACACTTAATATACTGAATATACGCAGAGACACCTAATTTTACCACAAAAAAAAAATGGAAAAAAGGTTTTGACTCGAGTATAAGCCTAGGGTGAGAATGCAGCAGCTACTGCAAGTGTAAAAGAGGGTCAATAATGCCCATTGCAGCCTGACCTAAATCGTACCCCTATCCATTCACCTGGGGGGAAAGTGATAATAAAGAAAAACACACTAGACAGGTTTTTAAAGAAATTTATTAGGCAGCTCAGGGGGGTCTCTTTAGACTTCTCCACACTCTCCGGTTCTTCGATCGCTCACTGGTGCCTTCCACCGGGCTCCTTTGCCATCTTCTGCCAGCTCTTTTACTTGAGTTGGCCCGGTCTTCTCCGTCGTCTTCTTCCCCCTTCTCTTCTGATGTTGACACAACTCTCTCTTCTCTCCTGCTGTAATGCCGTGTGCGCAACAACCTCTATAGTCATGGGGCGTGATCACCCGGTGACCCAGCCCCTTATGACGTCGGTCCAGGGGCACGATGGGGCGGTGACATCATAAGGGGCGCAGTCACCCGGTGACCACGCCCCATGTCTATATAAGTCGTTGCACACACGGCATTACAGCGGGAGAGAGTGTTGTGTCAACATCTGAAGAAGACGACGGAGAAGACCGGACCAACGCTAGTAAAACAGCTGGCAGAAGATAGAGTAGGAGTCCTGCAGGAAATGAAGAGCGGGAGGAGAGAGCAGAGAAGTTTGAAGAAGACCCTCGGAGCTGCCTAATTACTAGTTACGTGTGTGTGGTTTTTTTTTTTTTTACACTCCCCCCCAGGTTAATGGGTAGGGGTATGTACCCCATACTCATTCACATAGGGTGGGGGCCGGGATCTGGGGGCCCCCTTATTAAAGGGGCTGCCCGGATTCCAATAAGCCCCTCCACTCACAGACTCCAACAACCAATGGCCAGGGTTGTGGGGAAGAGGCCCTTGTCAACATGGGGACAAGGTGTTTTAGGGTGGGGCTGCGTGCTTTTCTGACCGGCCGGGCTGCGTGCTTGGATAAGGGTCTGGTATGGATTTTGGGGGGACCCCATGCCGTTTTTCCAGCGTAGGGGGTTCCCCTTAGAATTCATACCAGACCGAAGGGCCTGGTATGCTCTTGGAGGGGGAACCCATGCTGTTTTTTTATTTAACATTTGGCGTGGAGTTCCCCCTCAAGATCAGCAGAGCACAAGTCACATGCCAAAGTCGGATCATGCAAGACGGCATTCCGACTTTGATCCGACTTCAATGGTATTCAATGGGCTGAAGTAGGATTAAAGTCCGACCAAAGTAGTACAGGGAGCATTTTCAAAGTTGGACCGACTTGTGTCGGACCAGTTAAGACGGCTTCCATTTTCACACGTCATGCGACATGAGCTCCTAATGTCGGATCATGAATGGACTGTGATTAACCACAACTTTTGGAAAGTAAAGTTACATTTTCCTTGCCACACCCAGGCCTGATTACTGCCAGACTTGAATCAAGAAATCACTTAAAGCTGTCTGACAAAGTGAAGCACGTTAAAAGGTCTCAAAAGGCAACACATCGTGCCACAATCTAAAGAAATTTAAGGACAGATGAGAAAAAGTAATTGACATGCATCAGTTTGGAAAATGTTACAAAGCCATTTGCAAGGCTTTAAAATTTCAGTGAACCGCAATAAGAGCCATTATCCACAAATGGAGAAAACCAAGGACAGTGGAGAACCTCCCTAGGAGTGGCTGTCCTACCATAATTACTCCAAGAGCACGACGATGACTCATCCAAGTCATCCTAAAAGAACCCAGAACATCATCTAAAACTACAGGCCCCATTTGCCTCCGTTAAAAATTTCTAGCATGCCACGGAGCCCACCCACCCGACCGGCAGTATGCCGATGTTTGTTTTTTTTTTTTTTTCTCTACATACCTTTTTACGGGCTCTCTTCCCCTCCGGCGATCCCGCGGGACTGGGCGTTTACAAACACAGGCTGTGATTGACGTCCCTCAGCCCGGCGCATACAGCGCAGCACGAGATGCCGAAGGAACCCAATGTCGTGCGCAGGCGCCGTATAGGGCCGCACCGACGTTCGGGTTCCTTCGGCATCTCGTGACGCGTTTTATGGGCCGGGCTGAGGAGACGTCAATCACAGCCGCCGGATCGGAAGAAAGGACGTGAAAAGGTATCTACAGAAAAAAAAGAAAAACACCGGCATACTGCTGGTCAGGTGAGTGGGCTACATGCCCTGCTTGAATTTTTTTGGAGGGTGAACCTCCACTTTTAAGGTCAGTGTTCGCGATTCACCAATATGAAAACGACTGGGCAGAAAGGCGAAAGTCATTGCTGACCAAAAAGAACACAAAGGCTCGTCTTACATTTGCCAACTAATATCTGGATTACCTCCAAGACTTTTGGGCAAATATTATGTGAACTGATGAGACAAAAGCTGAACTTTTCGGAAGGTGTGCGTCCCCTTACATCTGGGGTAAAAGTAACACAGCATTTCATAAAAAGAACATCATACCAACAGTCAATTGTGGAGGCAGTGTGATGGTCTGGGGCTGCTTTGCAGCTTCAGGACCTGTATGACCATGAATTCTGCACTGTATCAGAAAATGCCGAAGGAGAATGTCAGGCCATCAGTTTGTTACCTCAAGCGCACTTGGGTTATGCAGCAGGACATTGAGCTAAAATACACCAGCAAGTCCACCTATTGGTGGCGTAAAAAAATGGCTTTGGTGTGGCCTAGTCCAAATTCCGGACTTAAATTCAAATGAGATGCTGTGACATGAGCTTAATCTGGCCGTTCATGCTTGAAAACCCTCCAATGTGCATGAATTAAAACAATTCTGCAAAGAGTGTGTCAAAATTCCTCCGCAGTGATGTGAAAAACTCATTGCCAGTTATTGCAAATAATTGATTGCAGTTGCTGCCAAGAGTGGTACAACCAGTTATTAGGTTTAGGGGGCAATTACTTGTTATCTTTGTATAATATTACAATTATTTGAGCTGAATCATTTTAAGTGTGTCAAATATGCAAAAAAAAAAGGAGGTATACCATTATGATTTAATCATCCATATTCAAAGTTTTTAATTCACAATCTCTTACTCCTACATTTTGTGTTTTTTTTTTACTTTTTTAAGGAACTGGCTGAACTGTTGGACGAGGAGAAGCTTAGTGGAGTTCCTGTGCTGATCTTTGCTAACAAACAGGATTTACTGACAGCTGCACCTGCCTCAGAAATTGCTGAGGGTCTAAACCTGCACACAATCCGGGACAGAGTCTGGCAGATTCAGTCGTGTTCAGCACTCACAGGAGAAGGAGTACAAGTATGTGCGATGGCTTTGATGAATGGGTATCTAGCAAGTGCAGGTCTAATGATGCCCCCCCTCATCTGAAATGGAAGTGTGTGTGTGTTTTGTAAATTATACAAATCCCAGGATTTTGGAAACCACTGTGGCTAAATGACCTGTGCCTAACTTTTTGAGTCTTGGGGTTGGTAGTGGGGACACATATTCCGCTGGGATGTGTGAAGGTTTTTGTCAGGCATTCCTGGACAATTAATAGTGCAGCTCTAGCCTAAAATGACCTAAATTGATCCCCACATTCCCTTCCCTCGGTTTGACAGCTGTGGTCTTTGGTGTTTGTCTACATCCAGTGCCGCAATTCTCATTCTCCTGACAGCACTTGCTCATTACAGCCCCATGGATTACACAAATGTCTCCCTTCCTCACCAGTTTTGGGACACAAGCCCATAGAAGTATATGGGGCTGTAGTGCAGAGGTGTGATCAGGAGAATGAGACACATGGCGCTGGATGCAAACAGATTCCGTCAGCCATAACCCTATGATTGGATTGTTGTAAATATGCGTCTTTGGAAGGGGGGGAAGGTGGGTTAGGTTAAGACAAAGGGGAGAAGGTATAAATGCATTTTGTCTTCAACACTTTTGATACTTGTATTTTAGACTTTGTATTTAGATGTCTGACAAATATTGTTCCTAAACTGTTACCATTACTTCCTCTGATTTTCTCTGCACACAGCTTCTCACAGTGTGCATTAGAAGTAAGTCTGATAGAACCTGCCTGAAGGATTGCCTGCATCATCTAGGCACAGCATCACTTGTGGGCTTTACCTGGGGAAATGTACATGCAAATACAGTAATGCAGTCAATACTTGCAGGGATGGACTGGCCATTGAGACTACAGGGAGTTTCCCGGTGGGCCGATGGCTCAGTGGGCCAGCTTCAGTGACAGCGGACCGCCGCCCCCCTCTGCTCCCCTGTCTCTCTCTTTCTGCAGTGCTCACCTCCTCTCCCTCCCCACAGCGATCACCTGGGGGGAAAAAGGGGCAGGGGGAGGACCAGAGGAGCAGGGGGGATGACAGAGGAGCATGGGGGAGGGGACAGACAGCTGACTCAACAGCTATGACCTGGGAGTTTCTCACTTCTGCCTAATCTTGTCCCAAAAGGGGGGGCACCGAACTGATTCTTTGCCCCGGGGGAAATAATATCTAGCTTCCCCACTGGTACTGCCTATAAGAGTACCAGTACCAGCCGTTCTACTCTAATAAAGTAGAATGGCTAGTGAAGGGGGAGAGGGGGGTTAAGTGGCCGTGGGGGGGGGGATGCCGGAGTTGTCCGGCCGCCATGGGAGAGACCTGCCAAAGTGGGCCAGTCTGGATGAAGTCCAGGGCCTAATTTCTGTCCCAGTCCAACCCTGAATACTTGCATTACTCCAGACTGGACACCCACCCTTGAAGGCATTTTTATATTTATAACTCCTTCCAAGAGCAAGTTCACTGCTTGTATCAGGACTGAGGGCTTTTGGGATGAGCACTGAGGCAGGGTGTTGCCCTGCCTCAGTGAAAGCAGTGATATTAAAGTGGAACGCCAGGCTCTATCTACGCTTAAATCTGCTCCAACCCCCTCTTCTTGTAACACCTATACCAACTACCACCCAAAAACACTTGAAGATTATATAGTTATAGCCTAGAATTTCACTTTAAGGTAATTTTTTCTAAATGATTGGGTCTGGGAGATGGAGTCCAGAGAAGACCACCATGGAAGAAGGAAGCAGGAGAAGCAAAGTCCGATTTCTTGAAGCCATATATAGATCAAAGTTTGGTCAGTTCAGCAGGAACCAGCTGAGATTTGATCCATGTAAGGGGCAGACTGATTGTAAATAACCCCCCCAGGGGAAGAATACAATGGCGCTGGGGGAGGGTTTACCCCCATCAACATTGACTGTGTTGATGGGAGAATTGTGTGTGATAGAAGGAAAGAAAAATGGGCTACCTTAACCCTCCAAATATGACACTTGAGTTTGACCTACTACACTTGGTAATCAGCAGTGTTGCTCATCTTACTTTAAAAAAGTAATTAGTTACAGTTACAAATTACTTCTCCGAAAAAGTAATTGCGTTAGTGACTCAGTTACTACATTGAAAAAGTAATTAGTTACTCAGCAAAGTAACTGAATTTTTTTTTTTAATATTCTACAATGCTTTGTTGAGAAGCAGGTGACGGGCGCTTGCCAGGGAGCAGTGAGTTAATACTCCAAGACAAAAGAATGCCAGATCCTTGAGAGAAGAAAACCGGAAACAAATGGTGATCTTGTGTATATCCCAGCCTAGGTGCATCCGTCCCACCATGTATGTGCAGCTAATATCTTTGTTGTCTGATGAAGAGATGAAATCACTGACCAAAAATAACCTGCTGATCATTGGTCTTTATAGGTGTCCTGCACTTACCATGTTGACCACTAGATGTCGCTGTGTACACTGTGTTGTATAGGGAATGTTTGTTCTGTGGAACATTTTGTTCCGGCCATGTGTTCCCCGGATCATTGATTAGGTTGCGCACACAGTGTGTGTGATCGATGTTAGTTGTTCCCCGGTGATCCAGGGCTTCTTGCGATTGGGAGTTTTCAGACCGCTGTGACAGGCCATCACAGCGGTCACATGATTCTAAAGTGGAGTTCCACCCATATTTATGTTCACAGCGCCGGGAGAAGCAATTACTCTGCTGTCATCTAGTGGCGGTAGATGTAATTGCAGTAATGCCGCCCAAGTAATGGGAACTGCGTTAATGTGAGGGGAAGAGTAATCAGGTAGATTACTCGTTACCCTCAAAAGGGGCTGCGTTAGGTAACTGCGTTTATTGTAACTCCGTTACTTACAACACTGGTAATCAGCACTCGGTAATGGCACCGATTAGCAACCCTCCTGCTGGTGGCATGGGGCTGTTACTCAGCAAAGCCAGCAAAGAGCTGGTAGTCAATACACGGACATAAATCTGCCTGTACACACCAGGGGATGTTTGGTATGCAATAAACTTGCAAGGTGGGCTTTCATAGTTGTCAGTTATGGTTTGTTTATCTTGCTGGAGAGCTTGGGGAAAAGAACCGAGAATTGGCTAATCGCGGAGAATAGCAGTGGCCCTGGCCAAGTATGGACCTACCGACATGAACTGGTCACCCAATCAAGGAATCTGTTTCTTTTCCTGTTTCGGTAGCTGTAAATGCTGTGAAGGGGGGGGTGAAAATGTGGGGGCTCTAGATAACAGATCAGTTTGTTTGCAACATATTTAAGTGTTGTCCTTGATTGTCAAGGTGATCATGTGATCTGGAATGGCACCATTTGAATCTTATACCAGACAGGTCCATGTGAGGGAGCTTGGATTTAAGGACGGCCTATGTTCCCAGCAGGTGGTTGAAGTGGATTGTAAATGTATTATCTTTAAACAAACATGTCGTACTGGTTTTGCACAGAACCCCGATTCTCCCCCACCGGTGCTTCTGGATCCTTCCCCCTTCGGAGTGCCTCCATAGCAAGCCACTTGCAATGGGGCACTCATGCAAGCTCAATACTGAGCTGGGCTCTGTGTGTCCATTGACACACAGTGGGGTTAATTTACTAAAGGCAAATAGACTGTGCTCTTTTCAAAGTACAGTTTCACTCTGCAAGAGCAGTTGCTCCAAAGCTTAGTGAATGAGCAGAAGCTCTGCTGACTTCTATCATCCAATCATGTGCAAGCAAAAATGCATTGTTTCCTATTTTTCTTGCACGTGATTGGGTATTCTTTGCAAAGTGGAGCTTTACCTCATTTTATTAAGCTCTGCAGCAACTGACTGTACACTGGAAGAAAACCATTTTTTAGTACCACTTTAACTGTCTGCCGACAAAGGTGTTCAATAATGATTATGAACTCTTTTGTACTGCAATATTTGGACAGGCCCTTGCAGTATCCAATAATCAAGCTAATAAGTATTCGGATTTTGCTTGTTGTAGATAACACTAAACGGGTAAAGACTGAGTCATATGAAATCATAATTTCAGTATTAGGCCGGGTTCACAATGGTCCAACATTGTGAGCTTATGTTGCATGACGTGTGAAAATCAATGTTTCCCTATGAGAGCCGTCTTAACTGGTCCGACACAAATCGGTCCGACTTTGAAAATGCTCCCTGTACTACTTTGATCCTACTTCAGCCCATTGAATATCTTTGAAGTTGGACCAAAGTAGGATCCTTGTCCTTACCATCCGACTTTGGACATCCGACATGTGATTACAGCAGCAGTAAAATGAATTTATCTCACTCTGGGATTGTTTTGATTGGTCAAAGAATAAGTCAGACTATCACAAAGTCGGATCAATGTAGTATCCTGTTCATGAAAGTCAAATGGATGTCGGGTCAATGTAGGACTGATGTCGCAGAGCAAAGTAGAATGAAAGTTGTATGACTGTCGTGTTGTATCAGTGTGAACCCAGTCTTGCACATTAGCATAATGGATCATGCGGTGCCTTTACAGACAAAAAAAGAAAGGTAGGGATACTATTTACAAAATGAAATATTGTCCTGTCTTCGGATCACAGTTGTGTGCTTAAACCTAAAATAATATGGATCTGATGTCAAGAATATTGTGCTGATCTATTTCAGTGTCAACAGTGAAAATGCAGCTTAAGTTTATTATGTGGTCAACCATTTATTTTGGTACCTATACAGATTGACATATCAGATGCCAAATGTACTTTGCCAACCGGTGTCCTGTGGCAAGAAGATAATATGTACTTGGCGACATCTATTTAAAAAAAAAAAAAAGTTTCCCCTTAAATCACATTTTATTTAGGATTTTTTTCTACATTTACATAACACAGAAACAAACCACCGCTCAAAAAACGCTGGAAAAATACAAAAGGAGCGACCATACCAATAAAGGAAGAAAGCAGAATCAAAAAGTATAAAGTACCTTGGACCTAAGCTGGTGCATTTTTGGAATCGGACATGACAAGAAGGAAAATGCATGTCTGGCACACATGGGAAACATAGAGACATGGGAAGGGGTAGAGTACACGTATTGTATCTATTCAGATAAAGTGTAAAACTTTTGCACATAATTCCTGAGGAAATGTTTTTTTTTTTATAGGAGGAGCATTTATGAAGTTCTAGTATTCATTCAGAGAGGGTAGGTGGGCGACGCAAGGTCCATTTAAGTAAAGCGCAAGAAACAGTAATCACTAAATTGGAATCCATTAGGGATAAATAAACATAGCCTAGCAGGCATGCAAGGGGTTCACCTGGTAGGTTAATTCCCAATATGCCATTTAGCATAGCAACAACCCCAGCCCAATACTTCCTTAACTTGGGGCATGGTCACAAAAGATGGATAAGGGAGCCGGAGAACTGTACACACCTCTAGCAACAAGGGTTGTTCTGCAGTTTGTTGTGCATAGGACTTTAAAGAACTTTTTCAGACAGACGTGCCAGGGTGCAAACTCTGACCCTCTCCCAACTCTGGAAACCTTGAAGTCTAGAAATATCAAATATTTAGCTAGCCCAGGTTCACACTGGGCTGCGGGAGTGAAGCCGTGCGAGTTCAGCTGAACTCGCGCAATTTCACTCCCGCTGGCAGTCCCGATTTCGGTCGTGATTTCAGAGACATCTGTGCAGGTTTCTGCACAGATGTCAATGTAAATCATGGCCCGAAATCGCAAAAAGTAGTACAGGAACGACTTTTTAAAATCGGTGCAGCGCCGCAGATGCGGCGTCGCACCGATTAGGATGGTGCCATTGCTGGCAAATGTCGCCGATTTGAGATGCGATTTGAGATGTCAAAACGCATCTCAAATCGTACCAGTGTGAACCAGGCCTTAACCTTACTAGAAGTTTGACAGTGTCTCACACTTTGCCCATTAGTAAAATGGTGAGCCTGCACTACATTAAGCATTTCAAGAGCACAGAGTGGGTGTCGGCAGTGAAAAAAAAGATGAATAGTCAAAATGAGGGGCTAGAGGGGCTAGAGAAAGGCTCACAGTCCCAACCAGATAAACGCTGTAACTGTGCTGCAATAAAATAGATCCAGCCAACCCTCCTGCACTTTTAGAATATTGCAACAATTCTTATTTGACCATGGGGGACTTTTGTTCTCCATATCAAATCTAGAAATATGGCATTGACTTTTATGAAGATGGTTTCCCTTGTACCTTATCTCAGGATGTATTGCTTGGTGATCTTGAAATGGGTCGAAGGCTGGGTTCACACATATGCGAATTGAATGCGGGTTTCCCTGCATCCAATTTGCATGAAGGGCAAGTGTGACCGGCTCTCAATGGAGCCGGTTCACACATGTCTGGAGCGTCCTCGGTCTGGATTGATAAAGGGGTCTGGTTCATGTGTGACTTCAGGCTAAAATTCGGACCTCAATCGCACCAGCCACAAACCTTGGGCCCCACATGTGGGATAGTTTTAGTCAAAATTTCAATGAGATCAGGTTACAAATTGTGATCGCCCTAAATCTTACAGCTTTTAGTTAAAACAAATGCGTTTGCATTTGGTACAGACCTGTGTATCTGGGATCTGAGCTATTGTATTTTGGCATATCACCTGTTTGCATTTCACCTCCTGCAACCACTTGCAGTATCCAACAAGAGTGAGTAAACCCTTCACATTTTTGTAAATATTTTATATCTTTTCATGTGACAACACTTTGCTATAATGTGAAGAAGTGTACAGCTTGTATAACGGTGTACATTTGCTGTCCCCTCTAAACACAGCCACTAAACCACTGGCAACAAGAGTGAGTATACTCATAAGTGAAAATTTCCTAATTGGGCCCAATTGGCAGTTTTCCCAGTGCCATGTGACTGTGTTACAAGGACTCGGGTGTGTTAAATTTGGTGTTATCGCTCTCACTCTCTCATACTGGTCACTGGAAGCTCAACATGGCACTTCATGGCAAAGAACTCTGAGGATCTAAAAGAAAGAATTGTTGCTTTACATAAAGATGGCCTAGGCCAGTGATGGTGAACCTTGGCACCCCAGATGTTTTGGAACTACATTTCCCATGATGCTCATGCCCTTTGCAGTGTAGCGGAACATCATGGGAAATGTAGTTCTAAAACATCTGGGGTGCCAAGGTTCACCATCACTGGCCTAGGCTAGTTTTCGACAGGACACCGGCACTGGGGAACTACAGTTCAATGAGGGAACCATGAATGCCAACACGTACTGTGACATACTGAAGCAGAGCATGATCCCCTCCCTTCAGAGACTGGGCCGCAGGGTAGTATTCCAACATGAGAACGACACCAAACACACCTCCAAGACTACCACTGCCTTGTTAAAGAAGCTCAGGGTAAAGGTGATGGACTGACCAAGCATGTCTCCAGACCTAAACCCTATTGAGCATCTGTGGGGCATCCTCAAATGAAAGGTTTGGCCCCAATTTGGACATATTCACTTAGGGGTGTACTCACCTTTTTGTTGCCAGTGGTTTAGACATTATTGGCGATAAGTTGAGTTATTTTGAGGGGACAGAAAATGTACACCGTTATACAAGATGTACACTCACTACTTTACATTGTAGCAAAGTGTCCTCTCTTCAGTGTTGTCACATGAAAAGATATAATAAAATATTTACAAAAATGTGAGACGTGTACTCCCTTCTGTGAGATGCTGTATTTGGTTGGGACTATTGGCCCAAACAAATGTTTTATTTATTGCAGATGCAAAGAAACTGTATTCTATAGATGGCTACCCATAAATGCTTAGTTGTGTCATCTAAGATTGACTTTACACCAGAAAACTTGACTATGATGACTATAGTGGCCATCTCCTCTTTAGCCTCATTGTGCGCTCTTCTCTTGAGCTTCTCCTTCTCTGTAGCCTTCCCAGCATCTGGCATTCTAGTATCCCCCCTGGGCTCTGGTGATCTGTGTGTCACCGTCTTACTGCAGTTTCCTGTTTTTCTGACTCTTCTCAGCCTCAAGGATGCAATTTTTTTCCCCGATGTCCCTCTGAAGATATCCTGCCTCCTCCCTCTATTATATGCTTATTTCTAATACAGTCTTGGTGAATATGTGTATATATTGTCATCGTCCCCTGCACCTTCTCTCATCCAGCAGTTCCCATTTTCACATTTTTGATCCCCGATCCCTTCATTCTGTTCCTTGAACTGCCTCTGACTTTAGCTGGCTCCACAGCTGTCTCTGCGTGTCTCTTCCCCCCCCCCCCCCCCCTCCCTTTCTCCCCCAACCTCCCTCATCTCCCCCTTCCCGTTTTCACACACAGTCTGTCTTTGAGCTCCAAATAGGTTTACCATATTGATAAAGGGTTGTGATGAAAAATATATACAGCTCGGCATTTTAATCACTGCTCTCTGGCACTATGCATTTTTCATAAGCGTCCTCTGTTTTAAAGTAGCAATATTATAATAGAGACTGTGCTGCGCTCTCTATTCCAGCTATGACTACAGACCTCTTATTGGCCCCAGTGGGCAGCTGGAAGATGCAGCAGTGCTGATTGTTGCTGTAATAAGGATATCTGGGGAATCAGCCCTGAGGCCCATCACTTGCAGCCATCTGACCATCCTTAGCAGATATTTGCTTATTGCAAACAGTTTTACATTGAAAAGGTATTTGCTGACAAGTCGCGGCCGTGCATTAACCAATTGTAGCTAGTAATAATTTGGAGGGGGTCTTAAAGCTAGCAAGACAATGGCAGCAAGGCTTGTTATGTCTGTGCTTGGAATAGATGACGCTTTTTATAATCTGCTGCAGGCAAAGAGAATTTTATAGGAGATTTAAACAAAGTTTTATTTTTTTTCTTAAGGTCAGAACTAGAAAAGTGTGTGTGTGTGTGTATTATAATACAGGATTTATATAGCACTAACAGTTTGTGCAGCGCTTTACAACATGAGGGCAGACAGTAGTTACAATACATTTCAATACAGGAGGGATCTAAGGACTGCTCCTTTAGAGCTTACAATCGAAGATGTATGTATGTAGATATTTTTTATTATATACTCAGGGATGGACTGGCCATTGGGACTACAGGGAGTTTCCCGGTGGGCCGATGGCTCAGTGGGCCAGCTTCAGTGACAGCGGACCGTCGCCCCCCTCCGCTCCTCTCTCTCTCCCTTCCCGCAGTGCTCACCTCCTCTTCCTCCCTGCAGCACTCACCTGGGGGGGAACAGAGAAGCAGGGGAGGACCAGAGGAGCAGGGGGGGCGACAGAGGAGCATGGGGGAGGGGACAGACAGCTGTCTCAACAGATATGGCCTGGGAGTTTCTCACTTCTGCCTAATCTTGTCCCATAAGGGGGGCACTGAACTGATTCTTTGCCCCGGGTGAAATAATGTCTAGCTTCCCCACTGGTACTGCCTATAAGAGTACCAGTACCAGCCATTCTACTCTAATAAAGTAGAATGGCTAGTGGCTAGTGAAGGGGGAGAGGGGGCTTGGGTGGCCGGGGGGGGGGGGGGTGCGGGAGTTGTCTGGCTGCCATGGGAGAGACCTGTCAAAGTGGGCCAGTCTGGATGAAGTCCAGGGCCAAATTTTTGTCCCAGTCCAGCCCTGTATATACTACTACTACTACTACTACTAAATATATACATACATCTTCGATTGTAAGCTCTAAAGGAGCAGTCCTTTTGATCCCTCCTGTATTGTACGGTTGGCGCTATATAAATCCTGTATAATAATAATATAATTTTATTATTAATAAAACTTTATTTTATTTTTTACACATTTTTTAGATTTCTTTTTTTTTCATAATTTGTATTTCTAGCAGGTGGAGGTTCAGGCTTCTATTGAGGTTTTTCAGACTGTTCCTTTGTTTTTTCTTGATTTAAAGCCAACGATGGACAGTTCAAATCTCCACTGATTCAGCAGGGACCGGCCAAGATTCCAACTATCTATGGGCAGGCAGATTGTACGCAAGTGGACGCAACGATCTTGATACAATTAGCAGTTCAGACTTTTATATGCAATCATTGCCAGGAGCTATAGCAATAATCAATGTGTTCTCCCTGCAGGGACAGCTTCCCATGCCCTCTACCACTGAGAGAACACAATGGCTGCATGAGAGCCAGTGTTGATGGGAGGATCAAGAGAACTTCTTTCCTGCAACCCGTGGTTGCGGGAAAGAAACTTGCATCATCTATGGCCTGACTAAGACCTAATTAAAGGTTTCAATAGTGCTGAAATTTGTCTGGTTCTGGACTGTGCTAAGGACTACCCAATTGTAAGGAATTGTGAAACCATCTTTGCCGATTTCAAGATCATAGGCTTGATTTACTGAAGTAGAGGCTATTCTCTATGCAAAGTAAATGTTGCTAATTAAGGCAAACCTGTGTTTTCTTAAAAAATTAATATGCAAGGGAAATAAAAAATAAATTGCTAGTGCGATTGGCTTGCTGAAGTCAACACGGCTTCATCTTATTCACCAAGCTCAGAGAATAGTATTTGTTCCTTTAGTAAAGCAAACCCTATGCTTTTCCATATCTGTGTCACCGCTTGCCTAAAGACTGAGCACAAAATTAATGTAAGCCCAATCGCTAAAATCTCATACGTTTTAACACTTTACCAATATTAAAATGTAAAATCCCTTTTTTGGATATTTAAATGGGCAGCTTTCATTAACCACTTCAGCCCCAGAAGGATTTACCCCCTTCCTGACCAAGCCCTTTTTTGCGATTCGGCACTGCGTCGCTTTAACTGACAGTTGCGTGATCATGCGATGTTGTACCCAAACAAAATTGCTATAAACAAAAAGTTAAAAAAATAAGCAATATTTATAATATTCTATCTATCTTCCTCTGTTTAGGCCAAAATGTATTCTTGTATATATTTTTGATTAAAAAAACAACCCAATAAGCGTATATTGTTTGGTTTGTGCGAGTTATAGTGTCTATAAAATAGGGGATAGATTTACAGGATTTTTTTTTCTTTCAAATATTTTATTTGTTTAAAATAGACTTAAATGGAATTCAAAAATCTCACAGGGCATTATACGAGCCTACAATCTCGCAGAAAAGTAAAGCTGTGGTATGGTGGTGAGGGTAAAGAATCCTTTTACTGCATTCTCGGCTGAGCACTCATACTGCTAGATTGCCTGTTCCTGGATACCGGTGAGACACTCCCGACACCCCAAATGGGAACATACTGTGCCCGAAAAGCCACGCCCGAGTCCCTGGAGTGTGATTTATGGCATTTTTATTATGATTGTCTAATTGGTAGTAATGGCAGCGATCTGCGATTTTTATAGTGACTGCGACGTTGCGTTTGATACGTTTTTGGGACTATTTATAGAGCGATCAGTGCTATAAAAATGCACTGATTACAGTATAAATGTCAATGGCAGGGAAGGGATTAACACAAGGGGTTATGTGTGCGTTCCCTCACTGTGTTCTAACTGTGTAAGGATGGGACTAACTAGGAGAGATGACAGATCGCTGTTTCCAATTGGTAGAAACACACAATCTGTCTTCTCTCCTCTGACAGCCTAGGTATGTGTGTGTTTACACACACAAACCCCCGTGCTGCTGCTCCTGCACGGGATCGCACCGGTCACACGCATCGGGCCCTCTGGCGGCTCTTAAAGGGGCGATGTACCCCTACATGATTTTGCGCAGCCATGCCACTTTGCTGACGAAGTTTTGGCTTGAGCCACTCGGCAAGTGGTTATAATAATCATTAGTGACCTTGAGAAATGTCATGCAGCTGTCCCTGTAGTGCATGTATGTAGCCAGAAAGTGAGGAGGAGATACTTTGATGAATGAAAGGATGAAAAAATAAAAAAAGAAGATGGAAAGTAGTAAAAAAAAAAAATATGGAAATTGTTTACAATGTGCAGTGTTTACTTAAATTTTTAATTGACACAGTTTAGGTTGGTTGTTCTTCAATGGATTGTCACAGTAGTATTTTTTACAGATGTCAATTGCTATCTGTTTATTTCCATTGGAAGAAGAACCTACACATCATTGGAGGATCCAGGATCACACAGGCATATTGAAAAATGTCTGCATTTCTTGAAAGATTGTCTGCTGTTGCTAAAATGTAATATCGCTTGAGTCGAGTAAACAAAATCAGTGTCAGTGTCAATAGGCCGATCTCTTATGATGCATCCTTATATCTAAGAGACCAGCCATAGAGGAATACATCTCATAATGCCACAGCAGTCATTGCAGAACTACACAACTTTACATTTTCTGTGTGTGTGTGTGTGTTAGTAATGTAATAAAGGATAAATTGCAATAGTGGGCTCAAAAAACTTCCATCATCCCCAGACTTGTGAGCAAAAAACACAAAAGCGTTTGACCAGACCAAATAGTTTTAGAGCCACCTTCTAAACTTAAAAGGACTTAATGAATGTGACCCCATCCATTTATATTTACTTTTCTTTGCATGCTTTCTTGGACATCCAAGGCCATAAAATAAGTCATAGATACCATGCTACTTACCTTACAAGATGCATCTTTTGTGTTTTTAGATTCCCCCCCCAACTCAAACATTATTGTCGCATACCAATGTTGGTAAACATCTTTACATTGTACATTTACTTAATAATTCTTTCTCTAAGAGCCGGTTCGCACTGGGGCGGCACGACTTCGGGGGCGACTCCGAAAGGCATCCTGAAGGCGACTTGCAAAATGACTTTTGTATAGAAGTCAATGCCCCCGAAGTCGTATAAGAACCTTTTTCTAAGTCAAAGTGACTTGCATCGCTCCTATTAGAACAGTTCTATTGAATAGAATGCGATGCGACTTGTCAGGCGGCTGAGTCGCCTGACGAGTCGCCCCAGTGTGAACCGGCTCTAAAAGGTAATTTACAATCTTTACAATTTTCTAAATAGCATATAATAGAGATTGGCTTGATGTAAATACTTTTATAAAATGTGTTATTCTTTTATAAACACTGTTATTGTGTATAGTATGTAATTGCATACAGTCATAGGTGTGCACAGTCTATTGCATTAGGGTGTGCACCCCAAAGCTTAAACGCACACTACTGATCACTCACAATGTTCATTCAGAAAGGGAAGAGGATGGTCAATTACATATTTACCTGCCCCTTCTTCCACTCATCCTAAAACATCCTTGCAGCAACAGCTGTCGGATGAGGAGGGAAGCTGTTAGCACTTTAGGGGGGAAGAGGGGAGCCAGGGTAGTAGGGGGAATCTGTACGCACGCCTATGCATACAGTATGTACACTGGGGCAGCCATTTTTTTGTCATTACCTATGCAGGCTCTGATTCCTGATTTGTAGTACTACACCAAGGCTGTAGTTTACTACATCCTCTCACAATGCACATGCTAAACAATGCATTCTGTGTGGCTGACTTGAGAGCGACGCAGAACCAAAACCCCCTCTAGTAGCCAATTTTCAACAGATCTCCACTCCCCTTCTTTTACTTTCTAAAAAATATTGCTTTCTTACTCGCCCCCTCTTTTTTCAAGATTTTTTTTTTTTTTTTTTAATGGCTGGCCCTGGTTTTCACGCGTAGGCAAGAATAACGTAGCTGTGCTGCCTGCACCCTCCTGTGTTACTCATGTCATGGATCACAGGAGGCTTTGGGGCCCATCTAACACGCATTGCACGTGTGCTGTGGTGCATCAAGGGACCGGAAGCGAGAACTAGAAAGAGACAGCTGAGTATCGATGTACACACAGTATGGTGGCATGGGACCCAGTTTACAGTGGATTACCGCAGACAGTGCTGGATGTATGAGCATCCAGCAAATTTAGCAGACAATGAGAAAGGGTGATGGGAAAACAAATTTAGAAAGGGATGTAAAGTCCCTCTTTGATGGAAAAGCAGAAATATGGACGAGCAAGCTTGTAAAAAATGCAAGTCCAATTAAAAGTGTCCTTTAAAGTATAACTAGACCCTCAATAATGAATCAGTACTAGTAAAGGATTTTCCATTAACCACTTAAGGACCGCCTACTGCACATTTACGTCGGGAGAATGGCACGGCTGGGCACATCAACGTATATATACGTTGATTTTAGTACCCAGCCACGGTCCCGATCGCCGCTGCAGTGCGGCGATCCGTCCCTGGAGCGGAAGAACGGAGAGAGCCGTGTGTAAACACGGCTTCCCCGTGCTTCTCTGTGGCCGCAGCATCGATCGCGTCATCCCTGTAATAGGGGGACGTGATCGATGACATCACACCTACAGCCACACCCCCCTACAGTTGTAAACACAGTCACAGCGAAAGATACAGCGCCACCTGTGGTTAACTCCCAAACTGCAACTGTCATTTCCACAGTAAACAATGCAATTTAAATTGTTTACTGTAAATGTCCCAAAAATGTGTCAAAATTGTACGAAGTGTCCGCCATATTGTCGCAGTCACGAAAACAATCGCTGTTTGCCGCTATTAGTAGTAAAAAAAAAAAAAAATTAATAAAAATGCAATAAAACTATCTCTTATTTTGTAAACGCTATAAATTTTGCGAAAACCAACCGATAAACGCTTATTGCGATTTTTTTTTTTTTTATTTATTTTTTTACCAAAAATACGTAGAAGAATACCAATCGGCCTAAACTGAGGAAAAAAATTGTTTTTTTATATATTTTTGGGGGATATTTATTATATAGGTAATTGGGTGGAAAATCTCGCGCCAAAGTGGGGGAGGGGTGATAAAAATATTAAAAAAGCTGCTCCCTGGATAAATCAAATAAATTGAAATATAGTAATTGTATGCATGGAATAGGGGCGCTAGAAAGTGAAATGAAATAAATAGGTGAATAAATGCTACCTATCCCAATAGAACATAAATCCTGAATTACAAATATTAACATATATTGTGCAAGGTGCATATAAATTCAATAATAATGACAACGCCTGCAGCGAAACAGGTGTGCAATGAATGAGTGAATAAAATAAGACAATATACAATACACGGTGAAATATATAGTGACCATGAATAATATAAAAGTGCTCCGTGCTCAAAAAAGTCCTTGTGGTAGGTTCCACCTTCACCAATGGGACACCTCAAGTGGGGATGGATGGCTCCTTACCAAATGAAGTTGACCTAAACTAAGGTCAAAAGAGCTTGGGTAACACCACCTTGCGTATGAGGGATTCCAATGAAGTTGAACGGATAATGCAGATGTCATAAAAAAGGAGAAAGAACAGCTCCCATAGTGTAAAACTGTTTAATGAAAATATAAAAACAGATACACAGTGCCAAGTGGCCCCTTACTTGAATGAGTGCCCGTATCCCGGCACTGAGGCTGTAAGCTTGTGTGTATGGAGAGAGAAACGAAGCCCGGCGTGCGTTCCACTGCTGTGCGCGAGGAAACCAGATAACCGGAAGTAGGTAATCAATGCGTGCCCAGGTACCGCCTCGACATATGTTTCGATATGATCGTCATCAGGATCGCTTCCTGATGACGATCATATCGAAACATATGTCGAGGCGGTACCTGGGCACGCATTGATTACCTACTTCCGGTTATCTGGTTTCCTCGCGCACAGCAGTGGAACGCACGCCGGGCTTCGTTTCTCTCTCCATACACACAAGCTTACAGCCTCAGTGCCGGGATACGGGCACTCATTCAAGTAAGGGGCCACTTGGCACTGTGTATCTGTTTTTATATTTTCATTAAACAGTTTTACACTATGGGAGCTGTTCTTTCTCCTTTTTTATGACATCTGCATTATCCGTTCAACTTCATTGGAATCCCTCATACGCAAGGTGGTGTTACCCAAGCTCTTTTGACCTTAGTTTAGGTCAACTTCATTTGGTAAGGAGCCATCCATCCCCACTTGAGGTGTCCCATTGGTGAAGGTGGAACCTACCACAAGGACTTTTTTGAGCACGGAGCACTTTTATATTATTCATGGTCACTATATATTTCACCGTGTATTGTATATTGTCTTATTTTATTCACTCATTCATTGCACACCTGTTTCGCTGCAGGCGTTGTCATTATTATTGAATTTATATGCACCTTGCACAATATATGTTAATATTTGTAATTCAGGATTTATGTTCTATTGGGATAGGTAGCATTTATTCACCTATTTATTTCATTTCACTTTCTAGCGCCACTATTCCATGCATACGGATATTTATTATAGCAAAAAGTAAAAAATATTGCATTTTTTTTAAAATTGTCGCTCTATTTTTGTTTATAGCGCAAAAAATAAAAACCGCAGAGGTGATCAAATACCACCAAAAGAAAGCTCTATTTGTGGGGAAAAAAGGACGCCAATTTTGTTTGGGAGCCACGTCGCACGACCGCGCAATTGTCAGTTAAAACGACGCAGTGCCGAATCGCAAAAAGGGGCAAGGTCCTTTTACCTGCATTTTGGTCCGGGTCTTAAGTGGTTAATGGAACCATCTGACTTACAATTCTAAGCTTCCTCTTTTGCTCTTTAAAGTATGGCACAGAGGTGTATTTTATTAACTCCATGTTCGTACACAAGCAGCATAGCCATATAACAAAGCTGTGGGCACAGGATTACATGACCTTGTGCCACGGCTGTTGATGATGGGGTTTTGGGTGGTGCTGGGGGGTGAAGTCCTCTCCTGTGGACACCCCCAACTATAAAATAACAAACGGCCTGCTGACACACTGCACATCACCACATCTGTGTACAAGTGCACCTCATGAGTGATTTGTATCTAGTGTGACAATGCTGCTCCTGCTTGGGGAGACCTAGTGGCAGTACAGATTGTACTTGGCAGAACTACCAGCTTGAAATAAACAAAAATGAGAGGCAAGATATCTAAAACCAGCACCATAGATGTATGGAAACAAGTGCATGGAAAGGCAATGTTTTGTGGCTTTAAAGTTTAGATATACTAAACCGCCTAAGGACCGCCCCACGTACATATACTGCGGCAGGGCGACCCTTGAGAGCAAAATAGCATACCTGTATGATTTCTTCTTGATCTGGGGCACTCCCGCTGTGATTGGACACAACAGGAACTAATCAGCAGGTCAGGCAGACCCAATGATCCTTTTGATGGAGGCAAACCGCCGTTCTGTCTCCAATGTAAACAAGGCAGACCGCCGTTCTGCCAGAGGAGAAACTGTGTTTCTGCTTAGTTTTTCTTAGTTTTTCTTTAGTCAAAGCACCTCCCTCAGTTAGAAAGCACCCACTAGGCACACATTTAACCCTTTGATTGCCCCCGATGTTAACCCCTTCCCTGCCAGTGTCATTTATACAGTGACAGTTTCTTTTTTATTTTTACCACTGATCACTGTATTGGTGTCGCTGATCCCCCAAAAAGTGACACTCTGTGTCAGATTTGTCATCCGCAATGTTGCAGTCGTGCTAAAAATTGCTGATCTCCGCTATCACTAGTAAAAAATATTAAAACCAATTTAATACAAAGTCCCTAAATCCATCATAGTTTATAGACGCTATAACCAATCAATATACACTTATTGTGATTGATATATATTTTTTTAACAAAAATACAAAGCAGAATACATATTGGCTTAAATTCATGAAGAAACTTGATTGTTACATTTTTTTTTTAATTGGATTTTTTTTTTTGTTGCAAAAAGTAAAAAAAAAAATGTTTTTTTTTATTGTCTTTTTGTTTTATAGCGCAAAAAATTAAAACCGAAGAGGTGATCAAATACCCCCAAAAGACAGCTCTATTTGTGTAAAAAATAAATAAAAAAATACAATTTAATTTGGGTAGAGCGTCGCAAAAACCGTGCAATTGTCAATTAACGCAGTGCAGCATCGCAAAAAATGGCCTGGTCAGGAAGGGGGGTAAAACCTTCTGGCGCTAAAGTAGTTAAAGCTGAGCCGGAATTGGATATACTCTACCCTTGCAGTGGCCTTCCTCCCCGCACAGCAAAGTTTAAGTGCTCATTTAATCGAGGGGTGCAGGGATAAGGTGTACTAGTTGCCCCATCTCTCACTCCATTGTGATTCTCTTCTGCCCTTGGCACCAGGTTATGGGCAGTCCTTCAGCGTCTTCACATACTACTCAGGACAATTAACCCGAGGAGGTGGCAAACTAGCATCCAGGGCCAGAAGTGCTTTAGGATGCAGAAGCGCTGGACTGTTTGCATGGTTGGAGGGCATCCTGCCAGTAAGGGGAACGTATTGCACCTTATCACTGCATCCCTAGACCAAATAAACATTGAATCCTTGCAGTGCATGGTGGAGGTTGTCTAATTTACTGGAGTTCAGCATTAACGTGAACACCGCAATAATAACGCAAAACATGCATTTACAAAAAAAAAAAGCTACCAATTTCCTTTTAAGAATCTGGCTCTGCTGACCTTTTGGGAGGTGTTGCATGCGCTGCGTGTCAAGTAAAATACATTGCAGGCCTATAATGGGGAATGGCTAGCTCTGTGCACTCCATGCATCTACACCATAGCTGCAGATGAGATTCTCGCTTTAATATCTAGTTCTAGAATTCTGCTTTCCACACTTTCACAGCTGCCTCTTCCATCTGACCTCTGTAAATCCATCCTTCCTTCATTGCCAGTGGGGCTGCCACCTCCCTTCCCTGTCCTGCTCCAGTATTCCTATCAGGTTATCTAAGGGAAGCCTGTCTTTGCCAGGCCTCAGTTTCCTCCCTATCATACCCGAATAGTAGGAGACAGCCGCAGAAAATTAACACCATCAATCCCAATTCCTCCCACATGAATCTTCTCCATCTCTGTGTCTCTCGCCCTGGCTGGTTGCTATGGTTTGCTTTTGTAGCTTAGTAACATCAGCTTTATTCGCCACTAGATGGCTGCAGAGAGCGCTCTGGAGAGGCCCATTTCTGCCTGTCATTTGGCTTGCTAGTCTCTTTGCAGTCTTTGCTCCATGAAGTTTAAAGTGTGAGCTTATTCTGCCGTGGTGGCAGCTTCGTTTTCTTTGTGTTCCTCTTTCTTCCTAATAGGCAACACTTTTTACATTTAGAATAGTGATTTCTGGCCATTAAAAATACGAAGCGGGACAAAGCGAAACCACCAAAATGAAATTATCCCGAATTCATTTGCAGGCCGTTTTAAAAGGCCAAACAAAGAATGGAAATTATATCTTAATGTGGATCTGGTTAAAAAAAAAATGCCAGTGTGAAAACACTGCGAAAGTACAAGGACCTTGTGGTGTGTAGGTGTGTGTAGCATATCTTGTTGGTCTTTAAATTTCTCTTTATTCCCCTGTGCCATTTTCTCAGATCCTAGGCACAATCTATCACACAGTGCTTTAAAGCGGGGGTTCACCCTAAAAAAACTATATACCATTAGATCCTGCATACTGCTGACATCTGCAGTATGCTGGTTCCCCCCCCCCACCCCCACTGTACTTACCGTCTTATCGTAGTTTTCACCCGGGTTCCGGGTTCTCTCTCCCCCGGGGAATAGGCGTTCCTCAGATCAGGCGTAGATGATTGACGTGCTGGTAAAGCGCGTCACGCCTTCCGAAAACATCCGAAGTGAGTCTCACGTCGTCTATTTTCGGAAGGTGTGATGTGCTGTACCCGCACATCAATCATCTATGCCTCGTCTTAGGAACGCCTACTCCCCGCGGGAATGAGCTCGGAGCCGAATGAGAACTACGATAAAACGGTAAGTACAGCAAAAAAAAAAACAGCATACTGCAGATGTCAGCAGTATGCTGGATCAGGGTGAACCTCCGCTTTAACTTCTCTCCACGTTTAGAAGTAAACCCTTCTCCCTTGTCCTTTTATCTGTGCAATGGCAGAACCTCACTAAGAAAAATAAAGGCTCTGGTATCTAAAGCCTCGTACACACGATCGGATAGGATTCTAAAGGAAAGGCCCTGGGGGGTAGCTGTTCCTTTACAGCGCATGTGCCGCTGACATCATCGGCTGCATATATAGTATATCTCGCCTAATTGGTGCACGTTTAAGACATATTTACAGTACTTATAGGTAAGCCTTATTATAGGCTTACCTATAGGTATAAGTCAGATTCAAGGTTAAAGTGGTTCTGAAGTCTGAAGGTTTTTTACCTTCATGCTCCTCCTGTTCAACACACCAACCTACCCCCCCTCCCAAATGCTTAAAGTGACAGTAAAGGTTCACTCTAGAAAAATAAATAACATGCATGTCATATTTAACTCCACTGTGCAGTTTGTTTTGCACAGAGTGGCCCAGATCGTTCTCTTCTGGGGTCCCTCTTCGGCTCCCATGGCTCCTCCCCTGAGGGGGTTACCTTGCGGGCACGCTCCTGTGTCATACAGTCAGCGTCAATAGCCACAGAGTGTATGACTCAGCCCCACATCATTGGATTTGATTGACAGCAGCGTAAGCCAGTGGCTGCGCTGCTATCAATCTATCCAATGAAAAAATCGATAAGCAGCAGAGAGAGTGACACGGGATCGTGCTCACTGAAATTCAGGGCTCAGGTTAGTAAAACGGGGGGCCGGACAGTGCAAGGTGGTGTTTTTTCCCCTTAATGCATAGGATGGTACTAGCTATGACTAAGCACTGAAGCTACAGTGCGAAACGTTGGCTTTTGTTCCAATTTTTTTTGCTGTGGCATGTTTATTTTTATGATCGATTTTAAGTAAAAGAACATTTTTGGAGTGCGGCTGTCCAACTTCTCGTATTTTTGCATCACCATTGCATTGACAGCACCCATGGTTTGGTTTCAGTGAGGACGTTCTTTGAAGACTACTGAGCAGTGTTGTAAGTAACGGCATTTAAATAAACGCCATTACGTAACGATTGCCCTCCAAGGGGTAACTAGTAATCTACCTGATTACTATTACCCCATCGGCAGCGCCGTTGCCATTACATTGGCGGCGTTACCGAGTTACATTGAGCGCGCGTGGGGGGGGCAGTCCGGTCAGACTCTCACTCTGTCAGGGCGGGATGGAGCTGGCCTGTGATTGGGTCACAGGCCAGCTCCGGGTCATGTGTCGACGACGTCGTGACGCTGTTGCATGCACGCGCCTGAAGTCTTCCGCCTGCAGTAGTGTAGTGTGACGGGTCGGGAGGGAGTGAGTCTGGCTCACCTCCTCACTGTCACCTCAGCCGCCGACATCTCCCCCGGCCGCCACGGAGGCTCCACTCCACCAACAACGGTCCGGACTCCGGGACACTCACCGCGCCAGCAGTGCACCGACCGACCGTGGCCCTGCGCAGGTGAGGAGCCTAGGCGAGCGCCATCTGATTGGGAGTGGGGGGGCCGGGGGGGACGACAGATGACGGGACACTCCACCGGACCGCTCCACATGCCCAGGCAGGCCCAGCATCATCACACTTCACCTGCCCAGGCAGCAATACTGTACAATATAGATTCAGTGTGCAGTGTGAGTGACACTTCTGCAGTGCACACTGAATCTATATTGTACAGTATTGCTGCCTGGGCAGGTGGAGTGTGATGATATTAATAATTGTACACAGTATTGCATTTGCTGGGCCTGCCATATACTGCACTGTACACTAATGTATAACTAACTGCACTACAAAATTCCTTTACAAATAATGCATATTTTTTAAAATGTTATTAGTAATAACATATTTGTAAAGGAATTTTGTAGTGCAGTTATACAGTATAGTACAGTACAGTATATGGCAGGCCCAGCAAATGCAATACTGTGTACAATTATTAATATCATCATCACACTTCACCTGTCCAGGCAGCAATACTGTACAATATAGATTCAGTGTGCACTGCAGAAGTGTCACTCACACTGCACACTGAATCTATATTGTACAGTATTGCTGCCTGGGCAGGTGGAGTGCGGTGATGATATCTGGAGATACGCCGGCGTAAAGTCTTTGTGGATCCGGGGATCCGGGCCTCTGTCTCTATCATTTAACCACTTAAGACCCGGACCAATACGCTGGTAAATGACCCAAGGTGTTTTCGCGATTCGGCACTGCGTCGCTTTAACAGACAATTGCGCGGTCGTGCGACGTGGCTCCCAAACAAAATTTGCGTCCTTTTCTTCCCACAAATAGAGCTTTCTTTTGGTGGTATTTGATCACCTCTGCGATTTTTATTTTTTGCGCTATATACAAAAATAGAGCGACATTTTTGAAAAAAAAAACACTACTTTTTTTACTTTTTGTTAAAAAAAAATCAAATAAACTAAATTTTAGTCAAACATTTAGGCCAAAATTTATTTAGCCACATGTCTTTAGTAAAAAAAAAAATCGCAATAAAAAAAAATAGCTACCTAGCGGGAACAGCGACACTAATACAGCGATCAGAAAAATGATCGCTTAGTGACGCTGGCAATAGGGAGTGAAAGGGTTAACTAGGGCGGTGATCAGGGGGTTAAAACTTTATTAGGGGGGGTGCATTCAGTGACACTGTGACAGGGGGGTGGGGGGGGGGGGCGATCACAAGGGGTTAATATGCCTATGTGAGTGTGTGTCAGTGTTGTGTTGGTGCACACTTGTGATGTCTTCTCTCATCAGCAGTGCTGGGAAACAGCGCTGCGATGAGAGAATACATCATTTCCTCCTTCCTGTGTAAACACAGGAGGAGGAAGTGACAGGATGGGAGCGCGCTCCCATTGGCTGGGAGCGATCGCGGGGGGGGCGGGTATTCGCCGACATCCGCCCGCTGATCCCGGATCGCTCCCGGAGCCAGGGGGACCCCCGCACGCCGCGGAGGGGGTCCCGATGGGACCCCCGAACCGCACTTAGGCGGGGACGTAAATTTACGCCCTTGTGCCTGTACGTGCCATTCTGTGGCCGTATATGTGCGTGCGGGGGTCCTTAAGTGGTTAAAATACACCTATGATACAAATTATAGACCCTTCATTTGTTTGTGAGTTGGCAAACCTACAAAATCAGGGGATCAAATAATAATTTTCCCCACTGTATCTCCAAAGCTCTAAAACAGAACACTATTATTTATTTTTTTCGTCCAACCCAGCAGGGCTGAACTAAAAAAAACTGATGGCTTCGGAGGAACATCTGTACTACCCAGGATATGTTAGTACAGTACAGTGATCAACACCTGCGCTCTCAGGCATTGGCTGAAAGCGCTGGTCGGGAGCCAGCCGACAGACCTTTTTCGGTTATGCCCCATCGACAGAAGGCGGCTTCTGTGCAACTGGGTGCAGTACACACAGTCCAAATGTCAGCCAGTTTCTGTTGAAGCTGCCAATGCCACCTGACATTTTACTTGTGTGTACTAGGCTTGTGTGTCGTTTCTGTCTGGTGCTTCGTTCCTCTGTTATCCCGACACAAGATACATTTGTGACGGGGGCAGAGAGCTTTGTTTCTGTGAAGGGGGGGTATGTCCCTTTCCTCCTCATCAGCACTCTTATGATTTACAAGAGCTCTAACTGCAGCTCTCCGCCTCCTCTTCTGTGCTCCTCACGGAAGAAGAAGGAATTTTATCACAATTCTGCACTACTTTTGAATGGATGTAAAAAGAGAAGACTGCAGATAAACAAGTACAGCTTATGTAGGAGGATTTGTTTAATCTGTGTATCATCTGAGGCTATTCACTTCACTGGGTAGGGTGAATAGCCTCAGCCTGAGAGGGTTTACAAGCACTTTAAGAGCAGCCTTTCCCAACCGGGGTGCCATCTGAGGTAGTCCCAAAGCAGAGTCATCACCTGTATACTGTAGTATTACTGTAGGTGGAAAAACTGCACCTTTTTCAAGTGGCCCAATTTGTTCTGTTATTCAGGGGGATAAAGTACATGTAGTATTTTGTCTCATATCCCTGTGTCCTCTCTAAGGTAAGCTGTAAGGTCAGAGAGACCCCTTTTACCTCCATGGCCATCTGACAACGCAGTTAGCAAGGAGATGGCTGCTTTGACTTTTGTCCACCTCCAAGCACCTGCCTGAAACATTTTAGCCGACGAGCTTCTACCCCTCTGTATTCCTCATGAGATGCTCATCTGCTTGCAGACAGAGAAAAGTGGCTCTTTGCAAAAAACAACAGTATCCTTGCTGACTGCGTTGTCCAACAGGAGAGATACCCTGTCTGACCTAACAGCCAGCCTTAGACAACATATAGGAAGATGGAACAAAATAAAAAAATTAAGTAAGATGACTGTTAAATGTGTGAGCCACTAAAAAATGCTCAATTTTCCACCTATGCCTGTATAGCTGGATGTGACTATTGGGAGTCCCATGTTGCTTTCATAGGGTACCAACTGTATATCTGCTGTACGTTTTTTCACTGCTTTTCTTTTGTTCTGCCTTGCTAAGTATATTGTCGCCTTCTTGCTTTTACTAATCCACATGGCTTCTTGTGCAGCTGTCTCTACTTTATAAATGCTTAAAGCTTATACTGCCCAATTGATTTTTTTTTTTCCTCTACCCACCTCCCTTTTATTCCCTTTTGTGTTTTAAGTCTTTATTATCTTCTTGCCTGCCACTCCTTCGAGATATAGATTATATATATATATATATATATATATATATATATATATATATATATATATATATATTCTATCTATATCTATATATTGCACACAATTTATTATGTCACCGTTTAGAGACTGGGTGGAGTCCCCGTCCCCCGTCCCCCCCCCAGAGAAGGCTAAAAGGAAATTCTATCGCACAAGAGACAGAAAAGATTTTTTTTAAATGGATAAATAAATCCTGCGCTTAGGAGAAAATGTGTACGCTAAAGGCTGCTTCCCCCCTAAAAACAATCCCCCTAGGAGGATGGGAAAAAGTGAAAAAAGTGTGGGAAGGGGGTAATGGTGCTGCCTACCCCTGTGTACCCCTAAGAATAGGTAGGGGAATGGACTCCTAATAAGGGGTCCTATAGTGAACTGTTAATAGGTGAACTAATACAATGTTCAATGTGCAAAAAATAACATAAATAAATATGATGATGATAGGATTTATATGTATATCTATACCAACTCTGCTGTAGGTATGTGCAATATTATAACACACTTCCAATACCCATATTATAGTGCCAAAAACCTTAATAACCATAGGTAAAATGTTGCACACCCAGTGAAGTGTCAGATACACCCTATGTCAATCATATTAGAAATAATATGTAAAAAAACGATGGCATAAAAATAAAGTAAAATCAAATAGCAAAAAACAGCAACCAGTAACAGTTATATGATGCACCAAATGTAAATCGCATAGGTGAAAGTTTGTCCTATGAGAAGACTATGACTTAAAGTCCTATTGGTTCCAAACAAGAGTTTGATAGTTTATATGGTGCAACTTCTTGCAGTTAGGGAGGTGCTCCTATATCACAGATGGTGAATTTGCAGTGGTTCCGGTGTTGCCCCCACAGGGATCCCCACTCACCAGATCCTACTACCCCGCCGGGGGTTTATGGCATATAGTGCAAACTTTCCGGTACTGCGTTACTCCAGGGCTCCCCTTGATAGGTTGTGATTGTCCATGATTAAGGATTCCCAGCAACAAGTGATGTGATCATTTCTGTATTAGTGTAACTGCTGTGGTAAATACAGTGTGCTGTGCACCTATTGGGTCTGTTTAAGGGCCAGTTCACACCAGACGCAGTAACGTTCAGTTTTGTGTGCATAATTCCTGCACAAAATGCATGCACAGTATTTTCAATGTAGTCCAATGTCAGTTTGGTCCGGAAACTGGTGTGTCTCAGCTCATCACTTCCGCCCAAAGCTCTTAAAGGGACTTTTTTTATTTATTTTTTATTTTTCAAATGACAGTTTATTTTATTGCATTTTAGTGTAAATATGAGATCTGAAGTCTTTTTGACCCCAGAACTCATATTTAAGAGGTCCTGTCATAAAAAATAAATGGTAAAATGAGAAAAAAAATATAGTTTAAACGCGCCCAGTCGAGCTCACGAGCAGAAGCGAACGCATACGTGAGCAGCGCCCGCATGTGAAAACTGTGCTCAAACCACATGTGAGGTATCGCCACGATCGGTAGAGCAAGGAGCAATAATTCTATCCCTAGACCTCCTTTGTAACTCGAAACATGCAACCCGTATACATTTTTTTATTTTTAAACCTCGTCTATGAAGATTTTTAAGGGTAAAAGTTTGTCGCCATTCCACGAACGGGCGCAATTTTGAAGCGTGACATGTTGGGTATCAATTTACTTGGTGTAACATTAATTTTCACAATATAAAAAAAAAAATGGACTAACTTTACTGTTTCGTTTATTTTTTAAATTAAAAAAATATTATTTTTTAGAAAAAAAAGTGCACTTGCAAGACCGCTGAGCAAATACGGGATGACAAAGTATTGCAACAACCGCTATTTTATTCTCTGGGGCAGTGGTCATCAACCCTGTCCTCAGGGCCCACTAACGGGCCAGATTTTATGTTTTGCCTTGGGGAGATGCAGACTACAATACTGCAAATAACGGAGCATCAAATGATATCTGTAATATATTTCAGTTATCTTTCAAACCTGGCCTGTTAATGGTCCGTGAGGACAGGGTTGATGACCACTGCTCTAGGGTGTTAGAAAAAAAATAAAATATATAATATTTGGGGTTTCTAAGTATTTTTCTAGCAAAAAAAAAAAACTTATTAACACCAAATCTTAGAAAGAGGCTAAGTTAGTCCTTGGTGCCGTTTCACAGGTGGACACAATTACAACGCATTCATTTTGCATAACATCATCTTTTTATATTTTACAAATAATTAGGTATTATAGTGTTTATTCTGTAGGGTCTCTGCTAAAAAAATATATATATATATATATATATATATATATATATATATATTGAGCGTACCAAATAAATAATTTTCTAGCAAAAAAAAAAAATCCAGATTTTTACATATAGGAGAGAAATTTCAGACTTGGCCTGGGTGGGAACTGGTTAAGTATAAAGCAGTACTTGGCCTGTTGGGTTTATTCAAGTCTCAATACATCAGTGGCAGGACATTTTTATAGTCTATATTTTATAGGGACTGCATATAATGTATTTTTGAGTACCCCTTTCCCTACAATGCCTGATCCCTCAGTGGTGAGGCTATTTTTACACTGTAAGCAGGATATTGCTCTGATGTCTCAGCAAAATATTTCACTCTGATCATATCACTGTGTGGGATGCCGGCATGGCTTGCAGATTAAAATTCTGTAGAGTTCAGGCTTGCCTGTCCAGCCTTTCACACACTCTTTTCAGCAGCCTCATCTATGAAAATGTCTGAAAGAATAGTCTGCTTTGCCCATTGCAGCAGTTTGATTCTTTTTTTGCAGTTTTCTCTGCACAACCCCCAAAGCGGACCCCCAGGATAATGTGTCTGTGCCTGTGAATTAATAGGCTACCTGCTGTATTTGTACCCGATCCTGCAACTGACAGCTGCTGATGGAGAAATAGCTCATATGTTGTTGAGTGTTTTCACATATGTATGACTAAAGTGGCTGCAGCTGATTGGCTGCAGTCACTGATCGTTGCAAAAAAAATTCAAAATGTCCCAATTAAACAATTGACTTGTGTCAAGCAGGGGATCTCCGCCTACACCCTAATTGAAAATTGGCCAATCCCTGCTAGGCCAGACAAATTTTAGATCAGTGTATTGCCAAGATTCTGCTTAGGATTCCAAATTGCACTAGCAAAACACAGCATGCATGTGTGGATGGCATTCATTTTCAATAGCACGTATACATGGTGTGGTCTTGCTGCGATTGTCACACAATAGATTGTGGCAAAACCACAACGAACAAAGCTTATCGCCCAATAAGGAGGAGAAGGCGCGTCTTAGGCAGCAAGCTTTGTGCGATGCTGATCGCTGCAATTAAAGTGCAATTTGTTTCGCGGCAAAACCTCACCGCACTTGGGTACCATTGAAAATGAATACGTATACTGCCCTTTGCCAGCATTTCAGTGTGATTGTGAATTGCAGGCAGAACCCCAGCGATTTGCATCTGCAATCCCAAGTTGGCAGATGTGAACAAAGCCTAATGCCGCGTACACACGATCACTTTTTGTGATGTAAAAAACATCGTTTTATCTCACGAAACGAAGTTTTTCAAACTTAATTTTAAAAAACGATGTTGCATACACACCAGTTTTCTCTGCACTCACATCGCTCACCGCAATGAGGTGGTCGTTTTTTATTTGAAGACATAAAACAACGTTTTGCCCACACACCATCATTTTAAATGACGTTTTTTAAAACGTCGTTTTATTTCATCACAAAAAACGGCATAAGTTATCAGCTTCTTGTTTCTCCCACTGCAAACCAATCAGATTTTCTGCATGAAAATTACAGTGAGCTAATGTAACAATCAACTCTACGGCGTGTAACTGGGTTCTTACAGTAAAGTAGGTTCACTTTTTGTTGGAAAATCCAGTAGCTTAGTGAATGTGGTGACAATGCAATTTACAAAGATTACCCAATTATGTGATTGGATGATTGAAGTCTGCAGCGTTTCACCTTATCTGAAAAGCTAAGGAAAAGTTCCCTTGCAATGTGAAATTTCACTTTTTGCCAAGTGAAAAGCCTATACCCAAGTAAATTGACCCCATTGTGTGGCGTCTGCACGTTCATTTCCAATGGACATTGAACGAGATTCAACGTACAAAAAGAAATTATCTGATCCATTTTGGGCTACTGAAACGCACTGCATGTGTATTCGCATCTATAGGTGAAAATGTGGCTGGTAGTGGTGCCTGGGTTGGAGATTTAGTGAAGTAGCTGTCCCTTTTAAAAAAAATTATATATAATAAATATATATATATATATATATATATATATATATATATATATATATATATATATATATATATATATATATATATATATATATATATATATATTGAAGAAACAAAGGTAAAGGTGTTGCCGCTGTAAATCAAATTGGTGAATTCAACATAGAAATCAATAATTATGAAAAGAAAAAAAAATTGA
Source organism: Rana kukunoris (assembly GCA_029574335.1). Taxonomy (NCBI): domain Eukaryota; kingdom Metazoa; phylum Chordata; class Amphibia; order Anura; family Ranidae; genus Rana; species Rana kukunoris. Next base: position 63,585,988 of record CM056056.1, read on the forward strand.
AAATGAGACAATCCCAACAACATAGGAATGTATAAATTCTTCTGATTTAAAAAATTCTCCAAAGACTTCACCACGAGTTCTTAAAAGGTAGATTGGCCACTTTTTAAGGTAGGTCAAAATGCACTGTTAGATAAACCAGCAAGATCCTGGATGAGACATCTCTCCACTGGCTCTCCGGCCTTGCCTACTCTCTCCCACTTGCCAGGCCCAGCTTCCTCCTAGAACACAGCTACGACCAAGGAACACGGCTACGGCCACACACAATCAACCTTGCACTTCCGGGGTTATAGGTTGATGGTGCGTGATGTCTTATCCAGGATCTTACTGGTTTATCTAACAAAGCACATTTTGACCTACCTTAAAAAGTGGTCAATCACCTCTGGTGAGTTGCCATCTACCTTATGAGCACTCGTGAAGTCTTTGGAGAAATTTCTAATTGGAAGAATCCATTCACATCTATGCGTTGTGATGTGTTGTGTCAAGGGCTTGGTTTACATTGTTAAAGTTGGGGGCATCACATTGATCAGAAATAAATGTAATGCCCCTTAAAGCGGAGGTGCGCCGAATATTATTATTTTTTTAAAGTCAGGAGCTACAAATACTGCAGCTGCTGACTTTTAAAATAAGGACATTTGCCTGTCCAGCGCGCCCACGATGACGGCACCCGAAGCCCATCTCTGTTTTGGCTCTCGGATGCTGCCGCCACCGCCATCTTCGGTGAGGGGATCGGGAAGTGATTGCGGCTTCACTTCCTGGTTCCCTACTGTGCATGTGTAACTTGCGCTGCGCAATGCCACTTGTCCCTTCTGTCTTCTGGGACCTGCGTGTCTCCGAGAAGATAGCGGGGGGGGGGGGCATGATGTGAAGTAGACCCCTGCAGATAATGCGGAGGTCTATGTCTGGAAGTGGGTGCAAATACCTGTCTTAGACACTGGAGGGGGGAGGAATCCAGACAGCGGAGGTTAAATTTTTGTGTGGACCTTCACATGCAATGCGTGTATTATGTGTGGTATAAACAGACATTAACATGCATTACTGCATATGCATAAAGTGAATTCGGCCTAAAGGCTTTAGTAAGACTACAATGTGTGTGGGAGCAGAGCAAGGGGAGAACCAGCTTCCTTCTGGAGATATAAGAAGCTTTCAGGAGGATTTAGCCCACAGTACACTTCCAATAACTAAAGTATAACCTTTAGGTTAGACTGACCCTTTAAATGCCAAAGCTGTTCTCATTCTATCATGCCGGCTGCCCGCCTGCCAATAACTGTTTTTCTCAGCCTAATGCACAGCACTCGGTGGATTTCATGCTGTTTGAACAGGCCATATTGTTTAATAGCTCTGTGTGTATACAATAGATAGATGAGCCAAGGCTGTTGCATGTTTATTGTGTCCAGAGGCCAGCGCTGTTTATGGAATAAGTGCACCGAGTAGGAGGAAGGTGTCAGCACATCGTTATTGTTTTAAGCTGTCTCAGCTGTTCTGGACGAGCCAGTGAACCCACATAGAAAATTAATGAAGGGCCTTGTCTCATGTTTGGCATGATGGCTGTTGATACGGTCAGATGGATATCAAGCTACACGGCCACAGGATGACTTCATTCCAGAGACACATCTGATACTCGAGCAGTTTTCTCTGCACTCACATCGCTCACCGCAATGAGGTGGTAGTTGAGAAAATGCGTGCAACACAGATATTTTATTGATTATAATGCTAGGTAATGGGGAATGCAGATTTCTTGGTCTCAGAGATGAGAACAGTATTTAACGGATTCTCGGGAGGCCTCTTCCACCATGTGGATTTAAGAGTGACCAGTTTGTCTTAAATTTGTTTTTATAATCCAAAATGTTTGTCAGGAGAGGTTACAACTGCAGTACGTTCTAAACATCGTGCGGGAAATGCACACGGAATGCAGGTTTCCCGCACAACATTCCGGTGTAAACAGTCCTCAGGCTGAAATAGGGAACTATATAAAGCCTATCAATACATTTTGTGTGACCGATTAGTAGCATTATCCTTATCACAGCAATATCTTTACTAAGGCACCATCTGTCACCACCTACTTCCATCCGCCTCCATAATGGCTGAGCTACTATTGCTCCATATAGATTAGAAAAAATCTATATTTTTAACCAATTATACAGGCTTCCGAGTGCGTTTTATGCAATTTGCTTGTAATACAGTACTAGCCTTATAATGTTGCAGACATTGATGTCCTGGTGACTTCCACCTGGTGCAATAATTCAGAGATGTGTATCTGCTGTGTACACCTGTGTTCTGTCTGCTGGCCACTACCATGTATCAGGTTCAGCTATGCCTGACTAGGAGTCCTTTTATACTGTTCCAGGGATGTTATCTCTACCGTGTACACCTGTGTTCTGAGTAATGATCTGAGTGGGGGAGGTTCATAGAACGCACAAGGTGTATAATTGCTGGCTTGTATTGTGTATACACATAACTGGTGGCGTACTGTTTTGTAAAAAATAATTATCCAAGTTGTATGTTTTAAGAAGAGCACAGCACATTGCATGGTTAAAAAAATCTCCCTCTCCCTCTCTCCCTCCCACTGTAATATCCACAGACATCTCACCTCCTCACCTAGGCTGCCACGGGGTGGACCAAGATGGCTGCCGCTCCGGGGGCTAGGCCGGAGCTGCGGCCTTTCCTATGGCAGAGGCAGCTGCGGAGCAGTACCAATCAAAAGAATTTTGATCGATCAAAAAAAAAAATTAACAAATCGAGGAATTAATCGTTAATTTCCACAGCCCTGATGTATCTCTATAATATATTTTCCATACCTTTTTTAATATGTAGTCATGCGGATACTTGGGAATAGCAATGCCAGATAGTATATCACAAAATGAAAGGGTGGCTATGCTGGCTAATATGGTCCCACTTGTGTGATGAAGCTACCTACATGGCGTGTTCCTACATCTCAATACATTCAGAGCAGACATGTAAAATTCTGTTTACTCGGACCATTCATAAAAGCACTGCAAATAGGCTTATTGAGCATGACTAGGAAAAGGGTCGTTTTGTGGTCATCCTCAGCAGCTGACGCTTGTGGCAATAACCATATACTAATGTACATGTATGCGCATTGGAGTGGGCAGACACAATGAATCTTGTGTTGTAGCGTGATTAGAGCAGTGCACATGATCGTGATATCATGTAGTTCACATACTGTAGGTAGCAGAATGGTTCTGTCTAATTGTTTTTTGACCTCAGATGTGAAATACAAACAAAGCATATCCCTCCTATAAGTGTGTACTTGTCTCAATCCAGTGTCATTTCTCTCTTCTAGCTCCAGAACACAGTCTATGATTGACAGCCTCAGCCATGTTCCTGTATGAAGGGGGGGGGGGGGGGTGTCCCTTCCCTTCCTTTCCCTCCCCTCCAATCAGCTCTTAGTGAGCTCTGCAGAGTGTAACTTCAGCTCCACACCCTCTGCTTTCTGAAAGCTCGGACAAGCTGTATAAATTCAGAATTTAAATGGCTGTAGGGGAAAGACAGCTTATGTAGGAGGATTTGTTTAATCTCTGTATGTCATCTGAGGGTAGTCACTTCACTGGTTGTATATAAGGGTTTGCAACCACTTTAAAGCGGAGTTCCACCCAAAAATGGAACTTCCGCTTAATCCACTCCTCACCCCCATACATGCCACATTTGGCATGTAATTTTTTTGGGGGGGGGAGGAGTGGGGGCTTCAGGAGGAGTGGGACTTCCTGTCCCACTTTCTGCTTCCGCCGAGGGGCTGGTTAGGCGATTAAGCTTAATCGCCTACAGCAGCCCCTCCCTGTAGGCGATCGCATGGGACACATGACAGGTCCCATGCGATCGCCTGTCCAATCAGCGGTGGGCCGTGCAGCGCGTGCATGCGCAGTGCCGCTCGCGCATGCGCAGTGGGTGCCCGGCCGTGCAGCCGAAGGCTGTCACGGTTGGGTGCCCACAGTGAGAATGAAGACGCCGGCCGGGGAGGGGGGGAGAGGAGAGGAGCGGAGCCCAGCCCCCGGCCGGCGCGTCGCTGGAACGTGGAGAAGGTAACTGCTGTAGCTGCTGACTTTTAATAAACATTATATTTGGCTGGAACTCCCCTTTAAGTACTGATGTAACCACCCTGCAGATTGAGGTATTATGTACGTATGCATATAAATTAATGCGTTTTGGTCTTTACAATGGGTTGGTTTTTTGTTTTTTATGATGGTCAGTATGAAGCACACTGGCTAAATCGCACATACTGATCTGCAACTGCTTTTCACAAGTAGCACCCCCTGTACCATTTTTGTAGCGGCACTCCATTCACACTAAAAACCACTCTCCTGTTACGTTTTTTTTTTTTTTCTACCAGTGGGCAAACCGAATACAAAGAAGGTTTTTTTTTAAACATTGACGCACTTATTAACATGAAGTCAACTACATCTCTCTCAAAATCTGCAAATTATCTGCAGTTTGCTTTTTAATTGGTTGGAATTGAAAGTAATATTGGAGGATGTGTATTTCATCCTGATGTGACATGGCGTTTGATTTCCCTGCTTCTCTTTCTCTAGGACGGAATGAACTGGGTCTGCAAAAACGTTAATGCAAAGAAGAAATAACGAACTGAGAAGAGCCATGGAAACGCACAAGACTGCTTTTACCGCGACATTTTCACATGCAGAGCACTCCGAGGTCACAGCAAACGCCTCCCTTTCCAAAGGACACAAAACAAATGCACTCTGTTGGCCTACAGTAGCTCATCTGAAACAAAAGCATGTCTACACTGTTTTTTTTAGCCTACTCGCCATGTATTTACTATCCAACAAAGTAGTGTTGTATATTAGACGCCTGTGTAACTGAAGATCTACTGTAGGTACAGAAAAGGTTACTTGTTGAATGCCTTTTGTAGAATTCTTGGCATCCATGGGTTATGTAGGAATACTGTTAAATAGAAGCTGCTCTGTATTAATGCCCAGGTGACCTCTATTCGCTATTCAAACATTGCAGGTGTGGAAGGACTGGGGGAAATGGCATTGCTAGTTATGTGTAAATCTTCCGCACATTCTATAGAAATGGTATTTATAAGGGATGTTGGGATCCCCAATAGACAGAATACCCTTGATTAATGTCCCATTGACCATAATAGGGTTAAATGTTGCCAACACGCACACATTAAGCAGTACAACCATGACAGATTCTAAACCTTCTTCACTTGATACAAAACAGATTTGGACTGGAGTTCTCCTTTTAAAAGATGAGTGCAAGTTTACACACCAACAATAAATATACTTCCACTATGGCCTCTTATTTTAGTGTAACTTAAAAAGAAACTCCCAGCACAGAAGCCTTTGTATGCTGTCTGGCACTTGGTTTTCTATGTAGTAGGGAAAGGAATTCCTAAATTTTCACAGCAAAACCCTGTAAGAAGGTGTATGACAGCCTCAGCCCGGTTCCAACCAGGCCACGTCCTCCAACACGATTCACTCCGCCCATGATTAAAGGAAAACATTTTTTTTTTGCTGAAATGACTGTTTACAGGGTATAGAGACACACAAGTTAATGGATTCCTTTTAAAAATGATTAAAAATAGATAAAAATCAATCATATAATGTGCCTCTAGTTTCACTTTAGTTTTTAAACTTTGATATAAAGAGACACACAGAACAAAAACAAACAAATCCAGGGCAGTGTTTTGTTTTTAAAATGAATCTTAGACACACAGCTTAGACCACAGTGAAAAGCTGCCATGAGATTTTTCATAAGGAGCCAGACGAGCAGGAAGTGTGGAGATCAGAGCAGAATTACAGCAACTTCAAAGCAAAAAAACGAACAATGAGAACATGAAAACAGCACTGCATTAAGGTAAAAGAAGCTATTTTGCTAAAGAAAAATTTCTTTTAGTGACCCTTTAAGCTCCGAGGGCAGAGCGAAATGTGTTGGGGACCATGGTCTGGTTAGAGCTCAGGCTGACACACACCACCTTACAGGGTTTTGCTGTGATGTGCGACTTTTAGAACCTTTTCCCCATACTAGATGTTTTGAGCTGGGATGAGCTCTGTCCTTGTCGACACTCCTAGTTTGTCATATAAAAGGACCTGGTGGAGCCTTGAGCGGCACCTGTCATTTTTGTTGTGGGTCACACTTAGTTTTCCATATCGACACGAGCATGAGTTGTAATTTGGCACGTGCCTCCTGCGGCCCAACCCATAGGCTGTAAATGTTTTTGTTAACTTACATGGATAAGGAAATCGGCTACAGCATAGGAGGTTGCAAGTCACATGCAGCATGTAGAGGGCTTCTCTCCTATCTTTTGAAACCTAATCGCTTACTTATTGGGCAGTATACAATGGCTTCTTTAAGAGATGATGAGCATTTTTTACCCTAAAAAATAAAGGCCCTGGCGGTAGCACATTTTGCGTGTGTAAAGGACCAGACTACCGCTGAACTAAACTGTTCCAAAATACCAGCGGCCTTGGTGCGCTGCATCTTTATTTTAGCTGTTTGGCCTCGGTACTAAAATGTTGGTGTTCTGTTGTAAAATAATCTTGCTTTATACACAATCGGTACACTACATTGTTGCACAGTATTTTCGGTTGCTGTTTTTAGAGTATGCTGTATAACAATCCAAATACAAGTTGAGACTGTCAATTGTCAGGACGATTTATATAAATATTTATTCATATGTGTGGTTCAATTTTTCATGCTGAGAAAAATACAATTATTGTTTAAACCAAGTCAATTCCTATTTGCACGTCTGCATATTATTTACATGGATTAAAGCTTCAATATTTCCAAAGTACTCAGTGCTTCACAGTTTGTTTTACTATATCTACTAATGTGTGCCTTTTTTTTAATTTATTTTTTCTTCTCTACTGCAAAAATAACACAACGGTCAGATTTTGTGTTTCAGGACCCTGCATGATGTGCATATGTGAGTTTCCAAAGATATGCTAGGTTAGAGGGGTAGTAAAGTCATGTACTAACAGGTAAGCCTATAATAAGGTTTATCTGTAGGTACAGTAAATATCTCCTAAACCTGCACTGTTTAGGACAGGATTCACAGCATTGATGGGAAGATGGATGGAGCCAAATACAGGGCAATCTTACAAGAAAAACCTGTAATGCCGCGTACACACTATCAGAAATTCCGACAAGAAAAGTTCGATGTGAGCTTTTGGCCGAAAATTCCGACCGTGTGTAGGCTCCATCGGATTTTTTCTGACGGAATTTCCAACGGCAAAAATTTGAGAGCTGGTTCTCAATTTATCCAGACAAGAAAAGTTCTTGTTGGAAATTCCGATCGTCTGTATGTAATTCTGATGCGCAAAAAAACACGCATTCTCGTAATCAATTGAACGCATGCTCGGAATCATTGAACTTAACTTTTCTCGGCTCATTGTAGTGTTGTATGTCACCGTGTTCTTGATGGTCGGAATTTTGTGTGACCGTGTGTATGCAACACAAATTTGAGGCAAAATTCCGTCTCAATAATATTTCAGACTAAATTTTCGATCGTCTGTACGCAGCATTAGAGTCTGCAAAAGACTTGAGACTGGGACGGAGTTTTACCTTTTAACAGGACAACGATCCTAAACATACAGCCAGAGATACAATGGAATGGTTTAGATTGAAGCATTTTAATGCGTTATGCCGCGTACACACGATCACTTTTTGTGATGAAAAAAAACGACGTTTTTCAAACTTCATTTTCCAAAACAACATTGCATACACACCATCGTTTTTCCAAAATGCTCTAGCAAAGTGTGGTGGCGTACACCACGTTCGACGGCACTCTGTTCCATTGAAGCTCCGTCTGATAACTTTCCTCTTGAGCATACGCGGGTTTAAAAACGTTGTTTTAAACGTCGTTTTGCCCACACACGATCACTTTTTATGACACAAAAAATGACATTTTGAAAAACGACACAAAAAATTCAAGCATGTTCGAATTTTTTATGGTCGTTTTTTTGAAGACATAAAACAACGTTTTGCCCACACACAATCATTTTAAATGATGTTTTTTAAAACGTCGTTTTTTTTCATCACAAAAAGTGATCGTGTGTACGCGGCATTAGAATGGCTTGAGCTATTTTGCAAAGGAGAATGGGCAAATAATGTCACTTTCTAGATGTACAAAAAGACTTGCAGCTATAATTGCAGTGAAAGGAGGTTCTACAAAATATTTACTCCGGGGGCTGAATACAAATGCACATCACACTTTTGACATTTATTTGTAAAAAAAAATTGAAAAAAAAAAAACCTTTCAAAGTACTGTAACCTCTTCTTTTTTTTTTTTTTTTGCCAATATGCACAGACAATAGGAAAAATGCACTTAATACATAAAACAAAGAGAATCGAGGTTGACACACATGGGTGGCATTCCTCATGAGTATGGCAATTTGATGACAGAGACCAATCTCTGACTACCTGCAGTCTGCCTTTTGTTTCTTGAAGATCCAAGTGACTAGCAAGCAGGGCCTTCACACTGATATGTTTTTCCTGCATTTTTTTCTTTGTAAGAAAAATGTTTCTCTTTAAATTCTATGGGACTTTTTTACACCCCTGCATTACAGGTCCAGTGCGTTTTGAAAAGTCCTGCATGCTGCATCTTTGGAAACTGCACCAAAAACACAGCTTCCCATTAAAATAAATGAAAATTGCTGTAAAAACGCACAGTGATCTCGCATTTTGATGCGTTTGAGTCACGTCCATTTTTTTACTTTTTACATTTTTTTAACCCAAAAAAACCCACCAGAAACGCACAGCAAACGCACCTCGAATTTTGCTACAGAACAGTGTGAAATTACCCTTAGGCCGCGTACACACGATCAAATTTATCTGCTGAAACCAGTCCGACAGGCCGTTTCAGCAGACAAATCCAATCGTGTGTACGGGCGAGCAGACAGATTTGTCCATCGGACAAATTTCATAGCATGCTTTGAAATTTGTCCGCTACAAACCTGTCCGTCCGGAACTGTCCACTGGTTAGTACACTAACCAGCGGACAGAACTATCCGCGCATGCGTCGAATGGATTCGACGCATGCGCGGAAGGATTTCACTTCCTCGTTTGGTGACGTGGGGGCGTCAACGTCACTGCCACGTCACCGCGTTCCCTGGCCGAGGGGATTTTCATCCGATGGTGTGTACAGTCCGTCGGACATGTTTCAGCGGACATGTCCCTCCGTGTGTACGCGGCCTTATGCTTTGCACTAGCCAATATGAAACATCTCATTTTATTGTGAGGTCAGTCATTCATAAAGCAAGTTTTAGTAAGGGTCAAGCACAGGGCTTTAGTTATTAAAATTACTCTTGTGGGTCAGGGCCTAGGGAAGCAGGGGTAGAGGCAGGGCCCAGTTAAGGTCAACTGAGGACCTAAGCACAGCCCAACAATGGTGTCCCATTGGCCCTCCCATTGCTTAAATGACAAAAAACATTGAAAGGGAAGTATGGCCAAAGCTTTTTCTTTATCGTACATCACGGGACACAGAGCACATAGCCATTACATATGGGTTATATGGGTACCTTCAGGTGTGGACACTGGTGTAATCAACTTCACAGGAAGTTCCTCCCTATATAACCCCCTCCCACTGAGAGTGCTTCAGTTTTTTCGCCAGTGTCTTAGGTGTTGGTCACGTCTAGCTGTCCCTCGGAGGTCTCGGGACCCAGGATAGCTAGCCGGATCCGTCCGAAGTGCTTCAAAGCCAAGGTGTACGGTACCCGGGCCCTGCTGGAGTGGGGTTTTGCCTATAATGCCTCTCCTTGGAGGGCTGGATTCTGGGCTCCAGTGCCTTAGTCTCTTCCAAGAACTAAACGCTACTGATGCCAGGATGCTATATAGGTCCAGGGGTGTGGGTTCCTTAAACACAGGACCCCGGTCCCTGAAGGTCCGAGACAATACCCACGGAGATGGGGGAAGATTGGGCCTCTTGCAGTTTGCAATACCCTGCGGCGTGGAGCAGGTAAGAGGGAACCTGCGGGACTTGGTTCGACAGTAGGTATCCCCCTGGGGGTTCTGGGTTGGCTAACAGTATGCTTGTGCATCAGCCACTATCTCCACTATGTCTGTGTGGGCAGGATGGGATACTAATGTTTACCCAGATAACATGTAGATATATGTATACTTGTGTAAGATTTATATTTGCTACTCACCCCAGGTCTGCTTGTTAGCATTGATACTGCAACCCCACATGTTTTTAAAGAGGAAAGTGCTGGCAAAACTCCTGTTTCTTAGGAAGCCCATGGGGACAGCTTCCTCTCTGTGTGTGCACTACAATAAGATTAGTGCTTACCTGGTGTCTGTTGGTGCTGCCTGGCGCTGGTCCATGTGTTTCCTCTGCTCTGCTTCCTCCATGTGGTTTCAGCGTGGGGGGGGTGCGCGCGCGTGCGTGCGCGCGTGCACGCCGCCTTTTATAGCGTTGGCGTGCGTTGGGGGGGCGGGCCAGCAGCGTCAGGGTCTGTTTAAAGGAAAAACTTTTTCTCTGGCTGGTCTTTCCCTCCTGGAGGCAGAGGAAGAAGGATACAGAGCGTGCAGCTGGGTCTTTTGGCCACACAGGGACACCTAGTGGCGGTTTTGTGGATCTTCAGGTCTAGGACTTAGTTCCACTATTGACCAGAAAGAAAAAAAAAAGGAAGTTTTTTTGCTTAAAGGGACTCAGCCTTAGATCCAGCAGTATCTGAGTCTACCTTGGACTCCGGCTAACGGGCATTGGTGTGTCAATACTCACAGGTTTCCTCAGTATTGCCACCTCCCAGGCGGGTAAAAAAAAAAAAAAAAAAAGAAAAAAGAATTTTTCATTTTCCTCATACCTGTCCTCATATTGGTTACTCCTAGCTGCAACAGTCAGGTGTTGGCTATAGGGGTGACTCAAGGTTGTACAATGGCTCCAAAGGGATCTGGACCAGCCAAGGCTGCTAAAGGTGCCAAGAAGCAAAAGGGGTCTCCATCGGGGTCAGAGGATTTGGGCCAGGCTTCAACGGCCCCACCCTCGCCAGTTAGAACACCGAGTGGCATAGTACAAGAGCCATTGGGGGTGCTGGGGGCAGAGGCGGCCCCCGATCCACCCATTCCCGTTTACGTGATGGAAGAAATGCTAGCAGCCACCATGAGTGGGCTAGAGAAAAGGTTAACTGCGTTGTTTGCCCGTCCTTGCCCAAGTAGCAAGCGGGCTAGATCCCCCTCACCCAGTGTGGGGTTTTCAGATGCGGAAGTCTCCTCTTCAGAGGAACGGGACCCACAAGGGGATCAGGCAGACCCAAGTCCCGACGGTTCAGACAGGGAAGGTTCCACTATAGATGAATATTTCTCGGCCTCTCAAGCGGAGAGCCTGTGGATCCAGTCTTTGACAGATATGGTTCGCACTGCCTTTAAACTTCCAGTGCCAGAACTAGTAGCCCCGGAGGTTTCCTCATTAGGTTCTTTAAAGGCTCCATTAACTTGTGCGTCTTTCCCAATGCACCCCCTTCTGCGGAACGTGATTTACCAGGATTGGGCTCGACCTGATAGAATCTTTGTCCCTCCTAAAAGATTCTCTATTCTCTATCCTATGGAAGAGGAATATTTAAAGAAATGGGCACTCCCCACAGTGGACGCGGCCATTTCCTGCGTGAATAAATCCCTGACCTGTCCGGTTGAAAATGTCCAGATGTTCAAGGATCCGGTCGACAAGAAATTCGAGACCCTACTGAAAGCCGCTTTTACCTCAGTAGGTGCCATGGTTCAGCCAGCAGTAGCAGCCATTGGTGTTTGTCAGGCCTTGAAGGATCAGGCAAAACAGATATTAAAGGACATGCCGGCTCAGCATACTCATGAATTAGCAGAATTCCCTAGGGCTCTCTGCTTTGCAGTAGATGCTATTAAGGACTCCATCCAACAGGCATCCCGTTCATCTCTACTGATGGTTCACATGCGTCGTCTTTTGTGGCTAAAGAACTGGTCAGCAGAGGCAAAAAGCTCTTAGCAGGGTTTCCCTTTCATGGGGGAAGACTATTCGGGGAAGACCTAGATAAATATATCCACACCATATCAAGTGGAAAAAGTACTTCCTTACCGGTCAAGAAAAGACCGCGTGGGCCCACGTTTAAACGACAGGCCATTGTAGGCTCGGCCCCTTCGACTTCTCGTCAGTATCGACGGCCTCTCGGGCGTCCAGCGGTTAATAGCCGCCCACAGGGTCAAGCCGCGGCAAACAAGAGACCCTGGTCTCGCAAGCCGGCTAAACCCGTCATCAAATCAGATTCATGAAGGGGCGCCCCCACTCTCTCGGGTGGGGGGAAGACTTCGGTTTTTCTCCGAAGTCTGGAAGGCCAGAATTCCCGACTCTTGGGTTCGGTCCGTGGTAGCCACGGGATACAAACTAGAGTTTCGAGAAATCCCCCCTTCTCATTTTCAGGGGTCAAGTCTTCCAAGCGACCCATTAAAAAGGGCCTCTCTCGTAAAGGCGTTGGATCGCCTATTGCTCCAAGGAGTAATTGTAGAAGTACCAACCCAAGAATGGGGTCGGGGATTCTACTCCAACCTTTTTGTTATACCAAAACCCAATGGCGACGTCAGGCCTATATTAGACCTCAAACGCCTAAATCGCTTTCTAAAGATTCAGACCTTTCGTATGGACTCCATACGTTCAGTGACAGCCAGCCTGCATCAGGGCGACTTTCTAGCATCTATAGACATAAAGGATGCATATCTGCATGTGCCGATTTACCCAGCACATCACAAGTTTCTTCGTTTTACGATAAATCAAAGTCATTACCAGTTCGTAGCCCTCCCTTTCGGGTTGGCAACAGCTCCGCGGGTATTCACAAAGGTGTTAGCCCCGGTGCTAGCCGTCCTAAGGACAGAAGGCATCTTGGTCCTGGCATACCTGGACGATCTCCTGGTTATCGACAGATCAGCTTCCAACCTCAATCATGCAGTAGTCCGCACAGTGCGGCATCTAGAAGAATTCGGGTGGATTGTGAACCAAGAAAAATCAAGGTTACAACCCACAAGACAGTTGGAATATCTAGGCTTTCGGTTAGATACAGAATGCCAGAGGGTATTTTTACCTCAAGAGAAGATCAGGTCGTTGATTCAAACGATTCAAATAGTCTTAGGCAAAAAGAAGCCGACTATTCGCCTATGCATGCGACTGCTGGGAAAGATGGTGGCCGCCTTCGAAGCAGTGCCCTATGCCCAGATCCATACCAGAGTTCTTCAGGCAGCTATTCTCTCTGCTTGGAACAAGTCCATACAGGCATTAGACCGTCCATTAGTTCTTTCCCCAGGTGTCAAGCGCAGCCTGTACTGGTGGCTGATCCCTCAAAAATTGTCAAAAGGGAAAACCTTTTGCCCCATCACGTGGAAAATAGTAACCACAGATGCCAGCCTAACAGGTTGGGGGGCAATCTTAGGAAAACGGACCCAGCAGGGACAGTGGTCAGAGGCAGAAAGTCTGCTTCCCATCAATGTCCTAGAGATCAGAGCTGCTCGGTTGGCCCTGGTCGCCTGGACTCTCCCCCTGCAGGGTCTGCCAGTAAGGATACAGTCCGACAATGCCACGGCGGTGGCATACATAAACCACCAGGGGGGCACAAGGAGCCTAGCGGCTCAAAGGGAAGTAAACCTGATTTTCTCATGGGCCGAAGCCCATGTACCCTGCATCTCAGCAGTGTTCATCCCAGGGACAGACAATTCTCAAGCAGATTTTTTGAGTCGTCAACAGTTACTCCCGGGAGAGTGGTCTCTTCACCCCCAGGTATTCCAAGAGATTTGCCAAAGATTCGGAGTTCCCGATGTGGACATCATGGCAACAAGATTCAACAAGAAATTGGACAAATTCGTATCCCGAATGGCTTGGCGGCTGAATCCCTAATTCTTAAGGACAGAGGCCTCTCAGCCCAAGTCATATCTACGTTAATTCAGGCTAGAAAGCCAGTCTCTAGAAATATCTATTACAGAGTCTGGAGGACCTATGTGGAGTGGTGCGAGTCTCAAGGAGGGCATCCTCGCAAGTTTTTTATTGACAGGATCTTGCGATTCCTCCAGGTTGACAAGGGGTTGGCTCTTAGTACTCTAAAGGGGCAGGTGTCTGCCTTATCGATATGGTTTCAAAGGCCTTTGGCCACGCATTCGCTTGTGAAAACCTTTTTGCAGGGGGTCTTGCATGTGAATCCCCCTATTAGAGCTCCCCTCTGCCCCTGGAATTTAAATCTGGTCTTGTCAGCTTTACAAAAGCAGCCGTTTGAACCTCTGACAGAAATCCCTCTTGTGCTGCTAACCCGAAAGTTGGTTTTCTTGGTGGCTATGGCTTCGGCCAGAAGGGTCTCCGAGCTGGCAGCCTTGTCTTGCAGGGAACCGTACCTGATTCTGCATAAGGACAGAGTGGTTCTGCGGCCTCAGCCTTCTTTCCTGCCTAAGGTCATATCCAGTTTTCACTTGAATCAGGACCTAGTCCTACCATCCTTCTTTCCTACTCCCCAGTCCAGAGAGGAAAGATTGCTTCATACTTTGGACGTGGTCCGAGCCATGAGGGTTTATCTCAAGGCTGCAGAAAAGATTCGGAAAACAGATGTGCTTTTCGTTCTCCCGGATGGCCCCAAGAAGGGTCAGCCGGCTGCCAAGTCTTCCTTGGCTAGGTGGATTAAGCAGCTGATTTTTCAGGCCTATGGTCTGAAGCGCGTTCCACCTCCCTTATCAGTTAGGGCCCATTCTACGAGGGCCATGAGTGCCTCTTGGGCGGCACACCATCAGATCTCTATGGCACAAGTTTGCAAAGCGGCAACCTGGTCTTCCGTACATACGTTTACTAAATTTTACAAGTTGGACGTCACAAAAGCTACGGACGCAGCATTTGGGCAGGCGGTCCTACGGGCAGCAGTATAGAATCCTCTGGCCCGGATTACGCCCCTTTTTTCTGTTGGTGGAGCTATTTTTTACCTCCTGATATATTTTCTGTTTGGCTAATTTTGGCCTTACGGTCTCCCTCCCCTCATGGAGCATTGCTTTAGGACATCCCATATGTAATGGCTATGCGCTCTGTGTCCTGTGATGTACGATAAAGAAAAAAGGATTTTTAATAAACAGCTTACCTGTAAAATCCTTTTCTTGAAGTACATCACGGGACACAGAGCTCCCACCCCTCTTTTGGGGAACATTGTGTAACCTCAGAGAAATTGCTTGCTACAAAACTGAAGCACTCTCAGTGGGAGGGGGTTATATAGGGAGGAACTTCCTGTGAAGTTGATTACACCAGTGTCCACACCTGAAGGTACCCATATAACCCATATGTAATGGCTATGCGCTCTGTGTCCCGTGATGTACTTCAAGAAAAGGATTTTACAGGTAAGCTGTTTATTAAAAATCCTTTTTTTTGGCCATACGTCTTTTCTAAGTCACAGTAGTACACTTATTTTTCCACTCCTTTTACCAAGACCTAAAGCTCTGTTGGCTGATGTCCATGTTCTGGAAGGATCCAAACAATAATGTCGGTGTCCCCTCAGATGCCCGACTGACAGCTGGCTTAGCCTCTCGGCACACTGCTGAGAGCCAGAGCCAGCCACTCCGGCCCTCTCCCCTGTGATTCAGTGGGTGACCGCTGCAGCATCGCACCAATGCTGTAGCCATATAGGCGAGCATGAATATATTTCTAACAACCATACATCGCCTTTAAGACTCAATAAGTGCTGAAGACTAAATAGGATATTAAAAATCAAATGTTTATACTTAAACCTGGAAAAGACTGTAGAGATGGTGCAAATTGCATGCCCATATCCCTTAATACAGACCTAAAAATTATGAATAAAATACTGGCTACCAGACTTAATACTTTGCTGTGACGTTATATACACCCGGATCAAGGGGGATTTCTTCAACACAGACAGGCTCATCACCAAACAAGACGAATAATTAATATTATCTCAGCTGTCCACTCCAAGTGGGACGCGATGGGTGACAGACGGTATATGCTACTCTCACTTAACTTACACAAAGCATTTGAATAAATATGATAAGCGTAAAGGTCATATTCCTTATATCTGTTTGATATGAACTTCAACATCTGTAAAATTATCATATATGGACGGCTGTAAAATTATCATATATGGGGAAAAATGTGAATCTGACTTGACTGAAACTCTTGAAATAGATAATTGGTAAAAGCTAGTGCAGAATGCCTCTACATCACTTATCAACACTTCAATTATACGAGTGAGCTACAAGATGCTACGATGGTACATGGTGCCGTCCAGAGTGGCTTCATATGTTCCAGGCGCCTCTCCACTGTTTGAGGCTGTGGGCAGGAGGTAACAGTTTTTCATGCCAGGTGGCAGTGCCCGAAGGCGAGACGTTTCTGGATTTGCCTTTACAGTTTTATTGACTCTCTCACCCAAGTAAGCTACAGTTGTGCGTTCCAGTGGAGAAGGCCCCAAGACATATGAGGAGACTGATCACCTTTGTAGTCATAGCAGCCAAAATCTCAATGGCCAGATCTTTGAAGACACCCACGATTCAATTTTTTTTGGTTAAAGAGGTTGTAAATCCTGTTGTAAAAAAACCCCTGCAAGACAAAGGCATAATAATGAGCTGTATGCATCGCATACTAGCTCATTATGTAATGCCTTAGAACGAAGCTCTATTGGCAGCGCTCGCACACCGCTGACATTTTTTCCAGAGTTTCACGGTACGGGGCTCAAAAGGAACGGCACCCGTGCCCAATGCTTCAGAGAGCATTCACCAGTGATGTCACTGGCTACATGTATAATAAATATGTCCACACGTTTAGGAGATATTTTCACCATCTTATTATAGGCTTATCTATAGGTAAATGTAAACAGAGCAAGTTTACTTCCTCCAAGTATAAATTGTGCATTATAATCAATGTTTCTCTGCAATCTAAAACAACACCATTGCCCTCAGTGGTGGCCACCCCATTAGGGGTGCAGGGATGCATTGGATTTTAACGAGGGTTTGCCTTCCTCCAAAAAATTAACACCAACTGCCATTGATTGCACCATTTAAAAATACATGTAAGCCCTAAATTTATTATTTGACAGGTAATGTTTAATATGTCAAGTACGTATGGATTGAAAGGCTTGAAATAGTTTTTAATAATTTTCTCTGTTCTCTTTATCTTATGAATATATGTTCTTATATGTTTTGAGAATGCTATGTCTGGAGTAACCTAGCACATTTTGTAAATCTTTATGCCCCTTCTTGTTTTGTACTTTGAAAATCTAACTAATAAAAAAAGTATTGAAAAGAAAAATTGCCTTTCAAGCCTGAAACCACAACTATATTAAATAGCCGAAAACAAGCAAATTATTTACTTTGAACTAGGCTACACTTTTTATGTCTTTTCAAATGTAATAAGGGAAAAATGCAAATACCAAAAATGTACTAAACATATATTCACCCTCCCAAACATTAAAAGGCAAAATAAGATCTGATAAACCTTCCAGGCAAAACAGTTATGGCTGGAAATACGCTTGTCTGGTGTGGTGTCACATGGATAATCTGCTGCAGACAGATCAGGGAAGAGGTCATTGGACTGTGTGTGAACCTCATCTTGCCACCATCATGATCACCATGTTACTTACACCTTTGTGGTGCCTACTTGTTCTCCTCCGCTTCCCCCAGCTTTTTTAAACAAGGCAGCAAGAAGTTACAAACTGAAGTAAAGAAGAGAGTGGAGAATTGCCCCATTCTATCTTGTAAAGGGACACCTCAACATGCATTACACAGGGAAGCTGGAGGATGGCGCAGAGTTTGATAGCAGCATTCCCTGAAATTAACCTTTCAATTGCTACTAGGAAAGTGGGAGGAAGAAAAAAAGGAATCTGTTATTTCTCTAGATCTGGGATATAGTTAAGCATTTAAAGGCAGTTGGATTTGTAATTGGGGTGCGGCGGGTGTACAGGGTCCTGTTTGAGCTGGAAAGCATTTATTACTTAACACCACAGATTGCCTGCTTACTTCCATGCACTTCCTCCAACCCTTTCACCATGAGGATTCATTACAAGATGATTTACATTTGAGTTGCTGAGTGCTCCATCCGAACACGCTTAACCTGTATTCCATACCTTACATGTAAGCACCACACAGGAGAATAGTCTCACACATAGCAATGGCAGAAACCAAAGAGGAGTCAAGGCTGAAGGCCTGCACGACACTCAACCTTAAAGGAGTTGTAAAGGAAAACATTTTTTTGCCTAAAATTAATGTCTGCAAGGTAGACAGACAGAATAGTATAATGATTCTGTTAAAAAACGAGTAAATACCTATTAATTTCCTTCATCTATATCACCTCCGGTGTTCTAGTTTCTGTTCTCTCGTTCACTTCCTGGTTTGCAGCGTTCATTCATGTAAGCACTACATTTCCCAGTATGCATTGCGGCACGCCTAGTAATTCACACCTCCTTGAAGTCTCTAACACGTAGGGAGCGTCCTGCCACACAGATGTAGTTCCCAGAAGGGGGCAAGCACATCACTGACCACCGCAGTAAAGCCTCTCTTCACAGTGGTGAGAAACAATCAGACAAGCAGGAAGTGAACAGAACAGAGAAGAAATAGAGCAACTTCTGAGCAAAAACAAACAATGAGGAAGTGAAAAGGGGAATGTCTGCAGGTAAAGGATGCTTATTATGGACAAAATTTCCTTTACAACCCCTTTAATGTAATAATGCTTTCCCCAGTCTCTACAGCCAATCCTAGCTCAAGCGGCCTACCTAACAAAATTTTCTGTGCGTGTGTCTACTAATGGTTTTAATACAGCCATATTTTGTCCAGGGCTCCAAAATGCCATTTCCCTTCTCCAGTATTGCCATCTCTGCCTATCCTAGATGAGGCAGATACAGAAGGAATGAGCAAGATATAGAAGCAGTGGGGTTTATTTACTAAAGCTAGAGTTCAAAATCAGGCTCACGTCTGCATAGAAATGAATCAGCTTCCAGGTTTTATTGCCAAAGCATAATTGAACAAGCTGAAGTCAGAAGTCAATTGGTTATGTACAGCTGCACCAGATTATGAGTGCACCAGTTTTAGTAAATCTACCCCACAGTTAGAAGAGGCTGCAAAGGATTTCTCTCCACCTCATTTTTTCACCTGAAATGGAATCTTCATGTGCCATGCTTTCTAGTGTGAACTGATGCCCTACACAAAACTTATGTCACTGTAGAACTTGATTCTCCGTTGTCTTGCCATGCTCCTTTAGATACAGAGACCTGCAAAAACTATACAACGGCATTCCCTGTTCATGAACCAACAGAATAAAAATGGGGGCATTATTTAGTGCCCACAACATGGAAATGTGGCAAAAAAAAAAAAAAAAATGGGGTACTATAGCTTCAATTAGGGAAATAGCAGGCACATGTAGCGGGAAAAACGTGAGGTTAGGCTGGAATTACACGTGAGTTTAGGCGGGAATAACACATGGACTGCATGACTCATACACGTGTTAGAGGGGTATACAAGACCCCACAGATGTGTTCAGGTCACATTTGACCTTATAGGTTAAAGAGCTCCCCATCCCTCCCTCCCCTGTCGCAGCACCTTTTATGTGGTTTGTCACCCTTGGATCAATGGGGGACTTTGTTGAATATTTTATTTATGGTACTCACTTGAGTCCCATGACTGAGTGAGATTTTGAAAGATTTGGAAAAATATTTGAAGTTTTAAAATTGATGTATTGATGAATTTAATAAAGATAAGTTTGAAATATAATTAAATGTTTGTATTATATTATACCAATAAAGGTGCCGCGGCCATTTTATTACCATCATTGATGGTCCTGGTTTGGTCTTATTTATGAATATGGTTTTTTAATATAGCCTACATTCCCATGTGCAATCTATGACAATTAAACTCCAGAAAAGATTTTCATTCCTCTTTGGAAAAGGAGTTCACTAAGAAATGGTCTGTTCTTTTAGTTAAAGTGGAGGTTCACCCTAATTTTTGACTTCCTATGAATAAAACAGCCTTCCACTCATAATACAAAATCCGTTGTTTTTTTTTTTTTTAAGAAAGGCTTACCCTTATTTTTCTTTTATTGCGCCCTGTCAATCAAAGCCACCGCGGGGGAATGGGCGTGCCTATAGATTTTCCCCCGACGGCGCTATGTCTCCTGGGACTCAGTCCTGGCGTCCCCAGGAGACGCTCTCTCATCAAATCCCGCGATATTTCGCCGGTCACGTGACTAGGCAAGCGGGTCATGTGACTCGGCAAGCGGGTCATGTGACGTGGGCGTTAACTAATACACCATGGTTTCTCATCAGCTGCTCAATTCGTTCTGAGCTATCGCTGTGAGAAACCAGCTGTTGAGCACAAAGGGGCGGGTCATTATGACGCCGGCCGTTGCGATGGGAACGCTGAATTGTTGACGGCGCAGCTCGCCGTCAGCACAGCACAGCATATGCGCGGGATAGAGCGGTGAATGCTGGGACGCCAGCATTCACCGTATCCCGGAAATGGATACTGCTGGGCTTCAACGGGCCCAAATTCAAGATGAAAACTGCCAGGACCGGATTATATAAAATATCCTTTAGAGCTACCAGAGAATGCTGACGGCGAAAAGAGTGGGATGCACGGGCTGCTATTTATGGCAGGTAAGAGCGGCACAACAATTAAAAAAAAAAACATGGAACTCCCGCTTTAATGCTGCCGCCTCAATCTGAAACAAACATCTCAATGTACCAATTCAAGATGTTTCTTCATTAAACATTCTGCATATAGAAAGCGTGAGGCACTCCTAAAAGCTCTTCGCTCTTGCAGGACCAGCCTTGCAACCAGTTCTTGCTTTAATGTCTAACTACAGCAAACTGTACCAGGGCAACAACCGACATGATCCTGTATTTCAGGACCACGCTTTAACAGACCAACTACACATTACAGCAATTATCTCCTGCTCTGCTCTTTTTGTGGATGTCCTAGAACAGTGATGGTGAACGTTGGCACCCCAGATGTTTTGGAGCTACATTTCCAATGATGCTCATGTACTCTGCAGTGTAGTTGAGCATCACGTTAAATGTAGTTCCAAAACATCTGGAGTGCCAAGGTTCGCCAACACTGCCCTAGAACATGTGATGACAAAAATTTCCAAAATGGTTCTAATCACCATTCACATGTGCAGATTCTTCTGAATAAAAGCCTAGACGGCTGAAGCTGCCTGCAAAAAGCCCCTCACATGTTTGCCCTTTCAAGGCAGGTGTCTTTTTGGGGACACCATTGACCAATTCATCACAGAATGTCACAGGGGGAAGTTATACGTCCACAAAGGAAAGATTTCAAAACCTTCCTCCTCATGAGCCACTACCTTCTCAAAATACAGAGCAACCAATCAATCTACCATGGCTTCAACTTCAAAACCTACATTTAGCTCTTCCTTTTGGCACAAGTCTTCCCTAAAGCCTTCATCTCAATGAAGCCCTCACTCCAAAGAATGGGGAGACATCTTGTTTACCTCTCTCTGGGTCCCAGACCCGTGGGTTTAATTGGTGGTTTCAAAGAGGTACTGTCATGGTTTTGCAGTTATGTTCCTGTCTGCTTACCTCTCTGTGTGATCAGCTTTAAATACTGGCCGCCTCTCATCTGGCTGCTTAAGTAATCTTCCCTCAAGCATGGCTCCACCCCAGCCTTCAATTAGGAACACTATATTAACACGTGCATTTCAAGCCAGCCTCACTGATCAATATTGTGTGTTTGGCTTCTACTGTATGTGCTCATTGCTGTGTGTCCTTCATCTGATCCTGTTTACCGACCATGGCTTGTTCTTGACTGTCCACGTCTGCTTCATCTCCTGACCTTTGGCGTGTTTTTTGACTACCCCTATCTGCTTGTTGCCCTGACCTCTTGGCTTATATCATGACTATCCTTGTTGTCCTGGTCTGCTGTTTCCTCCCTATCTCCTAGCAGTCTACCATGAGCGTGAGCTGGGAGATCCTGGGGGCCACCACCTGGAACCAGACTGTAGCAAAGTCCATCCTCACCATCAGGGGCCCCGGTGAACAAATGCTGGCTCTTAGATTTTGCGCTCTGGCAAATCTCATGCTCTAGCTCCCAGAGTACCTCCTTTCCTGGACCACCCAAAGCTC
Source organism: Rana kukunoris (assembly GCA_029574335.1). NCBI lineage: Eukaryota > Metazoa > Chordata > Amphibia > Anura > Ranidae > Rana > Rana kukunoris. The sequence goes on from CM056056.1 coordinate 63,608,022, forward strand.
CATCCATGGCAGTCACCCGTAGGGTCCACTACCTCAGCGGCACACTCCTGACCCCAACGGGGTGCATCTGTCACCTGGCCTCAGGTGACCTGACAGGTAAAAAATTTGATTTAACTACCCCCCACTGATTTCTTCTCTCAAATCAACCAAAAACAGCTACAGAGATAGTTAGTTACAGAAGACTTTATTAATCCCAAAGGGAAATTGTTACGACACAGACACACTTAAATACAACACAAGATTACAACAATAAAATGGAACACAAAACTGTTCAGGGACAGATTTTCAGAATGCCATGTCCCAGGGGGTAGTTTTGCCAGTACCCCCTCAAGACAGATTCAAGGAATTTGATTGAAACCTGTTTTTGGTACCAATGCATAATGGGTGTATTTTTCATATTCTGGACTTTAAATGCTTTTACAAACACCTGCAAATTCCAAAATTTCACATTTACTCCACAAAGTGTCATGAAGATCCTGCCAGAAACAGGCGTCTCAGACTTTGCGGTTTCCGATCACGGCTGCAACCGTGCATGCGTGTGCACACCTCTGTTGGAGCCAGGCAGGTTTTTAAAGCCGGCCTCTTACATACCATCCCTGCTGTCTGCTCTACAGCGTTTGTGTATCTGAAACCTGATCTGTGACTTAACCTGTGAAAGACCCCGGCTTACCTGTGACTATTCCAGCCATCCGCCTGCACCTGATCCTTGGCCTGTTCTGACTACCCTTCTGTCTGCACCTCTGTACCTCGCCGACCGCCTGATAACCGACCTGGCCTGTCTGACCATCCAGTCTGCTCCAGTCTGCTGAACGGTTCCTGTCTGTTCCTAGTTCCAGTCCAGCTGAATGGTTCCGTCTGTTCCTAGTTCCAGTCCAGTCTGCTGAACGGTTCCAGTCTGTTCCTAGTTCCAGTCCAGTCTGCTGAACGATTCCAGTCTGTTCCTAGTTCCAGTCCAGTCTGCTGAATGATTTCTGTCTGTCCTGGTTCCAGTCCAAGCTGTTCCAGTCTGCTGAATTGAGCCTGTTTGTTCCTGGTTCCGGTCCAGTGGTCCAGCTACTGTCTGCCTACCTGTCAGCTGCTTCAACTTCCCAGTTCCTGAACGTCCGGATTACCTCTACCCGTTGATCCTGCCAGGCACTCATACCACTCCTGCGCCTCCTGTTACTTTACCAGGGGCCGAGAGTAGGAGCCACAAGGGAGGCCTCCCTCTGCTATATCGGGCTCACCACCATCAGGTACGTGACACAAAGTCAGTAATTGCCTCCCAGAGACAGGGGGAATGCCAAGAATCTGTAGAAATCCAAGATAATTTATGTATCCACTTCATCAGTGCTTTCTGTGCTTTGTAGTGGTAAACACCTATTTTCAGTATGTCGAGTACGTTCTTAGAAATCTGAGCATTCAGGTCACAGGTTATCAAGTTGACCTTCTCCCAGTGGGGTCGCTAGGGGGCGGCTATTGGGGCTATAACCCAGAGTCTGGGGACCATAGCCCTGAGTCTCTTACTGGGTGGGTGCAGTCCCACAATTAGCAACTCTGGTCCAAAATGCAGGGGACAGGGGCGGGCTGAGCAGTGGTTGCACTGGCTCTATCTCCGCCCCCGCCTCCACCCGACTCTACACTTGGCCACTGGTTGGCAAGTGACAATCCACAACTTGTGGCAGGTGATAATCCACATCTGGTGACAGGTAACGTGGCAAGTGATAATCTGCAATGTGTGGCAGGTGACGTGGCAAGTAACCATCCGCAACTTGTGGCAAGTGATAATCCGCATCTGGTGGCAGGCGATGGTGGCAAGTGACACACTCTGGGCTCCCACTGATTCTGCATTATAGTGAGTTGAACCCGTTCATTTTATATAACAATGTAATAATATAAATAATGCACTTCAATCATCCTGACACCATAACAACCATGGTGTCAGGATGATTGAAGCACCAACACCAGCCATGTCCCTGATAAATTGCCAGCAAAAAAAATATTTTCTGGCAGTACCCCTCCCGAGACTAGACTCTGGATCCGCCCCTGAGGCAGGAGACCCCAATGAAACATTTACGGAAAAGCTAGAAGAGAATTCCTGATATATAATCCAATGTTTTCAGAAAACATTTTTTATTTATAGATAATTACAGTTGCTCGAGCTCACGTTTTCTTCTTGTGTCTAAGGATTCAGGAATGCATGTCTGGTTAGTACAAACCCACCACGAAAGCAATTTAATCTGTAGGATCTATGCTTTTTAAACCATGACACTCTTGATTATGGCTGAAGTACACACAACTTTATGTTGTTTTGCTAAGTTTCTTGAGCTTGCAGCTATCGTGCTGGAAAAACAGAAGGACAGGACTCTCCTTCAGCTCTCAACAACATACATTTGTTATTTTAAGTGTAGAGCAAACAAAACCTACCTGGATTTGTGCAGATACCACAACCTGCTTTCAACGCCGAGAACAAGACTAATTGCTGGAGTTTCAGTTTGCTGGCTTGCAACTTGGTAGTTAAATACGGTTGACTTTGTTCTTTAAACATTAGGGAAGCTGCAGACGTAGAGCTACTTAATATCCAGAGAAGAATTTACTTTAACAGGCCCAGACACAGCAGCTGATCCCATTGCCCAGAGTGATGGTGTCATCAAAAAATACCATAAAAAATTCCCATTTGTGTTCTGCATCAAGGGCCTCTCTTTACTATCATTAAGGGCCCTTTCACACGTACGGACAAACGGTCCGTTTTTTACAAGTCTGTTTACGGACTTGTAATGCATCCTTATGGAATCGCGTACGTTAGCGGATGATGCATCCGCTAACGTCCGCAAAGATCCGCGTCCGCAAAGATCCGTTTTTTGGGACAGAAGAAAACACTATTTTTCTTCCGTCTGGCGGATTGGATTGGATGAATACGGACAGACGGTCCGTATTCATCCGATTGCCCATAGGGGAGAGCGGAGGAAAGACAGGGCGGTCTCTGCACAGTGTGCGGGGGCCGCCCTGTCTGCCGACAGCTCAGCGGGGATTTATGGATGATCCCCGCTGAGCCAACGGACACACACGGGGCGGATCAAAAACGGTTTGCTCCGTGTGAAAGGACCCTTTTTAATAATCTCTGATCATCTGCAACCAGGGACCAATTCACATCCATGGCCCTAGACATACTGTTTGCCTGTTGGTTCCATCATTGTCTAAGCAACAAATTTCATCAATATCGCTCATGAGGAAGCAGAGCAAAAAAAAAAAAAAACATGGAACTGTACCTAGTGGATTTTTATATATTGGATTTATTATGGGTAGAATAAAAAAAAATATATATGTATTAGTATATAGTTTAGTCAGGTATCCAACCAGCATATATGCACAGGATAGTGTCTGTCTCCATGGCTCCTTTATTTTAAATGTTGTAAGTTAAATTCTATATATAAACACTATACCAGAGATAATTTATAATAATTTATAATAAGACATTTTTGTATAAAAGTGGGTACTCACAAAAATGCAACTGACAAAGGGCCATAAACACAGCTCTGAGGAAGGGGGTGCGCCCCCGAAACGTGTTAGCTGTACCCTGTGTTCTGTGCATGTCCATGCACTGTGTTTATGCCATTTTGTCAGTTGCATTTTTGTGAGTACCCACTTTTATACAAAAATGTCTTCTTATTAAATTATCTTTGGTAATGCATTAGGTGTGCGCACCTTCCAGTTCTGTTTTTCTTGTAGTTCCATTCAGATTACCCCATCTGAGGAAGGCAGCATCCACCTAGTTTTGGGCTACCATATATACCTTTCACACCACCATTTTATCTGACATCTCTTATGCCACACACTAAAAGACCTATTAGCGGTGGAAGTGACTGTTTTTTGTAAAAGTATTGGGACACTTGCCTTTAAACGTCTATGAACTTTAATGGCATCCCAGTCTTAGTCCGGAGGGTTAAATATTGAGTTGGCCCACCCTACCCAGCTGTAGAAGTTTCAACTCTTCTGGGAAGGCTGTCCACAAGGTCTAGGAGTGTGTCTATGGGAATATTTGACCATTCTTCCAGAAGCGCATTTGTGAGGTCAGGCAATGATGTGGACAACAAGGCCTGCCTCAGTCTCCGAGGAAAAGCCAGTCAGGTTCCTCCACCCCAAACTTGCTTATCCATGTCTTTATGGACCTTGCTTTGTAGACTGTTGCGCAGTCATGTTGGAACAGGAAGGGGCCATCCCCAAACTGTTTCCACAGAGTTGGGAGCATGAAATTGTCTAAAATGTCTTGGTATGCCGACATCTTAAGGAGTTCCCTTCACTGGAAAACAACCCCACACCATAATACCCCCTCCGCTAAATGATTTGAACCAGTGCACAAAGCAAGGTCAATAAAGACATAAATGAGTGAGTTTGGGGTGGAGGAACTTGGCTGGCCTGCAAAGAGTCCTTACCTCAAACCGAAAGAACACATATGGGATGAATTAGAGCGGAGACTGCAAGCCAGTCCTACTTAGTCACATCACTGCTTGACCTCATAAATGTGCTTCTGGAAGAATGGTCAAACATTCCCATTGACACACTTCTAAACCTTGTGGACAGCCTTCCCAGAAGAGTTGAAGCTGTTATAGCTGCAAAGGGCGGGCCAACTCAATACTGAACCCTACGGACTAAGACTGGGATGCCATTAAAGTTCATGTGTGTGTAACAGCAGGTGTCCCAAAACTTTTGGTAATATAGTGTGCATAAATGAATTACAAGAATCACTCATCTCTTAGTCCAAAGTCCAAAATCTCAATCAAATAAAGCAAGCCTCAAAGCAGGCAGCTTTTGCTTTGATGTCTCTTTGGTAATTCATAGTGCTTTAGGAATCCTTTGCCATGTATTAAATATGCATGTGTCTAACAAAAGCTGTATTCATATAGCATAGTAAAACAAATATAAATCAGTTTAAAAACTTACTAGCCCAAAAAATAAAAATCGACCCAAAAACAATGAAGGTCTTCCTTTTAAAAATAAACTGCTACCCATGCTTCCATGCTTCACTCAATGTGGAGTGTCAATTAGATATGCAGCATTCTACATGTCTGTCTGACTGCGGCGTATTGTCTTTACTTGTCAGGATCCAATGGCAGAGGGGCTTGTAATTCTGTATAGAGTGTCTCTTTGGTTACAGACTGGCAGCTGCAGGGAAGAGGATGAGGAATTGAGCAGCCCAGACCGAGGAGCGATAGTTGGCAGTAGAAAAGGCTCATAGTACAGACACCCAAGTCGTGTTGGGTCCTGTTGTAGTGGTGCCTTTTGGAACACTTACTCTACACCTCCTCAGGAGATAATGGTGTTAAATAAATTGTTTTTTTATAACTATAATAAATGGCTCAGTAATTTTTTAAGTGGCAACTCATCAAATGCTTTTATAGATACTTAGGAGTATTTGATAAACCGAAGCGCAATATCCATACCCGCTCCAGAGTCTGTCTGCTTCTTCTCTCTCCTATTGATGATCCCAAATCTTCCTGTGGGCTAGTAAAGGCAATGGTCTGACCATAGGCCATTTCAACTCACTGTATTAATTGTTAATTTAATACACCCTGCTTTTTTTCTTTGTAGCGCTACCCCCAAAGGACCCGCTGATTGATTGTTGGGATCGGCACATTAAGTTACCCTAGCGTTGTCTAGGGGTGTGATGCAGGAACAAAGTAGTGAGCAGAGGTCCAGACAGTCAATAAAGGCTTTTCCAAGGCTTTATTTCCAGGCCAACACAGCCAACATCAACTTCAGTTAGGAAGAAAAAAGGTTGATGAAAGAAGAGGAGAACTTGCGGTGTCAGGCCTGGATATGAACGGGCACAGAGCAGGAATGTATTCTGGCCTAGGCCGACAAGGCCCAGGCCTAGGGCGGCACTTTGCGGCACTTTGCGGGGGGGCGGCAGAGGGGGAGCCGCACTGTACCCGCGCCACCAGAGAGGGAGCCACGCTGTAACCGCGCCACCAGAGAGGGAGCCACGCTGTTTCCGCGCCACCAGAGAGGGAGCCACGCTGTACCTGCGCCTCCAGAGAGGAAGCCATGCTGTACCCGCGCCACCACAGAGGGAGCCACGCTGTACCCGCACCACCAGAGAGGTAGCCACGCTGTAACCCAGGGCTCGACAAATCACGGTCGCCATGGTGACTAGAAATAGCGTCCGGGCAAGTGGGGTCATGGCTGGGAAGGTAGACATGGGCACAAAAAAAATTTTTGTTCCATAAGACCAGCGCTCTGAGGACAAGGCCGAAGCTGTGGCCTCGCCTAAAACATCCTGCCCGCAGCTCGCGGCGATCCTGGGAAAAGGCCGCGAGTGGCATCTGAACTCTGTTCGTCTCCCATGGCGTCCCTCTGTCCGTTTCCCACGGCGTCCCTCTGTCCGTCTCCCACGGTGTCCCTCTGTCTGTCACCCACGGCGTCCCTCTGTCCGTCACCCACGGCGTCCCTCTGTCCGTCACCCACGGCGTCCCTCTGTCCGTCTTCCACGGCGTCCCTCTGTCCGTCTCCCACGGCGTCCCTCTGTCCGTCTCCCACGGCGTCCCTCTGTCCGTCTCCCAGGAGGTGCGCAAGTTTAGTCAGGCCTTGGGCAGCACAAAACCTAAATACACCTCTGCCTCAAAGCGCCCCCACACGCGGTGCATGCCCCAGACACTCCTTCTGAATTCCCCTGAATGTCTCTTAAACTTAAAGGGCCAGATCCACATACTTGCCCCGCCGGCGCGGCGTGTCCCATTTACTCTATGCTGCTGTAAGTTACAGCGGCGTATCCTTATCCACAAAGAAATGCTGCTGTAAGTTACGGCGGCGTAGTGTAAATGGGCCGGCGTACGCGGGTGTAATTCAAATTTACTAGTGGGGGGCGTGTTTTATTATAATTATGGATGACCCGACGCAAACAACTGCGCATGCGCCGGCCGTGGACGTATCCCAGTGCGCATGCGCAAAATCACGTTGCAAAACATCAATGAAAGCGACATGAACGTAACTTACGCAATTCCCTTTTTCGCGAACTGTTTACGCAAACCACGTGAACGACGAAAAAAACTACGCTGGCCCGACGTCCATACTTAACATTACGTACGCCTCTATACAGCAGGGGTAACTTTACGCCGGACCTACGCTTACGCAAACGATGTAAAAACACTGCGCCGGGCGTACGTACGTTCGTGGATCGGCGTATCTACCTCATTTGCATATTCGACGTGGAAGCGCCCCTAGCGTCCAGCGTAAATAGGACACTTTAGGACAACGGCGTAGGACGGCGTATCTACGCAGAAAACCGGCGTATCTAGTTTTGTGGATACAAAACAATAATACGCTGGCGCAGATTTGAAATTACGGCGGCGGATCTATAGATCTGCCGCCGTAATTGTTTGTGGATCTGGCCCAAAGTTTCCAACTGGCAAAATATGTATATACCCTAGTAGTGTGTGTTGGTCAGCAGCATTGTACATAAACTTTAATATATTGCCAGATAGCTGCGTTACCTGGATAAAAATGCAACATATTTATTTTGGTAGGTTTGATTTTGGTTTCTCAAATTTTCTAACTTCCTCAATGTAAAAAGAAGAGTCTGACCAGCTGTTATGCTAATCATTGCAACATTCCAGCTTGTCACCCCACAGCATCGCACAGGTTTCATGTAAAACACTCTGTCAAGTCAAACAACACCTCGAGAAAACCCTTATCAGCAGCCATGTATATCTGTCACGAGGAAGGTCTAACCTATAGCTGCTAATTGCCAAGGAAGTGAATCCTGGCACATTGCTGAATACTTCCACTCTTAGGTGACCAGATTTTTCAAATTAAATCCGGGGACATTTTTCTTTATTTGCCAATGGTAAAAACTTTTTTTTTCTTTTTTTTACATTCTATAAGAACTTCAACCCAATAAAACTTTGAAATACAGACTCGGATACACATCTTGAATACCATAAGCATGTTTTCCTTAAATGGTGTATGTGGTTTGTGTTTATGGAATGATTGTACGATATATATGTTTTTTCTCACATTTTACTTTTTTTGAGATATGACTACCAAATGTTATGAGGATAAGATAAAGAAAAAAACAGAGTGCAGGGATCAGGAGTGCACTACATAAAGAATGCAGGGCTCAGCTGTGCCCATCTATACAGCCTCACCAGTGCCCAGCAATGCAGCCCCACTAGTACTCATCTATGCAGCCTCACCTGTGCCCGTGTATGCAGCCTCACCTGTGCCCGTGTATGCAGCATGGACGATAAGAGAAATATGGGTTTTGCTGTTTTTTCAGGGACTCTACTAGGAACAAGACATGCGACTCTGCCCCGAAAGAAGCGCATGTACTTTTTCAAATACATGAGCTTTAAGCAACACTGTGCTCATATGTAAACGGGCACTATTGAATATAATAATATGCATTGAAATGCTTCTGGTGAAGCTTAAGCCCTGGTTCACACTGGTGCGTTTTGACATGTGATTTGAACAGCTCGGGTTAAAGCCACTGATGTTTTTCCCTGCTGGTCTATAGTGTTCTGACAGATGGGTTAAATGACAGGCGGCATCGATCGGTTCATTAGAAACCGGTCGACATTCGGCCTGCGTGTACTGAAGCCAGTCTGATCATCGTAGGGGCATGACCACCGAAGTGTTCTGGCGGGGGGGGGGGGGGGGATGGGGGCGGGTACAGGGCTTTGGACTGTTACAAGCACAAATATCCATAATAATTTTTGATAGGAAGGTTTGTTTTTCTGATATTATATTAGGGTAATATTATATGATCAAATGCAAATAGCGGTGTTGTTTAATCCAAACTTTATTTTAGCCCCCCCATACTGTATAATTACTGTGTGGCTGTATCTTCTAAAGCAGCCTTTCTAATAAGTGGGAACCATTAAAAAGCCTCAGAATGGTGAACAGTGGAAGAAGGAACCCTTTGCATTGGTGGTCATTGGGATAGTTAGTGAAAGAAGGGCCCTATTGCACCATTGCACTGGGGGTCTGTGAGGAAGAAGGCTTCTTAGTTTTGTGGTCAATGGAAGAGAATTACTCCACTTTTGTTGAGAAAATACATTCCCCTCTGATCTATTAACAATTCAAGGATTTTAACAAACAGTCTTGCAGATTCCTACCTTATGTTATTCCACGGAAATCCATGTGTGTTTATCTGTGTCCATGTGGGGAAGTGAATCTAATGGGAGTGGTTTCATAGTTATATCAGCTGCTGCAGTTGCACAAATGAGGAATTCTGCTGGGCCTGCACCCCTTTAGATGCGATTACCTATTGGGAGTATCTCACCAAAGATGACATTTTTGTTGCAGGCGATGCCTGAAATCTGACGTGTGTCTTAGTGTAGACTTCTGGGAAAATTGGTGAGCCAATCACACAAGCAGGAAATTATGTTTCTGGGGAGCGTTCTGTACACATTCGATACACCGTCATATCGCAGTTATTTTCCCCGGGTATCTATGCGTGTGATTCCTAGAATCACTTACCCATAGATACAGGTGAAGATCCGACATGTGTAAAACAATTACACTGTCGGATCGTAGATGTAATGACATCGCTGGCCGCTAGGTGGCCTTTAAGTTGATTTCTCATTTGCCTATGCAAATGAGCCTAATACGCCGATTCCCGAATGCTTTTACGCCGCCCCATCGTAGTTTACGTCGTTTCCGTACGCGTAAGGTTACCCCTGCTAATATGTGGGGTAACCTTACATAGTGCCGTCGGATGCCATGTTAAGTATGGCCTCGGGACCGCCTCGTGTTGTGCGCCGTTTATGTCGTTTGCGTACGTCGATTCTGAATGGGGCTGGGCGTACGCTACGATTATGTTGTTTACTTTGAGAAATTGTGACGTGCTTTGGAGCATGCGCACTGGGATTTAGTCGCGGCCGGCGCATGCGCAGTTCAATCGGCGCGGGGGCGCGCTTAATTTAAATACAAGCCGCCCCCTTCAATTTACACGGGGATACGCCGGGCCATTTACACTACGCTGCCGCAAGTTACGGAGCAAGTGCTTTGAGAATACAGCACTTGCTCTAGTACGTTGCGGTGGCGTAGTGTAAATGGGATACTCTACGCCGCCGGTTTTCAGATCAAGGTAAGTATGCTACTGTAGAGGGGGGAAGAAAACTAGATTAGGTCGAGGAAGCGGGGCAGAAAAAGTAAGTGCACCCTATAATGAAGGTTACCTCTGATTATGAATTTGAACATCCTGTATTCATTTTGAATTATCTGGGTTTTGATAGATTTACTTTAATATCAAACATTGTTAAACACAAACAAATACATGTAAAAACTATATAAAGTCAGACACCTCTAAAGCCCTGTACACACGATCAGTCCATCCGATGAGAACAGTCCGACGGACCGATTTCTTCGGTTCACCAATGAAGCTGACTGTTGGACTGATGTGCCTACACACCAATGGTTTATGAACCGATCGTGTCAGAATGCGGTGACGTAAAACACAACGACGTGATGAAAAAAAAAACGAAGTTGAATGCTTCCAAGCATGCGTCGACTTGATTATGAGCATGCGTGGATTTTTAACCGATGCTCGTGTGTACTAATGATCGGTTTTGACCTATCGGTTTGCCATCCATCGGTTCAATTTTAAAGCAAGGCATCTGTTTTTGGACCGAAGGAAATCGGACCGATGGTGCCTACACACGATCGGTTTGGACCAATGAAAACGAACTTCAGTCCGTTTTCATCGGTTTGAACCGATCGTGTGTACGCGGCTTTATGCTGTGTACACACATCGTAGTTTCCGTCTGAATAAACTCAGACGGGTTATATCTGACGGAATTCCATTCAAGCTGTCCTGCATACACACGGACACACCAAATTCCAACCGTCAAAAACACGGTGACGTACAACACTATGACGATCCTAGAAAAATTCCATAAAGACGAACGGAATTTCCGATAGAAAAAGTCAGATGGGGCATAAACATAGTAGGAATATCCGATGAAAAAATTCCGTCTGACTTTTTCCAATCGGAAATTCCGATCGTGTGTACGAGGCATAATAGTTTCCAAGTTAGATGAAAAGAATGTAATATAACAATTTATTTAGGTACATAATACATGTATGTATAAATTAGGGCTGTGTATATTAAAGATTAATTCCTCGATTGATCATAATTTTTGGATCGATCAAAATTCTTTTGATCGGTACTAGCGGTGCAACGGATCGTAAATGATCCGTGATCCGAACGGTTCACCATATGCGGATCGGCACACCACCTGATCCGCAGAGCTCAGCTGTTGCCTCGCCCATAGGAAAGGCTGTGGCTTTGGCCTAGCTCCCGGAGAGGCGGCCATCTTGGTCCACCCGGCGGTGGCCTAGGTGAGCCTATAGCGGCACGCTGAGGTCATCACCCGGCCTCAACTGCTAGTGTTCGGTAAGACTAAGCAAGCACTAATATTCCTATACAGTGGGGGAGATGTCTGTGGACATTACAGTGGGGGAGATGTCTGTGGACATCAGTGTGGGGGGAGATGTCTGTGGACATTACAGTGGGGGGGAGATGTCTGTGGACATTACAGTGGGGGGGAGATGTCTGTGGATTGTACAGTGGGGGGGAGATGTCTGTGGATTGTACAGTGGGGGAGAGGTTTGTGGATTGTACAGTGGGGGAGAGGTCTGTGGATTGTACAGTGGGGGAGAGGTCTGTGGATTGTACAGTGGGGAAGAGGTCTGTGGATTGTACAGTGGGGGGAGAGGTCTGTGGATTGTACAGTGGGGAGATGTCTGGATTACAGTGGGGGAGATGTGGATATTACAGTGGGGGAGATGTGTGTGGATATTACAGGTGGGGAGATATCTGTGGATATTACAGTGGGGACTATATATGGTGGTGATCCGAAAAATGTATGTGTGTAATTTAAAATCGAAATGAGTCGATCAATTAAAAAAAAAAATTGTAATCAGTAACAGCCCTAGTATAAATATCAAACCAAGACAAAGGATAACTGAAGGAGGACGGAGACATTTGATTCCAAAAGAAGGACGGTTGGAATGGAAAAGCCATGCATGGCAGGTGCCTTAAGCTGGCACATGCACTGTGGCTATGGGCTTCTAAAGATATAAATACAATTCTCTTTCCAGCTACAATTTAACTTTTGTCTCCTTTCCCACCACAGATGCTGCATCTATCCTGATTTATATATTTACAGCTTTCCTCCAGATGGAAATCAGCTCTCTGTCTTTGCATGCAGTGCAGCAGAACAGACTGCTTAGCTACTGAAATGGATACAAAACCACAAAGACAGAAAGTAGCAGTTATAATATATCATCCAGTGAGTGAAAGAACAATGCTGAGAGTGTTCCATCTGGCAGCCAAGACACATATAGGTCTAGCTTAAGCCTAGGGCAGCATAGTGGTTCAGGCTATGGCACAAACAATCACTTTCAGTCTTCCCGTTTTGTTTTTGCTGCCTGCCGCATGCCAATTTCTCATTTAAAGGGGAATTTTTAAAGAAATCATGTCTACCCAAAAGTGACAAGTATGAATAAATGTACAACAGGCAAGTCTGCTTCAGGGTGGAGTCACCACCCCATACATTTCAGGAACGTGTGGAGTGGAGCCTTCGCTGCTGCCCCTGGCCCTGTTGAGGCTAGTGGATGCGTCGTTAGTTGTCATTGTATATAGGCAACTGGTGACAAGCACAGCTGACATATACTACTTAAGCATCCATATGCATAGAAAGGGTTCAGTTGCTGCAGGGATCAATAAATCAGTGACAGCTCAACCCCAGCAAACCTGACATAGAAACACACTTAAGGCTTTATTTAATGAAAATCAATATAAAAAATGACAGTATCCCATATCAGCCAGCACATTAGCATTCTATTCAGTGTTTTGACTGCTCTCAACTAACAAAAGGTGAAATCTGGTGACCAAAGATCAATGCACATCACTGCTCCTTGCTAAAAAACAAAAACAACAAAACAATATAGTTAGTGAAAAGCTAAAAACCACCTAGGTCTAGCACTGAGCCTGAAGTGTTATAGAAGCAGCGTTGAACTGGTCTAGGATTAAAAGTGATCCTTTCGCCAGACTGCTAATTTCAACAAAAAAAATCTTCCCTTCAGATTATATGTGCATTTAATGCGATCTATATATGGTGTTTACCTGTGTAGCACTACCCCCTTAGGGGCTTCTGGTTGTTTTTGGGATCTACTCTCTTTTTGGTTTAGCTCACCCCTCTTTAACTTGCTCGAACCCTCCCTTGACACATCAGAAGTCTGGTGGGTGTATTGTGAACCCTGCTGGGCTGGGGGCACAATGGCAGGCATACAATATTCAATAACAATGTAATAGTAGTATTACCTGAATTTTGGAGGGTCCCTCCAGACAAGAAGAATACACTTTACACAGCAGTATATTTAAATCAAAAGAGTGAGTTTACTTCATAGGTACTCAAAGAAACAATCATAGGTTTAAATCATCAAATGAATAATTGTTATGCAGCAACACAGTATGATTTTGCAAGGGCCCTTGCGGAAATCAGCAAATTACATTTATGAACGAAAACAGATCTTATACTAAAGAATGGTACCATTTAACTAAACTAAAGTGAACAGTCTGTGCACGCGAGCTCCCTCTAGTGAGCGGTCCTTAACCCCTTCCCGCCCAAGGACGTCATATGACGTCCTGGACTTTCAGTGGGGATATCTGAATGATGCCTGCAGGTCCAGGCATCATTCAGATATCCATCTCTTTAGCCGGCGATTCTGTGCACCATAAGAATGATCATAGCGGCGGTTCCACCGCTTGATCGTTCTTATAGGCGGCGGGAGGGGACATCAGCCCCCCCCGCCGCCATCCGGTGCTTCTCCAGGCTCTCCTTTGCCATCGGAAACCCAGAGAAACGATCCGCCGGCGTCGGATGGAAACCATAGAGTAGACTGGTGACCAGATGGTCACCAGTCATCTCTATGATCGTCGGAGGCCTGTGCGCGATGTTATGACGTCACACCCGGGTCCTGGAATGTAAACACAGCCGCAATCGCAGGTGAAAGCATTAGATCTGTGAATTTTATTTCACGATCTAATGCTTTTCAGCCTAGAGGAGAGATGTGGGGTCTTATTGACCCCGCATTTCTCCATAAAGAGTACATGTCATGAACCATTCCTATTACAAGGGATGTTTACATTCCTTATAATAGGAATAAAAGTGATCAAAAACATTTTTTTAAAAGAAAGTGTAAAAATAAAAGAAATTTAGTAAAATAAAAAAAATAATAATAAAAAAAAAAATCTTTTAAACGCACCTATCCCCGGTAGCTCGCGCTCAGAAGCGAACACACATGTAAGTCCCACCCACATATGTAAACGCCATTCAAACCACACATGTGAGGTATCCCCGTGTGCGTTAGAGCGCCAGCAACAATTCTAGCACTAGACTTCCTCTGTAACTCTAAATTTGTAACTTGTAAAAAAAAAATAAGCGACGCCTATGGAGATTTTTAAGTACTGACGTTTGGCGCCATTCCATGAGTGTGCACAATTTTAAAGCATGACATGTTAGGTATCTATTTACTCGGCGTAACTTCATCTTTCACATTATAAAAAGAAAATGGGCTAACTTTACTGTTGTGTTATTTTTTAATTCACGAAACCGTTTTTTTCCCCAAAAAAAGGCGTTTGAAAAATTATTGCGCAAATACTGTGCGAGATAAAAAGCTGCAATGGCCGGCATTTTATTCCCTAGGGTGTCGTCTGCTAAAAAAACATATATAGTGTTTGGGGGTTCTGAGTAATTTTCTAACAAAAAAATTATGATTTATGCATGTAGGAGAGAAGTGCCAAAATAGGCCCGGTATTGAAGTGGTTAAAACAGTTACAGTCCACGTTGCGGCCGAGTTGTGCACGTTAGATTTGTAATCCACAAGTAATAAATGATAAGAGGGAACTAATCAGATAAGGTATCCTTAACAGCAATGTTGGTGAGCTGATCGCTGGCCAGCGTCAGTCACTTCTGCATAACCACTGTAAACAGTAAAGGGCCTCTAAGTTTAAGCTGGAGGCCAAACGTTTGTCGGCGGCCTGTGAGGTGGCACTAAAGTGTCTGTCTGAGGGGAGAATTAAGAGCTGAGCATGTGCTCTCTCACCCGACAGGCCTATCCGCCTGAATTCCTCTCAAAAAGTGCATTGGTCAATCAGTGCTCCACAGCACAAGGATCCTGGACGAGGGTATTCCACTGGTTCAGTTGTCAGCTGGGTTTCCTCTCCGATCCCCGGGGACATGGGCTGGATGCTGGAGTCTTGCCTCCTTCCGGGTGGCTGGTCCCTCGGTGGATTTAGGCCCAGGCTTCTGGCCTAGCGGCACGGCTGTGTCTGTCCCCAGTAGCTCCGCAGAGGAGAAGATGCTGGTCCCGAGTGAGAGAAAAGGCGCCACACCCTCCCCTTAAGTAACCTCCCCACAAGTCTGTGTGGAGGCGTCACATGCTCCAACAGGGCAGGGCATTGTGGGAAATGTAGTCTGTTCAATGGAGTCCATATCTCCTGCTACTTCCGATCCCACAATGCATAATTCCTTAAAGGTAACTTACAAACGTGAATAAAGTTCCAGCGAGGATGGCCCGTCATTAAACTCTTACAGGAAGACCCCGCTACACCTGTAAAACATTCCTTCTGTGAGTGTTTCATCAGATTAGGCCAGTGGTCATCAACCCTGTCCTCAGGGCCCACTAACAGGCCAGGTTTGCAAGATAACTGAAATACATCACAGGTGATGTCATTTGCTTCTCAGTGATTGCAGTATTCCAGTCTGCATCTCCCCAAGGTAATACATAAAACCTGGCCTGTTACTGGGCCCTGCAGGACAGGGTTGATGACCACTGGATTAGGCGACCCGTCAGAAAGTGTAACGAAAGTGACATTTCATCGCTACCATCTTGCTACACTCCGCACTCGTCCATAGTAAGGATACACTGAGAAGGGGGTAAGCGGACATCTTGTTACACCCACCAGAGTTTTGCATTTTACAAACTTTTTTAACAGTAAACTGAGTTTATATAGTGAAATACAATACTTCCAACTCCGTCTTACTGTTTAGATGTTGAATTTTAAAAGCAGCAAACGTCTGTCTGATTGACAAACCTGTAAGATCAGCAGGCTTGCCGTAGCTTTTAAAATTCAACATCTAAACAGTAAGACAGAGTTCTAATTACTGTATTTCACTATATAGTCAGCTTACTGTGAAATGCAAAACTCTGTGGGTGTAATAAGATGTCCGCTTACCCCCTTCATAGTGTATCTCAGTGTGTGGTGTAGCAAGATGGCGGCGACGAAACGTCACTTCTGTACCGATGAAACGTTACACTTTCTAAAGGGTCGCCATATCTGACAAAACAGGGACATTGAGTTCAGCTGAACGCACACGATTTCACTCCCGCTTGTCAATCCTGATTTTGGCCGCGATTTCAGGCTTCTGCACAGATGTCAATGTAAATTGCAGTCCAAAATCGCAAAAAGTAGTACAGAAACTGCTTTTTGAGATCGGCAAATGCTGCCGTACCAATGTAAACCAGGGCTTATCCTCATTTAATACATCAAGATGAAGGAGAGATAGATATATGCATGCATTCTAACTTGATAGGCCTCATTAATTGAATGATGGCACCCATACTTCGTGCATGAGATTTTTGTTTTGACATCTGCTACATCTGCGTGTGGGTAACCTATGAAAGTGGATGCAGATACAGTGGCTACATGTACACAGCCATATGTCAAAATCTGACAGGCATGCAGGAGAGGGTGCACAGCCCCAAATGCAAAATGTCTGCGTCCGGAGTTGTGCACCCCCTCCTGCACGCCTTTCAAATTTGAAATGCAGGCCCTGCATCCACTTCCATTGGCTGCCTGCATGTAGCTGGGGGCAGATGCAGAAACCAAAACAAATGCCTCTTGTATGCAGGTAAGCGACCATCTGAATAAGGCCATACAGTAGATCGTTATACAGCCTGTTCAGCCATAAGCAGGGCTTTTTTTCAGGGGGAACTAACTCAGTTCCACCACCTCTGGCTCAGACCCTTTGATGCCTGCTCACTAGGGTTGCCACCTCATCCCTTTAAAACTGAACACATATTAATTACACAGGTTCCGTGGCTGATTAAGGTGGTAATTAAACTCACTTGGTGCCTTACCTGCAATAAATTAGCCTCAGAAGCTGTGTAATTTATATGTGTTCTGTTTTAAAGGGATGAGGTGGCAACCCTACTGCTCACTATAATAAGGTGACCAGATTTTTAAAATGAAATCCGGGGACATTTTTAATTACTAGTAATGGCGGCAATCAGCGACTCTCTGCCCATCGCCACCCGCCTCACAGCCTGTCAAGTCTTACTATCTGGGCCCCGGCTACTACTGGGTGTGGAGGGGATCACTCCGCCAGGGAAGGGAAGGAGATAGGCAGGCAGCTGGCCGGGACTTGAGCCAAGGAAGAAGAACATGCGAGCGGAGCTGAATGAGCATGCACCTGAAACTAAAGAAATATTCCCTCCGCTCCGACCAGCACTCGATCATTAAAAAGGGGCACAGATAATGGAGAAAAATACACCCCTCTAAGCTAGTAGGAGCGGCAGAGCTCCATTCTGCGCTGACTGTCTTTGAAATTGCCTCAGCCCTTGTTCAAATCCAATCCGGGGACAAAACCGGGGACAGACTTGGGCCGGGGACAGTGTCCTCTATCCGGGGACTGTCCCCTGAAACCGGGGATGTCTGGTCACCCTACACTATAATCACTTGTAAACACAGAAGTCTGGTTTCTGTGTTTACAAGTGACAGCTTTGTAACCCCCTGAACTCTGCAGTCATGGTTGAGTTCCTGCACCTATTTTCTGAGAAAAAAAGCTCTGGCCATAAGACAGCAACACTGGCAACAAATGTACAAAGTCTATGCATTTACCGCCCTGCTATATTGTGTGAATTTTAAATGAGGGTGTGCGTTAAATGGTTACATTCCCAAGAATATTATATATATAATTTTACTCACTAAAACAGTAAGCTGCACATACTGTATGTGGTAAAACAGTATTTCAGACTCAGCACAATGGTCTGGCTTAACAGTCTAGTGATTGGATATGGAGAATCCTGGGCCAAGAACAGAACCCACACAGATAGCAGTGTATTCATTCCTCCTCTATTATGCAGTTGCTGCAGTATTCTGCGCTATAGGAGACACAGAGATTGGAAGGGACTCTGACACTTACCCAGTCTGTCCACCTGATTTCACTGTGCTGATGATTACTCTGTAATTACACGCTGGTCTGCCAGCACTGGATTTGTACAAAGATCAGGTAAGCTGTGTCATAAAAAAAAAAAAAGTAAAATTCCCCCTTGCTGTTTGCTTTGTTATATTATGTAATTTCTCTCTAGTGTAGGATTAAAAACAATAAAAAAAACGGCATTTCGTTATTTGCAAAATCAGCAATCATTTTATATGTGATATACAAAACTGTATAGCTATTAGGATCTGTTCTCGGTGGTTGCAGGAAGGCACATGAAAGGCTTTGGGTGCTGTCATAGGATATTAGGATCAACTGAGCCTCAAAGGGGTTGTAAAGGTTCGTTTTTTATTTTCTAAATAGGTTCCTTTAAGCTAGTGCATTGTTGGTTCACTTACCTTTTCCTTCGATTTCCCTTCTAAATGTTTTTTTCCCCTTTGTCTGAATTTCTCACTTCCTGTTTCTCCTCAGTAAACTTGCCACCATCAACCAAGCGGTGGTTAGTCAGCCAGAACAGCTTACTGAGGAGGAACAGGAAGTGAGAAATTCAGACAAAGAAAAAAAAAAACATTTACAAGGGAAATCGAAAAAAAAGGTAAGTGAACCAACAATGCACTAGCTTAAAGTAATCCTATTTAGGAAACAAAAAACAAATCTTTAAAACCCCTTTAAAGGCTCATTGACATTACAAAAAAGACATATGTAGTCAGATGAACATTGTACTAGCATTTTTATGGTGCAACAATGGTGCAGGGTGCCTACATAGGATTGGGCAGTTTGAAAGAAACTGCAATTGGACCTAGCACTCTCGGTAATTTAACAGACATGTTAAGACACACACTATCCCCTTCTTTGCAATACAATTGTGTGTAGCACTACCCCCGCAGGAGCCACTGGTATATTTGGGGCCTCTGTCACTGAGCCCTGGGTGGAGCACCACACCTGCTGACACCACCAAAATACCTTGGCCAAAATACCTTTTTTCCTGCTTTCTGGCTGTCACACAAGGAAAAAATGCACACAAAATAAAGGATTGGGTTGTATTAAGATCAGTGAAAAGACAAGCAGGCAGGCAAATAAACAGTGCAGTAGTTCAACACAGAAATAATGCAACACAGTACAGTACTCCCCATTCTGCAGGACTGGAAGTGTAAACAATAGCTCCCAGACTCAGATTTTCACCAAGTGAGCAAAAAGAGTAAATAAAACACAAGGCTAACTCACTTGTAGGCCCTCAGTCAGAAGAGACCAAAGATTAAGCTGCAGGTGGTTTGACAATATACCACCTACACTAACTAATGTATTGGGTTCTTCTTCTGGCTAGTTGGGGCCCTTAAGTTGGTGTGTAGTGAAGGATGCAGTCCCTTTAAAAGGGGAAGAATACAGTAATTCTTATTGGCAGTAAAGTGGTTTGCAGAGTTCTCCTTAAAGCTAAGTTTCACCCAGAAATGGAACTCCCGCTGATCCGGTCCCCCCCCCCCCCTTCTGGTGTCACATTTGGCACCTTTCTGGGGGGAGGGGGGAGCAGATACCTGTCTAATACAGGTATTTTCTCCCACTTCTGAAATATCAGCACCGCAGAATCTGTATCCTGGCCTAGGCCTACTAGGCAGCACGGACCATTTAGAATGCACAGAGTGACTCGCGCATGTGCAGTAGGGAACCAGGCTGTAAAGCCGCAAGGATTCACTTCCCGAGTCCCTTACTGAAGATGCCGGTGCCTGCACCCGTAGCCGAGGGTATTGAGTCAAAGCAAGTCAAAGTGAGAGTCACTTTAAGTGGGGGGATATAATATAATATGAGGTGTATCAGCCTTTAAATAGAAAAATAGAACTTGTACACTCTTTCCCGAGATGGCTTGAACCTGGGTCAAGGTAAACACAGTGTTCTGCTTAGTAGGTAATAAAGAGGTTAAGTCAATGAGGTAACCTGCAGGCAGTGGCAACAATTAAGAGGGGTAGACTGCAGCAATTGATAAACTATAGTCCCTGTGCTGCTTGCAAAGGCTTGTACTAGAGAATGTCCTTGAACTTGAATGACTTGAACAGCAAACACATTTGTAACAAGGGTAACATTAGGTGGGTTAGGGACCCTCCCACCCGGTCCTTATGTGATGAAGAGCGAAACGATGAGTCTCCGGGTAGTGGTGTCCCTTTGCTTTTTGATAATGTGGCCAAGAGATATTGACCTCCTGATCCTGCAGCGAACGGGTCCCCACCAGACAGCCCCTCCCAGGATACTAAGCAGCTTTCCAGTGGCAATTGCAGTTTTTTGGCCTAACCCAGTTGGGTCCAGGCCCATGTGGCTCCATACTGTTCTCGCACACACTTTCTTACAGCAGCAAATCCTCTCTCCAACTCGCCTGTGTTCCTGGGCTTTAGCTTCCCACCCCCTGGTGATTGCTTCTGGATTATGTAGATTAGTCACAGCTTCACTGCGAGTTAGAATTCTGCTTTCAGCATACAAATCCCAGCAGTCTCTGTACTCCTTGATTGGGACAATTGGGATGAGCAGAGCTGTTAAACACTGCCATCCTGTGGTCATGTACAAATCTGCATTGCAGTAACAGTGCACAGTGTTACATTTGTATATTGAATAAAGGGATGTGGCTGTTACTTAGCTCTTAAACTGCAGCACACTACAGTGTGAGAACAGAAAGGAGTTGGTATTTTAAAGCATAACAATGGTCTCCTTAAAAAAAAAAAAAAAGTATATATTTATATTATATGTATAAAATATGTTTTCTTTATTAATGTATTTTATGTGTTTTATGTATTTTTGTATTGAAATGTATGTAATGTGATGTTAAATTTATATATATATCACACATACATACATATACATACATATACACACACACACACACACACACACACACATCTCCACTTAATTTTCTCCTGGTCACCCAAATACTTGTTGACCCCACCAGTGAAGTTCACCTAATGCAGTTTCCCGTTTCCTTAAAAAAGAGTGGCAATCTGCTCTTAATTCAGGAGCAGTGCAGCATTGTTGCCACACCATGGTGGCAACAATGCTGCACTGCTCCTGAATTAAGAGCAGATTTGCCACTCTTTTTTAAGCTGTACCTGCTTGCACTACAGTGGGCATCAGTTCACCCTATAAAATTACACCCTCCTCATCCCCAGTCCCCACTGTATATACACCTTCAGAGAAGCTAAGCTGTCAGTGCCCACGCAGCTGGTCCAGCGGTCCAGGGATTTAAAATCCCCACTATTCTTTGTGCAGTGCTTCAAACCAGAATCATCCCAGTCCATCCCAGAAGCACTGCACAGAGAAGAGAGGGTATTTTAAATTCCCAAACCGCTTGCTGGCCTCCTTATCAAAATGCTGGTGGCCTGTGTGGTACATTTTATTAAGCCCACAGAGTTCCATTCGTACCATGAAAGGGCTAGATGGTTGTGTTAGTCCCAGGTGAAAGGCTCCGAGTCCTCTATGGTGTCAGACTTATGGAAATCTGCAGATTTTTGGTCCCTTTGTAAAGTAAACTTCAGTCACTTGATGTAAACCTGGCATTTTATTTCAGCATTCATTTTGTGCAGCTGGTCGATTTTCTAGCTAAATTCCTGTGGTTTGTGGTATATTCTGAATGGTCGTGATTCTGCATGTTTGGAAATGTGGGTCAAACATCCCTTCTTAATTTGAGCTCTACCTTCTTTAGGGTGACTTTACAAAAGACCCTGTTTACTCCATTCCATAAACAGATCCCCTGCTGAATTGGAGCATAATTGGATGGATGTCAGTTGACTTGTGTTTATTCCTGAATAGACAAACTAGACATGAAGGTGCTGACTTGTGTTTGAGGGTACGTATTCCAAGGCTGTCATCATTATCTTTGTTACCCTACTTGGAAAGTAACCTTAAACATGCATGCAGCCACTGAAACTTCAGAACCCCCAATATCCACTGTTGTATATGTAGCGCCATGCTCCCATTGGAGGAAGCTGAACCAGTGGCATTTAATTGAAGGCAAATTTACTTCACTGTGCTGCCGGCCTGGCTGAAAGATTCTTGGCACCGTGAGTCGTGTACTTTATTGGAACTGTACAAAGTGATCGTGTAGATCTTGTGGCAGAAGATCGTGGGACGGCCTAACGACACTTATCAAGTCTGTGGCAGAGACTTTGACGAGCTTCGCACCAGCTGCTAGGCTAGTGAGAGTAGGCCTATCTGGTGGTTGCTGACATCCAGTGTGGAATTGAATTAATCCTCTGGATTCAAGTTGTGTGTCTATGGGAATGTTTGACCATTCTTCCAGAAGCGCATTTGTGAGGTCAGGCACCAATGTTGAATGATAAGGCCTGGCTCGCAGTCTCGGCTCTAATTCATCCCAAAGGTGTTCTACCGGGTTGAGGTCAGGACTATGCAGGCCAGTCAAGTTCTTCTACTCCAAACTCGCTCATCCATGTCTTTATGGACCTTGCTTTGTGCACTGGTGCGCAGTCATGATGGAACAGGAAGGGCCATCCCCAAACTGCTCCCACAAAGTTGGCAGAATAAAATTGTCCAAAATGTCTTAGTATGCGGACACCTTAAGAGTTCCCTTTACTGGAAGGGGCCAAGCCCAACCCCTGAAAAACAACCCCACATCTTACCCCCCCCCCCACCAAATGATTTGGACCAGTGCACAAAGCAAGGTCCGTAAAAACATAGATGAGCGGGTTTGGGGTGGAGGTACTTGACTGGCCTGCACAGAGTCTTGACCTCAAACCAATAGAACACCTTTGGGATGAATTAGAGTGGAGGCCTTCTCCGCCAACATCAGGGCCTGACCTCACAAATGCACTTCTGGAAGAATGGTCAAACATTCCCATAGACACACTCCTAAAAGTCATCACAGACAGTGCAGGGTACAGTAAAAGCTGATATGATGAGGTTATGAGTAAGCACTAGCCACAGAACGAAACGTGTCAACATTTACTGTCCCCCGCACTGTCTGTGGTGGCTTTTGCATAAAGGATCAATTAAGGTAAAGTGTTGTACAGATTTCTTTTCGATTGTGTATCTAGCAAATTCACCTAAACCCTGGCTATTCTGTGGATGGATGGCTAATGCGATTACCTGAGGTGTCTTTCTCTTTGGTGAGGATTTGGCCAAATCTCCAGCATGCTTTGAGGGGCAATATTGTATGTTTTAATAAAAAAAATTGTATTTTGATATTCTTTTATTATAATGTAATAAAAGTTTATTTTATCATATTGCATTTGTAATTGTTGTTCATGTGATACCTAGAAAGTCCACTGTAGCTTTCTTACATCCTTCTGGTAATATTTCAGATGAGGTACTCCCTATTATTCCTGTTTGTTTTTCCTTCTTATTTTCTGGCATTGACTTTGAAATATGCATTTGGGGACCCCCACTATGCATATACTTGTTCCATGTCAGTAACTCACCAAGCCGTGACAGAAGGATAAGGATGACAGCTGTGGAATATGCACCGTCAGAAACAAGTCAGAAACAGCTGCCATAGTTCTTTTGATGGATTCCTTTTAATGGGCTTTTTTCAAGGTATATTTTTAAGAACTAAGTCAGACTAATGAGATATAATTCTACAAAAGTATCTGCAGGATTCTTCATCAGAAGCACATGTCCACATACATAAACACATAAGAAAGCTCTGGAAGGTTTTGTTCCCGTCTGTGTGTGGTGTAGTCAGCTATTACTAGTAATGAATGTTGACTTTCTCCAGCTGTTTCCAGCTACAAATCCTGCTCGGCTGACACACACTGGCAGTTGTAGTTCACCAGAGGTAGCACTGCAGTAAATGACCTTCTAAAAGGGTTTACTGGAAAAGGAACAATACGAGAGATATATCTAATTATAATTTACAGGTTTCCACAGAAACCAAAAGCCTTTCTTCTCTTTAGTGGAAGTAAAAACAAAGCGTGGGAAGGGAAGGAGACATTGTAGCGGTGGAACATTATGGCCAATGCTTTGTCTGGTGATATTATGTAGCTCCTGGTAATGGATTTTGGATTATTTTGATAAATATTCTGGTACTGGTCAGGTTGTGCTAACATGGAGAGAGGTTATTTTATTTGAGTGGTCACTGCAGGGTTGCTAGAAAATCATAGAATTTAAGATAAATTACTGTATATGAATTTTAACCGCTTCTTTGTGAGGAATTGTATTTTGTAACTTAAATTGGCGATATAATCAATTTCAGAAATGTGTTGTCTTTATGTATGTGATTGCACAGCCATGTGGTCTTTATGAAGGGCCCTGCTTTCTCCCAGTCAGATTTTGTATTTACTGTATTTTATATTATGACAAATGCAACAGGAGGTGCTGGAACATGCAAATGTGGACAGGCACACCCTATAACAATTTTTTTTTTTGCCCAATCCATTCTTGGGCTACTTTTACACTGAGGCGCTTTGCAGGCGCTATAGAGCTAAAAATAGTGCAGCGGCGATACACAGTCGCATTTAACCCTTTTTTCAAATGCTAGCGCGGGTTAAAAGGGCCCCACTAGCGGCCGAATAGCGCTGCTATTACCGATAACGCAGCTTTACCGGCAACACGGCCAGCTGGCAGTGTTAAATAGCTCTTGAGATAATTTAGCTTCACTATATATATATATATATATATATATATAGCCTAGAGAATGTATAGACCCCCCTTCAGCACAGACCCCTCCATTCAGCACAGATAAACCCCCCTTAAGAATAGACCCCTCCATTCAGCACATATGGACCCCCCCTTCAGCACAGACCCCTCCATTCAGCACATATGTACTCCTTCTTTAGCACAGACCCCTATATTCAGCACAGACCCCCCCTTAAAGGAAAGACCCCCTCTTCAGCACAGATGGACCCCCCTTTAGCACAGATGGACCCCCATTCAGCACAAACCCCCCCTTCAGCACAGGCACACCCCCCTCCCCCACCCCCTTCAGTACCTCAGATCAGCCATCAGCATGGCACAGGAAGCAGGTTACCCCCCCCCCCCCGTGTACACATGAACACATCTATGTGATATCCAGCCCGGGACTGCTCAAACAGCCCACGGCTGCGAGACTCTGCAACACCTTCTCGATTTTCCAGGGGGGGTCAATTGCCCCCCTGGGACTATGGAGTGGACACCCATGCCTGCAAAGCACCCTGAAAGAGCCTCTTCTCTCACTCCAGTGAAAGCCCAAAGTCTTTCACACTGGAGCGGTGCACTGGCAGGACGCTCAAAAAAGTCCTGCCAGCTGTATCTTTGAGGCGCTGTAGGAGCGGTGTTCACAATAAGGAGACACTTGGGGATACCCCGTCGTATCGCCGTTTTTTTTGCCGGCTATCTATGCGAGTGATTCCTTGAATCACTTTGGCATAGATACGCCTGAACATCCGACAAGTGTAATACCATTACACTTGCGGATCGTAGTTGTAATGACAACTCCGGCCACTAGGTGGCCTTTACGTTGTTTTCTCCTTTGCCTATGCAAATGAGGCTACTTCGCAGATTCCCGAAAACGCTTTTACGCCGCCCCGTCGCGTATGTGGTTTTCGTCCGCGTAAGGTTACCCCTGCTAATATGAGGGGTAACCTTACGCAGTACCGTCGGATGCCGTCGGGTGCCGTCGGATGCCATGTTAAGTATGGCGTCGGGTCAGCATCGGCTTTTTCCGTCACTTACGTCGTTTTACCAACTCGTTCGCGAATAGGGCATTGCATAGTGACGATCACGTCGTTTTGACGTCGGTTTCAACGACGCTTTCTGACGTGAGCTGGAGCATGCGCACTGGGCTTTTTCCCCGGCCGGCGCAGGCGCAGTTCGATCGACGCGGGGGCGCGCTTAATTTAAATACAAGCCGCCCCCTTTGAATTACGCGGCCTTACGCTGGGCCATTTACACTACGCCTCCGCAAACTACGGAGCAAGTGCATGGAGAATACGGCACTTGCTCTGTTACGTTGCGGCGGCGTAGTGTAAATGGCTTACGCTACGCCAGCGAAATTATATGAGAATCTGGCCCTTGGTGTCTCCTTATTGGTGTCGCCAGACGAAAGCAATTACTATGCAAATGCCACAAAGTATCCTGCTTACAATACGCCAAAAAGCACAGAGACAAACTTCAAACCTTCTGGCACATTTGGAGTGATGAGACCAAAATTTTGCATTTTGGCCACAACCATAAACACTACATTTGGAGAGGAGTCAACAATACCTATGATGAAAGGTGTAACAGAATAGCCTGTGACACCCAAAGACTTTTGAGGGATGCGGGGTGCTCCTGTGCCGGCGTCACCAATGACTCTTATGTCTAGGGTCACCCTATGTCCAATAGGGGCATAGGGTGACTGGAAAATTATATCATAAATTACATGAGATGGGACATTACTGATAAATCATGTATTGCAAGATATCTTACAAGTTGTTGGCTTATTCGGACCCTATCAGCCAACAGTGACTCATTCCTCTGTGTAACAGGCTGTTGAGGTGTTAATTGAGGCTGGCTCCTGAAAGACATTTCATTGAGTGATGATAACACTGTTTAAAGTCTATTGATGATCAGGTGTGAATACCTTTTTGTCGGAGACAGAACGTCTGACATAGTAATGTGTATTCTGCAGGTAAATCTCTTATTGGCACAGTTGGGACGTCTGGGGGATAATTATCTCAACTGAATGTCATTTACTAAAAGAATGTGATTAAAGCCCCACTGTGTGATGTTAGGGGGGTGGAGAGTTTCTTTGTTCCTTTGATAACTGTGACATGTTTGTAACTGTATAAGAACCAGCCGAGTTTACCATTAAAACATTCATACATTTGACTCAGAGAGAACGGAGCTTGTCTCGTCTTAATTCTGGGGAATGGATCGTGTCTACAGGGATTGTCAGAGTGTCGGCTAAGCTGTCGTGGTTGGGGCGATGGAATGGATATCGTAAACGGTGGTGACAGTTACAAAAGGTATAGAGATGGATCGCTGATGTTTTGGCGATGTGTGAGCTACAAAGTCACAAGAAATTTGGTAAAAATTGATGGCAAGATGAATGCAATATGTTATCAAAAAATACTCGAACATTTGCATTCATCAGCCAGGAAGCTGCGCATGGGACGTACTTGGAAATTCCAACATGACAATGATTCAAAACACACGGCCTAGCCGACCTGCCATTGGCTACAGCAGAAAAAAATGAAAGTTCTCCTGACCTCAATATCATTGAGCCACTCTGGGGAGATCTCAAACATGCAGTTCATGCAAGACGGCCCAAGAATTTACAGGAACTGGAGACTTTTTGCCAAGAGGAATGGGCAGCTTTACCATCTGAGAAGATAAAGAGTCTCACCCACAAATACCACAAAAGACTTCAAGCCTTGTTCAGTTAGGCTTTCAAAATGAAAGTTATAAGCTGATTGGTTACCGTGCACTGCTGCTCCAAATTCTGATTCTGTTTTGATAAATTCCTCGAAGGGCTCATTCAGACAGGCCCAGAGACAGTTCCTCTGTGCCGAGTCACGTTTTGCTGTGTCTACATCCACCTTGAAGCTGCGTTCAGTGTTCAGATTGTTGCACCCGCTTCTGCCCACGTCAGATTTTGACATGCAAATGTATTTGTGTTGCTCCTTTCCTCCTGGTAGCAGAATTTTGGCAGAAAACATGCTTGAAGCTTCTAAATGTGTTTATTGCATCTAAATGTATCAAGCGCTTGGACGTTAATTAATTTCCTTGGCCAGAATAAGAATTTATTCTGGCCATTGAAATAAATTACTCTGAGGCTGGGTTCACACATATGCGATGCGGGAACCAGCATGATTCCTGTGCGGGTTCCCGCATTGCATGTCTTTTTCAGGCAGTTCACACTGCCCTATGCAAACCGATGGGTGTGTCTGAGCAGAGACAGGGTGACTCCATCTCTGATCATAACAACCCAAAGCTCCTGTATTACCACTGATAGGAATCTTTATTCTGCGTTGTTCGAGAGAACAAAGCATACCCAGATTATACTATCGTTCCTTGTGGATGGGAGGCTATCTTCAAGTGCGCGCTACGAATCCCGGCCATGCTGATTAGACATAGAGACAATAGCGTACATCCGCCTATAACCAATAATGTCCTTGCAGAGCGAACATATCCCCCCTAGACAATCGTCTGTGCTAATGCACAGGGGCCCTTCGTCGGTGGACATATCCCCACTCTGCAAACATCTCTTTCCAACCTTAAGACGTTTTCCACTACCAGACGGGACTCAACCAGTGTCAGTCTGTCCCAGTCAGCTCTTTAGATTGGGTTGCGGGAGAACTAACACTGGATGACTATGACAATACATATTAAATACATCTTCATAAAATTTCCACGACAACATGAAGGGGCGTTTAGCAAAAAAAAAATGCCAAATGCCCCTAGGAGCAGCAGAAAAAAAGTCCAGTGTGAATGAGGCCTAAATGTTTAGTGCTGTAAAAAGTATTTTTTATTTATTTAATTTTATACAGACAGATGAGAGGAAGAGGAGGGTAGATAAATTCCAAATGGGGGATAGTTGGGGGAAGTGTGGGATTAGTACTTTGTTCCATGATCACAGGTTGGGTCATCTGTGTACAGCTGTGATCACTGTCACTGATCAATGTCAATATGCTCAGCCATGACAAAAACATGCACACCAGCAGGCTCTACGCTTGGTGACTGGGCCACAAAGCTTTTCACCATTTACAATTCTCCCTTCCAAAAAATAAACACACTAAAAAAACTGAAGAAATCACACCTTTCCCAATGTTGTAGTTGACTTGTGCTGTGTACAGTCCCTCCCTCTCCTCCTCCAGTCCGGGCGGTGCCTCCAGATCACTCTGCTCAGTATTCGAGTGACAGTGGAAAATTGGGGGACCTCGGGGGTGGGAGCTCTGTGATCGGCCAATCAGTATTCAGAGTATTCCAGGAGCAGATTCTGCAGGAGACCAGCCACATAGAGTCAACCACATCAACAGCAGACGGCTTAGTAATAAAACTCACCTACCCCCCCCCCCCCGGGGGGAATTCTAAAAGCTTTTTATTATCTATGCTGTCTGTCTGTCTGAACTTCGCTGAGTGTCAGATGTGCCCACCCCCGTACTCCATTGGGGGTCTCGACATTTCTCCCTGATTCCCACCCCACTCCCCAATAACCTGAACTCACTTGGCACCGCCGGTGCTCATCAGATGGCCAGAGCTTGAGTGAGAAAATTCCTCCTGGCTCTATCATATGGGGGGGAGGAAGGGAGGAGACTCACTCTTACACTGATATACACTGAAGCATCGGGTACAGACTGTACGGGACAGTGCTGTGTCAGGCAGCCCACAACACTCTTACTTAGTCTACACACAGTGCGGATTGCACCCCACTGTTTACAAGTGTCGGCAGTGCCCCAAACTGATGTGCGCTCTAGGCTGGTACCTACCATACCTATAGGTAGCGCCGCCCGTATGTCCATCCTGTGGCAAAAAAAAAAGGTCCGATTACTCTTAAATTTTAAAGACAGCAATCAAAGCAGTCAGGTTTAAGCTGAATTCCAGGAATTCGGACACTTTTAAAAAGTGAAGGTACAGTATATTTGAGTTAAGTAAGCTAGGCGCATGACATCTCCTGGACTTCCGATATTATTTAGATTTGATAGGTTTATTGCTCTGCCGCAGAGACATACTGGTATTTGTAATGGTATATGTGTTAATAGTTTATTTTTATCAATTACCAAATCGGAAAAAACTAAATGAACAGAAGAGAAATCCAAATCAAATCAATATTTGGTGTGACTACTGTTTACCTTCAAAACAGCATCATTTTCTTCTAGGTACATTTGCACACCATTTTTGAAGAAACTCGGCAGGTAGGTTGTTCCAAACATATTGGGGAATTAACCACAGATCTTCTGTAGATGTAGACTGCCTCTGGTCCTTCTGTCTCTTTATGTAATCCCAGACAGACTCGATGTTAAGATGAAGGCTCTGTGGGGGCCAAACCATCACTCTTTGTTCTTCTTTAGGCTGTATGTTTGGGGTCATTGTCCTGCTGCAGAATAAATTGTGGACATTCACATATGTCCCTGATGGTATGGCATTATAGATAAGTATATGCCTGCATTTCTCAGCATTGAGGACTTCATTGATCCTGACCAAATCTCCAACTCCAGATGCAGAAATGCAGCCTCAACTTGCAAGGCACCTCCACCACTCTTCATAGTTGCCTGCTATCCAGCCCTTCAGCTAACAACCTGCCTCCTGCTGCAGCCAAATATTTCAAATTTTGACTTATCACTGCCAGAATTGCTGCAGAGATTGAAGGGGCGGGGGGTCAGCCTGTCAGTGCTCAGACAATATGCTGCACATTGCCTCAAATTGGTCTACATGGCTGTCATCCCAGAAAAAGATGCACAAGAAAGCCTGCAAACAGTTTGCTGAAGACAAGCAGATTAAGGACATGGGTTACTGAGACCACGTCTTGTGGTCTGATGAGACCAAGATAAACATATTTGGTTCAGATAGTGTCCAGTGTGTGTGGCGGCAACCAAGTAAGGAGTACAAAGATAAGTGTGTCTTTCTTAATAAGCATGGTGGTGGGAGTGTCATGGTCTGGGACTGCATGAGTGCTGCCGGGACTAGCACGTGTGATGGTGAGGGGGAAGGCAGTGCATCATTACCACCCCCAAACCACTCCCTTTGAGAAACTTTTACCCAACCTTTGCAATTAGGTCTGCCTGTCAGTTTTTCATGGGGATTGAAAGCTCCATATAGGTCTACAGGAGTCCAGATATGAATTGACTTGTATGCATTTAAATCTGCCTACCTCCGTGTCCATTCAGGTAAAAAAAAAAAGAAGCATCCTTCTCTATTTTTTCAGACCTGAATGTGACAGACCAGAGGTAGCCTGATCTACATGGACACAAGTCTGTGGTGTATGTGGACACAAACTGAAAGAACACGGTTGTTAAAACACTGGCATCTCTCCCATTGAGCTCCAGTTATGATTGATGGGGTGCTGTAAAGTTTCCTGGTGGTATGGCTAAGGTGGGTTCAGACTATGGTCTGAATATGCCTGAGCTCATCCCTGCCAATTAGTTGTCAAAAAAGTTCTAAAATAAGACCTCTCTGCTGCTTTATAAATAGTGTAAAAAGTTTAGAATAATATTGGTTATTAAAGGTTCACCTTTTGGAACATGTTACATGTTCCAGCTCCTGCCACTAGTCCCCCAGATCCCTCCTCCTGACAGCGTGGGGTCAGTGGTGGAGCCAGGGGTGGGGATCAATGAGGGCCTCGTCAGGTAGGCTGTATGGGGCCCTGTGATTTCTAACAGCAGCCTTGGTGGGCATGCATGATACAATGGGGTTTCTTGCCTTCATTATATGATACATCCAGAAATTCTTCACTGATAATGAGATCTCTCACAAACCAGCTGTCATTTTATATTACTGGTTTCTGAGCAATTTTTACAGCTTTAGAAAGGGTCATGTTGAAAGAAGAAGTGAGCACGTAGTCGTAGATTGCTTGAAGACAATATGGGCTCTGGCGTGTAATTAATCTATTGCCTAGCTGCTACATTTGCTTAACAATACAGTAAAACCTTGGTTTGCTAGCATAATTCGTTCCAGAAAAATGCTTGTAATCCAAAGCACTTGTATAGTAAAGCATTTTTTTTACAGTGTATAAAAGAGGAGACATGGCCGGGACTACCGTCAGGAAAAAAACGTTGGTTTTCCCGGTTGGGATTTCTGGCAAGCTTGCCTTGCAAAGCCGTGCATACAGACGGCCACTCAAAAAAACGCTGTTCTTTTGAATGGCAAGAATGCGGTGACGTCATTGACTACGACGAGCCGGCGCTCATCGCATTCAATGCCATCGCCGCCATCTTGCTACACCCCATACTAACCTTGTATGCTACCACGCATGCGTCAAAGTCTTATCGAACATGCACAGGTTTACCTCGGACAGGTAAGCATACAGACGACCGGTTCTCTCGGCAGGAAACATTCTGCCAGGAATCCGGACGGAAAAATAGAGAGCAGGTTCTCTATTTTTCCCGGGCAGTTTTCCTGTTGGATAAACTGCTAGGGAGCATACACATGATCGGGATTCCCAGCCAAATGCTCTCCTGGCAGTTTTCCTGCTGGGAAAACCGGTCGTGTGTACGAGGCATATGTGTAGCAATAAGTTGCTAAATGTTGTACCTTCATTAAATGTAACCATATTGCTACACTTAGAGGCTTATCTTCTTTGTTATACTCAGTTGTGACATGACGCTACTCTTATATCAAGACATTGCTTGTATATCAAGGCAAAATGTATTAAAACATTTTGCTTGTCTTGCAAAACGCTCTCGAACCAAGTTACTCTCAAACCAAGGTTTTACTGTATATGCATTCATAGTGGCAGTTTGGACACTTTTTTTTATTGTTTATAAAAATCATGATATACTGTAAACTGGTATTCCCCTTTAAATATTGTTTCTGTGACTCTTTATAGCAATAAAAGCAATACAAATGTTGAGATTGCAGCTAAGCAATTCATCTTGTGGGAAACCAGTCAAAATGGCTAGAGCAATTTAGGCCCTATGCCTTCCAATCCCAAATCAGATAAAACTATAATTCCTTTGCCAAGCAAAAAGCAGTAAAGGCAAGGATTGCACAAAAAAACAAAAGCCCATAATAAAGCAGAATTATCTACAAACCTATACATTTATTGTTTCTGAACCCTTAGCCAACATAAATTAGGTAATGAATGCAGTAGCATTTCAGAATTATTTAAATCAATCTTTGATTATTAAATGATCAAGGTAATTCATCTTGCCGTCTCTAGGTCTCTTATACATGTTATCTATGATTAGTTCTCCCCGATCCAAACTGGAATAAAAGCCCTATCTATCATTGCCAACCACAATGCTATGGTAGAATTAAACGCTGAATTAATGATTAATCTCCCCAACTCTCAATAATAGATCACTGCAAAAATAGAAAAGCCATGTTATCCGAACAGAATAAAATAATTTCTCTCAATTCTCTAACCTGTACTCTGCTCTATATTACAGGCAAGTTTGCTCATTTACTGTATAATTGGCATGTAAAGAATATCACGTGACAACAACCTTCTTCTGGAGCATCAACATTTAATTCAAAATGCTTTAAGGTATTGCTTCTATCCCCTAAAAATTATGTAAAAACAGCCACCAGTTAAAAAAAAAAAAATATGATACCTACCAGTCCCACTGCCACAGAGTTCCACCATCTGGGTGTGTCAGATGCCTGCACACCCCACTGTTATCTGTGGTTCCATAGCAATGTGTGAGCTACAAAGTCACAGGAAATTTGGTCAAAATTGATGGCAATACTGGAGGAACATTTGTATTCAACAACCAGGAAGCTGCGCATGGTACATACTTGGAAATTCCAACATGACAATGATCCAAAACACAAGGCCAAGTTGACCTTAATTTCATTAAACCACTCTGGGGAGATCTCAATGTGCAGTTCATGCAAGACGGCCCAAGAATTTACAGGAACTGGAGGATTTTTGCCAAGAGGAAATGGGCAGCTTTACCATCTGAGAAGATAAAGACCCTAATCCACAAATACCACAAAAGACTTCAAGCTGTCATTGATGTTAAAGGGGGCAATACACGGTATTAAGAACTGGGGTATGTAAACTTTTGATCTGGGTCATTTGGGTAGGTCATGTTGCCATTATGATTTAAAAGAGTAAACACAGTTGATTGATAATAAATGGCTTCAGCCAAATACCGTATTTCGGTGTATAAGACGACCGGACGACCCCCTAATTTTACAGTTTAAGATGTTTTGCTTGTACTCACCATATAAGACGACCCCCCTTCTGAGGCTTCTCACGCTTCATATTTCTTCCTTCTGGAGCCATATTCTTCTCCCCTCTTAATGGAGCCAATCACAGTGAGCGATGTATTCTAATATTGAATGAATACAAAGCCTGCTTGGATTGTCAGAGGGCTGTAACATCAGCCCACACCTCTCTGACTCTCAAAGCCAATCCGAGCAGGCAACTGTATGTAGCCTGCTCGGATTGGCAGAGGTTGTTACTCCAATCCGAGCAGGCTCTGTATTCATTTGAATACATCGCTCACCGGGATTGGCTAAGCAGTATATACTGTATGTAGCCGAAGCTACATACAGTATTACCGCACATCCAGCAAGCATCCAAGCAGCTGACCCAGCGTATAAGATGACCCCTGCTTCTTGGCCAGTTTTTTTTAGTGTAAAGGGTAGTCTTATACGCCAGCAAATACAGTACTAGGCATGAGTGAAACAAAAGTTTGTGTTATCATTCATAGTCTCTGAAAAATGGTCAAGAAATCATAAATTCTGCCAGGGTTTTCAGATGTTCATGTATAAAATGTACCTCATGAAATCATTTTCAACACATTTGTCTTAACCTGATCTGTGCTGCCTGGACACTGCACGAGCCGCTACTAAACAAGTTCTCACAGGCCAAGTCCAGGAGTGTTCAGCCACGGTGCCCATAACCTCTCAAACTTTCCAGAGCATCCTGCGTTGTTATACGTATTATAAAAGGGTATGGCCCATATTTGTTACCCACATTTGGTATGAAGGAGGGTCAGGTGATTTCCACATTAGAAGTATTTTGCGGGCTTGAAAGAGCGCGTGTATCGCCACTCTTGTAGGCTCCTCAGGAATAAGATCACTTAATAGAGACAATGGGCCAGATTCAAAAAGATGGGCGTATATTTGTGCGGGCGTAGCGTATCTTTACGCCACGCCGCCACAACTTAGAGAGGCAAGTGCTGTATTCACAAAGCACTTGCTCCCTAAGTTACGTGGCGTAGCGTAAATGGGCCGGCGTAAGCCCGCCTAATTCAAAGTAGGAAGGAGGTGGGCGTCATGTATTTAAATTAAGCATGACCCCATGCTAATTAATGGGCGCTCGAACTGGGCATGCACGCGAATGCTCAGAATCACGTCGAAAAAACTCCCTAAGTGACGTTGGCGCGCAATGCCTACGACGTGTGAACGTATCCTACGCCCAGCCCTATTCCCGTACTATGTAAATGTCGTAAACAACGTAAAATTTGACAGCCGTCGATTCCTGGCCCATACCTTTTGCATTAGCTGCGCTTCATATAGCAGGGGTAACTCTACGCTGGACGTAAGCCTTACGCAAAGCGCGTATTTGAAGCGGCCAGGCATATCTAAGTTCATGACTCAGCGTATCTTACTCATTTGCATATTTTTAATGGGAACGTCTAATGCATCCAGCGTAACTATGCGCCCACGATATGCCAGCTGTTGCAATTTAAACAGTTCCCAATAAGATTTATTTCCCCAGATTGGGCTATATGCTGTAAACTCCCTCAACCCAAGCCACCCTCATTCTTGGGGTTTGAAGTTGTTCCAACCTGATACCAGAAAGGCGATTGTTCCAAATCAGGGATCTGAAAATACAGTGGACTATTCTGAAGGTTTTTAAGGGGACTACCACCAGTGAATTATGTAGGGGGTACAGTAGCTGGGGCATTAGAGTAATTTTAATTAAATTGATCCTACATGCTACTGATACTCCAGGAATTTACCCCATCTCTAAACCTGGACAATAAAGGATGAATATTGAGGCAGATATAGTCCAGTATGTTAGAGGTAACATGTATCCCCAGATATTTAAAGGATGATAATGTAGGTTTAGGACAGGGTGGCGCAATTGACTGCCCCGAACCGCAATCCAATAGTAGTAAAGATAATTTCGTCCAGTTAATGGTTAGGCCCGAATGTTGACCTTCTTGATTAAAATGCCAATTTCTATGATGTGATCTTTGCCTCTTGCGGAGAAAAATTTGAGCAGCACCTAGCACAGTGATGACGAACCTTGGCACCCCAGATGTTTTGGAACTACATTTCCCATGATGCTCATGCACTCTGCAGTGTAGCTGAGCATTATGGGAAATGTAGTTCCAAAACATCTGGGGTGCCAAGGTTCCCCATCATTGACCTAGCATATGATGGGTGTTTGGTGTGCTCCTGTACCTTTAAGAAGGGGTGGGCTCCCCTTCAGTCCACTTGCTCTCATCCGTCCATCAGAATGCATGTGCCTCTATTGTGGGGACACTCATAGTTTAGCATTAGGACCACAGATACCAGGGTGCCGTGACGAGGCTCTGTGGCTTACGCATGTGTTTGTAAATGCGTGCGGACTAAACCCATGTTTTAACACATACTGTTAGACAGGTTCATTTGGTTGTCTGCGAGCTGTTTGGCAAATAGGCTTGGGTTTTTCCTGGGCATTCCCCAGGCTTTGTTTTTATGAGCAGCACCTAGGCCTTGTCCTCAACTCTTCTATGCAGCCTCTTAATAACTACTATAATTATATATATGTAATAACCCACTTAAAAGGGGTTGTAAACCTGAAAAAGAAACAAAACAAACCCTGTAAGACAAAGGCATAATGAGCTAGTATGCATCACATACTAGCTCATTATGAAATAGGCCCAGGCACACCCAATAACCCTGTGCAGAACAGATTTTCCCTACTGACCTGGCCCCCCCTCCTTCCCTGCACTGCTGGCTTCCCCCCTCTCCCACCGGTTATTGCTGTGGATGTTTTAGGATGAGTGGGGAAAGGGGCCGGTAAATATGCCATTTACTGGCCCTTTCCTTTTCTGAATGAACATCGTGAGTGATCGGTAGAGTATGTTTGAGCTTTGGGGTGCACACCCTAATGCCAAAGGCTGAGCACACCTATGAATACTTACCTTAGATTGAAACTGTTGCAGCAGCCCCACACACCGATGTGACTGGCGACAAGTCTCCCAGAGTTATTTCTGGGTTCGGGGGCTCCGGCGCTGTGATTGTCCGGAGACACGATGACGTCACTCCTGCACATGTGCGCAGGAGTCGGCAGTCACGGTGCGCTCCTGAAGAATTGGCACAATCAAGACGTTTCTTCAGTGCGCATGCGCCGATGACATTGATGCAAGCGTATATGGTAAATATCTCCTAAACCGTGTAGGTTTAGGAGATTTTTACAGTACCTACAGGTAAGCCTTATAATAGGCTTACCTGCAGGTACAAGTGGTGTAACAGGGTTTACGACCACTTTAATATTGAGTAGGTCCCGCTTTTGCCACCAAAACAGCCCCGTTACTGCAAGGACATCACTAGACTTCTGACAGTATGCTTTGGTATCTGGCACCACAATGTTAGTATCAGACCCTTTGTCCTGTAAGTTTCAAGGTGGGACCTCCATAGCTTGGACTTGTTTTTCAGCACATCCCACAAATGCTCAATGAATTGAGATCTGGAGAATTTTGAGGCCAAATCAACACCTTAAACTCATTGTTGTGTTTATCAAGCCATTCTAGAACTATTTTCGCAATATAGCACTACCACCGGAGGAGCTGCTGGATTGTTTTGGGTGTTACTGCCATTTCCTCGCAGTCTAGGGTATCAGATGAGAGTAGAGAAAAAGTTCAATGCTTACACTTTGGACTTCTTTTTTTCTTTGATTTATTTGCTGAACTTGGTAAAAGAATAAAATAAGTAGTTGAAGAGGTAGAAGGGTAATAGGTTCAGGTGTACAACTTCTGTCCGGAAACACTCCTGCCTTCAGCAACACAGCTTTCATCACCACTCTAGCCAGAGTGGGTATTGCGCACCTGGTTGGCCTGTCTCACTAGCCTAGCAGTCAGGATGACACACGGAAATTTAGTAAAGTCTCTGCCACAGACCTTCCTTCAGATGGAGATATGTTCGGTCCAAAATCCTCTTAGCACAGAATTAAGCACCCGGATCTCTCCAGATTAACTTCTTGCAAACTTAGAACTGACAGGCGACCATCATCCAGCCTTTCAGTAATGGTGCGTCCTTTGATGAAGTTCAAGACCTCTCTTGAGATACCAGCCTCCTGCTCGGTGCTCTCCAAGATTCCTCATCAAGTGGCTTCCTCTCTCAGGATGGACAGCACAGGAGTACCACTCTGCAAACGTAGGCCTTTTTAGTAGATCACAACCCCGGACCAACATGGTCCTGGAGCCAGGAACACTGAACACGCACCCCACACACGGGGGGTGGTGGGATGTCAGCACAGGATCGACGACGACCTCGGACTAATGGCGTCTGTCCCTTAAGTACTCCTCCTCAGCATGCACAGTGAGACGATCAACTCCCACTGATTGGCTGCCGATGGGGAACACCCAAAGCACCCTGACCTGACTGCACCCACCCTTGGCCTGGGGTGGTAACGATACCCCAGACAACAATAGTGGTCACCCACAGTACAGCCATGGCTGGAACAGAGGCCCAAAATTTGGAAAGGATCATACAGTCTTAGTCAACTAACTCTCAGACTACCCTCTAAATTTAAAGCAGCGCCGGCTAAAAAGTAGCAGGCCGCTACATGCATTATCCTGCTTAAAGAGGGCACTGTCATCAGGGAATACCGTTTCTATGAAGGAGTGTCAGCAACAATGTGTAGGTAGGTGGTAAGTGTCAAAGTAACATCTATATTGCTTAAAGGGGTTGTAAAGACAAAAATATTTTCCTCTTAAACTAAAGTCTGACAGTAGCTGATGAAGTAAAAAGTTATGTTTTGCATTATAACTAGTTTGATAACTGTTGAAATTTAGCTGTTTTATTCACCTCGGTCACTCTTGAATCGTTATTCTCACTGACTTCCTGGTTTGCGGTGCGCATTCATTCTTGCTACATCACGGCCTAATGGGAACTACAGTTCCCATTAGGCTTAGCCTCCATGCCTGTGAGGGATAAGAGAGCATCTTTACGCAGGGCTTTAGTCAAAGGGAGGGGGTGAGCACATTCTGCTTTCCACCATGCAAACCGCTCAGATGCTGGTGGAAAGCAAGAAGAGGAGAGACAAGAAATGCCATTTTCAAACCTGGATTACTGTATTTTGGAGGTCAAAATTAAAAACGAGGTAAGTGATATTTAAATGCTCTAGCTTACAGCAATCAATTGATCTAATAAAAAACGAACCTTTAGTGTTCCTTTAAAGCACCATACTGCCTCTGCTGGTGCACCTTTTTCCACCATACGGCACCCTGTAAATATAAGAACTGAATTTATTAAAGTGCTAGGGTATATTAATGTTACAAAATTATGCCTTCATCCCATTAAAATATTGTATAGAAAAGGGAGGCTGTATTGGACTATAATGGAATCATATAAGCAACTGATAGACAGTCAAAATTATAATGTAAAAATATTTTTATTACAAAGTAAATGAAGTTTCTAAACATTTACAATAAAATGTTGATTGTGATGTATACAAAACATCAAATATTGTGCAGTGTATATAAACTTGAGTTTATATACACTGCACAATATTTGATGTTTTGTATACTTTTCTTTACAATAGAATATAATAACTGGACAGCGCCTATGCATACGAGTATGTACCTATAATAACGAATTTCAGCTGCAAAAATAAACTTGCTGAGTATTACCAAAGCAATAACATGTACAAGAAAACAAAAAAATTGCGCTAGAAATTGCGCCAGACTACTTCCTGATGATGGCTTCTATGTTAGCCGAAATGTTGAGGTAATATCGCATCATCGCGTTACTTCCGCCCAACCAAAATACCCACGGGAATCGTGCACCATTGGGCTTATCCGTTCAGGGCCGATTACCCTTTATATAATTGCCTGCTACATACGCCGGGTGCAAGGACTATCAGGCACTCAGCAATGTAAGTGTAACTTTAACTTTTGTGGAACCAATACATTTTAATACGGCATTGCGCAATGAGGTTCTCTTTTTGCTCTTATCCCCATTCATCCTTATGAGGCAAGTCTCTACTTCCAATAAGTCATCCTAACCATTCGGCTATCCCCACAAGCGCATAAGACCATACTAGAGATAGGTGGTCCATATCCAGTGGTGAGTGTACATCTATGTGGGGCACCCAGTCCGAGCACCAATCTGTAGGAGACATCTTTTGAGCACCATATGGGATTATCTGATGTCATTATTTTAATGATGCATTTTCATTAATATATTTTTTTGTTTGTCCAATGATTTGTCTACTACGGCACCCTGGTACCATCTCTTTTCCAGGGAAGTGACGGACACTCACCTGACCATCCATATGATAAACAATAAAATGTGATTCATCAGACCAAACCACCTTCTTCCATTACTCAGTGGCCCAGTTCCGATACATACGTGCCCATTGTAGACACTATTGTCTATGGACACGGGTCAGCATGGGCACCCTAACTGGTCTGTGGCTATGCAGCCCCATACACAACCGACTGCAATGCTCATTTTTTTCAACACATCAATTTCAAGAGGACATGTTTACTTGCTATCAAATTTATTCCACTAACTTTCAGATGCCACTGTAACGAGATAATCATTGTTTTTCAGTTAACCTGTCAGTGGTCATAAAGTTATGGCGGAGAACATATATATATATATATATATATATACACACACCAAATATACTGCTGAAGAACAGAATTTTGGAGCCTTGCTTTAAAATTCAGGTTTCCTATTTCTAATAGACTCCCATTTTCCTTTAATAGTTTGGGTCTCTCTCTACCTTCCCACAAAGCATTTTATTTTGTTTAGTCTATATCAGGGGTATTGAATTCAAATTCAGGGAGGTCCAGCCAATACAAATTTCTTCCAGCAGAGGACCAAACCTCATGTTTGTGCCATTACTCAGATCCTAAAATATATATATATATATATATATATATATATATATATATATATATATATATATATATAGTGCAGAAAATAAAATAAGTATTTGAACACCCTGCTATTTTGCAAGTTCTCCCACTTGGAAATCATGGAGGGGTCTGAAATTGTCATCGTAGGTGCATGTCCACTGTGAGAGACATAATCAAAAAAAAAAAAATCCAGAAATCACAATTTATGAATTTTTAACTATTTATTTGTATGATACAGCTCAAATAAGTATTTGAACCCTGTCTATCAGCAGAATTCTGACCCTCAAGCCTGTTAGTCTGCCTTTCAAATGCCACCTCACTCCATTTATTATCCTAAATTAGTGCCCTGTTTGGGTCATACGCATAAAGACACCTGCACCCATACAATCAAGTAACTACTAACATGGGGCCAAAGACACTAGAGACAAAATGTACACCTCCACAAGCTGGAAAGGGCTGGGGAAATGCCAAGCAGCTAAAAAAGGTCTGTTTTTATATTTTCATTAAACAGTTTCAATACAAGAAAGGTGAGAAATCAGCCCAGGACTACACGGGAGGAGCTGGGAGAAAAGAGCTGGGACCACCGTTCTTTCTCCTTTTTTATGACATCTGCAAACCAGCACATTACCTGTTCAACTTTGGATGATCATTGGAATCATGTGGTCAGATGAGACCAAAACAGAACTCATACCACTAACCGTGTTTGGAGGAAGAAGAATGATGAGTACAAGAACACCATCCCTACTGTGAATCATGTGTTACTTTGGGGGTGTTTTTCCAAGCTCTTTTGAGAGGATGACCCATTAGCGAGATTTAACAACCTCCTTCCCTCAGGTCAACTTCTTCCATTTGGTGGCTCTGTAAGGAGCTGGCATCCATCCCAATAGAGAATCAGGGAGCTTGAGGTGTCTAGAGAAGATCTGTGTGGAGGAGTGGGCATTGGTGTGCAAGGTGAAAAACTACAAGAACCTATCACAAGGACTTACCAAATTTTGATTTTCTCAGCAAATACTTCTTTGGAGCACTTTTATATTATTCATTATTTTTTTTTTGGTCACTATATATTTCAGACCCCTCCATGTGTAAGGGGAGAACTTGCAAAATATATTGTCTTATTTTATTCATTTTCTCATTCATTGCACACCAAAAAAGTGTTTCATATTCTAGCTGCAGGATTAGTGCGTTGTCATTATTATTGAATGTATATATTAGAAAAGCATAAATCAAATGAATTGAAATATAATAATTGTATGCTGAAATGGGGCAGAAAGTTAAATGAAATACAATTGAATATACCTATCCCAATAGAACATTCCTTAATACAAATTTGTTGTGCAATGCATAAAATTCAATAATAATGGATTTATGTTCTATACAATGGGATATATAGGTAATAATATAAAAGTATTCATTCACCTATGTATTTCATGAAGTTAACTAAGGTCAAAAGAGCTTGGGTAACACCACCTTGCGTAGAGGGATTCCAATGAAGTTAAACAGGTAATGCAGATGTCATAAAAAAGGAGAAAGAACAGCTATTTAAAACTGTTTATGAAAATATAAAAACATACAATGCCAAGTGGCCCCTTACTTGATGGGTGCCCGTATCCCGCTTGTAGGCTTGTGTGTATGGAGAGGAAACGAAGCCCGCCGGGCTTCGTTTCTCTCTCCATACATACAAGTCACCTGTGCCGGGAACGGGCACCCATTCAAGTAAGGGGCCACTTGGCTTGTATCTGTTTTTATATTTTCAACAGTTTTACACTTGAGCTGTTCTTTCTCCTTTTTTAGACATCTGATTACCTGTTCCCAGAATCCCTCATACGATGCCCAAGCTTACCTTAGTTTAGGTCACTTCATTTGTAAGGAGCCATCCATCCCCACTTGGCCCTTTGAAGGTGGAACCTTCACAAGGACTTTTTTGAGCACGGAGCACTTTTATATTATTCATGCACTATATATTTCACCGGTATTGTATATTGTCTTATTTTATTCACTCATTCATTGCACACCTCACCATTATTATTGAATGTATATGCCAAACCATCTATGTATTTCATTTAACTTTCTAGATTGCATACAATTCTCTTGGTTCAGGTCCGGTCTTCCAACAGACTGTGGTTGGCCCTTTTGCCTTCACTCTGGCCAGCTCACCCCAAACCATCTCGTCATATGGGAGGCCAGGTGCAGCACCCCATCACTCTCCTTCTTGGTCAAATAGCCCTTACACAGCCTGGAGGTGTGTTTGGGGTCATTGTCCTGTTGAAAAATAAATGATGGTCCAACTAAACGCAAACCGGATGGAATAGCATGCCGCTGCAAGATGCTGTGGTAGCCATGCTGGTTCAGTATGCCTTCAATGTTAAACAAATCTCCAACATTGTCACCAGCAAAGCACCCCCACACCATCACACCTCCTCCTCAATGCTTCACAATGGGAACCAGGCATGTAGAGTCCATCCGTTCAACTTTTCTGCGTCGCACAAAGACACGGGTGGTTGGAACCAAAGATCTCAAATTTGGACTTATCAGACCAAAGCAAAGATTTCCACTGGTCTAATGTCCATTCCTTGTGTTCTTTAGCCCAAACAAGTCTCTTCTGCTTGTTGCCTTTCTTTAGCAGTGGTTTCCTAGCAGATATTCTACCATGAAGGCCCAATTTACACAGTCTCCTCTTAACAGTTGTTCTAGAGATGTGTCTGCTGCAAAAGGTGGCTACTTTGAAGAACCTAGAATATGACATATTTTCAGTTGTTTCACACTTTTTTGTTATGTATATAATTCCACGTGTGTTAATTCATAGTTTTGATGCCTTCAGTGTGACTCTACAATTTTCATAGTCATGAAAATAAAGAAAACTCTTGGAATGAGAAGGTGTGTCCAAACATTTGGTCTGTTGGGCAACTGCCCTCTCACCAACGACCAGACCCTTACTATGTCTTGCGGACGGTAACTCGTGTAGCGACACTAGTGCAGCGGATCCGCGTCTCGATCTCCCAATGTAAAAGCTTGGTACACCGACTGGCAGGTGACAGGAGTGGTGCTGGATGCATGTCCGGCTCCAAACGGCAGCGCTAGGCCCCTCAGGTATGGGTTGGAAGGTGGTGCTTCGCGTGATAGGCCGCAACCTTCTTCCTAATGCACGGAGAGGTCCGTCTTGCATAAGGTCTGGGAGGAAGAGAGCTTTGTGCAGGCTTTTTCTTCTGTTATAGCCAGGGGCGGACTGACCATTCGGGCACTGCCCGAGGGCCCCATGCCACCCTCAGTAAAACAAGGGACAATATGTAAAAATCTGTGTTTTTAAAAAAATACCAAGATTATAGCTGTCCCACCTCTCCAGTACCTTTTCAGTGTGTGTATGTGTATTCTGTGTG
Source organism: Rana kukunoris (assembly GCA_029574335.1). Lineage (NCBI taxonomy): Eukaryota > Metazoa > Chordata > Amphibia > Anura > Ranidae > Rana > Rana kukunoris. Next base: position 63,652,245 of record CM056056.1, read on the forward strand.
TATGTGTATACTGTGTGTGTATATTGTATGTCTGTGTGTGTGTGTGTATATTGTATGTCTGTGTGTGCGTAGGACAAACCCCCCAAAAACTACCAGTAAGGATACTACACAATTAAGAACATTCTGTTAAAGTGTAACCATTTTAAATAAAGCATCGGCCAACTAAAATATAAAGGGAAAATGTTTACTCTGAATATAATCTTCCTTGTACAAGGCTCCTAGCTTCCATTTAATTGCTGTCAATGGTTCCGTCAGTCCAGAGTTTTCAATAACTTTTTTCCTACAAGTTTTAATGAGGGGAAGCCATCAAAAAGCGCCTCAATGAAGATCACATGGCAGATTCTATCAACAGCAGAAATGAAATTCACTGGTCACAGGAAATAAAAAAAAAATGCATTTGTTTTCTTGGTTTTACCTCAGGTAATTAACTGTAGCTGACGGTTAGGTCAAGTTCTATCCCTGGTGTTTGGAGCAAGGCCAAGATGAAAGAAAACATCCACCTATATTTCGGTATACTCCCTGTGTGACCACAATGTCTCTAAACAATATTATATGTACGGTAATTAATATAGTGTAAAATATATAAAAATCATGAAATAGATGATTCATATGAGACACATTTTCGTATAATAAATAATAGCTTACAAAACAAAGATCTACCCCCTCAGGAGCCGCTGGTAATTGATTGGGCCTGTATCTGCTTTAACACCCCCCAATAGTTTGGTCTCACTCCCCTTGACACAGCTGTGGTGCAAATGCTGGTGTGAAGGTCAATAATAAAAGATAGGTAAATAGACACAGATTATATTCACTTTACCTGTGTGGTCACCCGGGCATACACTGGTACACCTGCTTGGAGAATTAACAAGCCTCACAACAGATTGTGTTAAAGCAAAAAGGTAACTTTACTAGAACAGGTTTTATAGTTAAACATGGAATCACAATTGGTATACAGTAATGAGACGAGAGGTTATACGTGGCAATTGCCTGAGAGCCACCTGTATTGCTTCACCAGGGGTGTCTCCAAGTGGGACTAATGGCCTATACACACGATCCGAATATCGGACGAAAACGATCGTCCGATGATGGATCGTACGATTTTCGGATCGTGTGTACACTACTTTCGACAGCCGATCACGACCGTTCATCCGATTAAATTCGATCGGACAAGCGCGAAAAATTTTCTCGTCCGATGTCCGATCGTACGATTTTCGTTTAGTCAGTACAGCCGTCGTCCGACAATACAATACAAATACATTACAACACGTGACATCACTTCCGATCGTTTTTTTTCTATCGTACGATAATTTTCGTGAGTTTAAAAACCTATTATATTTACTCGCGATTATTAAGCGAAAAAAGTCGTACGATCCGTCGGCCGATATTCGGATCGTGTGTATGGGCCATTATGCTCAGGCAACAACCTCAGCACTTGGCACCTTCCCACTTCCAGCACACCATGTAGACACTATGAAACCCACTGTGCGGCACACTGTATTTAGCAAGAATAATATAACACAATATAATTAACTCAACATTCCCCCATACAGTCTCTAGTAAGTGGTAACAACACTGCAAGGCCTTGCGGCAAGAACACAGCACAGTCTCTGGTCTTCTCTCTTCTGCTAGCTATGGTGAAACAAAGATTGCAATCCAAAGGGTTCTGCGATCAGTAAAACAATGTAGAACAAAACAAAACAGCAGCTTAAATTGTGAAAAGTATCTGCGCACTCCTTCCTAGAAACATACTTCCAGTGGCAGTCACCAAACTATCAAATCAGGCTTGAGGCCTATGCACAGATGTCTATTGGATTGAACTGTTCCGTGGAACTACCGGTCCCAGCAACACTATGCAGTCAGTCTGGGTGTATGAAAGGCAGTACAAAGTTCTGGGCATCAGCCCTCTCACCACATGATGTCCGGACAGATGGATGCCTCCGCTCCACAGGATCTCAGTCTGTTGCACAAATGACCAGGAGCTCTCGGTTACCTCCTCAAGGGTCGCTAGTCTGGCACGCTGCTCTCTTTCACAGACGACCAGGAGCTCTTTGTTACCTCCTCCAAGGGCCGCTGGTTCAACCACACTGCTGCTCCAGAAAGCTGTGGTATGAAGCAAAATCAAAGGCTGCTATTCTGCTCCTCACGATGTAGGCCCGAGCTCTATGGAACACATATGTCTCGTTTCCACTGAACGGAACGGTTCGGGTCAGTAAATTTGGAACGGTTAGAATGGACCGGTCTTTTCTGCTGAGCGTTTCCACTGCAAATCTGACCATCCGGAACCATACAAGGTTTAGAAAAAATGCCTAGCACGTCCACCAATCATTGGAATGTATTGTAGCTCTGCCCTAACCGAACCAGAAGGGTCCGGTACGGTTTTATGGCACATTTTCATAATGGAAAACCCCAAAATAGCGTACCGTACAGAACCGATCCGCTCAGTGGAAATGAGGCAATACAGAGCTCTCCTGGCAGACCATCTGCCTCAGGAACAAGAGACCCAAGATTGCCACTGCAGGGCCTTTTATATCCTACCCAGCATGCTTTTCAACCCTGAGTGTTCATGGGTAAGTTATTTACATAACACCTCCCCATGTTCTTGAAAACAAAAAGATAATAAAGTCCATTCCACATTTTAACCACTAGATTGTGTCAAATAACAATTTATAGCACCAGTAATAGAACAACATTACACAACATTAATATGGCATTTTAGAGGCAAAAGTGCCCCCCGCTACATATATAAGGGCTGAGAGGCATGCAAGTGATTTTAATTGTATAGGAACAGAAAAGCTGGGTCACCTCACACTTGCCTACCTATTGGGATAGTCGTAAGTAGATGGGAACTCTGTTTCAGCATTAGTGCAAGGTACTTTACAAGTGCACACTATGCACAGTCTAATTATTATTATACAGGATTTATATAGTCCCAACGGTTTACGCAGTGCTTTACAACATAAGGGCAGGCAGTACAATGAAAATACAATTTAACAGAAGAGGAATTAGGGGGCCCTGCTCATTAGAGCTTACGAACTAAGGAGGGAGGTTCAAGAGAAACAGATAGTAATAACTGTGGGGGATGAGCTAATGGAGAAAATAAAAGTATAGCTGTTAGGTGGGGGCAGAGTAGACCTCTCTGAAGAGAAGGGTTTTCAGGGATCATCTGAAAGTGGAAAGAGTAGGAGATAGGAACTTCCTATCCCAAACGGTTAGACTAAGGATGGGAGGCTCAGGTGAAGTCCTGGAGGCGAGCATGGGAGGAGACGACAGGGGAGCTAAAAAGCAGGAGGTTTTGGGAGGAAAGAAGCAAACAATTTGGTTGGTATTTTGAGGCTATGTTAGTAGCCGGGGGGCCGAATTGTGGATGGCTTTGTAAGTTGTTAGTATTTTGAATTTAATTTGTTGGGTGAGTGGAAGCCAGTGGAGGTATTGGCAGAGAGGAGTAGCAGACACTGAATGATGAGCCTGGCAGCAGCAAACAATGGACTAAAGGGGGAAAATTATGTAAGGCCTCGTACACACGAGCGGACAGATTTGTTCAAATCTGTCCGTCCGACAGATTTGAACAAATCTGTCTGCTGGGATTTTGGTTTGCTCGCGTGTACACACGAGCAAACCAAAATCCCCGCCAGCAGACGGCGACGGTGACGTGGCGGTGACGTTGACGCCGCCACGTCACCGCACCAGGAAGTAAAACACTTCCGCGCATGCGCCGAATCCATTCGGCGGCGGTGCGGCGGCGATGCGGGACGACATGTCTGCTGGTAAGTGTACTAACCAGCAGACATGTCGGGCGGACAGATTCCCACCCGATAGATTTCAAAGCATGCTTTGAAATCTGTCGGGTGGACAAATCTGTCTGCTCGGCCGTACACACGATCGAAGATGTCTGCTGAAACGGTCCATCGGACCGTTTTCAGCGGACAAATTCGATCGTGTGTACGCGGCCTAAAAGGTAGGCCAGTGAGAAGGCAGTTGAATTTTTTTTTTAAATATTTGCTGTGCAATTGCCTCAGCATTTGCACAGCCATTAAAAAAAACCTGCAATATGTCTCATATGGAACATTTCCTATGATCGGCAGCTCCATCTAGTGGCCACAATGCAGTATTTTCCTGACAATGGTATTTTAGGAAATTAATACTTTAGGAAGTACAGTGGAAACTAACAGATCTGCAGGATCCTGTCTGACAGCAAGGCTCTCCCAAGGATTGAGAATGTATGTCAGCTTGAAACCTGTGAATGTAATCCTGCCTGGAGTTGCCTTTCATTTTCACTTTGCAAAGATTTTTCACTTATGTTAATAAATAAAGTGAAACAAAGTCAAAAACCTTTTTGCAAAGAATACCCGATTATGTGCAAGAAAAAAAGAAACATGGAATTTTGATTGCACATGCTTGGATAATTGAAGTCAGCAAAATTTGACACATTCACTATGCTCTTTACGAACTGAGGTTTCTTTTTACAAAGTGAATTTTCTCTTAAGCCTAGTACATACCACTTTTTTTCATTCAACTCAGCGGGATGATGAAAAAAAACAACAACTCACAGCTCAGGTCAGAGCCTTTGTACTAACAATCCGATGTTAGTACATCGATCTCCCCTGCTGTGTTATTACAGAGGGATGCCACCCCGCCAGAACACCCTGGTCATTGCTCTCAGCCACTGGCTGAGAGCACTGATCAGGAGCTGGTTGGTTGCTGGTTTTCCAGAATGCTCGTCTGACAGAAGCCAGCCAAACGACCGACTTCTGTTGGATCGGCTGCTATACACGTGGGCCGAATGTCGACTGGTTTTTATTGAAGCGGCCAATGTTACCCGACATTCGCCAAATGTATACCAAGCTTTTGCTACTAGGTGAAAGTTCTAACCACTATGACACGGTAGACCATGGACTACTACTCACTAGGCTAGCTGAAGTGGCTAGCTGAAGTGGCCAAAGTCACGGAAGCAGATCTACCTTTGTGATCTGTTTGATAAGAAGGAAGAGAACCAACAGTGAAATTGGGATCTTTCACGTCAGAAATGCGTAGGGTATCATGCGGAGTCCCTCAAGGATCTCCCTTGTCACCGGTACTGTTTAATATCTATCTCCGTCCCCTCTTTGAGATCATCAGCAACCAGAAGCTACTTTACCATTCCTACGCAGACGACACACAACTGTACCTCCGCGTCATTAACGGAGAGGATCATTCGCTGGGATTAGAGAGATCCCTCACTCTTATAGATAACTGGATGACATCCAGTTATCTAAAACTCAATGGTTCAAAAACAGAGCTTCTCCTGTTTCACGCAAACAGGAAAAGTCTCTCCACCTCAACTTGGACCCCACCACCTATCCTGGGAAAAATTATCGCCCCGAGCTCCAAAGTAAAAAGTCTCGGAGTCATTTTTGACTCCCACATGACAATGGATGCACAAATAGGGGCGGTAGTCAGTGGATCCCATCATCTGTTGCGCCAGTTACGCCGACTCACCCCTTTTATTCCTAAAGAGGACATTGCAGTTGTGGTGGGAACAATCGTCAATTCCAGACTCGACTACGCAAATGCCCTCTATTTAGGACTTCCTAAATACCAAATCGCTCGTCTACAAGTCGTTCAAAATACGGCTGCTCGATTAGTGACTGGTAAAAAACCATGGGAGTCAATCTCCCTTTCGCTAAGATCTCTTCACTGGTTGCCAGTGAAAGATAGAATCACTTTCAAGGCACTCTGCCTTACACATAAGTGTATTCAAGGAAACGCCCCCCAATATCTATGCGAAAAAATAAAAGCCCATAACCCCAATCGCACTCTGCGATCCACAAATCAAAACCTACTGCACATCCCAAAGGCAAGATACAAGTCCAAAGGAGATCGGAGATTTGCTGTCCAAGGACCGCGACTGTGGAATGCACTACCAACCACCATGCGACTGGAATCCGACCACTTGGCCTTCAGGAGAATGATTAAAACTCATCTCTTCTGAAGGCAGAGCATTCCTCTATCCAAGGAATGGAAATAGCACCCAGAGGCGATTCAGTTCGCAAGTGTTGCGCTCTATGGGCCAGATTCAGGTAGATTGGAGCATCTTTACTTTGGAGTAACGTTTCTCATTTACGTTACTCCGCCGACACTTTCGGCGCAAGTACTGTTATTCACATAGCACTTGCTCCTAAACTTGCGCCGGAGTAACCAAAATGCGCTGGCATAACCCGACGCAAGTGGAAGTGGGTGTGATCATATGTAAATGATGGGCGGAGCCCAGCGCAGAGGCTTACGTTCAGCGCATCAACCACGGAGCATGCGCAGTGAGTGAGGCTCCACTCGCCCCCTTGTGCGCATGCTCACAACTTCCGTCGGCACCACTTCACGGGAAACGTCAGCGCAATGTGTTCCGTTGCGCGTATAAAAGCGCCAGCGGAAGCGCCATTCCTGCGCAAAAGTATTTCCGTTTCCCCCCACCCCAGGGAAGTTACTTTTGCACTGTTATGGCTGCTCCCGCTACCCCCAAAGAGAGGAGGAACCTCAATTTCAATCCTCAAGAGGTCTCTATTGTTATTTCGGCTATGGAGACCCACAACGATGTCCTCCATGGCAGGAAAAGCCGAAAGACCACCCGGGAGAGGAAGCAGGCCATCCTGGCAAGCATTGCTGCCAGGGTTAATATTTTGGGGTACTCCACCCGGACTGCTGGCGATATTGCCAAGAAGATCAACGATCTACGGCGCAAGGTTCGGGGCAAGGTGGCCACCATTAGGAGGCATGAGAGTGGCACGGGTGGTGGACCCCCATGTGCGGTCAGCCTGACCACAGAGGAGGAGGTGGTCGCCCGCTGCCTGGAGAGGGAGCAGTTGGAGGGGGTCCCTGTATATGACTCCATGGAGGAAGGCTCCAGGACAGGTAAGTGTTTTTTAACCCCTATTTGGTGTGTTGCATGTGGGGGGGGGGGGGGGTACATGTGCCAAGTGTGTGGGACCACCAACATGTGTCTGCTTTGTGTCATCCACAGATGACGGAGCTGGGACATCATCTGTCGGCGGCCAGTCCACCCCATCCCCCCAACGGCATCCAGTGCCCGTGCCCCTGGGTGGTGAAGACACCGAGGTGGAGGAGGAGAGTGCCCACACCTCACCTGCAGAGGTCGTTGAGGAGGAGCCTGTTGGGGCAGAGCAGGACATAATTTTATATTTGGACGAGTCCTCCTCTTCTGCAGGGCCCTCTCAGATCCCCTCCCCCATCATAGGAAGCCCCTCAAGGGCGACTCCATCCCCCCGGGGACAACCATCTACTGGCCCCAGGAAGGCCACCCGTAAGACCAGGGGGGTGTCTGATCTGGTCCAGGACCAGGCAGACCCAGCAAATGGGGGACATAGTTGGGCACCTGGACAGAGTGGCTGACAGCCTGTGCTCCGTGGCCCAGATATCTTCTGCAGTGCAGGATGTGAGCTGCAACTGCGCTGCAGTGGTGACCAGTCTGGGGGAGGTGCAGGGAGATATAAGGCACCTCACTGCAGCCGTCCAGGCAAACACTGCTGCCATCCGGGACCAGGGGAGGCAGAGTCGGCGGGCCCAGCATTACCAGGTCACCCGGCAGCTCAGGATGCAGGCCCAGCAGCTCAGGGTGCAGGCCCAGACCAATTCGTACCTCGGCCAGATTGCCGTGGTCTTGGAGGGCATGCAGGCCACACCTGCCAGGAGTGGCCCACCCGGGGATCAGCCACCTCCAGATGCCCCCCCACCCCCACCCACTCCATCCAGGCAGCTGAGGAGCCAGAGAGGGGCCACCAGAAGGTTATGAGATTTTTATTTTATTTTTTTGGAATGCTCAGGATATGAGTTTTTTTTTTTTTTATTTTGGAATGCTCAGGATATGAGATTTTTATTTTGTGATTATGCTCTGGATATGAGATTTTTATTTTGTGATTATGCTCTGGATATGAGATTTTTATTTTTTTAACTGCACACGTTGCAGTGTGAATGGTGTGTGAATGTGAGGGGGTGGCACTCCTGCCAGTAAGGGGTGTCACCCTCGGCCGTGGTGGTGAAGTTAACCCCACGGCTGTATGAATGATGTGTGAAAGGTGTATGAATGGACAGCGACATCATTGGGGCCTTGACGCTGGCGTTGCTGCTCCCAAGTCCTACATGCTGGACTTGGGCTAATCCAATGTGATGTGGATGTGGTGTGTGTGATCTAGGGACATCAGTGGTGTGCATGCATGCATTGTCCGTGTGATTAATGTTTTGGTTTAGTGTCCAAAGATGCCTACGGCGAGGACCCTCCTGACTGCTCTTCCATCAGCAGACTGGTTCTCCTCTGGCAGGTGGGGACTGTGTGGGTCGGGGGTCAGGTCATCACGCATGTCAATCTGCAGGCCTTTTCTCATGGCAAAGTTGTGCAGAATGCAACATGCACCGATGATCTGACACACAAAGGTAGGGGAATACAATAAGGCCCCCCCGGACTTATCCAGGCAGCGGAAACGGGACTTCAGGAGCCCAAATGTTTGCTCCACCACTGCACGGGTTTTGATATGTGCCGCATTGTATCTTCTCTCTCCTCTGGTTTGGGGGTTCCGGAAAGGAGTCATTAGATGGGGTCCCAGTGCATATGCAGAGTCACCTGGAAGGGAAAAGACAGGAGGATGTTAGTCATGCATGTGCCCCTTGTGATGTGTGCATCATGGGAGGGGATAGTCATGCCTGCCACCCATGTCACTAACCAACCAGCCAGCTGTCCCCATACATGTTCTGCTCGAATTCCATTGGGATGGGGCTCTGACGGTATATGAAGCTGTCATGGCTGGATCCAGGGTGTTTGGCACGGACGTGCCATATGAGGCATTGGGCATCGGCTATCACCTGTACGTTGATGGAATGCCAATGCTTCCGATTGCGGTATATGTGCTCTGTGGCACTGGGGGGCTGAAGGGCCACATGTGTGCAATCAATGGCCCCCACAGTGCGTGGGAATCTGGCAATGCTGTAGAAATCTGTCATTGCCTTCAGCCGCAGCTCCTCAGTGGTGGGTCTGATGAACTGGTTGGACATGCATCTGAGGATTGCAGGGACAACCTGGTGCACACATCTGCTCATGGAGGACTGTGACATCCCAGCCACCACTCCACTTGTACGCTGGAATGATCCACTTGCTAGGAAATGAAGTGTTGCCAGGACCTTCACCAGTAGCTGCACTGCTTGTGAGCGGTGTGTCTTGCTGGTGATGTCACCCTGCAGGATTGTGGTTAGTTCAAGTATTGCATCTGGGCTGAATCTGAAGAGGCGATACACCTCCTCATCCCCCATGCCAAAGAGGCTCATGCGCGTGCGGTATATCCTCTCACGTGCCCGCCTCCTCCGTACCGGGGGACCCAGTACTAGTGCTAGGACCGCGACTGCCCCTGGCATGTTGGCACACACAGGTGTTGTCCTTGCACGTGTGGTTGTTCAGCTTGCTAGTTTCGACGGTAACGCTGCTGCTGTAGCTGCTCTCCTGCTGACCTGAGGCCGTCTGGAGTAAAGATAAAGCAGCTATTTGTAGAAATAACTTTGCGCCGGACGGATGAGATACGCGCGGCGCATGTAGCCAGCGTATGGTGCTAATCCGTTCGCGAATCGGGAAATCTCCCTCATTTGCATATTTGCAGGGGAAATCAATAGGCGCGACGGATGCGACGAGCGAAAATATGCGCTGACGAGACTCTGGCGTCGGAAAGTTAAGCCGATCGGAAATGGCCCGTTTTCTGTCGCATATAGTTTGGTGGGTACGGCCACATAGAAACGACGGCGCATATTCACAGTTACGCTGCGCATATCGAAATACTCCAGCACAACTCTACCTGAATCTGGCCCTATAAGTTTTTCACTCACTCACTCACTACACCACTGTTCTGACCATCACAGGTAAAACCCAGCATGCTGGTTAAATACGTGAAAATTATTTTCCAGGGTGAACATGCTTTACTACAAATGTAAATCTGGTTCAAGGACATGGCCAGCAAAGATGTTTACTGCAAAATATCTCTGTAACTAATGTATAGATAGATTTCCATACATGGCTTACTAGTAAACAAGTACACATGACATAAGACTATGACTCTACTGCTTAAGGCTGCATTCACACCTAATCGCGAGTCCTGACCTGCGAATTGCGGCGACAAATGTGAGGCGTTTTGTACCACGATTTGCGGCGACAAAACGCCTCGTTTTTAACCCCCCTTTTTGGAGAGGTCCACCATCTCCTATGCCGAACGCCGAAGACGCCTGAAAAAAAGGGACCGGGACTTGTTTTGGGCTTCAGGCGTTCGGCGTTTCAGCGTTCGGCGTGGAGATGTGAACCATCTCCATAGAGGGGAATGTTACATTTCCCCTCCAGCGTATGCGGCGTCGGGCATCGGGCGTAAAAACGCCTAGATGTGAATGCAGCCTTAAGGGGTTGTAAAGTCAGAAGTTTTTTTTTTATCTTTATGCATTAAGATAAAAAGCCTTCTGTGTGCAACAGCCCCCTAATACTTACCGGTACCCCCTCTCTGTCCAACGATGTCTTGGCCATCCAAGACTCTCCCTCCTGATTGTCTAAAACACAACAGCAGCATCATTGGCTCCCGCTGCTGTCAAAGTCAGCCAGACAATCAGGAGAGAGAAGGGGAATGGACACATGGTGCTGCGACTCGGCTTTCAAAAATATTTTGAAAACCATTTAGGGCCCTTTCACACGTGCGGACGAACGGTCCGCTTTTTCTAAGTCCGTAAACGGACTTAGAATGGGGCCCTATGGGAGCGGATTCGTTAGCGGATGATGCATCCGCTAACGTCCGCCTACGATCCGCGTCCGTCTGGATCCGTTTTGCGGACAATCATGTGCCAATTTTGTTGGTCTATCACATTAAATGCCAATCCTCTTCTCGCCCACTGCAATGGTATAATTCTTTGGCGTCACCGTTGTGTGAATCAGTAGTATTGAATATCTTTTGAATGTTCTAGTATTTTTTTTGTATCTGTGCATTGTACTTGAACCATTATAAACCACCATGTTCTAATTCTTTTAAAACTTTAATAAAAAAAAATGACTGAAATAATAAAATAAAAATGGTGCTTTTCAGGCAGCCAATACATCCTTTATTGTTCCAGTCCTTTGCTAGTATCTGACTGCTGTCTGATTCCTATAGCCAGTTAATGCTGCTGACCCATTGCTAATTATAACCTCATATAATTAGACAACGGTCCTGTCTCAATGTAAACTGAAGGGTAAGAGAACCTCTAACCTCCTAGCGCTGCTTTGTGAATTTCTTATTGCTGTCAATAATTGCTTTGCAAAAGCAAACCCTCGCACCCCCACACCAAGTCAAGAGGGAAAAAATAAAAATAGAGCTGGAAAATGAAGGCCTCAGCTCCCACATGCCTCTTTCAAAGGCCTATTAAAAAGCAGATTGGAGCATGCAATGGAAACTGGTCCCCTCTGTGATTTGTCTGCTTCTCCACACCAGTCATTACTTTTGAGTTTTTTTTTCTAAATGACAAACTTTTCAGTGTGCAAAATGATGAAAGGCCTCATTCCTTTCCATTCTTCTCCTTTATGGCTGTGATACAGTCATGTCAGCAGAAGCAAAGGTGATGGAATAGAAATGATACCTTTATATAAATCGGAACCAGCTTTCCAATATGAATACCTTAATATCTTCGTAACCTGTTCATGGACAGGTTGCTTTTTAGGTATCAGAATATATTTATTTTGCCTAAAACAATCCCATGAGAGCAGCTAGAAGGCATCATAGTTGTGCCTGTAAAGTGAGCTGAGTGACACGCTCCCCTAAAATCTGCTCTTGTGGAAATTGTTTAAAAAAAGCAGGATGTGAAGTATTTAAATTCCAAACTGTCCACCTAGGCTCAGGTGGTGCCTATGAGTGTGCCACAGTCCCTGCTTGGTACACCTCTAGGGTTCATTGCTTTGACAAACACATGCAGTACTTGCCATGCCACAGTTTGCCCAAAGCACCTTTTTTTAAGAAACAAATCTGTTCGAAATTACTTCAGTAAAGAGAAAAGGGATGGCAAAACAACTCCTTAAGTTCAACATTGCTATGCCAAAAAAAATAAAAAATAAATCAGGGTATTGTTTACCTGAGGTAAATTGTCTAGCTGCTGTGAAGTCCACTGGAAGAACGTGAGGCCTAGTTCTCATCCTTGCCCCTTTACCGATATGCCTGTGTATAAAAGGTGGACACTTCCTGCAGTGGTGGAAGACCTCACAAGGATAAGGGCAAAGGGCACAGATGAAATGAGGGGAACCCTTACACATAAAGCCGTGGCCACAAGTTTTAAGAATGACACAAATATTAATTTTCACAAAGTCTGCTGACTTTTATGATACCAATTTGCCTATACCCCAGAATGTTATTAAGAGTGATCAGATGAATTGCAATTGCCGTATTTATCGGCGTATGATACGCACCAGCATATAACACGCACCCCAATTTTAAGAAGGAAGTTTCAGGATAAAAAAACATACAGTATATTTTAAATAAACAACTTTGAAGCAAATTAAGGTTCAGTGCCCATGAATATCCATCTGTAGCCTGATCAATGTCCCAATGCAGCCTGATCAATGTCCCCAATGCAGCCTGATCAATGTCCCCAATGCAGCCCGATCAATGATTTTTTATTTATTTTTACCTTATTTAAGCAGCCTGAACTTCAGGAAATCACAGAGCCATCTCCTGTTTACTCAGCTCTCACACACACAGTCCCGCCTCCACCATTGGCCTTGGACCAGTTCCTGTGATAGACAGAACACTGGTCCAATGTGAGTGGTGGAAGCGGGACTGTATGGGTGTGAGACATGAGAGCCGAGTTAGATAGAGCCTAGTAAACAGGAGATAGTGGCTCGTGGATTCCAGCGGTGTTCATCCCCTTCCTTCCCCTCCGAGGTACGCTGTCGGCATATAACACGCACCTGTGACTTTCCCCTGATTTTCGATGGAAAAATGTGCATGTTATACCGCCAATAAATATGGTAATTACAATGTCCCCCTTTGCCATGAAAATGAACTTATTCCCCAAAAAAACATTTCCACTGCATTTCAGCCCTGCCACCAAAGGACCAACTGACATCTCAGCGGTTCTCTTAACAAGGGTGTCAGTGTTGACGAGGACAAGGATGGAAATCACTTTGTAATGCTCACTGAGTTAGAATAACAGACTGGAAGCTTTAAAAGGTGGGTGGTGCTTGAAATCATTGTTCCTCTGTTAATCATGGTTACCTGCAAGAAAACAAGGGTAGTCATCATTGCTTTGCACAAAAAGGGATTCACAGGCAAGAATATTGCTGCTACTGAGATTGCACCTAAATCAACCATTTATTGGATCATCAACAACTTCAAGGATTGAGGTTCAATTGTTGTGAAGAAAGCTTCAGGAGCCCAAGAAAGTTCAGCAATCGCCAGGATTGTCTTACAGTTGATTCAGCTGCGGGATCGGGATGCCACCAGCGCAGAGCTTGCTAAGGAATGGCAGCAGCTTTTGACAAGTATGAAATGCTTGTAATTATACTTCAGTATGCCATAGTAACATCTGACAAAAATGATCTAAAAACACTGAAGCAGCAGATTCTGTGAAAATTTATATTAGTGTCATTCTCAAAACTTTTGGCCAGGGCTGTACATGTGTCATCATATTTAGCATTTCCTTTCATATACGCATGCTCTCCCATCACTGTTCTCCCTCACATTTCTGGAGGCCACATTGATACCTTGAGTACACAACTAGCCAGTGTCCTAACTTTCTCTGCAGAGTTTAATGCGTAGACATCAGATACAAGGTCCTGGCCAATGTAGGCTGCGCCCAGGATTATTCAATGGTTCTCTTTTTAACCCTGAACAGCTTTTTTCCCCCATTGTCTTTTTAGAGTTAAAACAGAACTACATTGTGTCTAAGCATCACAAAGCAAAAATTGTATTCAATTAAGTTTTAGTATTCAAAGCAAACTCCTCCATCCAAACAAATGAGAAATCACTTTGAAAAACACCCCCTAGTATTTCTGGCTGTGGCCATTTTGAGTGATTCATGTAGCATTAACTTCCTGAAATCCATCTGCCCTTAGTTCAAGCATACAACCAGGAGGGCATGCTTTGTGCCTCCCCTCCAGATGACTCCTGGGATGTTTGACATCATTTGCCTAGGCAAGAAACCAGGATATACGGTATTTGAAGGTACCAATTCCGCTGACAGTGTGCGTCTCTTTGGTTTGATGAAGGTAGTGGTTCCGTCTAGGGCTCACAGAACACTACTTAACATATTGCTATTTTATGGGAGGAAGGCCATCTTGCTTTGAAGTAAAAAAGCTGGGGGGCCCCTGAACTAGTTTTCTGGAAGGGGCTGGTGAACTCAATGATCCCATTTTACAAGGCGACATATATATCCAGAGGTTGCAGAAAGAAATTTGAGAATGTATGGCGTGCATGGTATGACTCAGATCTAACAGTGAGTTAGTACATAATTAGATTAAGGCTGTTGGATAGGTCCTGAGTTACTTGGGTCATTCTTAAATGGAGTGGAGCCCGATCCCAGACTTCCACAACTGTACATGGGGATTAAAGAGGTCATTTACTCATCCGGAATCTCTATATTGTAATAAGGGGGGGGGGGGGATTGAGTAAGAGGGTGGTTGGGGGAGGCTCACCTTTAGGTGTATGCAAAGGTGCTGTCAGTTGATGGCATATTGTTAGTGTATGTTTCTGCTGTCCATGTTGGCCAAATGCTAGACTTGTTGTGTCGAGTCATTTATGTGTTTCGTATGTTATGTCTTAAAAAACTCAATAAAAAGAATAAAAAAAACAGGATGTAACTGAAATTTAAAAAAAAAAAGTAGAAAAGTTTAACACAAGTAAATATAATACACTTTCCCATTTATTTACTAATGCTATAAGCATTAGGATTAAAAATAGTCAGCCAATGTTGATTGAGAGAGCGAACTTCCACTTTACCAGCCATAACTCCTATTAAAGGCGCCAGATGGGGCAGGGTTACCTCCCCATTAATGGTGGCAATCTGACACTGTCAGCTGGTCCTCATACAAGCACCAATACTTCACCTCCCACCCTAAGGCTGCATTCACACCTAGGCGTTTTGTTGCCCTACGCCCGATGCTGTAGCAGCCTGAAATACGCTGGAGGGGCGAATTTACATTGTCGGCTATGGAGATGGTTCACATCTCTACGCCGAACGCCGAAACGCTGTACGCCTGAAGCTTAAAACAAGTCTTGGACCTTTTTTTTCAGGCGTCTTGGGCGTTCGGGCATATCCGACAATGTAAAAATCACCCCTCCAGCAAAAAACAAGGCACGTTTTGTCGCCGCAAATCGCGGGGACAGAACGCCTATTTCATGTCGCCGCAATACGCCGCATAACGCCTACGCCTAGGTGTGAATGCAGCCAAAAAGCTTCAAGGAGACACAAACATCTTTCATCTTGCTGCAAAACTTTTCTGGAAATTCTCATCATATGAGCACATCAGGAATGTTCTTCAATCCATCCCCTACCATGACCGAGTTGCAATCGTTTGTGCACTTACAACCTTGCAAAATTACTGTTTTCTGTGGCTTCATGTTTGAATTGAGTACTAGAACTGTTTTAGTCTTATTGGATTTTTAGACCTGCATACACATACAAGAACCAGTTTAGGTGGAAGCCAACTAACTTGCCAGAAAGTCTTTGGAATGTTGGAGGAAACCCACAAATGAACAGCAAGAACATGCACACACGCACCACTCATAGTGCCCAGCCTGGGACCATAGTGCTGCAAGGCATACGTGCTAAACACTAAACCACTGTGCTGTCACAAGGCTCTGTTGTCTAGTTGTTCATCTCACAAAAGTTTTTAGCACACAGGAATTCTTGGAGGAACAAGGTCCTCATCCTGTGTATTCCACAGGAGAGGGAACCCCGCTTGTTCCTCACATGGGGGGCCTAGTTGCAGATCCTAATCAAAGAAAACAGACTTATTTTAATGGCTAGCCTTTGCAGAACTCCTCCTATAGTTGGATTACCCAAAAGAACATAAGGAGGCTGCCATTGTTGGCACAGAAGGCAACTGATATGCACACATTTTTTCGGGTCAGTAGGTCACTAAGATGTGAGTAGGGACAAGGATGACAGTCCAACTGCAAGAACAACAGCAGCTGTCATTGTTCTAGCTTGATGCAAAGCAGACAATATCCTGCCTTAAATATCCCATTGTAGAAATTTGTACCGACACAAGGGCAGGGCTTCTGCAAAAGGCTGTCACAATTCAGGTGTGTCTAGTGCAGCATGATATTTACTGTAAATATGGCCCTGGAAATAAGGTTTGGACAGCAAGAGAAGGGTCTAAGCACAGGACCACTGCTTCTTCAGGCCGATTCACAGTGGCCATCCCCCAGTTTTTCACTGGAATGAATAATTCAGTGGTGGGAACTAATTACCAGTGAATCTTAAATGCATTTCTATTATTGGACCAAAGGATAAAGCAGGATGGGTGTATTTATAAGTGGACCTGTACAATATAAGGCAAGCAGAGGGTAAACAGCTAATCAGTATTCCACAAGCTGATCTTTTCCCCATTACAGATATTATAGGCAAGATCGAAGAGCATAATATTTATAATTTATCAGAAAAGGGTTTTTCTGGAACAGAACATGTAATGTAATTATATACAGATTTGTTTTTAATTCAAAGAGCATTATGCTAATAGCTAATGAAGATTGTGATTCATGAGTAATATTATTAAAAGGAAAATGGGGGTCATTGAACATTATGAGTTCTCTAAAAACATAGAATAGCAGATGCTGTTTGACTTTAGGGTCTGTCATTGAAACTTCAGACACCATCTCAACAACACAGGTAGAGAGAGAGGGGAGGGGGAGGTGTAGCCACTCTGACTCAAAACAGTTGTGTGTATATTTTTCAGCTACAGCTATTGAGCTCTGTAAACAAGTTTTCTTTTTCAGCAAAGCAGGTACACAGAGTCTGGAAAACAGGTAGAAAAGAGCTTAAAGTGTCACTAAACCCACATCATAAAAAAACTAACAATAAATGCTGTATTACACGCTGTTCATACTCACTCTGAGAATTGTTTTCAGTATTCTGCAAAAAACCTGGTTGATGTAAAGCTGCTCTCTATCTCCACCTTCTGTCTATAGCCCCAATTCAGCTAGGGATTTTGCAGCTGTAGTTGCAGCTCTGCACATGCTCAGTTTTCAGTGAGTTTCTATGCTAAGCATTTCCTCTCCATAACATCAGTTGTATGTCGATTAGGAAAAAGTTACTTAGATTTTTTTAAATAATTACAGTGCCATCATCCTTATACAGAAATAGAAGGGACAGTGTAAATTAAACCATGTGTGTCTAGTGTCACTTTATGGTCAGGCAAAACACTGTCCCTTCAGTTCATCTGCCCTCCACCTATCCATCAGAATGCATGCGCTTCCACTGTGGAGTCACTCATCAGTTAGTAATAGGAACTACAGATACCAGGGTGCCTTAGCAGGGCTCTGTAGCTTGCGCATGTACAGTGTTTCTTAAAAATTTGCATACCATGACAGAAATGTTGGCATTTATATTGAAAATATGACTGATCATGCCAAAAATTGTCT
The DNA here is from genome assembly GCA_029574335.1 of Rana kukunoris. NCBI lineage: Eukaryota > Metazoa > Chordata > Amphibia > Anura > Ranidae > Rana > Rana kukunoris. The sequence goes on from CM056056.1 coordinate 63,669,854, forward strand.
TTTAAAGGATAGCAATCGCATGCAGCCATGTATCATCACATATTTGTTTGTTGAATCCTTTTTAAAGCATAATAACAGATGTTACACAAATGGCCCTGATAAAAAGTTTACACACCCTGGAAGGTTTGAGCTTGGTTCAGACACAGAAGGTGGCACACACAGCTTAAAATATTAAAAGGTTGTGGCTTTTTAAAGTGTCTATGTATAAATATTTTGTTAGCTCTCACTTGAATCTCCCAAGCAGGCTAGACATTGAGCCATTAGGAGGTAGAAAAGAACAGTAAAAAGAACTGCGTAACAAGGTAATGGAACATTATAAAGATGGAAAAGAATATACTGGTAAGTAGATATCCAAAGCCTTGAATATGCCAGTCAGTACTGTTGAATCGCTTTTTTAGAAGTGGAAAATTCATGTTTTTTTTTTATACCAAGCCAAGGTCAGGTAGACCAAGAAAGATTGCAGCCACAACTGGCGGAAGAATTGCCGACAGGTAACATCAGGAGAAATATCGTCTGCTCTCTCCAAAAAGACTGTGTGGTTGTTTTTAACCACTTGCTTACTGGGCACATACACCCCCCTCCTGCCCAGGTGAAATTTCAGCTTCCGGCACTGCATCGCTTTAACTGACAATTGCGCCGTCGTGCGACATGGCTCCCAAACAAAATTTACGTCCTTTTTTCCCCACAAGTAGAGCTTTCTTTTGGTGGTATTTGATTGCCTATGCGGTTTTTATTTTTTGCGCTATAAACAAAAACGAGCGACAATTTTGAAAAAAAATACAAATATTTTTTACTTGTCGCTATAATAAATAGCCCAATTAAAAAAAAAAAACACATTTTTTCAACATATTTTTGGTAAAAAAGAAAAATCGCAATAAGCTACTGGTTTGCGCAAAAGTTATAGCGCCTACAAAATAGGGGACAGAATTATTATTTTTATTTTATTTATTTTTACCAGAAATGGCGGCGATCTGCGATTTTTAATGGGACTGCGACATTATGGCGGACACATCGGACACTTTTGACACATTTTTGGCGCCATTCACATTTATACTGCGATCAGTATATACTGTATAAATGTGACTGGCAGGAAGGGGTTAAATGTGTATCCTAGGTGTGTTCTAACTGTGGGGGAGGGGGGTGACTGGGGAGGTGACCGTTCTGTGTCCCTATGTACAAGGAACACAGATTGGTCTCCTCCTCTCCAGAGACAGGACGCTGTGTAAAACGTCATCATTCGGCTATAGCGCGGACCGCAAGTGGTTAAGGAGCAAATTAAATGTTACTTGAACAAAAAAGAGCTGAATGGTTGAGCTGCCAAAAGAAAGCCTTTACTGTGCCAATGCCACAAAAAAGCCAATGAGGCATGTCAAGGTGTTATTGGGCATATTGTAACCAGGCTTTTTTTGTGGAACTTGTGCAGTAAAGGCCTCTTTCTGGCAACTTGACCAAACAGCTCTTTTTTGTTTAAGTATCATCATATTGTGATACCACACCATCTTTTTCCAGAGCAGCCTGTATTTCTCCTGAGGTTACCTGTGGGTTTTTCTTTGTACCCCCAACAATTCCTGTAACAGTTATGGCTGAAATCGTTCTTGATCTACCTGACCTTGGTTGGTATTAAGAGATCCCCAAATGTTCCACTTCTTATTAAATAATTGAACAGTAAAGACTGGCATATTCAAGGCTTTTGATATCTTTTTATATTCTTTTCTATCTTTGTAAAGTTTCATTACCTTGTTACGCAGGTCTTTTGACTGTTCTTTTCTACCGCCTCATGTCTATCTTGCTTAGTCAATGAGTTTGTTAGCTCTCACCTGGATCCCCTAAGCAAGATAGACATGAGGCGGTAGAAAAGAACAGTCAAAAGACCTGACAGACACTAATTGTGATTTAAAAAGCCACAAATGTGAAAAATTAACCTTTCATTCCCATTTTAAGCTGTGTGTGCCACCTTCTGTGTCTGTACCAAGGCCAAACATTTCAGGGTATGTAAACTTTATCAGAGCCATTCAGGTGATTTCTGATAACTTTATGATTTAAAAAGGATCCAAAAACAACGTGATAATAAATGGCTTTATGTGATCACTCTCCTTAAATAATAATAATAAAAAAAAAAACAGCCTTTTGGTATGATCAATCATATTTTCAATATAAATGCCAAAATGTCACAATTTCTGCCAGGGCATGCAAACTTTTGAGCACAACTATTTGCAAATGTGTGCAGACTTAAGCCTCGTACACACGATTGGATTTTCCGACGGGAATTGTGTGATGACAGCCTGTTAGCAGAAAATCTGTCCATTTGTATGCTCTATCAGACAAATGTTGTCAGATTTTCCGCGGATAAATGTTGGATGGCAGGCTCATAAATTTTTTGCGGACAATGGTCTGTTGTCAGATTTTCCGATCGTGTTTGCACAAGTCCTTCAGACAAAAGTCCAAAAGTACAAACTTGCATGCTCGGAATCAATGCTCACCAAACACAACATTAGCAGAAGGGGCTCAAAGGGTGGTGCTAAAGAGCTGAAAAACCATGTAGTACGTCACTACGTTCGTTTTTGCTGGTTGACAATTGTGTTCCTGGCCAACTCCCTTCGGACAAAAGTCTAACGCCTACAGTTAGACAGGTTGATTCGGTTGTCCGCGGGCCAGTTGGTAAGTACGCATAGATTTTTCTCCTTGGATTTATCCTTGGCCTTGTTTTTTATCATATGTTGCCTTCCAATGCTACTTACTGCAACTATAGGTGGGTGCAGTTATAGGTGGGGACAGGGGACCCCTTTTGTAATCACTTTACGGTTCCTCCTGGTGTTTGGAAATTAAAGTACTAATATGCAAATGTGTATATGTATATATATATATATATATATATATATATATATACACACACACACACACACACACATATACATATATACACACACACACACACACATACACATATAGACACACACTCACATACACCTGTGCAAAAGTTTTAGCAGGTGTGAAAAAATACTGAAAATTAAGAATTTTTCAGAAATAGGAGTGGTAATATATATATATATATATATATATATATATATATATATATATATATATACACACACACACTTTTTTTTTATCAATCAACAAAATGGAAAGTAAAAAATGAGAAATCCAAATCAAAGTGGTTTCAGTTAATGACTATTTCAACCTACATATAAAAATGACGATCAATAGCACCTGCTTGATAGAATTGGTTAATCTTACACCTGACTAATCCTACAAAATCTCTGCAGGCAGTGGCGTAACCAGAGTCATGGGCGCCCGGGGCAGATTTTTTTTTCCGCCCCCCCCCCCCCTTATATAAACATGATATCAGGGCTGCAGTGTGGAGCTCCCTATTAAGCTATGGACCGGGCCGGGCCAACACTCTACTCTGCCTGTGGCAGAGGCAGGGTGTGCGCTGGGGAAGACTTGGGACAGGCAGCCTGTCCCAGGTCTTCCCCAGCACACACCCTGCCTCTGCTAAACCATTCTCTCCCTGCATCACATCCCAGCGACGCTTACTTGCTTGGATGAGCGGGAGTCCCTGCAGGTGCCGCCGGACTGCAGAGCGTGTCGCCATCTTGGAGCCTCCGCAGCACGCGCCGGTGTTATGCCAAACAGAGCATCACCTGCATCCTTCCAGGCGTGCCCGTGCCGGCTGCTGGGAGGTACCGGCGGGGGGCTGTGCGCTCAGTGGAGGAGCCACTCACTATACTATCGGCAGAGCTGCCGGTCGCTGGCGCCCCCCTCAGCTCAGCGCCCAGGGCAGACGCACCCCCTGCCCCCCTGGTTGTTACGCCACTGTCTGCAGGTGTACAAAGTGTGCAAATGTAAGAATTGATGCTGGTTTGAAGCCAAAGGGTAATCACACCAAATATGGATTTGATTTAGATTATTTTCTGTTCACTCACTTTTCATTTTGTACATGGATAAAAATAAACAGCTAAAATCGATATTTTTGAAAGCATTTTTTCACACCTGCCTAAAACTTTTACTCTATATACACACACAGCGAACATCTTTGCCAGTGACAGAATATCCCATGTCACAAATATGTGTTTTTTTTTTAGCCAACAATCTTGCCTTTTCTCAGTCTTCAGTACAATGTGTTAGACAGTAGCAGTCAGTTTCAATGTATATTCTCTTAAATGTAAACTAAATCCAGTCTGACATGGCCCCTGGCCATGCCTTGGGGAAAAAGCCTTGGAATTTATTATTCATCTTTTTATCCAGTGTTGTACAAATATCTATATAAGGTATATCTTTTGGAATTAGTGATAGCCTTAGGGTTTGAGGCCTCAGTGTATATTTCTGAGCACAACCAAATGTATAGCACCTTATGTTTCACATACAGAACAAATACAGACGCGCTAGTAAGCGTGATGGCTGTACTAGAGATGACAGATGGCTGAATGCAATGACCTTCATTGCTAGTAGTTCAAGGTCACTGGATAGGATTAATGTGTGTGCACGTGGCTTTATATCTAGTGTTCACTTATTTACCATTTTGTTTTACAATACTAATATACTGTATTCAAAGAGCTGTGATGTGCCATATTTGTCATGTTATGCTGGAGTAGCAATATTATACATATACATATAGGGCCAGATTCTCAGAGGCGTTACGACGGAGTATCTCAGATACCCCGTCGTATCGCCTTTTTTTTGTCCTCGTATCTATGCGAGTGATGCTTAGCATCACTTTTGCATAGATACGCTTCTACATCCGACAAGTGTAAAAGCATTACACTTTCGGATCGTAGGTGTAATGACAACTCCGGCCACTAGGTGGCCTTCACGTTGTTTTTTCATTTGCATATGCAAATGAGGCTAGTACGGCGATTCCCGAACGCTTTTACGCCGCCCCGTCGTCGCGTACGTCGTTTACGGACGTAAGGTTACCCCAGCTTCTATGTGGAGTAACCTTACGAAGTTCCGTCGGATGCCGTCGGGTGCAGTCGGACGCCATGTTAAGTATGGCGTCGGGTCAGCGTCGGCTTTTTCCGTCGCTTATGTCGTTTTACTAACTCGTTCGCGAATAGGGAGTTGCGTAAATGACGCTCACGTCGTTTTGACGTCGGTTTCAACGACGCTTCCCGACGTGAGCTGGAGCATGCGCACTGGGCTTTTTCCCCGGCCGGCGCATGCGCAGTTCGTTCGACGCGCGGGGGCGCGCTTAATTTAAATACAAGCCGCCCCATTTGAATTGCGCGGGTTTACGCTTGGCGATTTACGAGACGCCGGCGAAAACTACGGAGCAAGTGCTTTGAGAATAAAGCACTTGCTCTAGTACGCAGCGGCGGCGTAGTGTAAATGGCTTACGCTACGCCGCCGAAAATATATGAGAATCTGGCCCATACAGTATATATAGGCTGCAGTTGTAATATATATATCCCAACAAATGCTGTAGGCACCTTAATCCTACTCTAAAGCCGCTGTCACAGGAAGTCAGGTAAATCTGTGTGTGTTGTCACAGACGGGAGATACATTTCTGCCTTGTTTAGACAATACACCAATTACTATTAGGCGTCGGCTGCAGAGATGGCCAAAGAAGTTTGGGGTGTTGGAAGGCTTCAGCTGTTCAGAATGAAGCAATTAAAGCCTCTATAAAGACAGCCTTAAGCCGGCCATACACGGTTCGAAATTCGGAAGAATTTTCTTGCGAAAATCGTATCAAAGAATTTTCGTTCGTATTATCGCACCGTTAGTGGGCTGCAGCAACAGCCGATTTTCGTATGGCAAACAAATTTGAAAAATCCGACATGTTGGAAATTTTCAGAAAAACGGCCGATTATCTGATCAATGATGGGAGAATCGTGCGAGAAATGTAATAGAAAGAAAAAAGGTGCATGTGCAAAAAAAAAAAATCCCCGGAGAGAAACAAATATTTCCCGGCAACATGAAAGTTTTGGTCGGCCGAACTTCGAAAATCAATGGTGGCATCATCGGATCACAAAAAAATGAACTTTCTGATTTTCAAAAGAAAATTTGTTCGAAATTCGACCGTGTATGGCCTGCATAAGGATGATAACTGATTGCTGCATCCTGAGGCTTTTTGAGTGAAGGAGAGCAGAGGTGAGGTGCTTATTGATCTTTCTGTGTGAAAAATATCAAAGAGACTTTTTGTTTTCTGCTGTATGACCAGCAGTGTCTGCCCAGCAGTAGGCTGTGTCAGACTCCATAGGTAGGTTCCTGTGTTGGGAAGATAGACGCCCCAAGTGGCCAGGGTTTATTTTATGTTTTGTTTTGTTTATGCTGTTTTGATGCTTGAACGTGTATCTCGCAATATGGAAAAATAAACCATATCATTTGTTTTCAACCATCCTCAACTGCCTTTTTGTACAGTTTAGCATGTAGTAAACCCATAGAGGGGGTCACACACACCCGCTACCGAGCTAATCCCTCACACCGCGTACACACACACACACGACCATTTTTCATGTCATGGAAAAAAAACAAAGGGCCAGATTCAGATACAATTACATTGGCGCAGAGTATCAGAGATACACTACGCTGCCGTATTTTACCAGGCTGTACGACAAATCCTGTTAGATTTTGTCCCTTACGGTACGGCGGCGTAGTGTATTTCTCGCCGCGTAATCGAAATACGCGATTAGGGGGCGTGAAGCATTTAAATTAGGCACGTCCCAGTGGCGATCGAACTGCGCATGCTCCGTTCAGAAATTTCCCGCCGTGCATTGCGCGAAATAACGTCGATACGTCATTCGTTGTTTGAGTAGCGTCGTTTACGGACATTCCTATTCCTGGACGTTTTACGTCAAAAATAAAAAAAGACGTCGGAAAACGTTGATATTCGACGCGGGAACGACGGCCATACTTAACATGGGCTGTCTAATATTAGACCAGCAAAAAGCTGGTATAGTTTTGGGCAGCAAAAAGATGACTAAAGATGCCATAAGAGATTGCGATAGACGTTCGTAATTTCGTGGATAGTCGGGAAAATCTCATTTGCATAAATGGTATGGTGCATAACACCGCGCTGCTAGTCAAAGTATTTTAAAGCAGCTGACACGGCTGTGAAATAAAGCAGAAATTGTTTTTTTTTTTTTCAAACTTCTTTATTATTTTTCACAATACAATAAATATACAATACATTACTCATACAAACATACAACATAAAAGGTCTCAAAATATACCCCTTATTTAAAGGAGAAGAGGAGACAGTTACTAGTACTAGGTTTTACATCCCCCGTTTCACGCCCAGACCAATATTTCCTGCATGTTTTCCGGTTAAGAAATAGATACAGAGAGAGAACAGAGAGATCCGGAGAGGAATGGAGGGAAAGAGGAATGGGAGAGAAAAAAAAAAACCCTGACCCTGGTATGATAAGAAAAGGAACAAAATTCCCCTATATTGTAAAAAAGAAAAAGAAAACAATCTATTTTAGGGAAATTATTTTCCATTATTGTGTATATGCCTAAAGTGCACACAAAAAATAAAAAAAAAAAAATTCCCCCTATGTGATAGAAAAGGCAACTAACCCAGTATGATAATGACGGGAACAAATTCCCCTATCTTGTGAAGAAAAAAAAAAAAAAAACACAACCACAGTTGGATAAGAAAGGGAACAAATTCCCCTTATTGTGAAAAGGAAGAAGAAAGCTATCTATTTTAGGAAAATTATTTTCCATTGATGTGTATATATCTAAAGTGAAAAAGATAAAAAAAATAAAAAAAATTGAACCAGTGTATATAAAGTGTCACGCTAAACAAACATAGAAGCTGCATATATTGACATAAAAATGCAACACAAAATAAGCAATACAGAAGTGAAAATTATATACTAATTAGTGCACCAAGTGTAAAGTCCACACAGTGAGTGAAAAATACAAGTCCAATGGAATACTAAATAAAAATATAGTTCCAAAATAGAAATGTTGATAGTTCTCGGGTCAAGAAGTTGTTAGAAACTCCAGAGTGAAAACCCTCCACCGATAAAGATGTAGGCTTACCAGAATTATCAGACTCAGGCAAACATATGTTTCATGAGTCAGAAAGGCTTATAGTAAAGACAGGTGTCGTTAGAATCTCTCCAGGAACAAAGAAGGTAGCCACTGATATCCAGACCGTCACATGTACCATGGATAACTTGAAGGCATACAGCTGATTCTCAACAGTACTCGTGGTCACAAATACAGAAAGGAAGAAGAAAGAGCAACATAGTGTAATACTGTAAACAAACTTAAAATTTTAATGGGCAGATGCACTTACATATGAAGCAGTACACAGCGCATATAATTACAGATGGCGGCAGTAGAGTCGTCCCGACGCGTTTCGTGATAATGCACGCTGTCAAGTACTCCAGTCTAACGCAAGATAGACAGGAGTAATCGCTCTGTGAATCTGGCCCAAAGTTTTTCTCAACGCGATTCTTGTCAAGCCTGTCTAGCATACACACGATCGTGGAAAAAAAAAAATGCTTGAGCAAAAGCGTGGTGACGTACAACGGCACTATAAAGGGGAAGTTTCATTCGGATGGTGCCACCCTTTGGGCTGCTTTTGCAGGTTTTGTGTTAGTAAAAGTTTGGTGAGAGACGATTCGTGCTTTTCAGTCTGTTACAGCGTGACGAATGTGCCATCTCCATTACAAATGCTAGTTTTACCAGAAACGCCCAGAGGCGATTTAGTTCGCATGTGCCGCGCTATATAAGTTTTCATTCATTCATTCATTTTCATTCAGAACGAGTGCTCCCGTCTCATAACTTGCACGTTTTTCCCCTGTTAAAGCCTACACACGACCGTTTTTCACAACGTAAAATACGGCAAGAAAAATTAGAGCATGTTCTAAATTTTTAATGCCCATTTTTCACGTCGAGAAAAATGCTTTGGAGCCTACACACGATCGTTTTAAATGATTAAAAAAATTGCATTTTTCACATCATGAAAAACGGTCGTGTGTACGCGGCTTAAAACAGTGAAAACAAGAGTCTAATCGGTTGCTCTTGCTCATCACAATAATACACTTAAAAAGTTTAATTTTGGTTAAAAAAACGAAAAACAAATCCAACAATCCATCATCTTTCACAGCTTTGACCACTCTAAATTCAGTTCAGTTTGGTTGCAATGGGTTAATGCATAATGTATCAATGCACCATGCACTGCATTATAAAAGAAAAGCCCAATTCTGCCCTAAACTTTTATATTTCAGGTGACTTCTGCAAAATTCATTCTTCACTTGCTAAGAATCCTGTCAAGGAACATGGTAATAAGGAGGAGGAATTATGCAAAAGTATGCAAATCACCCCATAAATCAGCTTGACAATGATGTATTAGAAAAACAAAAAAGTAGCTAACAAAAGCTCTAATGCTACATGGAAGCAGATTTGGGGACCTTGGCGGTAAAGAGCGCCATGTTCATGACTCAATGTCCTCAGAGCCAGAGGAAAGAAGGCAGTGTTTTATTATGTCTGCCCCCTGTGCTTCCATTCCTGCACTCAAAAGGAACAAAAGCCAGCATTGAGATTCTGTAGCCATCATTCCGACCACTGAATTTTATTCTCTTAGCCTTAGCGGCTGAAAGATGCAGCCACAAACAAAGGCATTTCATGAAGGTCAGGGTGCTATGCCATGATGCAAACTTGTATCGGAAAAATGCATGAGCGTCTTCTCCCCTTGGCAACCCAGCACACTATAGCTTTGTTTATATGCCTTCTGTTTTGTTCGATAAGAATAGAGAGAGCTATATGTATCATACAAATCTCTGTAAAATCCCTCTGCGAAGGAAAACAAGTCCAAATCCCAATATCACTAGATTAAAAACAGCCTTAAATACATATTTTATAGACAGATATCTAAGTGCAGCAAAATGACACGACAAAAGCGATTCAAAAATGATATTTGTTGTATATTGTATTAAAGAATACACTAATGAAAAAGCTTAAAGTCTTTTATATAGCCAAAGGGCTTTACTTAATAACAGAGCAAGTAGTAATGATGTAGAGTAACCCAAGGCAACCCATCTAAAATCCTATTTTCTCAGTCGCCCTACTCTGCTAAAAGCTGCTATGTGATTGGATCATCATTCTGCAAACTGTTGTCTGTTTCTAGGGATATAATGAAACTGATTTAGGAGAAATGCCTAAAATAAAGGCAAATGTGGAGCATCCAATCAGGTTTTATCATTTAAAGTTGTAGTCTATGCTAGTTAAAAAAATGTATTGCACCCAGAATATAAAATAAATATTTGTTTAGGTAATGATCTAATACAGAATACTATATTCCTTAGCCCATGGCGCCGCAACAGTCAGCCCTCTGGTCCTCTTCTATCCGCCACTGGATTGTGGGAGGGAATTTTTACATAATGCACAACTTAGGATCGTTGCTTTGCCACTGGTTCTACATTGCACATGCAAATGTCGACAAAAAGGGCAGTGACAAAACCAGTTAGAAACCATTGGGGGACAAGGCTTTCACAACTGGAACTGGCGGGAAGCAAGACTACAGGACCATCATATAGCAGTGGTTCTCAACTCCTGTCCTCAGGACCCACTAACATGCCAGATTTTAAGTATTATCTTGGAGAGATGCAGACTGGAATACGGCAATCACTGAGCAGCAAATGATATCACCTGTGATGTATTTCAGTTATCTTGCAAACCTGGCCTGTTAATGGGTCCTGAGGACAGGAGTTGAGAACCATTGATATAAGGTAAGTCAGCCCTCAAAAATTCCACTCGCCTGCTCGGATTTTGCGAGTGGAATTATGAGGTGTGCGAGTATGTTCCAGGGCTGCGCTGTCCCAGGAATGTGTAGCCAATTCCCCCCCCCCCCCCCCTGCCGTGCACAGGCTCGCAGCGCGGGCATTACAATTGTAGGAAAAGTTAGCGCCGGGGACCGCCCCTCTCTCTGCCACACATCCAGCCCCCTGGAAACAGTCAGCTGCCTGGGACCACCCCTCTCCACCTCCCTCATGCTGCAGGAGAAAGGAGAATGGTAACTATGACAGTGTGCTGTGATTGGAAGCAGCACATGTGCTTGAGGGGGTTGGAGACATTGAATGGGGGATTAAACAAGATGTGCGCTGGGAGGAAAGGAAGGGGGGGATTGAGAATGGATTGGGTGGGGGTAGAATTGGAGGCATAGGTCTGAATCATACTTATGCCTCCAATTCCACCACACACCCACCCGCCGATCTATCATACCTCCAATTTCACTGCATTGCATTGGGGCTGCATTGATGGGCACTGATCGGGCTGCACTGGTGGGCACTGATCGGGCTGCACCGGTGGGCATTGATTAGGCTGCACCGGTGGGCAATGATTAGGCTGCACCAGTGGGCACTAATCGGGCCGCATTGATGGGCACTGGTGAGGCTGCACTGATGAGCTACACTGAGATGCTGCACCGATGGGCACTGATAGGCTGCATTGATGGGCACTGATGAGGCTGCACTGGCGAGTAACTCTTAAGGCCTGGCTAGTAGCTCAGAACTTGAAATTTTGAGCCCTGAGGTAAGTAATATACTCTGTGTTAGATCATCCTCTAGTCAAAATTGACCTCCAAGGTGTGAAACCATAGCCTTAGGTAGAGGATAGAGAACAAAGGGATTTATCTGTACAGCCACATCAATCTCTGCCATTTAACAAAATGTGCTAGCCCCAGCTCTAGAGTGGGAACGCTAGGTTTTTAAGGAAATTTCAAATTACAGACAGTCCCCGGGTTACAAACAAGATAGGGTATTTACGTTTGTTCTTAAGTTGAATTTGTATGCATGTGAAAACAGGTACCGTATTTATCGGGGTATTGCGTGCTCTGGCGTATAGCGCGCACCCCTAATGTGGACCTGTAAAAAAAACATTTTAGTACTTTTAGTACTTACAGTTTTGGTGTCTTGGGCGGCGTCCATCGGCGGCCTTGTCCGGTCTGGCGTCCGTTTTCAGCATCAGTGGTGTCCTCCCGGCTTCTACAGCGCGCGCCTCGAGTCGAATCCCCACTTCCCGCGCTCAGTTTGAACGCCTCCGCCAACATATACCAAGTGCAGTACACTCGGGTACATTCGGCTAGGCTCGGCTTCGCTCGTGCTCACGCTCTGTGATGTTTATGCGTGAGAACGAGCGAAGCCGAGCCTGGCCGAATGTACCCGAGTGTACTGCACTCGGTATATGTCGGCGGCCCACTTCAAACTGAGCGCGGGAAGCGGGTATCGGCGTATATCGTGCACCCACGATTTTCCCCTTATTTTAAGGGGAAAAAAAGTGCGCGGTATACGCCGATAAATACAATAATTTTTTTTTAGGTGCAACTCAGTGGCGGCTGTTGCTCCAAATTTTTGGGGGGCACAAACAAACTTAAAAAAAAAAAAAAAAAAACACACACACACCCCAATTGCAGCCACTGTGCCCATCAAACACAGCTACTGTGCCAAATGCAGCCACTGTGCCCATCAAATGCAGCCACTGTGCCAATCAATTGCCGACACTGTGCCCCATCAATTGCCGAGACTATGCCCCATCAATTGCCGACACTGTGCCCCATCAATTGCCGACACTGTGCCCCATCAATTGCCGACACTGTGCCCCATCAAATGTTGCCATTGTGCCCATGAATTGCCGCTACTGTGCCCCATCAGATGCTGCCAGTGTGACCATGAATTGCTGCTAGCATGCCCCATCAGACCTTTGCCTCGTCGGCACTCCAGCCGGAGTGGGTGTAGTGCACCCGGACAGTCTTTCTCACAGAACTGGCAGCCGGAATATCACTAAGAACTTTGAGAAGGAAGTCAAGCCTCTGCCACAGACGTGGCTCAATGTAAATTAGGAGTGGGGCCTTTGCCACAGGCCCCTGCTCTGGAATGCAGTTCAATGGAGCAATTCCTTCTCAATAATTAAAGTTGCCTGAATTTATCCTCGGGTAGCGTCTGATTTTTGGAGTCACCGACTGACAAGTTACAACATATAACTTGTCAGTGTTCGGCAACTCGGATCCCCGATGGATTGTCCAAGCCCTATTGGGTCACCTGCCTCCGGGCTCACCTCAGACCGACCTCCCCACCGAACAACTTGCTTGGAATCTTCTCATAGATGTAAGGACTCGGTAAGTCACTGAGGCCCCTTTTTTAGCTTCGGTTGCTCCGGGCCATGAGGACCCAGAGTCAGGAACTCCGCGTAGCACGTGCGCCCCTGCCTGGTAGGCCATATCGCCGGGGTCCGTGATGTGCGCACACCCTAAAGGTGGGTGCCGCACCCGAAACCAGGAACGGGTAGAAGGATAACAACAAGAACCTGGGGAATGCCCAGGGAATAACCAAGCCTACTTACCGACCAGCTAGCAGAACAACCAATTAACATGTCTAACAGTGTGCGTTAAAAACAGGGGTTTTGTCCGCACACATTTGCAAACGCATGCGTGAGCCACAGAGCCGCGCCAAGGCACCCCATAATTCTGTGGTCCTAACACTAACAGTGAGTGTCCTCACAATGGAGGCACATGCTTTTTAATGGATAGATAGGGGCAGGTGGACTGAAGGGGAGCCACCCCTCCTTAAAGGTACAGGAGCACACCAAGCACCCAGCATATAGCACAATGGCTGCAAAGGTGTTGGTGCACTGCTGGACCAATATAAACACCACAGGTGAAACAAAACATATCCACCGCCCCTATCTATGGCTGGCAATCGCAGTACGTAGCAATGGAAGGCTAAAACAGATAACAACAAGAACCTGGGAAATGCCCAGGGAATAACTAAGCCTACTTACCGACCAGCTAGCAGAACAACCAATTAACCTGTCTAACAGTGTGCGTTAAAAACAGGGGTTTTGTCCGCACGCATTTGCAAACGCATGCGTGAGCCACAGAGCCGTGCCAAGGCACCCCATAATTCTGTGGTCCTAACACTAACAGTGAGTGTCCTCACAATGGAGGCACATGCATTTTTAATGGATAGATAGGGGCAGGTGGACTGAAGGGGAGCCACCCCTCCTTAAAGGTACAGGAGCACACCAAGCACCCAGCAGGGTAGAAGGACCACACAAAATGGCGTTTGCGCCAGTAATACCCTCCCCCAGCATGCCCCGCGAGGGAAACACTCCTCTAATTGGCTGCTGGAGAAAGGCGTCTCCGCCTGGACCCCTCTGGCGCCACCTGTCACCCAGAGATGGAAAAGCATCTCTGGAACACAGAATGAAACCGCAGGCAGCCCAGCTCGGCAGAAACCCAATTTCCATAATCAACATGGATGAGAGCAACTCTCTCACCCCCCTCTAAATTTAACATTGCACCTGTACTTAAAGTACACAGGCGCTACACCAGCAAATCCTGAACAGCCCCAAACAGGGCCTCTTGAGGACTTGGAGGAAGCTGGAGGTTGGAAGGAAAAAATCTGTTTAGTGGACAAGAGAGAAACTTTATCTTGTACCCTGAGGAAACTACTTCGCAAAACCCACTGGTCGGAAAGGAGAGACATCCACCCAACCCAAGAGACGGACGGGGGCAGACCTTCATGTGGAAGCAGGTTTTCCCACAGGGTTGTTGGGCTTGCAGAACCAGGGGCGCTTCTGCCCTTCAGCGGGTGTCTTAGCGCCCTGGGAACGTTTACCTGTAGCACCGGGCGGACGAAAATAAATGCTTGGGGGCGGTAAAGGAGGGCCCCTGCCTATGGCGAGGCTCCTTACCCTTACCGGATTGAGGGAGCAGAGAGAGCTTACCTCCCGTGGCATCTTTTATAATGTCATCCAGAGATGCCCCAAAAAGTCTTTCACCTTTTAAAGGGCAAGTCCACCAAGGTCTTCTTGGAAGACTGGTCCGCGGACCAACACTTCAGCCAGATAAGGTGGCGCAACACCACAGCATAGGCCAAGGCTCTGGAAAGCAAAGGAAGCGTATCCAGGGCTGACTCACAGACAAATTTTAGGTCCTGTACCAACTGGTCGGCCAGCGGCACACAGTCCGAAGGAGCCTGATGCTCCTCCAACTCCTGAAGCAGCAACTTTGCCCGTTCAGTAAGTGTCTGAGACACTAGAGCTCCGATTAGGACCGGTCTCACCACCGACCCCACCACCGTAAACATGGAGCGGGCCACAGCTTCAGCTCACCTATCTGCAGGGTCCTTGAAAGTGGGAGCCCCTTCCACAGGCAACGTGGTAGCCTCGTTCAATATGGACACAGGGGGTCCACTGACAGAAGAGATGGCCATTTATTCAGGAAATCCTCCTCAAAATGATAACGGACCGCAAAGCATTTTGGGACAGGAAAAACCTACTGTGGTCGATCCCATTGCGTGTACAAAAACGTTTCCATACAAGGAACACAAGGAAACAAAAAGGGACCGACATCTGATGTCTCCGCCGAATCCTCAATTTTTTGAGTATCCCGCACCGCAGTGATAAGAGCTCCCACCAGCGCCCTATCATGCGCTGACCCTGATGCAGAGTCATCCTCACTGTCCGTGTGGACTAGCCCTGCACCTCGGAACCAGAGGCATCCCCAGAATGCGACTGGCAGATCCAAAATGGTGGCCGCGATTGTAACACCCGGCAGCAAAACAGCACCCCCTGATAGCAGACACAGCCCCCAGCCACGGGATAGAGCCCCCCCCCCAGGCGGACCCCCCACCTCACGGCCGACCCCAGCACCCGAAATGTGGGAAAAGTAGGGAGAGGAAAGCAGGGCTGACCCCCAATCGACCTCCCAGGTTTGCCCAGCCGCACCATCCTGACAAAGCAAGGGGACTGCTACTTACCCATCCTGCGACCACTGGCTGGAGCCTGGTCATATGTGTGCCCTGGAGCATATAGCTCACCAGCCACTCCTGGAGCAACGGGGCATGTCGTGGACGGCCCAGTGCGTAGCTAAAAGTCCGGCACACGCTTGATGGCCAAACTGGGGGGACTACAAGGTTCGAGGATCCAGCCTGTCACCCAGTTGGCAGTTGATAGAAGATCTCAGGATCCAAAAATGCAGAAAAAGCAAAAAAGAAAAGCAAGAAAAGAAAACAGCAAAAAATCCCCAGGCCACATGGGCACAGAGGGCACAGAGGAGCCATGTCATTCTCCTTTGCTCGGCAGAAAAAAACTGAGGCTGCAAATGCGGGGGATGTACCCAGCGGTACCACCCCCGGGAGGTACTGTGTGATGTGTTTTAACACTTAACATGCTGTTTTTCTGCCTAGCCAATCTCCTAGAAGGAGGATAATACCCTAAGGTCAAGATGCTGCTGTGTCTGTCCATGAACGGAAAAGAAATGGTGGTCGATGAGACCGCCAGGCCCTTTCGTAGACCAGACACCGACACAAAAGGAGCATCAGATCTCTGAAACTGAGCCGTAGCAGGCAGGTACACCCGCAAAGCGCGTACCACGTTTAAACCTTATGGTCGAGACATGCGGCCAGAAGATCCATGCCCTGTGAGCCTCACCTCATGCAAGGAAGTTGAAAACATCCAAGTGCAAAGACCAGTTGCCCTGGTCCAGCATCTGGTGACTCCGGAAGTCTGCCTGCCAGTATACCTGATCGTAGACTGAAGCAACGGCCGTGGCGTTGTCCGACTGAATCCAGATCAGGCGACCCTTCAGCCTCCTCGACCACGAGGAGAGATATAGCCTAATCGCCCAAAGTACTAGGACAATGATTAACCCGTGAGGCTGGCGACCAATCACCGTCCACTGAATGGGAAGAAACAACTTCCTGGACCAAAGAGTTGGGGATCCCAGCCACCAATTCAGAGAGACTGAGTAGGTGGCTCACCAGATCTAAAGATCCAACACTAAGACAAGGAACGCCTGCCTTGTTTCCTATGCATTGAGGTGACGTCCGCTGAACAAAAAAAAAAAATAACGCATGCAGAAATCACGGCATCCCAAACACCGCTATGTTCATTGAACTTTGAATGTAATTTCAATAAAGTTTTAAAATAAAAAAAGTAAATAAAAAATAATAACTTTAATGTAATTTCAATGAAGTTCTAAAACAAAATGAATAAAAATAATGAACACCAGAATCAGCGGCGTTTCAGCACTGCGTCCTCCCGGCGTACACCATTAAAACCATTCTGCTTCTTCTGTTAACAAAAAACTTTCTGCGCAAAAAAAATATAAAATATTAATAATAATAATAATAATAATAAAAATAATAAGGGTAGATAATCCCCCAAAATTGTGCCGTATTCCCCCAATTAATCTCAGGCCTGTGTACTTCCTCATCCGTGATGTCTGTATAAATGCCCTGCGTATCTCCTCCATCTTATCACGCATTTAAAATGTTCCCCAACATCCTCCTCTCTTTTCCTCCATCCATAATTCATTTCTCATTTACCCTCTCACAATCCCACCACCCTCCATCCTCTCACCTCCCCATGGACCGTTTTTCCACACAACTGCCAACCCCTCCCAACATCCCCTGCGTTTCCTCTCATACGCACCTGGAGAAAAGCTCTACTAGTCCTCGGAACGACAGCCATTTTCCGTAGGACAAAACTGCATAGCTTTTAACGGAGAATATATTCCAAACACTAGAGAACAAATTGTCCTGTGCTTAATGCTGTAGCTGGCGGCAGCCATTTTTGGGAAGACCAGAACATAGAACAGTATGGCGAGAATAATCATAAACATATACATATATTATTTTATTTATTTTTTGAGAGAGAAAAGCAGCAGCAACAGCAATGCATAAAATAAAAGTTAACCACAAAAAACAAAAAAGAAAGCCCGCTCCAGGTGTCTGGGAGACAATATCTCCTCCCCCATCAGGTAACAGGTGTCGGTGTTCTGCCGATGAAGGTTCCCCCGGCAGATAATGACCCCCCTGTACTGCGCAGGCACATCGCTTGCACAGTACGAACATCAACGGAGCCGCCAAAAATAGCCGAAGATGTAGAGCTGTGAGTCAGCTGTACACGGCGCCTGCGCAATGGCGACGAGGGGCGAGTGTATTACTGTTATAACGTGTAAGGGGCGGATGGCTACAAAAGAGGGCAAATTTTAAATTGATGGGCAGAGCTGAAAAATTGGGTGTGATTATAGCAATAAACTACACGTCTTTGTAGCCATCCGCCCCTTACCCAAGGGGCGAGTGTATTACTGTTGTAACGTACAAGGGGCGGGTGTATTACTGTTATAACATTTAAGGGGCGGGCGTATTACTGTTATAACAGTAATACACTCGCCCCTTACACGTTATAACAGTAATACACTCACCCCTCGTCGTCATTTGCGCAGGCGCCGTGTACAGCTGGCTCACAGCTCTACATCTTCGCCTATTTTCGGCGGCTCCATTGTGGTTCGTACTGCGCAATCGCTGCGGCTCTGCAGTACAGGGGGGGGGGGGTCATTATCCACTGGGGGATCTTTTTCAGCAGGACACTGGCTCAGTATGCAAATCGCATATGGCAGAGAAAATAATCCGGATTGGTCGCGCTCCAAAAAAAATTACTTTATTAACCTCTTGACGACCGCACCATAGCCAAAAGTTGGCTACAGCGCGTTCGAGTTATTTTGGGAGGACTTCATATATATATAAAACTATCTATCTATCCGTGAATTCATATAGTTTTATATAACCAATTTTTACTGCCATTTACTGAGTTATGTACATTCATGAATTTATGATAGCTCTGCCATTGTAATTTTGGCTTTGGCCAATTATGGCCCTCTGTTTTTGCGCGCTGTGATTGGCCAAGCATGCGGGTCATAGTGCATGCTTGGCCAATCAGTGCGCAATGCCGCAGTGAATTATGGGCTGTAACGCGCCACTCGAATTTGGCGCGAACGACCCGTTTTGTTCAAATTTAGACGAACGTACAAACAGACGATGTTCGAGTCGAACATACGTTCGAATCGAACGCGGAGCTCATCCCTATAGGTGATTTAGTTAGTTAATTAATGTGTGTGCCCAAAGTTTTTCAACCACTTCAATAACTAAAATACATGCTCCTATGGAAAAATATATAAATAAAATAGGAATATAAAATGTGAATAAATAAATAATCTAAAAAAACATGTAAATGAATCAAATATGCAGTGCTAAAAAGACGGAAAAAAAAAATTATAATTAAACCAACAAAGTGCAAATGCCAATATGAAACGTATATGGGACAAATAAAGTGCAAATGCTAATATTCCCAATACATATCTTCAGTGGATCATCAACTTATTCCAGTGAGTTCATAGACCAACAAAGTGCAGATGCAGATATATGACAAGTCCTAATGGATAGCCTCAGTGAGTAATCGGCTCATTCCAGTGAGTTCATCCCCTGTCCGTGGTTACGTGCGACTAATTCCACTGTTTTGTGACTATACCACCACCTTATAAAATGGCCACTCACCAGAAATTAATGTAAATGCGCCTTTGGTTCATCAATGGGATAACCACTCCACTCTATGGATCAGTCTGTAACCTTTCCAAGCAGTGTATCAATACAATTGGTTTCTCTTGCTCTCATGAAAAATAGATAGCCATCATAGTGTAGTATATCTCACATTTATATGTGCCCCTGAGTCTGCACCAAGATAATCCAGCAGTGTATGTGGGATGAGAAGAGTCAGCGTATGTTCCCCTATGGTTTCCTTTTGTCGGTGTGTGTTCCAGGCCTCACTCTCGCTTGGCAGGAAGTGACGTAAATTTCTCCCAGCAGCCTCTACGCGTTTCGTTAATGACATTGCTTTATCAGGAAGTCCCATATATACGTTTCATATTGGCATTTGCCCTTTTTTGGTATAAATTATCATTTTTTTCGTCTTTTTAGCACTGCATATTTAATTTACATGTTCATTATATTATTTATTCACATTTTTTATTTATATATTTTTCCATAGGAGCACGTATTTTAGTTATTGGTTGAAAACATTTGGGCACACACTTTAATTAACTAAATCACCTAGTAGGGGCTTGGGAGGACAACTCTAAGGCCCCGTACACACGACTGAGAACCTCGGCAGAATCCAGCGAGAAGCTCGCTGGGATCCATATTCTGCCGAGATACTCGGTTGTGTGTACGTTTTCGCCGAGCGTCCCGTCGAGAAAGCCGTCGAGCCAAAATAGAGAGCAGGTTCTCTATTTGCTCGATGGCCCATCGAGAACCATGGCTTGGCGCCTTTACCGACGGCTTGGTCGACGATTTCGACGGCCGGGCGAGAACCTCAACGGGCGGAACGATGTGTTTGGCCCGTCGAGGTTCTCGTACGTGTGTACGCGGCCTTAGGATCGGCCACAGTAATAGGGAACAGATATTTGTCATGTATGTAATAGAAGTGGCAAGATATACATTTATTCAGGAGTTAGCTTAGTCTACACATTGTTCATTATTTTCAAAATCCCGCTCTAGGGTGGAATACACTTTTGACTGCAGCAAACAAGATTAACGATAAAATATTTGTTTTTGTTTTTTTGCGCCGGTAGCACATATTTTTTTACACATACTGAAATTAAGCCTATGCTGGGTAAATATAAATTGCTGACCTCTCCTTCTGAAAAGCCGATTACCTATCTGTTATTCCGATCCAGAGGCTTCAGAATTTTCTGAGGCAATGACCTGAAACAAGTATGCAATTCAGATATTCTGACCTGGTATTGAGCATTGGCCAAATAAAAAGAGACCAATGGAAAGAGACCATTCCGTAAATCTTTCCTCTAAAATGAAGTACCATGAAAATTAACATTGTAATTCATCTGAAGGAAGTTTGAAAACGTGGCTGGACTGAATTTCCAGTGTGCTCCCACCAACAGGAATAACCTACACTGCCCAAAAGCTGACGCTTTATTTTATAGCAAATAGTCAATCTGCTTGTCATTTTCTTTCATGTCTTTTATAATTTTTACATCTGTACATATCTACAAATTAAAGCGGAGGTTCACCCTAAATATAAGATCTCCCATGTGATCCAGCATACTGGCGTCAGCGCCAGTATGCTGTTTTTTTTTTTTTTTTAATCCCACACTTACTGTATTATCCTGGAATTTCATTTTTTTCCCCCGCGGTGGACGGCGCCAGTATAGCGCGTCACATTTTCCGAAAATACCCGATATGGACTCGGGTAATCTCCGGGAAAATGCGGCGCCTGCGCACAGACCTAGAAGCTGACTGCGCAGGCGCCGTATTTCTCCGAGTCCTACGGCTATGGCGCATCACGCCCTCCGAAATAGGACTCGGAGAAATACGGCGCCTGCGCAGTCAGCTCCTAGGTCTGTGCGCACCATATTTATATATATATATTTAGGGTGAACCTCCGCTTTAATAAGAGCCTTCTGCGTATTCAGCTAAAAATTCATAACTCCCAGAGAGATGAATACAATACATTACTAGTGCCTGTATGCTGTGTTGTAAATGTTATTCTAATCGGTGTGAGATTGCATGGTGTGGCTGTGTCCGCCTGTTCTCTATAATTACAGCAGTTGGCTGACAAGGATTGATACGGCCAGTCTGATTGCATGCAGATTAGTGCCAGTGTGGAAGCACCAGCCATAGGCAAGGACAAATCTCACTGCCAGAAACAGAAGTATGTGCATGCATGTGTATGTGTTTGTGTGGTTGCCCAGTGTACCAGTCAGCTGACAAATTGCAGGTGGTCGCACGTTGGGTGTCTGGTTTGTGCGGGAAGTGGAACAAGCAAGAATTCTGTCTCACAGGATAGCTGTGGAATCTCAGAAGGGTGTGGGAATCAACTAACAGGTTTACAACCTAGAACTGACAATACACTATGGACATTTTGGGCAGTTTCTGATGAAATTCACTACATGGGTGGCCCTTGTTGGCCCCCTTCTCACCTGACATTCTTTGATTGACAAAGCGAAGGAGCTAAATGGAAAATTTTTGGTCGAACAGCAGCTACATCCAATCAGATCCAGCCATTATTTGGGTATTCCGACAATATACAAAGGCACACAAGGAGATTCATTCATCCGCACTGTACAGTGTGGGTAGAGAAATCTTATTTTTTTTTTTTTCAGTAAGCCAGAAACAGATAATTACCAGCTTTATGCCGCGTACACACGGTCCGAATTTCTGATGAAAAAAGTCAGACGGAATTTTTCAAATCGGATATTCCAACCGGGTGTACGCCCAGGGCTTTTTTTTCTCAGAGAATAGGTGCAGGAACTCCGATCTTCATCTTTAGTTTCTGCTCCCTACCTGCACCTGAGCACCGTTCCTTGGTTCCACCTCCTACCGACCTCCCAGCACCGCCCATTTTAGAGAATACAGAACCAAGCATCATTTTTGCTACTAAAGCCACATACACACGATCGGTTCAAACCGATGAAAACGGACTGAAGTTGGTTTTCATCGGTCCAAACCGATCGTGTGTAGGCCCCATCGGTCCGTTATCCTTCGGTCCAAAAACAGATGGCTTGCTTTAAAATCGAACAGATGGACGACTAATCGATAGGTCAAAACCGATCGTTAGTACGCACAAGCATCGGTTAAAAATGCACGCATGCTCAGAATCAAGTCGACGCATGCTTGGAAGCATTGAACTTTGTTTTTTTCATCACGTCTTCGTGTTTTACGTCACCGTGTTCTGACACAATTGGTTCATGAACCGATGGTGTGTAGGCACATCAGTCAGCTTCATCGGTGAACCCATGAAAACGGTCCGTCGGATGGACCGATCGTGTGTACAGGGCTTAAGTGATTTGCACTGAATTTGTTAATGATAACAAAAGAAAGACAGTAAAATAGATCCCCTGCAGTAAGCAACAATAGACCCTACCCCAGCAACAGTAGACCCCCCCCCAGCAATGATAGACCTCACCCAATCAAAAATAGAGCCCCCACACAACAAAATACCACCCCAGCCATAATAGACCTCGGCAGCAACAACAGATGTCCCAGCAGACTGCATCAATAGACCCTCCAGGAAGCAGAAACAATAGACCTCTCCCTCAACAGTAGATCCCTCCCAGCAACAATTGCTCCCCCCTAGAAACATAAGAGCCCCCCCCCCCCACTAGCAGCGATAGATCTACCCAGCAACAAAAGACCTCCACACAAAAATAGATCCACACCACTGACAATGCGTTCCCCCCCGCGTTCCTGCTGAAAAAAAGCCCTGTGTACGCCCCATCTGACTTTTTCCGTTGGAAATTCCGGACGGACTTAGAAAGAGAACATGCTTTCTTTTTTTTCCCGGAAATTCCATTTGTCTGTATGGAATTCCGACGGAGAAAAAAAACACTCATGCTCGGAAACAATTTGACGCATTGTTCGGGAGCATTGAACTTCCTTTTTCTAGGCTCGTCGTAGTGTTGTATGTCACCGCGTTTTTGACAGTCGGAATTTGGTGTGTCTGTGTTTCTGCAAGACAGCGTGAGCGGAATTCCGTCCGAAATACCCATCAGCGTTTATTCCGACGGAAAAAAAACGGTCGTGCGTACTTGGCATTAGAATGCACCAGAATGTATGCAATAATTGTATCTACCTGTGTGTGACAGCTAGATTTTGGGTGAGTCTCCTTCCAGTGGTGACTAGCTGTAACAGACTGTGATAGGTATTTCACAGCTTTATTTTACCCTTCCAAGGCAAGTACTCTCAATGGCCCATTTCACACGGGCGCCTCCACTAAGCAGAATCCGCTTGTGCAGCAGGGTTCTCCTCGCTGAGCAGGTGGGTGATAGGTCAAATGGGGAATAAGGAATAGGACCACCAGCCATCTGTTTTTGGCGGACAGGATCAAATCGCATTGCGGCTGATGTCCGCTGACATTTGCCGCTCCGTAGAAGAGACTGGAGGGTCTGACCAGGTGTGTGATGCCTTGACATTGACAAAATGTCTTCATTATTTTAATCACTTTCAATTTTACTCAGAACAGTCAGTTATGAAAATCTGCTTTAATTGCCATTATCAAGGTCTGAAAAGTGGCATTAAAGTGGAATCTGGATCTTCTTGAAATACATAAAGAAATTCTGGATAATTCTTAAAGGGTTTGTAAAGGAATTTTTTTTTTTTTCATAATAAGCAACCTTTTCCTGCAGACATTCCTCTTTTCACTTCCTCATTGTTCGTTTTTACTCAGAAGTTGCTCTATAGTTCTGTTCACTTCCTGCTTGTCTGATTGTTACTCACCACCGCGAAGGGAGACTTTACTGCGGTGGTCAGTGACGTGCTCACCCCCTCCTGGGAACTACATCTGTGCAGCAGAACACTCATTACGTGTTAGAGACTTCAAGGAGGTGCGAATTACTGGGCATGCCGCAATTCATACTGGGAAATGTAGTTCTTACATGAAAGAACACCGCAAACCAGGAAGTGAATGAGAGAACAGAAACTAGAATGCCGGAGGTGATATAGATGAAGTAATTTAATAGGTATTTACTTGTTTTTTTAACAGAATCCTTACACTATTCTGTCTGTCTACCTTGCAGACATTCATTTTAGGCAAAAACAATATTTTCCTTTACAACTCCTTTAACCCCTTAACGCCCGCCGCACGCCTATGTACGTCCACAGAATGGCACGTACAGGCAGATGGGCGTATATTTACGTCCCTGCCTTCTAGCGGGTCGGGAGTCCGGGGTCCGATCGGGACCCCCTCCGCTGCGTGTGCCGGGCGCTTACCTTCTGGAGCGATCCGACTCAAGGGGCGGCTGTTCGTTTCTGTCTGCCCCCTCGTGATCGCTCCCAGCCAATCCCGTGCGCCGCCGCCGTGTCACTTCCTCTGCCTGTAAAATGTAAAAATAGGCAGAGGAAGTGATGCAGCCCTCATCTCGGCGGTATTTTCAAACCGCCGAGATGAGAGAAGAGTCACAGTAAGTCTGCACCAACACTACACTGACACCATACACATAGGCACACTTAACACCTTGCGATCACACACCCCCCTGTCACACTGTCACTGAATTCAGTGATCATATACAGTATGTACTGATCACTGCATTTAGTGTCAGTGTGACAGTTAGTGCGACAGGCAGTTAGCGTTAGGTCCAGGGTAGCCCCGTACCCCCCCTAATAAAGTTTTAACCCCTTGATCACCGCCCTAGTTAAACCTTTCACTCCCTATTGCCAGTGTCACTAAACGATCATTTTTCTGATCGCTGTATTAGTGTCACTGTTGCCGCTAGGTAGCTAATTTTTTTTTTATTTGCGATTTTTTTTTTTACTAAAGACATGTGGCTGAATAAATTTTGGCCTAAATGTTTGACTAAAATTTAGTTTATTCAATTTTTCTTATAACAGAAAGTAAAAAATATTGATTTTTTTTCAAAAATTTCGCTCTATTTTTGTTTATAGCGCAAAAAATAAAAATCGCAGAGGCAATCAAATACCATCAAAAGAAAGCTCTATTTGTGGGAAGAAAAGGGCGCAAATTTTGTTTGGGAACCACGTTGCACGCAATTGTCTGTTAAAGCGACGCAGTGCCGAATTGTAAAAACGCCTCTGGGCATTTAGCAGCATATTGGTCCGGGGCTTAAGTGGTTAATCACTTACATGGGAAGTGTCCGTATAAAACAGGTTTTAGTTAGCTTCTTTCCAATATCAAGGCCTAAAAAAATAAAATAAAAAAAAGGGACAGAAAAGCATTGAAATAGAATTGCTCTTCTTGATATTCATGATCTGCCAGAATTCCTGCAGGTTTCATGATTACTTAGTCCCCATGACAAGCTAGCAGTGCCAGGGAAAGCAAAAAAGGTGGCTGCGGTCACCCATATTGTAAAGGTTCATTTCCCCCCAACTCTCCAGATGTCTGCATCCCGCTACAGATGTTCTTCATCAGCCCTTCCTCATCAGTGTCACCAGGTCCCACTATCCAACCCCGTGTCCTTCAACGGACACCAATTTCCTCTTGCCAGCTACTCATTTTTCTTCCTTCCCTCCATGACACCATTTCACCAAACTCCTAATACTTCTCCACAACCCACAGAACTTAAACCTCCGGCTGCTTATTGATGCTCTCTGTCCCTCTTCACCCTGGTAGTCCATCAACATAATAATAATTAGTTTAGCATGTCACTTTTCCCAAAGCATTCTGGGAAATCATTAGTAATTGCTTTACTTAAAAGAAATACTCTTTTCAGCAAAGGCTCTGTTTTACTCCTTTGGAAAAGGTTCTTTTTACATTAAAATAATGGCTTTAAAGAAAAATGCAAGTAAAATTTCTGACAGTTTCAAAAAATACAAGGTGTAAATGAAAAATCTGCCGCAGTCTTGCTCCAAATGAAAATTAATCCTATAGTAAAAGATTAACAAAGTTTATAAAGACTACAGTCACTGTCAAGTCATCCTTGAAAGTCTATAGTCTGGCCACAGGTTAACTGTAAAAGCAATGTATAGTGGTGGTTTTTATCTTGCAAAGAAATTTTTATTTGCCATACACGCAACATTCGAATCGATAGTGATCGATTTTGGATTTGTGCGGATTAATCCACAGAAGCCACTACACAATCGAAGGCCGGCCTGTACTAGATCAGTACACTGAGCTGGCCAGGAGAGCTGCTGCAGGTTAATCCGCCTAAAGCCGAAAGTGATGAAATAGTCCGCTTTCTGTTCCCCCAGCCCCCAACAAACACGGGGGAGACCCAGGGAAGTTTTTATTCCAAAACAGGAACACAGCTTGAGTCAGGATGATTAGCTGATTGGTGGACAGGATTTGGGAGTCCCCGCCAGCTCCCCTCACCCCCCCCCCCCCGTTTCCTCCAGCCCTAGTTACCCAGCTCTGTGGTGCCCAAGAAAGGAGAGGACCAGAATGTACCAGCAGCGCACAGCTAGACCCGGGCTACCAGCTGCAGAGGAACCACCTTCAGGACAAGCACTGCACCCAGGGCATAGGTAGAAAAGGCTGTGCAGAACAGGTACTGGGGGGCGACTAATAAAGGGCTGTGCTGATAGGCACTAATCAGGCTGCATTATTGGTCACTAGTGAGGCTGCATTATTGGGCACTAGTGAGGCTGCATTATTGGGCACTAGTGAGGCTGCATTATTGGGCACTAGTGAGGCTGCATTATTGGGCACTAGTGAGGCTGCATTATTGGGCACTAGTGAGGCTGCATTTATGGGCACTAGTGAGGCTGCATTTATGGGCACTAGTGAGGCTGCATTTATGGGCACTAGTGAGGCTGCATTATTGGGCACTAGTGAGGCTGCATTTATGGGCACTAGTGAGGCTGCATTTATGGGCACTAGTGAGGCTGCATTAACGGGACATTTTTTGCGATTCGGCACTGCGTTGCTTTAACTGACAATTGCGCGGTCGTGCGACGCTGTACACAAACAAAATTGACATCCTTTTTTCCCCCCACAAATAGAGCTTTCTTTTGGTGGCATTTGATCACCTATTTTTTGCGCTATAAAACAAAAGAGCAACAATTTTGAAAAAAATATATAACTATTTTGTACTTTTTGCTATAATAAATATCCCAATTTTTTTACTAATTTTTTCCTCAGTTTTAGGCCAATGTGTATTCTTCTACATATGTAAAAAAAAAAAAAACGCAAAAAGCGTATATTGATTGGTTTGCGCAAAAGTTATAGCATCTACAAAATAGGGGATAGATTTATAGAATTTTTATTATTATTATTTTAAAATGTGTTATGGTCGTGGCTTTTTTAACTGTGGTGCTGTTCCTTTATTTATTTTTTATTATAGTTTTGTCATTTCTGTCAGTGGCAGTCCTCAATTTAAAGAGGACCAAACACCACATTCCATTGATTAAAGTGCATCCAATTACACATTTCCACATCTCTATGACATTTAGGTGTCCAACAAGAAGAGGCAGACATAGAGGTAGAAGAAAGGAGTGTGTATATACTGGATGTATATAGCTTGAGTCCTTGAAGTGTTCTGGTGATCAAATGTGCATCCCATATTAACCCTTCCCCATCCAAGCTCAAATCCACTAAATAAAACAAAAAACAAAGCTGCTTCTTGTGTCTGAAATGAATGGAAAATTCATGCGCCTGGCTGTGCAGGGTGGGAAATAACCAACATTCACCAGCAGCTCCTGCGGGGGTAGCGCTACACAGACACAGGGAGATGTCCAGTTGACGATCCACTGGGTCATGAGAATAGACCACTGGCATACCTCCTAACTTTTTAAAATGGGAACAATGGACACCTACTAAAAAAAGTATGTAGGCATAGGACACACCCCCTGCCACACCCCTTAAAGGAGAATTATACAAAAAAATTATTAGTTTTTGCCACTACCATTCTTGCTGACTTTTTATATTTGCAAATGCAGCAATTTAGATGAAAGGTTTAGCACTGGGAAACACTTTTTGAAAGTTAAATAGTGTATTTTATATACAACTATATTAATCAGACCAAAATGAGGGACACATGAGGGGCAGAGAGGAACAGAGGGACTTTTCCAAATCAGGGAAAGTCCCTCTGAATCAGTTGGGAGCTACGCACTGGCCAGAACGTGCCCAGTATGCAAATGAGCTGCACTACAGCCAGCGTGCTTTCCGAATGGGCATCCAGCTTGCTTTCCGAATGGGCATTCAGTGCTGCCGGAAGTTTTGTGACATGAAAGAGCATGTCTGTCCACAGACTTTGCTCACATTTATCAAAATGAATCAAGCCCCTGATGCCAATGTCACCGACTGTTTTTGATATGTGGGATCTTTGCAAGGCTGTCTAGGCTTGCGGGTGTTGATTTTATCTGGAAGATTTTTTTTGGTGTAGGTTTAATGGCCAAACCAAAGGACCAATTTTGCCACACCTGTTTGATAGGTGCATATAATTTCATTATTTTTTTTTACAGCAAGACCAATTCTTGCTTTCATTAAGAGTACCCCCCCCAACACACAAAGCCCAATTTTTCTGCACCTGTTACTTCTATCCAAAGTCTGCAAAACAGACACCATGATTTATCCAAAAAAAACGAAAATCACTAAATCTTGTTCAGAAGTGCACTAAATTGTGACCACAGTAAGAGCAGCAGGTTGATTTGAATTTATGTATTTTTATGTGTTGTCTATGTAGTACTTTTAAATTCTATAAACTAAAGATTTGGATTTTAACAATCGGGAGCCGATACATGCTTGGAATTGTACATACCATAGCAAAACGTAAATTTCCTATTTTCCTTGGAGGAGGGTGCCGATAGGTAGAGCCCACATCCACAGTTTTTATTTGTATTTGATATTGTGTGTGCGTGTGTGTGTGTGTGGGGGGGGGGGGGGGTGTTCCCTCACCAGAGGATTAAACTACCCAGCTGGATAAAAACTATAAACTTGTGGTGAGGAAAGTAAAGTTGAAGAAGAAAGGAGAACAGCAGATTCAGGCGTGATAATAGGGAAACAGTCATGCTCCCAAGCGTAACACTTTTCTGCGCCACTCCTATGTGAGTGGGAATAGCGTACCCGGACAGGCCTCTCTCACTGACCTGGCAGCTGGAGTATCACTCAAACATAAGACACCTCTGCCACAGGCCCTCTCTGATTTGTAGTTACGGAGATAATCCTCCTTAGATGAATTATACCTGGATCTCCTTCAACTTGTCACCCAGGTACCGACTGACAGGTGATCAATCCTTCAGTGTCCGGTTACCTTGATCCCCAGCAGTTTGTCAGGGCACTTTTGGACCGACAGCCTCTCAATGGTGCTTCTCAGACGGACTCCCCACCGAACAGCAATACAGCTTGGGATCCTCAAAAATGGTAACCCAGACGCTCACTGGGTCCCCGTCGCTGTTCAGATGCTCCCGGCCAACATAGTCCCAGAACCAGGAACACGGCGTGGGCGTGGCACACACGCCCCGGCAGGCCATAACGTCGGGGCATCTTGATGTGGTCACCCAAAAGGTGGGTGCCACACTCGAAGAAGAAGAAGACCCAGAACCAATGGCATCTGCCCCAAAGAGCACACAAACCTTGACTCCACTGCTGCCACCTGCAGCACCGGGGTTGGAAGAACACCCCAGTGCAACAGAATAGCCTACAGCACAGCCAAGCCGAGACAGAGACCCTGTTTTACACATAACAATTTGGATCAGAGTTTAACTATACTCTGATCTCCCTCTAAATTTAACCACTTAAGACCCGGACCAATGTGCAGGTAAAGGACCTGGCCCCTTTTTGCGAATCCGCACTGCTTTGCTTTAACTGACCATTGCGCGGTCGTTCGACGTGGCTCCCAAACAAAATTGGCGTCCTTTTGTTCCCACAAATAGAGCTTTCTTTTGGTTGTCATCCCATTGACAACGTCCTATGACGAAACGCGTCTGAGAAGACGTGCGGTGACGTCATCACGCTTTGGAGGAGGGTTTTTCCAATTTGTTTGCCGGCCGGCAACATTATGTTTTACATGCCTGTTTAACTCATCGCAAATGTGAGTATTCTGTTTTTTTATGATTTTTAATAAAAGTCCCTGCGGGATTACGCTATGTCTGCCTTCATCATATTTTACATATATGATCTAACTGGTGGAGTTGCGGAGTAGAGCCCAGGTGTAGGCACTGCCCTAGGATTTGGGATTCATTCGGTCTCCCTCAAAGGCCGCGGCTGGGTCATAGCCAAATGCTGGTAACAGTTATTCCTCTGGTAAGCTGCTTAGACTTCTGGTGGTGGGCCACATTGAAGAGCCAAGTTTTAGCACAGTGGTGATTATTACACGTCCATACTGAACTAAGACCAGCAGAGACTTTTGGAGCTAATATTTATTACTATATTTTTTTCTGGCTGAAGGATTGTGCTATTTCTACATGATTGATATATGGACTCTTTGACTACACTGAGTCCGGGAGTTAAGGCGCAGCTCTAAACCTGTCAGGGATCTGCCGCCGGCTCCCGGCGCGCCCCTGGTGTGCGCGCGCGTGCACGCGCTTGTGTGCGTGCGCGCACGCGGCGGGAGCGCGCGTGTGCACGTTAGCGCGAGTTTGGCGCCAACGTGCTTTTAAAAGGCAGACAGATGCAGCAGCCTCTTGCTGTCTGATCTGCCATAATTATCTGATTAACCTGTATCCTGATTAACCTGTTCCTATACCGACCCGGCTACGTTTGACTATCCGCACCTCTCCGAACCCGACCTCGGCCCGCCTTGACCCTGCCTTCTGTTTACCGCTACTACCGCTGCCAGACCTTCTGCCTGAACTCCGACTACGCCTGCCTGCTGAACCCTCCGTCTGCTCACGTGTCTGACCTCGGCCTGCCTGACCCAGCTTACGTCTAGTCCACTTGCTAACTCCGCTCTGCACCAGTTCCAGAGTCGCCTGTCGTCCGCACCAAGGTCGCCTGCCAAGACGCATCAGAGTCGCTAACCACCTGCATCAGCTCCGGAGCCGCTAGCTCCCGCATCAGAGTGCCTGCTCTCCTCTTGTTCCAGTGATCCCGGAAGGACCAGTGCCGTGCTGACCTGCACCATCATCCAGGCACCCTTACCCCGCTGCGCTCCCGAGCCCGCTGTTCCCAAATCCAGCGGCTCCCGAGCCAGTGCTGTACGAGAGGCTGCCTCCTGCGACTAGGCTCTGACGACCAGGTACACGCCATACATAACAGTATCAGACAGCCATCATGTCAGATCCTGCAGGAGTCGCCCCCGCTGTGGATGAGATTTGCAAACACCTGGCAGCCCTCACACAAGCTGTCAAGAACCTACAAGAGGGGTATATGAGGTTAGAGGGACAAGTCCAAAACCTGTCTGGCTCCAGCGATGCAACTCCCTCAACCTGTCATGGTGGAAGATCCAGCCGATCCCGACGCACGCGCGCTGGCGCCTGTTTGCGCGCGCATGCGCGCGTCAGTGTGCGCGATGCGCGCAGCCGTGTGCGCGGGCGCACGCCCGTGCGTGCGACGCGCGCGGCGGGTGCGCGCGCGCACGCTGACACTGTTTTGGCGCCAAGGAACGCTACTTAAGCTGTCTGGTCCTGGTGCATCTTGCTGACCAGTCTACAGCGTTTCCGGATAGACTCTGCACCTGCCAAACCTGATTGATCTCTGTTTACCTGACCCGGCTTCCCGTGACTTACCTCTGCCTGCAGCCTGCCCTTGACCCCGGCTTGACCTGACCACCGATCCTGCTTGACCCCCCGGTTCTGCTACCTGCCATCAGCCTGTATCAAACCAGTCTGGACTGATTTAACCTCTTCGGATCTGTTCCGGTTTCCTGATCTGTCATCTGATCCGGTGTGCACCTATCCTTGGGCTCTAACACAGCAAGTGCTACCGCACCATCCCAGTGTGCCGTGGTTCCCTGCCAGGACCCCGCCAGGGCCCGTGCCAGTCCTTCTCCGGTCCGCCACCAGCTACCACTAGGCACTTGTGCCCCTCTTGACCCGGGCTCCCCTGTCTGCTCTATCAGGGACCCCCGTGTCAGAGGCTTACGAGAGGCCGCTCCCTGCACGTTGGACTCTACAACCAGGTACGTGACACAACCACTGCTAGATCTTCTTCGACGGCCTCCGCCCCCTCAGTGGTGATGCTTCCACCCGAACCCAGAGTTCCTATACCAGAACGGTTCTCAGGCGATCGGGCGAAGTTCCGGGCCTTCCGCAACGCCTGCGAGCTGTATTTTGCCTTGCAACCTCGGACTTTCTCTTTGGAAGCCACCAAGGTGGGGTTTGTGATCTCCCTCCTCCAAAATGAGCCTCAGACCTGGGCCCACGGACTGTTGCAAGAAAACAATGCTCAGACCCAGTCCCTGCAAGCCTTCTTTGAAGCCATGGCTCTGCTTTACGACGACCCTCAACGGGCCGCCACTGCTGAATCTGCTCTACTCGCGCTCCAGCAAGGTCGTAGGGCAGTTGAGGACTATGTTTCGGACTTTAGACGCTGGAGCACGGATACGCTCTGGAATGACGCGGCCCTCAGACACCAATTCCGCTTAGGCCTTTCCGAAGGTCTCAAGGATGAACTTGCCCGGGTAGGGGTGCCAGAGACTCTCGAAGACCTAATCACTAAGGCCATCCAGATTGACCGTAGACTCCGTGAACGTCGGGCCGAGCATTCTTCTCAGCCAAACCGGCCTGTATGGATGACCACTAGGGCACCGATGCCCGCTTCCCGCTACCTACCTCCTACCAGTATGAGTTCTCCCAGCGCCCCTCCAGACACTTCCGAACCCATGCAACTCGGCCTCATGCGACCAACGCTGCCACCTGAAGAACGGGCACGTCGCCGCCAACTAAATCTGTGCCTCTACTGCGGCGGGGCCGGTCACTACGTGAGCAACTGTCCCACCAAGATGCGTAAGTGCCCTCCTCCGAATCCTGTTAACCTGTCAACCCTGCCTACCCGTGCCTCCCATCTTGCTCTCCTTCTTTCATTTCAGCTCCAGGAAAAGACAGTGCCAGTCAACGCCATCATTGATTCGGGGGCGTGTAGCTGCTTCATCGACTCTGCCTTCGCTGACCTCCACCACATTCCGTTACGTAAAAAGACTCATGAACTTACCGTTTTCCTGGCCGATGGCTCCCGCATAAGCTCAGGACAAGTTACTCAAGAAACTCTTCCCTTGATCACTACGATTCTTCCCCTACATAAGGAACTACTTACCCTAGATGTCATCTCTTTGCCTCTGTTCCCTGTGATCTTGGGCCTACCCTGGCTCCAGGCCCACGATCCCCTAATCAACTGGAGGTCCGGAGAGGTGTCATTCGCTTCTTCCTACTGCCAACAATACTGCATACCGGCTCCTCCTCGCTCACCCACTGCTCTACTCTGTAGGGACACTGACCCCAACCTGCTCCAGTCTATCCCAGAACCATACCATGAGTTTGCCGATGTCTTCAGCAAGAAGGGAGCCGACTCCCTTCCGCCTCATCGTCCATACGATTGTCCAATCGAGCTCCTCCCAGGGGCCGAAATCCCCTTTGGACGCATTTTTCCGCTGTCTGAGAAGGAACAGGAAGCCCTGAAGGAGTATATTGATGAAAATCTGAGTAAAGTGTTCATCCGCCCGTCTACCTCCCCAGCAGGCGCAGGAATATTTTTCGTCAGTAAAAAGGATCAGTCTCTTCGCCCATGCGTGGACTATCGAGAATTAAATAATATAACAATAAAAAACCGTTACCCATTGCCCCTGATACCTGAGCTTTTTCATAAATTAAGGTCTGCCACCATCTTCACCAAGCTGGACCTGAGGGGAGCGTACAACTTAATTCGCATTCGGGACGGGGACGAATGGAAGACGGCTTTTCGTACCCGTTTTGGACACTACGAATATCTGGTCATGCCCTTCGGTCTGTGCAATGCACCCGCAACCTTCCAACACTTCATCAACGACGTGTTTAGAGACTTTCTTGACATCTTCGTCATTGTCTACTTAGACGACATATTGGTCTTCTCCGGATCGCTGGACAAACACCGGGAACACGTCCGCAGGGTCCTAAATCGCCTCCGTCTACATAGACTGTATGCCAAGGCCGAAAAATGTGAATTTGAACAACGAACCATTCAGTTCCTTGGCCTGATCATATCCCCTACAGGAATTAAGATGGATCCCAACAAGGTATCCGCCATACTAGACTGGCCAGTACCCCTGGACAAGAAGGGGGTGCAACAATTTGTGGGATTCGCAAATTTCTACAGAAGATTCATCAGGAATTTTTCCGCGATTATCTCGCCAATCACGCAACTAACCAAGCAGAACCAACGTTTCCAGTGGAACCCAGAAGCCCAAGGGGCATTCGATACGCTTAAAAGACTGTTTACAACTGCCCCGATTCTTAGCCATCCTGACCCGGCACTACCCTACCTCCTTGAAGTAGACGCATCCGAAGTAGCAGTGGGGGCTATCATCTCCCAACGCCAGGGGAACAAAGATCTGATGCATCCCGTGGGCTTCTTCTCCCGAAAACTCTCCCCAGCAGAGAGGAATTATGATGTTGGCGACCGGGAACTACTCGCCATCAAGGCTGCACTGGAGGAATGGAGGTACCTTCTGGAGGGCGCTGCACATCCGGTCTTGATCTATACGGACCACAAGAACTTAGAGTACTTAAGATCCGCAAAACGCTTGAAACCCCGCCAGGCCCGATGGGCACTATTCTTCTCACGTTTTTCCTTCCACATCACGTACCGCCCCGGCTCAAAAAACATCAAGCCAGATGCATTATCACGGATGCACGATAATCCCAAAGACTCACCTGTTCCTGACACCATTCTTCCGGCCGGGAACTTTTTACTTCTGCAACACGATCTGCTTCCCCGACTTAGGGAGGCATCCACTGACTCTTCCAAACCCCCTGGTGTCACCTTGACCCCCAGAGACGGACTCTTTTGGAGAGGGAGCCAAATTTTTGTTCCGACAGACATTCGGGTAGAAGTCCTAAAACTACTTCATGACCATCCATTGGCAGGACATTTTGGAGTCCGTAAAACCCTTGAACTGGTACGGCGTACCTTCTGGTGGCCAGGTTTGGAGGAATTCTGTAAATCTTACGTCAATACCTGTCCAACCTGCAATCAAAACAAGACTACAAGGAATCGAGCCTGGGGCTTACTAAAACCTCTGCCGGTACCCGATAGACCATGGCGGATGATCGCCATGGACTTTATAGTAGAGCTTCCATGTTCCGAGGGGTGCACAGCAATTTTTGTAGTCGTAGATCGCCTATCTAAAATGGCCCACTTCCTCCCACTGAAGAGTACCCCATCAGCTGCTGAGACTGCCCGTGTCTTCATTAGGGGAAATTGTCAGACTCCACGGGGTTCCTTCAAACATCGTGTCGGATAGGGGGGTCCAGTTTACATCACGTTTCTGGAGAGCCCTGTGTGAGATCCTGAATATTGAACTTGCCTTCTCCTCGGCCTACCATCCCCAAACCAACGGACAGACTGAACGCACAAACCAGACCCTTGAGCAATATATTAGATGTTTCACTTCCTTCTCCCAGAATGATTGGGTCTCCCTGCTACCTTTGGCAGAATTTGCCTACAATAATGCCAGCCATTCGGCAACCGGACAATCCCCCTTCTTCGCCAATTATGGCTTTAATCTAACCTTCTTACCAGATTTTCTTCCAGAATCCCCAGTTCCGGCAGTGCAGAGCACGGTGGACTTCCTCAGTCGCAACAACCGGGTGCTACAGGAAGCAGTAACGAAAGCTCAAGCCGACAGCAAGAAAGCCTTCGATAGAAAAAGGAGAGGTGAGCTGGACCTGCAACCGTGAGACCAGGTATGGCTTTCTACTAATAATCTCAGATTGGCTTGTCCTTCCAAGAAACTGGCACCTAGGTTTATGGGACCCTTCCCGGTAAGAGGAAAAATCAATGAGGTTTCCTATGAACTGTCTTTACCTGAGTCTCTTAAGGTTCATCCGGTATTTCATGTATCATTGCTGAAACCCGCAGCCCCTGATCCCTTTCCTGACAGAGGGGCTGGTCCACCTGAACCTGTTTTGGTCGATGGCTGCGAGGAATATGTGGTAGAGGCCATCCTCGACTGCAGGAAACGGCAGGGGCAAACTCAATTTTTGATCAAGTGGAGGGGGTACGGGCCGGAGGACAATGTTCATGCTCAAGAACTAATTCGTGCATTTTTTTCTGCTCACCCTGAGAAACAGGCTCGGCTTGGCATCCGGAGGCTGCCCCTTGGGGGGGGGCAAAGTCAGGGATCTGCCGCCGGCTCCTGGCGCGCCCCTGGTGTGCGCGCGCGTGCACGCGCTCGTGCGCCGGTGGTGCGCGCGCGTGCGCGCGCGTGCACGTTAGCGCGAGTTTGGCGCCAACGTGCTTTTAAAAGGCAGACAGATGCAGCAGCCTCTTGCTGTCTGATCTGCCATAATTATCTGATTAACCTGTATCCTGATTAACCTGTTCCTATACCGACCCGGCTACGTTTGACTATCCGCACCTCTCCGAACCCGACCTCGGCCCGCCTTGACCCTGCCTTCTGTTTACCGCTACTACCGCTGCCAGACCTTCTGCCTGAACTCCGACTACGCCTGCCTGCTGAACCCTCCGTCTGCTCACGTGTCTGACCTCGGCCTGCCTGACCCAGCTTACGTCTAGTCCACTTGCTTACTCCGCTCTGCACCAGTTCCAGAGTCGCCTGACGTCCGCACCAAGGTCGCCTGCCAAGACGCATCAGAGTCGCTAACCACCTGCATCAGCTCCGGAGCCGCTAGCTCCCGCATCAGATTGCCTGCTCTCCTCTTGTTCCAGTGATCCCGGAAGGACCAGTGCCGTGCTGACCTGCACCATCATCCAGGCACCCTTACCCCGCTGCGTTTCCGAGCCCGCTGTTCCCAAATCCAGCGGCTCCCGAGCCAGTGCTGTACGAGAGGCCGCCTCCTGCGACTAGGCTCTGACGACCAGGTACACGCCATACATAACAAAACCTCTGTTTTTCCTGTTGTATTTTCTCTAGTGTCTCGGCACAAGAGCTGCTGCCTCCCCATTTTTTACCCTTAGTGACTGTTACATTGTTACTAATTGACTATCCATTTTTGACAAGCGCAGTTTTTTCTGTATTATATTTTCTTTTGGTGGTATTTGATCACCTCTGCAGTACAAAAATAGAGCGACATTTTTGAAAAAATGCAATATTTTTTACTTTTTGCTATAATAAATATCCCCAAAAAACTTTTTTTTCGTCAGTTTAGGCCAATATGTATTCTACCTATTTTTGGTTAAAAAAAAAAAAAAATCACAATCAGCGTTTAACGATTGGTTTGCGCAAAATGTATAGTGTTTACAAAATAGGGGATAGTTTTATGGCATTTTTATTAATATTTTTTTTTTCTACTACTAATGACGGCAATCAGCGATTTTTTTTTCATGACTGCGACATTATGGCGGACACATCGGACAATTTTGACACATTTTTGGGACCATTGTCATTTTCACAGCAAAAAGTACTATAAAAATGCATGGTTTACTGTGAAAATTACAATTGTAGTTTGGGAGTCAACCACTAGGGGGCGCTGAAGGGGTTAAGTGCGACCTCATATGTGTTTCTAACTGTAGGGGGGTGTATAACGCCATTGATCGCGTTTCCCTATATTAGGGAACAGACGATCAATGACAGTGCCACTGTGAAGAGCGGGGAAGGTGTGTACACTCACCTCTCCCTGTTCTTCAGCTCCTGTGACCGATCACGGGACACCAGTACGTGATTGTGCCCAGCTGTGCCATTCTGCCAACGTATATCGGCGTTAGGCGGTCCTTAAGTGGTTAACTAGCACCGGTACTATAAAGGCGCTACACTTGCATATTAAGTTATTAATAAAGGAGATATTTGCAAAAGAGATGGGCGCCAATGTAGAAACCTGGCTGGTAGTATCTGTAATGTTTGGGAGAGAACCAATTAAAATCAGTGGTCCCTGTGAGGGTAGCACTATAAAGTTTCATTTTATTTAGGCTACTTTCGACCTTGGGTTGGGGGTGTTAGCGGTAAAATGTCGCTAGTTTTAGAACCCCTTAACATTATATTTTACTTTTAGGCCTCTAGCGGGGTGCTTTTAACCCCTGCCAGCGGCTGAATAAAGGGTTAAAAACGCCCGCAAAGTGCCGCTGCCAAAGCACATTGCAGGCGCTTCAGCAGTGGTGCCCATTGATTTCAATGGCAGGGGCGCTGGAGGAGCGATGTATACGCCGCTCACGTACCGCCTGAAAGATGCTGCTTGCAGGACTTTTTCCAACATCCTGCAAGCGCACCGCCCCAGTGTGAAAGCACTTAGGCTTTCACACTGGGGCTGCAGGGGAGGAGTTTTTTTTTTTAGGCGCTTTAAATGCGCTATTTTTAGCCCAAAAGCACCTGAAAAATGCTCCAGTGTGAAAGCGGTCTTAGGGTTTGTATATACTTCTAGACCTGGAAGCTGGGTTGGTACACATGTTAGTCAGTCCCCAGCCATCACTCTATGGGAAAATCCCCAGTGCCGACATTTCCTTTGTTTCTCTGAGGAGCTATGGGCTAGATAGGGTGCCTTTCTTTTTCAGTTTTTTAACCACTTGCAAACCAGTCACATACCTGGTACATCATCGGTCTTCAAGTGGTTGTACCGGGATGATCCCTGCATTCCTGCTTGGCTTTCTCCGATTCTTCTGGGAGATCGGAGCTACCAGCCAGCGTGTCCACCTCCTATAGTCAAGGGAGCTACACTAGAATAGTGTGAAAAAGCTGAAGAGGAATATCCAACTATAATTCCTAAATTCAGCAGCAAAACACCATCACCTTATTAGTAATTAGCCATGAGGTGTGTCTCTCAAACACAAGGCCCGCGGGCTAAATCAGGTCTTCCAGGCCATTTCATGTCACCCTCGTACCTCTCCTGCAGCTGCAGGAGAGCTCCAGCCTTCCTCTGGTCCTACTCCAGACCGTTACTTTCTGATTTCAAGCAATACATCCAGTTCTTCCCAGCTGCAGCATAAGGAAAGGGGGGTGCACTGTGATATAAGGGAGAGTGGGGGACTCAACTTCTGATGGTGGGATGGCTCTTGACATCTAATGTAAAGGGCAGGGGGATGCGCTGGACATCTAATCTTACAGATACAACCGCCCCCTTTGAAATTGAGATTGACACCCCTGCAGATCAAAAAGCAGCATATATAGAACATGGATAAGAATCCAAAGTGTATCTTCAAAGAAAAAAACAACTGGTGATAAAAAAAAAAAGAAAAAAAAAAACTTTATTGAAAAAAACAAATTAAAAAAATTAGATAAAAATTGCACCTCCACCACATTCGTTTAAAATGTACAACATTGTCAAGATACAGGTAGCTACCACAGTCATTCAAACTTCACACACTCATCCTAAACAACTAGATAGAAATAGACTTATATGATAAAGTCGATATCTGTTATACTGGAAGAGCAACCGCTCAAATAGAGCGGTTGCTCTTGCAATATAACAGATATTTTTCAATAAAGTGTTTTTTTCTATCACCAGTTGTTTCTCTTTGAAGATACACTTTGGATTCTTATCCATGTTCTATATATACTGCAAATACAGACTGATTTTCCTGTTGTGGGTTTCAGAAACACTTTAACCACTCAAGGACCGGACCAATATGCTGCGAAATGACCCAAGGGGTTTTTGCAATTCGGCACTGCGTCGCTTTAACAGACAATTGTGCGGTCGTGCGACGTGGCTCCCAAACAAAATTCGCGTCCTTTTCGTCCCACAAATAGAGCTTTCTTTTGGTGGTATTTGATCGCCTCTGCGATTTTTATTTATTGCGCTATATACAAAAATAGAGTGACATTTTTGAAAAAAAAAAACAATATGTTTTACTTTTTGTTATAAGAAAAATCAAATAAACTAAATTTTAGTCAAACATTTAGGCCAAAATGTATTCAGCCACATGTCTTTAGTAAAAAAAAAAGAAGAAAAAAAAGAAAATCGCAATAAAAAAAAAAAAAAAAAAAAGCTAACAGCGAAACTAATACAGCGAAAAATGATCGCTTAGTGACACTGGCAATAGGGAGTGAAAGGGTTAACTAGGGCGGTGATCAAGGGGTTCAAAAACTTTATTGGGGGGGTACGGGGGCTACCCTGAACCTAACACTAACTGCCTGTCACACTGACACTAAATGCAGTGATCAGTACATATATGATCACTGCATTCAGTGGCACTGTGACAGGGGGGTGGGGGGAGGGGTGATCGCAAGGGGTTAATGTGCCTGTGCGTACTGGTGTCAGTGTAGTGTTGTGCAGACTCACTGTGTGATGTATTCTCTCCTCTGCGGTGGTTGAAAATACCGCTGAGAGGAGAGATTACATCACTTCCCCCTTCCTGTGTTTACACAGGCAGAGGAAGTGACACACGGGGGAGTGCACGGATTGGCTGGGAGCGATCCGGAGGGGGCGGACAAAAACGAACAGCCGCCCCCTCATCCCGAATCGTTCGCACAGCCACGGGGACCGCCGCAGGTACAAGGGGGGGGTCCCGATCGAACCCCCGACCCACGTCTAGGCAGGGACATACAGATACGCCAATGTGCCTATACGTGCCATTCTGCCGACGTAAATGTACATGTGGCGGTCCTTAAGTGGTTAAGCTGTGAGACGATTGTAGGTTTACTTAGTGAGGCCTTGCTGCAAAGGGCTCTAGGCTTTATTGGAAAGAATTTTTGAAAATTTGTATTTTAGTTTTTATCTTTTTGGCAAAGCGGCACCGAAGCTGTGTGTTGCAGTGATCCAGATAATACCATGTGCTCAGGCTATCCATCAGATAAGCCATTTTCTTTCTGGACTCACTGACACGATGTAGCAAATCGATAGCAGGATTTGGATTGGTTTCTATGAACAAAACTTTCATTTTGTATAGCACTGTGTACAATTTAGTTTAACTGTACCTAAAAAAAAATATATATATATATTTCTGGATCAGCCCTTCCAATGTATGGCATGAGCAGCAAATAAACCGTTTCCTGTCTTCACTATCTTCTTGGTCCACATAATGTTTATCTGCTATGATAAGAGTCTTCCTGGTGTGACGGCAAGGTCACACACACAGCCCAAACTTTACCAGCAAAAAACTAATTTCATCTAATCTTATCCTCAATATCGGCCATATCCTGTGTGTGACTTCTCCCCACAGCTGTATCCCATTTATATTTCACAAAGAGTATTTACACTGTTTATTCATTGAATCTGAAAATGACATTATGGGCCTCCATAGATACATTTGACGCATATTACAGCAAACAAAGAGAAACTATGTGAACAAGTGGAAGATCAGAAATGAGAAAAGGCACAATGAAGAAGAAAGATCAAATCTGATTATTTTCCTGAGGCTTTTTCAGTGTATCGGGGAAAAGAACAAATGTACAAGTAATGGGTTTTATTAAAGCGTAGAATGCATTGGTGAGCTACTTGCATTCCTGTGTTCCCATTAATAGGTAGAAGGGGATAAACAGGGATGAGGTCTGCTGCTGATTGGCTCGTTCAGAGCAGTTCTACAGTACTAATCCAACACAAAGGATATGTTCTTATCTTAAAGTAGCCAGATGGCTGCTTTTGATAAGAAAGAATATTATTCAGCTCTTGCGTGATGTGATGTTCCTCATACCAAATGTGCTCAATACATGCTTTTAAGAAAATATATCTGTAAATGGACAGATTATTGGCCAACAAAGGTTGATTTAGAGTGGCCAACACTAAGAATAATAATAATAATAATATACAATTTAACAGAATTAGGTATCACTGGACTGTAGATAGAATAACAGCAGCATTGGAACTGTTTTAAAAAAAAATAATAATAATTACACACACACACATTATATTATATTATATATATATATATATATATATATATATATATATATATATATATATATATATATATATATATATATATTGTATACAGTATATGTATATGGCTGAATTCCTTCTCACAACAGCTGTGTTATTATAAATGGGATGTGATGGTTGGACAATGTAGATATTACAAATACAGGGCCAGATTCACAGAGCGATTACGCGTGCGCAACTGCTGTTGCGCGTGCGTAAGTCTAAATGTGCGCGTGCGTATAGTTGGACGCGATTCACAAAACAATATACGCCAGAAATCTACGTTTTTTGGTCCGGCGTAATTGAGTTAGACATTCGCTTCCCTTCGCGCAAAACTGCGCTAGACACACCATTGATTTGCTAGTCAAATATGCTAATGAGGGAGTTACGGGGATCCACAAAAAAACGCAGTTGCTGCGCAGGCTACGCGATGTGCGCAACTGCAAAATGTCCTGTCTAAAGTTAGAGCCCATAAAAGCTGATCTAACTTTTGAAAAAAAGTCTAATTGTCAGATAAAGCAACACCGTTATTGAGGAGCAGACCACACACACGTGTTGCACTACAATTTGACTGCCAACATGCTAGGGGCATCGTCGCTCATAGCTGCACTAGTGAATATAGATGACCAAAGAAGGAGGAGGGCACGGAGGATGGCACGGGAGAGGGTATACCGCACACGCATAGACCTGTTTGGCATGAGTGATTCTGAGGTGTATCGCATCTTCAGATTCCCCCCTCATGCCATCCTGGAATTAACCACAACCCTGCAGGAGGACATCACCAGCCCAACACAACGCTCACATGCAGTGCAGCCACTGGTGAAGGTCCTGGCAACACTCCATGTCCTTGCCAGTGGCTCTTTTCAGCGTACAAGTGGAGTGGTGGCTGGGATGTCACAATCCTCCATGAGCAGATGTGTGCACCAGGTTGTCCCTGCAATCCTCACACGCTTGGCCAACCAAATCATCAAACCCACCACTGAGGAGATTCGAATCAAGGCAATGGCAGATTTCTACCGAATTGCCAGATTCCCACGCACTGTGGGGGCCATAGATTGCACACATGTGGCACTCCAGCCCCCCCATGAGACCGAGCACATGTACCGCAATCGGAAGAATTGGCACTCCATCAACGTACAGGTGATAGTTGATGCCCAAGGCCTCATATGGCACGTCCGTGCCAAACACCCAGGGTCCAGCCATGACAGCTACATCTACAATCAAAGCCACATCCGAACAGAATTCGAACAGAACGTGTATGGGAACACCTGGCTGGTTGGTGAGTGACATGGGAGTCAGGCATGACTATCCCCTCCCGTGATGCACAACAGAAGTGGCACATGCATGACTAACATTCTCCTGTCTTTTCCTTTACAGGTGACTCTGCATATGCACTGGGACCCCATCTCATGACTCCTATCCGGAACCCCCAAACCCCAGGAGAGGAACGATACAATGAAGCACACATCAAAACCCGTGCAGTGGTGGAGCGCACCTTTGGCCTCCTGAAGTCACGTTTCCGATGCCTGGATAAGTCAGGGGGTACACTGTTGTATTCCCCAAACTTCGTGTGCCATATCATCGCTGCATGTTGCATGCTACACAATCTCGCAGTGAGGAAGGGCCTGCAGGTTGAGCTACGTGATGATCTGACCCCCCAACCAGAAAATCAACCCCTAACCGAGGATACCCCGTCTTCTGAGGGAAGAGCAGTCAGGAGGCAGCTCATATTGGGCATCTTTGCACGTTAAACACACACATTAATCATGGCACAATGAGAATGCATGCATGCACACCACTGTGGTCCCCAGCACACACACCCCACATCCTCATCAAATTGGATTGGCACCAGTCCACCATGCAAGACTGGTGAGCAGTAACGCCACGTCAAGGCTCCAATTATGTCACTGTACATTCATACACCATTCACACGGACCTGGGAATCACTTCTCCCTGGTCCTGGGGAACCCTTCTCCACCAAAATTGAGGGTGACACCCCTTTTCCAGCAGGAATGTCACCCCCACATTCAAACATCATTCACAACCCAAAATATGCCAAAAAAGTCAAACAAACAAAAATGCATA
This sequence comes from Rana kukunoris, assembly GCA_029574335.1. NCBI lineage: Eukaryota > Metazoa > Chordata > Amphibia > Anura > Ranidae > Rana > Rana kukunoris. The sequence continues at coordinate 63,714,013 of CM056056.1, forward strand.
AAAACAAAAAATGCATATGAAAAAAAAAATGCTTAGAAAAAACAAAAAAAAGCAGAGAACAAAAATAAAAAAGCTTTCAAAACAAACAAAAGGGGGAAAAAAAAATTATTGTCCTCTGCCTGAGCCACGCCTGGGGCGCCCCCGGCCACGGCCCCGGACCCTCAGGGGAGACGCATGGGGGAGGGGAAAAGCCGGGGAAGGAGGAGCAGCCCCTGAGATCTGCCCACCTGGCGGCCTGCCCTCCAAGGCCACGGCTATTCTGTCCAGGGCAGCACCAAGTGTTGCCGTGTTGCCCTGGATAGCCTGGGTAAGGGCCCTCACATCCTGCCCAACGCCTGCTGCTGTAGTTTGCAGGTCATTTAGGCAGGTTGTGGAGGCCCGGGAGTGGGAGTCCAGGTTACCCAGGCTATCATTAATGGAGGACAGGCTCTGATCCACCCGCCCCATAGTCTGGCAGAGCTGTCTCAGAAGGCGGGTCTGGGTGGCCAGGTTCCTTCTCAGACAGGCGGGCATGAGATTGGGCGCCCCCCTGGTGCTTGGGGATGACCTCCTGGCTCCAGCTGATGGTTGTGGCCGGGGAGAAGGGGAGGCCCTTGTGAGGGGAGCCATGTTGGGGGAGGAGGGGGGGGGGCTGACCCTTAGGGAGGGCAGGCTTCTTGCAGCCAGAGGGGAAGAGTCCGCAGAAACCAAAGGGCCAGTGCCTTCCATGGACTCCTCCTCCTCATGATTCTGCTCCTCCTCATGATCGTCCTCCGCATGATCCTCCCCCTCCTCTTGTTCCTCCTCTGCGGACTCTGGCCTTGTTGGGGGGGCCTCATTAGGCTGCTGTCCTGGGGTTGGAGCGGTCAGTCCAGATGGCCCTGCACCCTCCTGCACAGCTGTGGATGACACAAAACATTCACAGGTTGGAGGATCCACACACTTGCCACATATTCCCTTTCACCCCCTCCCCCACACATGCTACACACCTGAGAGAAATAAAAACCTTACCTGGCACCGCGGGGACCGGACTTGTGTCAAAGCCTGGCAGGCCCTCCACTTCATGCCGGTGAAAGGTCAGGGCCACCACACGCTCCGTCTCAGAAAATCTAACCCGGCATGGTGGGCCCCCTCCTGTGCCCCTGGCATGGGCATTTATTGCGGCCAGTTTTTTTTTCACCTCACGCCGGAGGTCATTTATTTTCTTTTCTATCCCAGAGCGGGTCCGTGTCTCCCCCTCCCCCGATGAATTGACCTGCTCTGTGATCATATCCAAGATCTCCCTCCTCCTGGCCGGGGTGGTGGTGGCACTCTGCGGGCCGTGGAGAAAACGCCCATAGTCGGTAATGGCCCGGGCAAGAATTCTTTTTTCCCCCACAGTAAAATTGAGCTTTCTTTTTCTCTCAGTCATACTTCCAAACAAACTCACTAGCAGTCACCAAAAATCTGTCACAAATACAAGCACAACCAATCAGACAAGAACACACACAAAGAGAAAAAGAACAGCCAAAAATCACACTAGCACTCAGCAAGAAACACACACAAAAAAATCAGATGAAAAAATAAAGCAAGAAAACAAACGCTCAGAAATCTATCAATCAAACAAACAGTCTCAAACACTTATCAAAATACACTTTCACAAAACTACCAACAAGCACAAGATCACACAGAACACTAATCTCACAACTACAAAACACACTCTAACGAACAACAGAGCAAAAGCACTTGATTCAATGGGAAGGGACACAAAGGGATGTACTTTTGCAATGGAAGGGCGTTTGTGTGTGTCTATTTATGCTGTCTGCGTAGTTCACAACATTGCCCTAGTCCATTTCCAATTTCAATGATTGCGCCGCTCCCGAGTTGTGAGCATGCGCACAACGGAGCTGACATGGTTTCCTTCATGCGCGCATGCGCGAGTCGGCCGGCCCTTCATTTGCATGGGGTCACGGCTCATTTCAATGTAACACGCCCACGTCCCTCCCAATTTGTATTACTCCTCCTTACGCCTACGGAAAAAACCTTACGTTTGCGCAAGCTCTTGCGTAAAAGCTACGTGAATCGCCGGATTACGCGGCTAGATTGCGCAAGTCTAACGGAAAAGTGGTGCGCTACGCCGGAATGATAATGCGCCGATCTACGTGAATCTGCCCCACATTGTCTAATATTACATTGTATGTAGTTTAGACAGCCATAGTACAGCGTTTTTGTATTTTTTGTTTAGAATGTTAGAACATCTGAGAGATTATTTTTTTCCCCCTTTATGCTCTCTGAGCCTTCCATTCCCAGGAACAGGGACAGTGCCGTCATTTCATATCACTAGGACAGGCAGAGAGGGAATCTCCCCATTGGGCACACACAATAAGGCTCAGGATTTTCTTTCCCTCATAAAAATAAAATAAAAAAAGTGTTTTGCTAGGTTTGGGGTTAAATATATACAGGGCTGGAAAATAAGTATTTGAACACCCTGCTATTTTGCAAGTTCTCCCACTTGGAAATCATGGAGGGGTCTGAAATTGTTATCGTAGGTGCATGTTCACTGTGAGAAACATAATCAAAAAAAAAAAAATCCAGAAATCACAATGTATGATTTTTTTTAACTATTTATTTGTATGATACAGCTGCAAATAAGTATTTGAACACCTGAGAAAATCAATGTTAATATTTGGTACAGTAGCCTTTGTTTGCAATTACAGAGGTCAAACGTTTCTTGTAGTTTTTCACCAGGTTTGCACACACTGGAGGAGGGATTTTGGCCCACTCCTCCACACAGATCTTCTCTAGATCAGTCAGGTTTCTGGGCTTTCGCTGAGAAACACGGAGTTTGAGCTCCCTCCAAAGATTCTCTATTGGGTTAAGGTCTGGAGACTGGCTAGGCCACGCCAGAACCTTGATATGCTTCTTACAGAGCCACTCCTTGGTTATCCTGGCTGTGTGCTTCGGGTCATTGTCATGTTGGAAGACCCAGCCTCGACCCATCTTCAAAGCTCTAACTGAGGGAAGGAGGTTGTTGCCCAAAATCTCGCAATACATGGCCCCGGTCATCCTCTCCTCCTGTCCCATGTGCAGAAAAACACCCCCAAAGCATGATGCTACCACCCCCATGCTTCACAGTAGGGATGGTGTTCTTGGGATGGTACTCATCATTCTTCTTCCTCCAAACACGGTTAGTGGAATTATGACCAAAAAGTTCTATTTTGGTCTCATCTGACCACATGACTTTCTCCCATGACTCCTCTGGATCATCCAAATGGTCATTGGCAAACTTAAGACGGGCCTTGACATGTGCTGGTTTAAGCAGGGGAACTTTCCGTGCCATGCATGATTTCAAACCATGACGTCTTAGTGTATTACCAACAGTAACCTTGGAAACGGTGGTCCCAGCTCTTTTCAGGTCATTGACCAGCTCCTCCCATGTAGTCCTGGGCTGATTTCTCACCTTTCTTAGGATCATTGAGACCCCACGAGGTGAGATTTTGCATGGAGCCCCAGTCCGAGGGAGATTGACAGTCATGTTTAGCTTCTTCCATTTTCTAATGATTGCTCCAACAGTGGACCTTTTTTCACCAAGCTGCTTGGCAATTTCCCCGTAGCCCTTTCCAGCCTTGTGGAGGTGTACAATTTTGTCTCTAGTGTCTTTGGACAGCTCTTTGGTCTTGGCCATGTTAGTAGTTGGATTCTTACTGATTGTATGGGGTGGACAGGTGTCTTTATGCAGCTAATGACCTCAAACAGGTGCATCTAATTTAGGATAATAAATGGAGTGGAGGTGGACATTTTAAAGGCAGACTAACAGGTCTTTGAGGGTCAGAATTCTAGCTGATAGACAGGTGTTCAAATACTTCTTTGTTATACTTCTTATAATATGTCAAAAAAGTTAGATTTTATTTCCATCATTTACACTTTCAAGATTACAGAAAACAAAAAATGGGGTCTGCAAAAGTTTGGTCACCCTGGAAAGTTAATATGTTGTACTGCCCCCTTTGGCAAGTATCACAGCTTGTAAGCGCTTTTTGTAGTCAGCCAAGAGTCTTTCAATTCTTGTTTGAGGTATCTTTGCCCATTCTTCCTTACAAAAGTCTTCCAGTTCTTTGAGACCTCTGGGCTGTCTGTCACGCACTGCTCTTTTAAGGTCTATCCATAGATTTTCAATTATGTTGAGGTCAGGAGATTGTGAAGGCCATGGCAAAACCTTCAGTTTACGTCTCTTGATGTAATCCCCCGTGGATTTTGAGGTGTGTTTAGGATCATTATCCATTTGTAGAAGCCATCCTCTCTGTAACTTCAGCTTTTTCACAGATGGCATCAAGTTACCATCCAAAATTTTATTGAATCCATCTTTCCTTCTACTCGTGAAATGTTCCATGTGCCATTGGCTGCAATACAACCCCAAAACATGATTGATCCACCCCCATGCTTAACAGTTGGACAGAGGTTCTTTTCATTAAATGATGTGCCCTTTTTTCTCCGAACGTACCTTTGCCCATTCCGGCCAAAAAGTTCTATTTTAACCTCATCGGTCCACAGAACTTGTTTGCAAAATGCATCAGGCTTGTCTATATGTTCATTTGCAAAGTTCAAACGCTGATTTTTGTGGTGAGGACGTAGAAGAGGTTTTCTTCTGATGACTCTTTTTGTACAAGTATCTCTTTATAGTGGAATAGTGTACCACAACTCCAGTGTCTTCCAGATCTTTCTGGAGGGATTGTGCAGTCAAACGTGGGTTTTGAATTGCTTTTCTCACAATCCTGCGAGCTGTTCTGTCTGATATTTTTCTTGGTCTTCCAGATCTTATTTTAAGTTCCACTGTTCCTGATGACTGCCATTTCTTAACCACATGCCGACCGCCCACCGTCATTATACGGCGGGACGGTGGCTCTCCTGGGCGAGAGCCCCTAGCTATACGTCCGCGAGCTCATTCGTTACAGAGCTGGGAACGGGAGCTTTGTGTGTAAACACAAAGCTCTCTGGTCCTGTCAGCGGGGAAACGCTGATCTTCTGTTCATACAATGTATGAACAGAAGATCAGTGATTTCCCCTAGTGATTCCCCCCCCCCCATACAGTTAGAACACACCCAGGAACACACTTAACCCCTTCACTGCCAATGGCATTTTTATAGTAATCCAATGCATTTTTATAGCATTGATCGCTATAAAAATGCCAATGGTCCCAACAATTTGTCAAAATTGTCCGATGTGTCCGCCACAATGTCTCGGTACTGAAAAAAAATGCTGATCGCCGCCATTACTAGTAAAAAAAAAAATATTAATAAAAATGCCATAAAACTACCCCCTTTTTTGTAAACGCTATAAATTTTGCGCAAACCAATCAATTAACGCTAATTGCGATTTTTTTTACAAAAAATAGGTAGAAGAATACGTATCGGCCTAAACTGAGGAAAAAAATGTTTTTTTATATATTTTTTGGGGATATTTATTATAGCAAAATGTAAAAAATATTGAATTTTTTTCAAAATAGTCGCTCTATTTTTGTTTATAGCGCAAAAAATAAAAACCGCAGAGATGATCAAATACCACCAAAAGAAAGCTCTATTTGTGGGAAAAAAAGGACGCCAATTTTGTTTGGGAGCCACATCGCACGACCGCGCAATTGTCAGTTAAATCGACGCAGTGCCGAATCACAAAAAGTGCTCTGGTCATTGGGCAGCAATATGGTCCTGGGGTTAAGTGGTTAATTATATCCCGAACAGAGGATATGGTCATCTGAAAACGCTTTGCTAATTTTTATAGCCTTCTCCAGCTTTGTGAGTGTCAACTATTTTCAGTTTTCTAGAAAACTGCTTAGAAGAACCCATGGTGCTGATTGTTGGGGCAAGGTCAGACAAGTCTGGGCATCCCAGACAATGATTGAGAACAATCCATGACACTGGCAGGTCTCAGCTTTGCAAAGGGGGCAGTGCATGCTATAAATTCTGCAGGGTGCCCAATATTTTGCAGACACCATTTTTTTGTTTTCTGTCATTTTGAAAGTGTAAATGATGGAAATAAAATCTAACTTTTTTTGACATATTATAAGAATGTCTAATCTGTAATTTGATGCCTTTTGGAGATTTTTCCATCTTTCCTTGGCTTTGTTATGCACATTAATACAAATTTTTACCAGGGGTGCCCAAACTTTCGATCCCCACTGTATATGCTGCAACATTAAGAAATGTTTTAATCCAAACTTGTCTTCCTGCGCATATTCCAACATTGAAACTCCCAATGACTTCTCCCTGTGATATATAATCCATTATAAAACAATAATCTCTCCTCTCTTCCGTACAGATTTTTTGTCTCCTATTATATGTGTGGGGTATAAATACTGTATTTATCCATATCTGATGATTTAGAAATTCACAACTGACTGGTTGTTTATTTTCTATGTGAAATAAAATTAAAAAATCTCATAAATTTACGTTGATTACAGGTGCAAATATGACAATTTACCAAGGTTTAAAGCAGAAAAGTGCCTCTTACATGTAATTCATCCTCATTTAGGCTTGTTTACTTCTTATGTATCTTACTCTAAAGATTAAATCTGTGTTTGGCTTCATTGAAGTAGCAAATTGCCAAAACTTTTATTTGAAAGAACATGTTATAAAAGCCCTGTTTTTACTGGGCGATTGCCAGGAACAAAGGGGATCAAAAAAGCCAGAGGAGAGATAGGCCTCTGATGTCACTTTGACTAGGCCGCTGTGTTGTCTAGCCAAAAACAGACAACAATGGCGCTGATAGATCCACAACAACTACAGCATAAAAACTCCTCTTTACTTCCGCAGCTTATTAAATTCCTTCAGTTTTTTTTTTTTTGACAAAGAAAATACTCAACTGATAGTAGCTAGCTGATCCCATTTTCGCTTCTTTCCCTATATACCTAGCTGATCCCATTTTCGCTACTCAACTGATAGTGGTAAACTGCAGTCAAAAAATGTACATAAACTGATCACTATTAAAGTACATATGAACATACAAACTAAATGTGAAAAAGTGTTCTAGTGCGCAATGTAATGGTCCAAATGCATAAGTCCACATAAATAGTCCACTAAAGAAATCCCCCCCCCCCCCAAAAAAATAAAAATAAAAAAACGGTATGTGTTCAGACTCCCAATTGCAAAGTACTTCCATACAAAAGCAAGAGAATGAAAAAGGTGCAATTCAATCCATGTATGCAAGAGTGCAAATCCTCCACCACATTGCACTCACCAAAAAGACTACAGCATCATACACATAAACGGGAATTGTGTGTTGACAGCCTGTTTGTGGAAAATCCGACCGTTTGTACGCTCCATCGGCCAATTTTTGTTGGATTTTCCATAGACAAAATGTATGGCAGGCTTTAAAATTTTCCATGGACAACGGTCTTTTCGAATTTTCAAATCGTGTGGACAAAAGTCCAAAGTATGCTCGGAAGCAATGCTCACCAAACATAACATTAGCATAAAGGTGCCCAAAGGGTGCAGCTAAGGAGCTGAAAACCTCATAGTATCTCTAGAACGTCACTAAGTTTGTGTTTGTTTTTTTGCCATTTGTATGCAAGACAAATTCTTGGCCAACGCCCTATGGACAAAATTCAGACGCTTTGTCTGCGGAAAATCCGATCACATGTACGAGGCTTTGTAGTGGTTATCCTGTGTATATAAGCCACCCTTTTAGGAGGCCTATGATGTCCTTTCTTCTCAATCCTAATGGAGAAAATGGAGCCAGAGATGCAGCATTTAGTACTTGTTATATATAAATACTAAACTATATACTGCATGTCTGGCTCCAGGTGGTGAGGATTTTCTCCATTAGGATGCATTATATACACAGGCTAATCACTATTTGTTTTTGTATGGAAGTACTTTGCAATCGGGAGTGTGAACACACATTTTTGGAATTTTATAGTGGGCCACTTTATGTGAACTTATTCACCTGGAGGATTACAGTCATGTGGTTGTAAACCCACTTTTCAAAAAAAATAAAAAATCTAACACCTGCAAGACTGAGGCATAATGAGCTAGTCAAATTGTAAGTCGGTTACGTAGTTTGCGTAAATCGTTCGGGAATGGGGCTCGACGTAAGTTACGTTGACAAATAGCGACGTGATTTGACGCATGCGCACTGGGATTCGTCCACGGACAGAACGTCATGAGCGTGGGGTCATGATTCATTTACATGAATCACGCCCCCATCCTCAAAACATTTGAATTGTGCGGCCTTACGCGGGGGACTTTACGATACGCCGCCGCAACTTATGGAGCAAGTGCTTTCTGAATAAGGCACTTGCCCATAATATTTGCGTAAAGAGGAAACGCTACGCTGCCGGAAAGATACACATTTGTATCTTAATTTCGGCCCATTGTTTCAACAGTAAAAAGAACACAGGTGGGTTTATTGCTTTTCTACACAAGGAGTGCTAAACTGGGAAAAGGCGGAGACCCCCTCATTGATCCACTGGAAAAATCTGGAAAATAGTAATCTACCTTTATACAGAGAGGAATATTGCAATAGACGACATGAGGAAAGATATGGGAAGAATTGGGCATGTTGGATAGGGAATCCCATGACGGCCTAAAGACAGAGGGCCAGATTCTCGTAGATGCGCGCCTAATTATGCAGGCGTTGTGTATCTCAGATGCACTATGCCAACGTAACGTGGAGTGGCAAGTACCGTATTCCCTAAGTAAATGCGCTTCAAAATGCGCCTGCGTCGCGTAAAATCATCGGCGTAATCCGGCGCAACAACAAAGTAGGAGGGAAGTGGGCGTGTTGCATTGTAATAAAGCGTGACCCCATGCAAATGCAGGCCGGGATGAACGGAGCATGGATGACCTGCGCCATGACGTGGTTGACCCGCGCCGTGACGTGGATGCCTTCTACGCATGCGCAAAGCCTCCCTACGATTCGCCGGCGCAGGGTATATAATGCGGCCACACATGCGCCCGTGCAGCGCAAACGTCTCCCATTTTCTGGATTGTGACGGCCAAAGTTTGTGCAGGACAAAATGACAAGTGTTGTTAAGGAGAGGAGGAAGAAAAATTTCTCCCCAGAGGAGAGGGCCATTGTTGTGAGGGCAATGGAGAAGTATGATTCGCGGCTCCATGGTGCTGACAGTGCCCGGACCAGCAAGTCCCGGAGGGATCAGATCCTAATGAAGGTGGCGTGCCAAGTCAATGCCCTTTCTCATGAGGTCCGGACACCGCAGGACATTCAAAAGAAAATGAATGACCTGTGGCGTCTCGTGAAGGGCAAGCTGGCTGCCATAGCTCGGCATGCCAGGGGCACTGGAGGGGGCCCACCCTGCACCGTCCGCCTGACTGAGGAGGAGAAGGTGGTTGCCCGCTGCCTGCAGACGGAGCAGGTTGAGGGAGTTGGGGTCTATGAGTCCCAAAAGCCAGCCCTGAGGACAGGTAAGTGTGTTTTATATCTGTTGTGTAGCATGTATGGGGGTGGAAGGGAATATGTGCCAAGTGTGTGGGTCCACCAACATGGGCATCTTTTGTGTCATCCACAGATGTGCAGAAGGGAGCGGGGCCATCTGTTGATGCCAGGGCCCGTCAGGATCCATCCCCTGAGCATCCAGTCCCTCTGGCTTCCCCCCTGAAACAGGACTTGGAGGGAAGTGGGCACACCTCAATGGAGGAGGTGGTTGAGGAGGATGTCGTAGTCCAGGACCAGGACCTGTACGTTGTTTTGGAGGAGGATGATGGATTGCCCGGACCAGCCCAGGCTATCCCCCCATCTTTATCGAACCCCTCAGTGTCCCCCCCCCAACCTCTCCAGTCCCTCTGTTTGCCCCCCCCCTCATCTCCGGCCCCTCAACATCTTCCCCTTATGCCCGGTCCCCTGCCACTCCCCGGAAGGCGACGTGCAAGACCAGGGGTGTTCATAAGGTCCTGCCGGAACAGCTGGCCAGACAGCAGGACCAGCAAAATCGGCACCTGTCAGAGGTCGTGGAGGAGATGAGACGCCTGGCCGACAGCCTGGCCTCCTCGGGACACCTTACAGATGCCATCCAAGACCTTGCTGTCAACAGCGCAGCAACGCTGACCAGCCTGGGGGAGCTGCAGGCGACCACCTCCGACCTTGTAGGGGAGGTTCATGCCCTGCGCCTTGCAGTCGAGGAGCAGACTGCTGTGCAGACACGCATAGCGGTTGCCCTGGAGGGCATGCAGGCAGCCAGGGAGGGATGTGGGGATGCTCCTCCTCCACCTGCTACCCCACCCCCGCCCATCTGTGGCTGCCCCCAGGCAAGTGAGGGGCAGGAGCCGTGGCACCAGGCGGAGCCCCCGCCAGGCCCATTAATTTTTTTATTTCTTATTATTTTGCTCTGGGTAAGAGCTTTTTATTTTTCTTTATATTATGCTCTGGGTAAGAGCTTTTTTTTGTTATATTATGCTCTGGGTAATTTTTTTTTTTTTGTTATATTATTGTAGCCCTGTTGTTGATTTCAGCTCCTTTAAGAGAAAAGATATTGCAGCTGCAGGTGGAGCCGGAGAGCACAGCTTTGTGGGGATTTGTAGACACAGCCACTGAGGAATTACAAATGAAAATGGATACTTAGACTACAGTTCCCAGAGTGCTACAGGAGAAAGAAGGAAGTGAACTCTGGGGCAAGAGGTTGCTGGCGTCAGTCTGGTGTGAGGAGACAGGGAGAACAGACTGCTGTTGCTTGGGTGTGCCGCCTGTTTGTGGAGAGACTGTGCTGACTTGTCACACGTGCCTTCCTGAAGTGACATCTGCTACACAGGGTAAACGGCTGTTTTGTTCCTGGCTGGAAGAGGATCCTCTGGGGCTGTGAATAAGGTGCCACCCTGCTGAGAGGACACTGCGGGCGGCGACTCAGCCCGGACGGACGCCAAATTTGATGACCAGAACCCCTGATGACATCAGACTTCAGCTCCTATATACAGCTCTTCATCGCAGAAGATAATTGCTGACATCCCTGCCGGCTACAGACGGACATCTCCCTCCGTGGATGGGTGAGAGGCCTCCGGCCCGTTGTCATTAACCATACACACAGATTTTCACCGTTCATATTGGGCCCCAACGTTGGCTAGCTGAAGAAACTACCACTGGCCAGTGGGTTAGGTACCCGGGTACATTGGGACTAAGTTTATATAAAAGTTCACAGTTAGAATAACCGCATTTATCGTTCATCACTGTTATGCTGGTGTCTCATATGCAGTCTCTGTGTTATGCTGTGTAGAGATAAATGTTGATGTTGTATATTGCTATTCAGATTATTCTATATACAGTAAATAGTTATTTAAACTCTCACAAGGTGTGCTGGTGTGCTGTGGATTCATTGTTTGTGGTGTGTCACAGAGGTAAAACAGAAGACCCGATCATCCAGCGGCTCCTTCGGGGGTGAGCGCTACACGTGGGGGCTCGTCCGGGATCTTTTCTGATACCTCTCGCAAAGTGATAACCACACAAACGAGCCAGCAATGGATCCAAACACAGCAGCAGAGTGGTGCGAGGAACAAAATGGCCAATTAGGGCTGAGTGTAGTAATGGACATTCCTGCTGACAAATGGACAGAGGAACAGATCCGTCAAGCAGTAACTACACTAGCACCTGACCAGAAAGTGTTTGTAATAGACACAAAAATAGACCAAGAAATCTCCCATACCTATGCCCTACTAGAATGGAAGAAAGGAGTCCCAACCTGCTTCCAGGGTGATAGCATCCAGCTAACCGGAGAAGTTAAAGCACGGTTACTCCCTCTAGTCACCTCAGCAAGTTGTTTGGAGGGACCAAGCCAGACCATGTCAGACACAGTGGAAGTAACTACCACTTCTGTGCCAACCACTAACTACCCCCCAGCTTCCTTCTTCATGGACATAGGAAAACTGGTAGAGAGCGTTATAAAAATTTCCTCGCCCTCTGTGAACTATGGCTACAGGAAGTTGAGAATCTTTTCTGGAGTGCAGCCTGTACCTCCTGGAGAAGAAGAGTATGAAACCTGGATGGAACAGGCTATGCAAGCACTGGAAGAATGGGATGTTCCAGAGGCTCAAAAGAAACAGCGCATTACTGAAAGTCTGAAAGGCGTTGCAACAGAAGCCATCCGAAATTTGAAATTCAGTCAGGAGTCTTGTACAGCATATGACTATCTTCGCATGTTGCAAGATGAGTTTGGGCGCACAGAGAAAGGTACAGATTTAATCTTCCTCTTTGAACACATGTTTCAACGGGAAAATGAGCAGCTTTCCGAGTATATTCGACGACTAAACAAAATGCTATACCAGATTGTACTAAAGAAAGGAATAGAGCCCAGGGATATGGATCAAGTAAGAATGAAACAGATCCTGAGAGGCGCTCTGAGTTCTGACCCTATCTGGATCCAGTTGAAAACTTTACAAGGAGGTACCTCTTTGCGATACTCTGATCTCATTAAGATGGTAAGGGAGGAAGAGGCTATCCTAGAGGAGAAAAAGAAGGGCTCAGGATTTTCATTTCCTGCTGAGGTTCGAACGCTCAATGTGTCGAATGGGAATTCAGAAATAGAGCAATTAAAGGCGCAAGTTTCCCAGCTGACGCAAATGCTAACCCTATTGTCTGCAGGTGTCAAGTCGCCCCTTGAAAAAGTCACGTCAGAACCAGTTCCTGATTCTACCACTCAGGTGGTGCCTATCAAGAAACCGTCAAACATCTGCTATAACTGTGGAGGAGTGGGTCATTACCGAAGTACCTGTCCGAGCCCATCGAATTCAAGAGGAAGTTATCTACCGGCGGGAAACTACAGAGGGCCCCAGTGAGGGAGCAAACTGGGTGCCCGACTACTGAAGACTGCTCTGATTCCCAGGATACCAATAAGAGGCCCAAGTCTTTACCCAGAGCCCCCCCTGCTACGACAAAAAGATCCCCTCCCTTGGTGTCTGGTCCTGTGTCACAGGGAAGCAATGCACACCCACAACCTAAACCCCAGTTAGGGGGAAGAAAACAACCACCACGAGCTCGGAAGAAGGCTAGAGTGCAGCCGACTGGGTCTATGCCTTCTACTACTCCGAAGAAGTTCCCTGACAAGTTGATAGGTCCTTCACCCATTATCCCAGTTCAAGTAGAAGGGGTTTACACAAAGGCTCTCCTCGATTCAGGTGCTCAAGTAACACTGATTTACCGGGACTTCTACCAGAAGCATTTGAAGCATCTACCCCTGATGGAGTTAGAGGATCTCGAAATCTGGGGTATTGGGACTCAGAAGCTTCCATATGATGGGTGTCTACAAGTGAAGCTGGAGTTCAGTTCGGCAACTGTTGGGCAACCAGGGGTCTGTGACGCCTTGGCCATTGTATGTCCCCGCCCACCAGGAGCTAATCGGAGTTCTATAATAGTGGGGACAAATACTGACTTGGTGAGACGCCTTATAACTCCATTAGTGACGGAAGAGAGTTCTACTTCTGAGGAGATGCACCCGATGTTGCGGCCAATCTACCAGCGGATTATACAAGAACAGAGGGCCCCTGCAGAAGTGGGACGGCTTTGGAGATTAGAAAGAGCGGAGAAGGTCTTACAGCCAGGAGAAATGACTAGTTTCCGGGCCTCAGTCAAGTTGAATTGGTCACAACCAGGTCCCTATGTGGTCCTGGAAACTGATCCCAGAAATGTGAAGAGATCTGGAGTGGAATTGGTGCCGGAGATAATATCCACCAGAGCCCTACAGCGGGCCCGTGGGAGAGTCTCTGTAAGTGTATGCAATGTGTCAGACTACCCAGTGACCTTGAAGGCACGGATGCCGATTGGACAAGTGGCCACTGCCACACCCCTCTCACCCACTGAATTGGTGGGGGGAGTAGACAGAGAGATCCCAGCTGAACGGTTCTATCCTAAAGACGCTCCAATCTCGCCTGAGTGGAAGAAGCGAATTCAATCTCAACTCCTCAAGTGGCAGGATTTGTTCTCCAAGGATGAGTTTGATGTGGGATGTGCTAAGAGCACTCGACACCGCATTCGCCTCCAAGATGACAAGCCCTTTCGAGAAAGGTCACGGCGAGTCCCATTGGGAGATCTAGATGACCTAAGGGAACAACTGGCTGAATTGAAAAGGACCAGGATAATCCAAGAATCCAGGAGTCCTTATGCCTCACCCATTGTGGTAGTTCGCAAGAAAAACGGTTCCATCCGTTTGTGCATAGACTACCGCACACTCAACCAAAGAACCATTCCCGACCAATACACTACTCCTCGAATAGAAGATGCCTTACAGTGTCTGTCTGGAGCAAAGTGGTTTAGTGTACTTGACCTGCGAAGTGGGTATCACCAGATACCCATGCATCCTGAAGATAAAGAGAAGACTGCTTTCATCTGTCCACTGGGATTCTTTGAGTTTAATAGAATGCCCCAAGGCCTCACAGGAGCCCCAGCAACTTTCCAACGACTAATGGAAAAGACGGTGGGAGACATGAACCTGATTGAGGTACTAGTGTATCTGGATGACCTAATAGTCTTCGGAAGAACACTGGAAGAACATGAGCAGCGGTTGGAAAAGGTCTTGAAGCGGCTGCATGAAGAAGGATTGAAACTTTCCTTGGAGAAGTGTCAATTCTGTCTGCCTTCAGTCACGTACCTGGGACATGTTGTTTCAGCAGAAGGCATATCAACTGATCCTAAGAAGTTGGAAGCTGTGGCTTCATGGCCGAGACCTCGTAATATTACTGAACTCCGGTCCTTCCTGGGATTCTGCTCATACTATAGAAGGTTCGTAGAGGGGTTTGCCAAGATAGCTCAGCCTCTGAACAAACTTCTAAGAATGGAAGGAGCAGAAGATGAATCAATGCCCTTTGAGCCGGGTTCATCAGCCCACGGGCCTAGGAAGCCTCGTGAATCAATCCAGGAGGAATGGACCGACCAATGTGAAAGAGCTTTCCTCCAATTGAAAGGAAGTCTAACACAGGCTCCTGTCCTTGCCTACGCTGATCCTGCCAAGCCTTATGAACTACATGTGGATGCTAGCAGAGAAGGGCTAGGAGGAGTACTATACCAGGAATATGATGGCCTCCTGAGACCGGTGGCATATGTGAGTCGGGGTCTCACCCCTTCTGAGAAGAATTATCCCACTCACAAGTTGGAGTTCCTGGCCTTGAAGTGGACCGTGGTGGACAAACTAAAAGACTACCTGTACGGGGCCAATTTCGTGGTCAGAACCGACAACAATCCACTCACTTACATTCTCACTACGGCAAAACTGGATGCCACTGGGCACAGGTGGTTGGCTGCCCTGTCAGGATTCCGCTTCAGCCTCAAATATCGCCCTGGGGTCAATAACCAAGACGCGGATGCCTTGTCCAGAAGACCCTATAGCACAGGGGTCCCAGAAACAGAGTGGACTCATTTGACTCCAGATGGAGTTCAAGCCCTATGCCAAGGGGTGGAATACCGAACCAAAGGAGTGATTGGAGCAGAGGCCATAGGAGTCATGGCTGCCGGTGTCCCTAAAATGTATTGTAACCCTACATAGCTGAGGAGTGAGGGCCTGCCTACTTTCACGAAGAAGGACCTGAGAGTAGATCAGGCTGAAGATCCTTTGATTGGGTTAACTCTAAGGCCCCATACACACGATCGGATATATCCGATGAAAACGGTCCGCGGACCATTTCCATCGGATATGTCCGATCGGGAGTTTGATCCGATGGCGTGTACACACCATCGGATCAAATTCCCCGCCGCCGGACAGCGCGGTGACGTAGTGGTGACGCGGTGGTGACGTTGACGCCGCCGCGTCACCGCCACGTCACCGCACCAGGAAGTAAAACACTTCCGCGCATGCGCCGAATCCATTCGGCAGCGGCGCGGCGGTGGTGGGAGCCGACATGTCTGCTGGTAAGTGTACTAACCAGCAGACATGTCGGGCGGACAGATTCCCACCGGATAGATTTCAAAGCTTGCTTTGAAATCTGTCGGGTGGAGAAATCTGTCCGCTAGCCCATACACACGAGCGGAGATGTCTGCTGAAACGGTCCATCGGACCGTTTTCAGCGGACATATCCCCTCGTGTGTACGCGGCCTAAGAGCAATGAAAGCGGGTCAAAGAGGGCTCCTACTAACTGATTCACCAAAAGAGGCTCGTCTGGTCCACAAAGAGTGGGAACGGTTGAAACTGCTAGACGGGGTGGTCTACCGAAGGGGCCCCTCGGATGACTTGGAAGAAAAGCAGCAGTTGTTCCTCCCAGAGAAGCATAGAGAAAATGTACTGAGAGCTTTGCATGATGACCATGGTCACTTAGGATCAGAAAGAACTTTCAAACTGGTCCGAGACAGATTCTATTGGCCCTGCATGAGATCTGAAGTTGAAAGCTACTGCCATTCCTGTCTAAGATGTATCCAGAGGAAAACTTTACCTTCGAGGAATGCTCCAATGAGCCATCTACAGAGTCAAGGACCCATGGACCTGGTGTGCATTGACTTCCTGTGCCTAGAGCCTGACACTAGTGGACAGGGAAACATCTTGGTGGTGACAGATCACTTTACCCGTTATGCTCAAGCTTTTCCAACCAAAGATCAACGTGCTCCTACTGTAGCCAAAGTCCTAGTAGAAAAGTTCTTCGTTCATTATGGTCTACCTCAGAGGATCCATTCTGATCAAGGCAGAGACTTTGAAAGTCGACTCATCAGGCAGCTCTTGGATCTATTGGGGATTCAGAAGTCGAGGACCTCCCCCTATCACCCCCAGGGTGATGCACAACCGGAGAGATTCAATCGTACTCTACTCAACATGTTGGGAACACTGTCGACCAGGGAGAAACAGCACTGGAGTCGGCATATCTCTACCATTGTGCATGCTTACAATAGCACAGAAAGTGATGCTACCGGATACTCACCGTACCGCCTCATGTTTGGAAGAGAAGCCCGATTGCCAGTAGATTTAGCTTTTGGCCTCTCCCTTGACCAGACGTCTATTGCGTCTCATCAGGGCTATGTGGATAGACTCAGGAAGAACCTGGCTTCTGCATTTGAGAAGGCCCGTTCGACCTCTGAGGGTAGAGAACGAAGAAACAAACGAAACTATGACCTGAGGGTTCGGGTACAGGACCTACAGCCAGATGATCGAGTTTTGTTGAGAAATTTGGGTGCGTCTGCAAGACACAAGCTAGCTGATAGATGCAGTTCTCAGATCTACATTGTCTGTAAACAATTACCTGGCCTGCCAGTGTACCAGATTCGACCAGAGGGAAAGACCGGGCCACTGAAGAATTGGCATCGGAATCATCTCCTACCTCTGAATGAAGCTGTGCGGGTACCAGATAGAGATGAGTCTCCTTCACCCATTCCATCCACTTCCCGTCAAGCACCTGTTACCCGGTCACAACAGCCACCTTCTACAAGAGAAAGTGAGGACGACAGCGATGAGGAAGATGTGTGTCCGAGTTGGATGTGGCCATCTGAACCTATGGATGTCCATCCAACTATTATGGCTCCTGAGCAGGACTTGAGCAATTTGAGACCGGATGCCCCTGAATTTGTGCCTCAAGCAAACGAGGATATGCCCATGGAAGATAATTCTGTACCTTCTCAAGTGGAAAGTCTCTTGCCAGAAACCTCAGTGCTAGAGGATACTCTTGTTCAGCCAGTCGAAGAGGAAACTGAATCCTCTCAGCCAACACTTCAAGTAGAAGGGGACTCCGCAGATGAGGGCCCATCATGGCTTTTAGAATCAAGGTCCAAACGACCAGTGCGACCCCCTCAGAGACTCACTTATGACTCACCAGGGAATAGCACAGAGGAAGCTGTAACTACTGTGCGAAGATCACCCGAGGTGTCCACCTTGACCACAGAAGTATCAAAGGACTTGTGTCCAACTCAGGCCATCAGCACACCTTGGTGGAGTGTCCCTCTACCCACCCCACTTGCTAGACGCTGTCATAAACTGCATCTATCTGCACGCAGTAAAGGTATTCAAGTAGTTTAGTATAAACTTTATATGTGCCTTTATATTGTATATGCTGTCTGTAGAACCTACAAACGCAGTTTACCCTTTGGAGGGACCCAAAGACTTTAAGTAGGGGGAGAATGTAGCCCTGTTGTTGATTTCAGCTCCTTTAAGAGAAAAGATATTGCAGCTGCAGGTGGAGCCGGAGAGCACAGCTTTGTGGGGATTTGTAGACACAGCCACTGAGGAATTACAAATGAAAATGGATACTTAGACTACAGTTCCCAGAGTGCTACAGGAGAAAGAAGGAAGTGAACTCTGGGGCAAGAGGTTGCTGGCGTCAGTCTGGTGTGAGGAGACAGGGAGAACAGACTGCTGTTGCTTGGGTGTGCCGCCTGTTTGTGGAGAGACTGTGCTGACTTGTCACACGTGCCTTCCTGAAGTGACATCTGCTACACAGGGTAAACGGCTGTTTTGTTCCTGGCTGGAAGAGGATCCTCTGGGGCTGTGAATAAGGTGCCACCCTGCTGAGAGGACTCTGCGGGCGGCGACTCGGCCCGGACGGACGCCAAATTTGATGACCAGAACCCCTGATGACATCAGACTTCAGCTCCTATATACAGCTCTTCATCGCAGAAGATAATTGCTGACATCCCTGCCGGCTACAGACGGACATCTCCCTCCGTGGATGGGTGAGAGGCCTCCGGCCCGTTGTCATTAACCATACACACAGATTTTCACCGTTCATATTGGGCCCCAACGTTGGCTAGCTGAAGAAACTACCACTGGCCAGTGGGTTAGGTACCCGGGTACATTGGGACTAAGTTTATATATAAGTTCACAGTTAGAATGACCGCATTTATCGTTCATCACTGTTATGCTGGTGTCTCATATGCAGTCTCTGTGTTATGCTGTGTAGAGATAAATGTTGATGTTGTATATTGCTATTCAGATTATTCTATATACAGTAAATAGTTATTTAAACTCTCACAAGGTGTGCTGGTGTGCTGTGGATTCATTGTTTGTGGTATGTCACAGAGGTAAAACAGAAGACCCGATCATCCAGCGGCTCCTTCGGGGGTGAGCGCTACATTATGCTCTGGGTAAGAGCTTTTTTTGTTGTTATATTATGCTCTGGGTAAGAGCTTTTTTTTTTTATTTGATACTGCACACGGTGCAGTGTGAATGGTGTGTGAATGTGAGGGGGTTGGCACTCCTGCCAGTAAGGGGTGTCACCCTCGGCCATTGGGGAGAGGTTATCCCCACGGCTGTGTGAATGGTGTATGAATGGACAGCAACATCATTGGGGCCTTGACGTGGCGTTGCTGCTCCCAAGTCCTACATGCTGGACTTGGGCTAATCCAATGTGATGTGGATGTGGGGTGTGTGTGCTAGGGACCACAGTGGTGTACACACGTGCATTGTCTGTGTGCCATGCTGTATGTGTGTGTTTAACGGTCAAAGATTCGTAACACGAGGACCCTCCTGACTGCTCTTCCATCAGCTGACGGGGTCTCCTCTGGCAGGGGGGGGGGCTGTGTGGTTGGGGGGTCAGGTCATCACGTAGGGCAATCTGCAGGCCCTTTCTCATGGCAAAGTTGTGCAGAATGCAACATGCACCGATGATCTGACCCACAAAGTTGGGGGAATACAATAGGGCCCCCCCAGACTTATCCAGGCATCGGAAACGGGACTTCAGGAGGCCAAGTGTGCGCTTCACCACTGCACGGGTTTTGATGTGTGCTTCATTGTATCTTCTCTCTCCTCTGGTTTGGGGGTTCCGGAAAGGGGTCATGAGATGGGGTCCCAGTACATATGCAGAGTCACCTGTAAGGGAAAAGACAGGAGGATGTTAGTCATGCATGTGCCCCTTGTGATGTGTGCATCATGGGGGGGGGGACAGTCATGCCTGCCACCTATGTCACTCACCAACCAGCCAGCTGTCCCCATACATGTCCTGCTCAAAATCTTCTGGGATGTTGCTTTGACGGTATATGTAGCTGTCATGGCTGGATCCGGGGTCTTTGGCACCGACGTGCTATATGAGGTATTTGGCATTGGCTATCACCTGTACGTTAATGGAGTGCCAGTGCTTCCGATTGCGGTATATGTGCTCTGTGGCACTGGGGGGCTGGAGTGCCACATGTGTGCAATCAATGGCCCTGATGGTGCGTGGGAATCCGTCAATTCTGTAGAAATCTGTCATTGCCTTCTGCCGCAGTTGCTCAGTGGTGGGTCTGATGATGTGGTGGGACATGCGTCTGAGGATTGTAGGGATAACCTGGTGCAGACATCTGCTTATGCTGGTTTGTGACATCCCAGCCACCACTCCACTTGTACGCTGGAATGATCCACTGGCCAGGAAATGGAGTGTTGCCAGGACCTTCACCAGTGGCTGTAGTGCATGTGAGCGGTATGTCTGGCTGGTGATGTCATCCTGCAGGGCTGTGGTTAGTTCCAGGATGGCAGCAGGGCTGAATCTGAAGATGCGATACACCTCCTCATCCCCCATGCCAAAGAGGCTCATGCGCGCTCGGTAGATCCTCTCACGTGCCCCCCTCCTCCTCCTCCTCATTCTATGCTCCTCTTCCTCTGCATACATTAGTAGTGATAAGACCATGGCTGCCCCTGGCATGTTGGCATAGGCATGTGCAAAAGTGAAAAATTCGTTTCGTTTCGTTTCGTTTCAATTCGTCATTTAATAAATTTCGTTAAGTTAGGTTCGTTACATGTGTTGAATTCGTTTTCGGAATTCATTCGTTTTCGACCGAATTTCGAAAAATACGGTCGAAATCGAAAATATTTCGACCGTTTTTCGAATTCGTTCGTTTTCGACCGAAGTTCGAAAAAAAAAAACGGTCGAAATCGAAAATATTTCAACCAGATTAGAAAACAAATAGTCTCTTTTCGAATTTTTTTTTTTCGAATAAAATTCGAAAATATTTTTTTTTTTTTTTTTTTTTTTCGAATTCCGATCGAATTTAGTCCGCGGGTATTCGATTCGGAATTCGAAAAAAAAATTTGATTTCGACCATTTTTTTTTTTTCGAAATTCGGTCGAAAATGAACGAATTCCGAAAACGGTCGAAATTTTTCGCTAATATAGCAATTCGGGAATTCGTATGCATCCGAATGTCCGAATAATGGAAAATGCGTCCGAATTTCGATTCGGAACGAAACGAAATGCACATGCCTATGGCATACGAATGTGTTGTCCAGTAAGTGTGATTGCTCAGCTCGTCCGTTATGGTGCTGCTGTAGTTGCTCTCCAGCTGACTTGCACACGGTCTTGAGCAAAGTTACCTGTGCTTTTATGAGGGGTATGTTTACTCAAGGCTTTCGTGTTACGCACACCACGAGTAGCCAAGGCCGAACGCGCGTAGTTTCGGGAATCCGCGCATCTCCCTCATTTGCATTTTTGCATGCTAATTCAATGGGAACTGAATATTTACGATGCGTAACTATGCGCCTACCCCGCGCTAGCTTAAAGCATTTTCGCCGCTCAGACGAAAAAGATTTTCTCGCGTATGTGGTTCTGTGTTTACCGCGCATCGATACTCAGGCGCACATTTACAATTACGCCGCGCAAATCCATTTACGCAGGCGTAGCGCCGCTGAGAATCTGGCCCAGAGAGGGTACATGGAGGGGATAAACTACACCAATAGAGTAAGAATGATTGGGGACAAATGTACGTGTTGTGGTTTTCTGTTTTTGATATTTATTTTAATGAAATTAAAGATGAATGATATTGATGCTCCTGCGCGGACCATGAAATGTGAGGGAATGTAATATTGAAATAATTAAGAAAAAAAAAAAGAAGAAGATTCAGTGATATCATTGAATCATAATAAACCATGGTGCCCATTTATAATAATTAGTGGGGAGGTTTTCTAATAAGGCATAAATATGGTTGTTTTCTTCAATTAGTAATCAGATTCATTTGAAGGGTGATGATCCCAGGCTGGCCTTTCTTGTGATTGAAAATAAGGCCCCAGAGCGATCACCCCGTGGAAAGTCCCATTTGCCAGTGTTGATGCTTCTTTGCCTCTCATAACCACCCATAATAAAATGCACATTGAAAAAAAAAAAAAGTCTGAAGCTCACATGAAGCATCACGGGAAACAGATTACAGCAAAGAGTTCTATGCAAGAGTTTATGGCAGGAAGCAAATAATATAATTGCTGTAAATAGGAGAAATAATTGGCTGCATCTGGAAGCATTCATACTAAAACGAGACACTTTGATAAGTCACTCTTGACTCTTATGTGTGACTAATTCATATCTGATGTATTATTGAGGCCGAGCACGAGGGCTGGGATTAGCCCGAGATCCATTCGCTACCACAAAACAGGCACCCACCCTCCCAAGTTCTCAAATCACAGGTGAAAGGCAGCTGTAAGGCTCTTGTTAATGGGGATGAAATTCTAAGGGGCTCCCTCGATTAGCACCATTCTAAAACGAAGCCTGGCAGCTGCAAGGCCATAAAAGCCTTGAGAGGAGCTCTGTTACCATCAGAAAGGCATGGAGGTGTTGTACGGTCAGGTTATATATGAATATTATGAGCCAGCCAGCTGTACGGCAGCTGTTATTGAAACACAGAATATTGGTTGATTACTCATAATTCCTAGGTGACTGGAATCAGAGCATGAAATGAGGATTATCAAGAGCTCCCCATTCTTACGTGCTACACTTAAGGAGCGCTATTAAAGAGCATAAAAAGGAGTATATTGCCGTATTTCTGTGATTGTTTTAACACCATTTCAGAGGCACAGTTAAGAAACTGCTGACGGGTCGGCCCTTGTCACATAAAGCAAGTAATTAGCCTTTGCACGCTAACAGGCTGTTGAGAAAATATCCACATGCTGGAAACATGTTTCTGAGAGTTCTACAGGCAGCTTGATAAATGTTTTTCAATATTAAAACTTGAAGATTAAAAATAACTTGCATTCCTCTTTATAGAGAACTGGGCCAAGCC
Source organism: Rana kukunoris (assembly GCA_029574335.1). Lineage (NCBI taxonomy): Eukaryota > Metazoa > Chordata > Amphibia > Anura > Ranidae > Rana > Rana kukunoris. The sequence goes on from CM056056.1 coordinate 63,736,821, forward strand.
CTCACTGCCAAGCTAATAAATGTAAACCTCAGTAGGATATGGAAAAATGTTACACTCATCCTTTCAGTGTGCACTGAATACAGTAGAACGGTTACCTGTCAATGGATTTATGGCTAGGCCTCATAGGCTGCGGCATAGGTTGAGCCTGCCCCCTGTGAACCTCCACTTTTTGGAACCCTGCCCTACTCCGGTGTCACATTTGGCACCTTTCAGGAGGGAGGGGGGTTACAGATACCTGTATAATACAGGCATTTGCACCCACTTTCGGTAATAGACACCCCTTCGCGTCACCACCCCCGTGCTGTCTTCTGGGAAACACTGGTCCCAGAAGACAGCAGGGACCAGTTAGAACGCCCCCGCGCATTCGCAGTAGGGAACCGTGCAGTGAAGCCGCAAGACTTCACTTCCTGATTCCCTCACCGAGGATGATGGCGGGGGCAGCCGAGACACGAGCGATTGCTCAGCCTTGGCTGCCGCCATCGTGGGTGCACTGGACAGGTAAGTGTCCATTTTTATATATATATAGGTGGACCACCGCTTTAAATTAAAGCCTAGGTGTAGTTAGTTTTTCTTTTACAAAATCATTACAAGGAATAGTACTTACATTTAATGAAAATATATCTTCTAGTGGTGTTGAGGTTAATAGAGCCGCTGTACCGGTCATAGGCACTTGTCAACTATGCCCATCTATTCTGCCCCCATATTTTATTCATAGAAGCTGTATCATTCGTCAGTGAAAAGAGCTCTATGAATGGAGGAGAGTGGATGAATAAAAGATTTGCCTCCTTCATTTACTAAGCAATATTTATTGCTGAAATGTGAGCATAGTTTAGGGTGACCAGACATCCCCAGTTTCAGGGGACAGTCCCCTGATTGAGGACACTGTCCCGGACCAAGTCTGTCCCTGGTTTTGTCCCCAGATTGGATTTCATAAGGGGCAGGGCAATTTCAAAGACAGTCAGTGCAGAATTAAAATAAAACAATTAGAATTACACCCCCCCCCCCCCCGCGCGCGCGCTTCGCCGTGCCTACTAGCAAGCATAGGGGGGTTTTATTTTTCCCATTATCTGTGCCCCTTTCTAATGATCATGTGCTGGTCGGAGCGGAGGGAATATTTCTTCAGTTTCGGGCGCATGCCCATTCAGCTCCGCTCGCATGTTCTTCTGCTTTGGCTCAAATCTTGGCCAGCTATCTGCCTATCTCCTTGCCTACCTTCCCTGGCAGAGTGATCTTCCTCCGCTCCCCATCCAGTAGTAGCCGGGGCCCGAAGAGTAAAACTTGAGAGGCTGTGAGGCGGGCGGCAATGGGCAGAGAGTTGCTGATTGTTACCATTACTAGTAAAGAAAAAATATGTCCCCGGATTTCATTTTAAAAATCTGGTCACCTTAGCATAGTTGGCACTCTTGATGAGATGAGTGCTTATGACTAATCCATCGGCTCTTATTAACCACTTAAGACCCGGACCAATACGCTGGTAAATGACCCAAGGTGTTTTTGCGATTCGGCACTGCGTCGCTTTAACAGACAATTGCGCGGTCGTGCGACGTGGCTCCCAAACAAAATTTGTGTCCTTTTCTTCCCACAAATAGAGCTTTCTTTTGGTGGTATTTGATCACCTCTGCGATTTTTATTTTTTGCGCTATATACAAAAATAGAGCGACATTTTTGAAAAAAAAACACTATTTTTTACTTTTTGTTAAAAAAAAAATCAAATAAACTAAATTTTAGTCAAACATTTAGGCCAAAATGTATTTAGCCACATGTCTTTAGTAAAAAAAAAAAATCGCAATAAAAAAAAATAGCTACCTAGCGGGAACAGCGACACTAATACAGCGATCAGAAAAATGATCGCTTAGTGACGCTGGCAATAGGGAGTGAAAGGGTTAACTAGGGCGGTGATCAGGGGGTTAAAACTTTATTAGGGGGGGTGGGGGGGCTATCCTGAACCTAACACTAACTGTTTTTTACACTGCCTGTCACACTGACACTAAATGCAGTGATTAGATCACTGCATTCAGTGACACTGTGACAGGGGGGTGGGGGGGGCGATCACAAGGGGTTAATATGCCTATGTGAGTGTGTGTCAGTGTTGTGTTGGTGCACACTTACTTGTGATGTCTTCTCTCATCAGCAGCGCTGGGAAACAGCGCTGCGATGAGAGGTGACATAATTTCCTCCTTCCTGTGTAAACACAGGAGGAGGAAGTGACAGGCTGGGAGCGCGCTCCCATTGGCTGGGAGCGATCGCGGGGGGGCGGGTAAGCGCCGACATCCGCCCGCTGATCCCGGATCGCTCCCGGAGCCAGGGGGACCCCTGCACGCCGCGGAGGGGGTCCCGATGGGACCCCCGAACCGCACTTAGGCGGGGACATAAATTTACGCCCTTGTGCCTGTACGTGCCATTCTGTGGCCGTATATGTGCGTGCGGGGGTCCTTAAGTGGTTAATCCTGCAGCACCGGAATATTACCACTGTGGAAGTACGGGGAGTGGGGCTGCAGAGGATCGAAGATTCATCTAAGGCTACTTTCATACTGGGGTGGAGACAGGGGTGTATTTAGGTTTTGTGCTGCCCTAGGCCTGACTAAACTTGTGCAGCCCCTAATTTAAATATGACCCACCCCTTCCTGTCAAGGCCACACCCCTTGCAGTTTAAGACCCTCCCTTAAATTTTCAAGTGGGGACACTAGTTCTGATGACCTGTGGGGGGGGGGGGGCAATGGACTCCCTTAATTTGCATAGATTTCCTCTCACTTCCTGTTTGGCTATGGAACAGGAAGTGAAGGGAAATCTCTGCAATGGGACAGGGATGGTAAAAAATTTGAAGCGACCCCCCCCCCCCCCCCACAGTTGCAGAATGCCAACCGCCCACATACTGGAAGCAGTGCACCCAATTAATTGGGGCGCTAAACTAATTTGCCTAATAGTGTAGCGCAAGCCGGCGGGGACACTGTCCGTGCTGCCCCCCTGCAAAGTGCTGCCCTACAGCATTGGGTGGAGGGGCTGTAATAGCAATGCTTTTCAGCCGCTAACGGAACGCTTTTAATCCCTGTTAGTGGCCGAATAAAGGATTAAAAGCACCCGTAAAATGGCCGAACCCGCATCGGTGCCTATTGATTTCAATGGGCAGGGGTGGTGGAGGAGCGGTGTATACATTGCTCCCGCACCACCCAAAATATGCTGCTTACAGGATTTTTTTTAAATGTCCTGCAAGCGCACCGCCCCAGTGTGAAAAAGGTTCTCAAACTGAGGCTGCAGGGTAGGCATTTTTTCAGGTGCCATTTTTAGCCCAAAAGCGCCTAAAAAACGCCCCAGTGTGAAAGGGGTCTAAGCCATTTGCGTAGTAATCGCTTTCTTCTGGTGACTTGCCACACAGCTCATCTTTCTTCAAGTACCTCCTTATTGTGCATCTTCAAACAGCCACACCACATGTTTTCAGAGTCCTGTATGTCACATGAAGTTATTTGTGGGTTTTTCTTTGCATTCCGAACAGTTTTCTTGGCAGTTGTGGCTGAAATTTTAGTTGGTCTACCTGACTGGTTTGAACCCCTCATTTTCCACTTCTTGATTAGAGTTTGAACACTGCTGATTTGCATTCACATTTCCTTGGATATCTTTTTATATCCCTTTCCTGTTTTATACAGTTCAACTACCTTTTCCGCAGATTCTTTGACAATTAATTTGCTTTTCCTGTGACTCAAAATCCAGAAACGTCAGTGCAGCACTGGATGAAAGGTGCAAGGGTCTGTCAGGAGTCCAGAAACGTATTGACCTTTTATACACACACACTAATTACAAGCAAACAGATCACAGTTGAGGTTGGTTACCTTTATTAGCAATTCAAACCCCTTTCTGTCAACTTGTGTGCATGTTATCAGGCCAAAATTACCAGGGTATGAAAACATTTGATCAGGGTCATTTGGGTAGTTTCTGTTGCGATTATGATTTAAAAAGAGTAAACACAGTTGATTGATAATAAACGGCTTCAGCCAAACGCCAACCATGAATGAAAGAAAGGTTTGTGTTATCATTCTTATTCTCTGAAAAATAGCCAAGAAATCATAAAGTCTGCCAGGGTATGTAAACTTATGAGCACAACTGTATATTTTAAAGAAAACATTTGATTATGACAGTGCCTTAGGCCCCTTTCATACTGCCGGACCGTTCAGGTCCGCCTGTCAGTTTTTTCGGCGGACCTGAACGGCTGCTCCATTCTTCTCTATGGAGTGGCGGATGTCAGCAGTGACATGTCCGCTGACATCCGATCCGCTAAAATCAGATGGATGGTGATAAGTCTCCATCCATCCATGGTGGATCGGGTGAGATCTGATGAAAACAGACATGATGTCCTTTTTAGTCCAATCTCTCCATAGGAGACAGCGGCGCTCAGCATGCTCCTCCCTGCTCAGTGAGCCGAGAGGGACCTGTCATCCGCCGGCTCAGCGGAGAGATCTCACGCTGAGCTGGCAGACCGCTGCAAGCAGATCCGCCCCGTGTAGAAGGGGCCTAAAAGTAAAAGCCATTCATTCATATGGTAAACACAGTTCCGAATAATATATATATATTTTTTTAAAACACACTTATATGCAGTGCCTAAATGTGAAAGTGCAATAAATAGGATTTTAACTTGAAACTCACATTCATGCAGTAAAAAAAAAAAAAAAGAGAATTTTGGAAAAGAAACAAGTGTGAACAGGCCTGAAGAGTTGGTGGGAAATAGCTGCATGATGAGTCAAATCTAGAGAGTTGGGTCTCCTCTCTGCAACATCCAGTCTTACACTTATAGTTTTGCTGTGAGAATTATCTTAAAAGGGCTTAAAGATTAGGGTGACCAGACATCCCCAGTTTCAGGGGACAGTCCCCGGATTGAGGACACTGTCCCCGGACCAAGTCTGCCCCGGTTTTGTCCCTGGATTGGATTTGAACAGGGGCTTATTTTTTTTTCTATTTTCTGTGCCCCTTTCTGATGATCATGTGCTGGTCAGAACAGAGGGAATATTTATTTAGTTCGGGTGCATGCCCATCCAGCTCCGCTCTCATGTTTTTCTGCCTTGGCTCAAATCCCGGGCAGCCACCTGCCTGTTTATCTCCTTGCCTTCCCTGGAGGAGTGATCTTTCTCCACTCCTTATCCTGTAGTAGTCGGGGGCCCAGAGAGTAAGATTTGGCAGGCTGTGAGGCGGGCGGGCGTGCCGATGGGCAGAGAGTCGCTGATTGCTGCCATTACTTGTAAAATGTAAAAATGTCCCCGGATTTCATTTTAAAAGTTATTAAAGATGGCCAGACAACACAAAGAAATACCACAAATTATCAGTGTTCTTTAGTGTGCCTGCTCTTACCCCATTGCCCTGGGCCCATAGTTATCATTCTTTATGGTAAATACGACTCTAAATAACGACCCATAACTAAAAACAAATTTCCTTTTTTCTCTTCTCTCTAACAGTATAAGCATTGGGATTATTAGTAATATCACCTTTGCCATGGCTCCCAACTGTCCCCGATTCCCAGGGACTGTCCCCAATTTTGGAGAAAAGTCCCTCTGTTCCCCATTCCCTCTCATTTGTCCCTCATTTTGGTCTGATCTATAAAGCTGTATATAAAATTCCCGGTGCTAAACCTTTCATCTGTTTTCTAAATTGCTGCATTTGTAAATTTAAAAAGCCAATATAAAGGAATAGTAGTGGTAAAAAAAGCACTGGATTTAATTAACTTTTTTTGGTCAATTCTCCTTTAAGGGGTGTGGCAGGGGCATGTCCTATGCCTACATACATTTGCTCGTAGGGGTCCCTCATTCCCATCTTAAAATGTTGGGAGGTATGCCTTTGTAGGAATGCAGCTGCCCAGTGTGCCAGGATTTGCTGTAGTGCTGCAGTGGAAATTGAAGATCTGACTTAGGACAGATTTTTTTCCAACATTTTCCCCTTCTACACGACAAAATTGAAGTGGAACTTCACTCTCGCAAACAGCATTGACTATTTTTAATCCTTATGCTGCTAGCAGTAGTAAAGAGATAAGAAGGTTTATTTACTTGTTTTGACCTTTTTTTTTTTTTTTTAACATTTCTTTAGTTACATACCGGTTTCTTGCCTGGGAAAATTATGTCATACATCCCAGGAGTCTTCAGGAGGGGAGAATGGGCTTTCTCAAATAAGCACATCCTTCTGCCTGCATGCCTGAGCGAAGGGCAGATGGATTCTAGGAAGTAAATGATACATGAATCATCTGTCCTAAATCAAGATGGCCACAGCCAGAAATGCTAGGGGGTGTTTTTCAAAGTGATTTCTCAGCAAAAACGAAGCATATAGACATGGATGTATTTTCATTTCTGAAAACTACACAATTGCTGATTAGTGTAGTTTTACTGTTACATTGGTGGTCAGTGCAGTGGCCCCCTTACATTGGTGGTCAGTGCAGTGGCCCCCTTACATTGGTGGTCAGTGCAGTGGCCCCCTTACATTGGTGGTCAGTGCAGTGGCCCCCTTACATTGGTGGTCAGTGCAGTGGCCCCCTTACATTGGTGGTCAGTGCAGTGGCCCCCTTACATTGGTGGTCAGTGCAGTATACAGGGGCGGCTCATCCATTAAGGGTGCATGGGCCGCCAACCCCCTCCTCCCCTATCCATGTGTACGGCCTCTTTCAGGACACCGGACCATGGATTCCAATGTGGAGGGGTCGTTTTTTTGAAGCATCTATTAGAGCCAGAGGCTCTAATATACTTCAGTATAGGGTGGGCTCTGGTCGCAGAGAGTGCGCTGCGATCCCACCCAAGTGTGTTACAATAGCGAATGAATATACATATGAATGAATAGTCGCTGTTGTAAAACTGATCCTCCTCCCGTCCAATCAGGAAGTGGGCTTTAACACCAGTCACCCAATTGCCGAAAGGACATGCGATCCTATTGGAGAATAAATAGGCTCCCATGGAATGGCGTGCGTATTGCAATCATCCCTCATGAATCAAATAGGTTGTACCTTAAAAGTTAGGATTTTAAAGGCAATAGAAATTCAAAAAAAAGATTATAAAAAAAATATAAATATAAAATGTTATCAACATTTATATTTTTTATCATTTTTTTAATTTCTATTGCCTTTAAAATCCCAACTTTTGAGGTACAACCTATGCCATCCTATTGGATGCCTAGGAGGAGGAGGGGAGGAGCTGGAAGCCGCCATGGAGGTCAGGACTCAGAGTCGAGCTGCTAGACGCTGCCTGCCACCCACCACGATAGGGTAAGTGTTGGTCGTGCTGCTCGGGGCAGGGGGGGTGGTTGTTGCCACTGGTGCTGCCACTGGTAGTGCCTCTCTTATATTGGTGGTCAGAGTAGTGTGGCCCTCATACATTGGTAGTCTGTTGTCATTGGAGCACCCCTATTACACCGTAGAGAAGTTCTGTGTAGGGAATAAGTACCAGGCATAAAATTAGGGGGTCACGAATATGGTAGACTGTTTCCTGGGTTGGTCTATATAACATTTTCATATCCGAATAGAGCTCAGAATGAACACACTACTCTACCTAGCTACACAGATCCTGCCAACTGAAAACTGCCCTTTAAACGTTTTATTTATTGGGCACTTGTTCAGCTCATAATTTTTATAAAACCATTAGCAATCTGCGAGGCACATAAATATTAGTATAACCTCGATTGCATTACAATTTTGGTGTGAACGATTCAATGCGACCTCTCAGTGTAAAAGTAAGAAATAAAGTGCCTGCAGTAAAGTTTTGCCAGCAAGTTTAGTTAAGTTCACAGAGTCAGATATTAGGATGAGATCCTGGGAGATATGTGCAGGCCGAGATGCATTCATAACATTCATTTAGGATCATAAAACCTGCAGAATTTCTCCTGTGCTAGCAGTTTTGTGGAACGAAGCAGCATAACCACCTTCATTTTATGGGAAATTTGAACATTTGTGCATTAAAAGCCAACCATCAGAAATAGATTTTTGTAGGTCATTCTCCAACATCCAATTAAGAGGCACCATTATAACCCTTTTTTGAATTCTTAATACTTTTAATGTGGAGTAGATCCATGGGTAATAAATATTTGCAGGGTGTACAGTGTTTTATGCAAGAGAAATTAAACTTCCTGCCCAGCCATTGCTATCAGCCTAATAATGTGTCCATGTCCTTGCAGTTATGAGCCGATTCAGGGTGGTGAAAATAGATGTAATCACTGACTAGAATAAAGAGACATGCTTATACTTTAATGACGCTAAACTCTGGTTATTAAAAAATATTCTATTAAAGTATGAATTCTTAAAGTGTTTGTAAAGTCATGTTATTTAAAAAATAAACATGGATATACTTACCAGCTCTGTGCAATGATATTGAACTGAGCAGCCCCAATCCTCCTCTTCTGGGGTCCCTTACCCACGCTCCTAGGTCTAACATCTCTTCCGTGTGCCACCATAGGAAGCTGCTTCTTGATCCCAAGCTGCGTTGCCTGTTTCTACAGACACAGACAGTGAGGCTCAGCCCAGCTCCCTGCTACCTCGTCACAGGATTTGATTGAAAATAGAAGAAAATGAATGCAGCCATTAATATAATAAAATGTTGGCATTTGGGTTTAATACCACTTTAACCACTTAAAGGGGTGTTCCAGCCGCAATTTTTTTTTTTCAAAGTCAGCAGCTACTAACAGTGTAGCTGCTGACTTTAAATAGGGACACTTACCTTGTCCTACTTGCCCGCGCTGATGGCCCCCCCAATGCCGGTCCCACGATCGATCCAGGTCCCGCGCCGCCATCCACACTATGGGAAACAGGCAGTGAAGCCGTACGGCTTCACTGCCCATTTCCTACTGTGCCTGCGTGAGTCTCACGCTGGCTTGTGAATGGGCGGCTGCTCTCTGAGAACACACACAGTTCCCAGAAAGCAGTGTGCCCCATTCACAAGCAGAAGAAGCAGAAGAAAGGACACCGCGGTGTGGAAGAGGCAGATTACGGACTTCCGCATAGCAACAGGTATTTCGGGTGAGTATTTTTTTTTCTTTAATGTTTTATTTTATTATTTTTTTTTAAGCTAGATGGGCAAATGTTGTTTTCCTGGGTGGAACTCCGCTTTAAGGACCGGACCAATATGCTGCTAAATGCCCAGAGGCATTTTTACAAGACGGCACTGCGTCGCTTTAACAGACAATTGCGCGGTCGTGCGTCTTTTTCTTCCCACAAATAGAGCTTTCTTTTGGTGGTATTTGATCGCCTCTGCGCTTTTTGATTTTTGCGCTATATACAAAAATAGAGCGACATTTTTTTAAAAAAAATAATATTTTTTACTTTTTGTTATAAGAAAAATCGAATAAACTAAATTTTAGTCCAACATTTAGGCCAAAATGTATTCAGCCACATGTCTTTAGTAAAAAAAAAATTTGCAATAATAAAAAAAAAAACTAGCTACCTAGCGGCAACAGTGACACTAATACAGCGATCAGAAAAATGATCGCTTAGTGACACTGGCAATAGGGGGTGAAAGGGTTAACTAGGGCGGTGATCAAGGGGTTAAACCTTTATTAGGAAGGGTACGGGGGCTACCCTGAACCTAACACTAACTGCCTGTCACACTAACTGTCACACTGACACTAAATGCAGTGATCAGTAAATATATGATCACTGCATTCAGTGACACTGTTACAGGGGGGTGGGGGGTTAATGTGCCTACATGTCCTGGTGTCAGTGTAGTGTTGTGCAGACTCACTGTGTGATGTCTTCTCTCCTCAGCGGCGGTTGAAAATACCGCCGAGAGGAGAGATAACATCACTTCCCCCTTCCTGTGTTTACACAGGAAGAGGGCGGGGGTGCGCGCATTGGCTGGGATCGATCCGGAGGGGGTGGACAAAAACGAACAGCCGCCCCCTCGTCCCGGATCGCTCCTGAAGCCACGGGGATCGCCCTAAGTACCGGGGGGGTCCGATCGGACCCCCGACCTACGTCTAGGCATGGACGTATGTCCACGTCTAGGCAGGGACGTACAGGTACGCCAATGTGCCTGTACGTGCCATTCTGCCGACGTATATGTACATGCGGCGGTCCTTAAGGGGTTAAGTAGTGGATATATATGGATTTTTTGCAAGAACAACAATATAATTTGGTGTCACATGAAATTGAAAAGTTTGGGGGAGATTTACTAAAACTGGTGCACACAGAATCTGGTGCAGCTTTGCATAGTAACCAATCAGCTTCTAGGTTTTATTGTCAAAGCTGAAGTTAGGAGCTGATTGGTTATTATGCACAATTGCACCAGTCTGTCCCTATGGGGGAGATTGACTAAAACTTGGGAGTGCAAAATCTTGTGAAGTTCTGCATAGAAACCAATTAACTTCCAGTTTAAGCCTTTGTTCAGTGTGTGCAAGGATTTGACACCCTAGGCCGAAACCTAATTTTGTTGCCCCCCCTTGGCTCCACCCCCTTTGTCCTGCCCATGTATACCCCACTCCATCTTTTTAATGAAGCGCCCATCAAATGCAGCCTCGCCAGCGCCCATCAAATGCAGCCTCATCTCATCAGCGCCCATCAATGAATGTTTGCTTGCTTCCATTCATTTAGGGACACAGACAGTCCTCCTGCGCCACTGCGCCTCTGACACTATGTACAAATGGAGCAGTGGCTGTCTGCTGATGCTGAGACTTGGTTGCTTGTTGCAGAGAGAAGAAAGTAGAAACACGGGTGGACAGGTGCCCTAGGTGGCTGCCTAGTTTGCCTAGTTTTTGCACCGGCCCAGACTGAACGTTTCTACTCACTCGCACGATTGCAAACCCGCATTTCAGTGAGAGTTCCTGGGGTCATTTGAAAGACATATGTGCAGGTTCATGAAATCACCCCCAAAGTCACCAAAAGTAGTGCAGGAACTACTTTTGTAAATCGGTGCGGCACCACAAAGTTAGCGTCGCACTGATTAGGACATTGCCATTTCCGGCAATAGGCTGCGATTTGACTTGTACTAAAGTAGATCCTGTGTAGGAATTTGAAGAGGATTAGTCGATCCCTCGCTGACACTAGATGAATAAAAGGGAAGCTCCACATATCATCCCTGTCCTCCCCCCCAGATCTGGAAGCTTTTCCACCCATTTTTCTCTGCACTTGACTATCGAGGGAGAAGGAACAGGGAAATAGTCTTTTTCATGGACTCATCTAGCAATATATTTTTTAAACATAAGGATTTGATTTCCACCTTAGTGGAGCCAAATTGGGAGGTAAAAGCATGCCGCAACTGTAGGTACCTAAAGAAGAATTAGATACAGTAACATAGGCGTGCACACAGGGTGTGCCAGGGCACACCCTAATCACCCATAATTGTCAACTATCATGGATGACATGAACATTACTGGGGTGAATCTCCTTCCTCTACCTCCTGCCCCAGCAGTTTCAGTCACTCCCAGCTCCTAAGACTCCCAATCCTGCTTCCCCCTTGCTTACTCCCAGTACTGCAATTAGGTTTTAGCATGCGGGATGTTGATGCTCCAGCCTCAGAGATCGCGCTGGCTTGCCTTCTTCTGGTTGTGTGTCACGTGTGCACCGAGCAGGACGTGTGTGTGTGTGTGTGTGTGTGTGTTGGAGCTTTAGGGTGCACACCCTATTGCAATAGGCTGCACACACCAGTGTACAGCAAGTTAAATCTGTTTGAGGTCTGCAAAGGACAATACTTCTCCCCCTCTAGTGACATCCCCTAATGTTTTAATCCCTTTGGATGCCCATATAATGGGATCTGGGATATTAAGAAATTGAGAGAGATTGGGGGGGGGGTTCATCCACAGCGGGGAGGCCAGTGGAAAGGAGTCAGAGGCAGGCTTCAGCAGGGCTTGGATACAGTCCCATACTTTGAGTGTAGCTCGCATTGTTACCGCCATTGGGGAAACTTTTGCCTCCAAACCTCTATGTAAAAGAAGGCGCAGACATTCATAAGAGCCAAACACCGCTGAGCACCCATCATCCCCAAGCAGCCATCTACGTGCAAAAACCCCTTGACTTGCCAAAAAATATTTGTTCAGATCAGGGAGCACTAAACCCCCTGCCCCCAAGGTTCCTGCAGGGCCCCAAGGCCTATTATAGGAGGAGAGGGCCATCATTTGAATTAACTGAGAAGGCCGACGGAAAAAAGAACGCAGAACCCAGACAGAAGAATTGCAGGGAAAATAAAGAAATACGGGAAGGACCTTCCTTTTGAGGAGGTTGATATGTTCCAACACCAAAAGAAGGTTCTTCCAGGCCACAATCTTCCCTTTTACTGTAGCGCTCACCCCCGAAGGAGCTGCTGGTTGTTGATTGGGATCGGCGTATTCAGTTACCCTGTAGTGTGTCTAGGGGTAGTAGCAGTGAGTAGTAGCAGTGAGCGAATGTCCAGTCACCAAATGGATTTTCAAATGCTTTATTCAACAGGCGATAGGAAAGGTTGATGAAGCAATAGAGAACAGTGCAGTATCAGGCCTGGATATGAAACAGAGCAGTCCTGCTCTCAGTAGTAGTAGATACAGTTCGTTGCCACTCTTGCCAGAGTGGGTGAAGTGCCTCCGGACAGACCCTTGTTTAAGCCTGGCAGCCGGAATGTCACTTTTAAGTTGCAGGGAGGAACAGGTCTCTATGACACAGGCCTAGTACTTTACTACTCAAGAGAACAATTCGGATTGAGCGAATCCTCCCAGTAAATGGAATGAAAGTGTCATCGGTTGACAGCTGACGTGTACCTGTCAATTCCAGTAACCAGATCCCCGATGGTTCGTTCAAGACCTTTTGGATAACCTGCCTCCGGGTTCTCCTCAAGCCGATCCCCCAGCCTGGGATCTTCTCAGTAAGGTTGGGGACCCAGTAAGTCACTGGGGCCCCCATCGACATCCAGATGGGTCTTCATGGAACAGGTGGCTCTGGCCAGGTGGGCCATGCGAGCGGGGTCTGTGGATGTGCGCACCCTGAAGGTGGATGCTGCGCAGAGAAGAAGAACCGACCACCGACCCAGAACACGTGGCAGCTGCCACAGATATACCCCTCCCCAGCATGCCCAGCGAAGGAAGAACTCCTCTAATTGGCTGCTGGGGAAAAGTGGCTCTGTCAGAACCCCTCTAGCGCCAACTGTCGCCCAGGGGTGTAATCACACCTCGGGGCCGCAGACCGGCCTACAGGAAATTATTGAAAACGCAGCAGCCTGCAATTTGACAAATTAGGAATGGGAGCAAAGTAACTCTCCCATTCACCTGCTAACTTTAGCGTAGTGCCCGTACTGAAAGTAAGGGGCGCTACATTACAAAGTCTGCTACTCTCGCCGATACTCGGATCCCAAGATACGTGAATTGGGAGACCCACAGTAACTGCATTGTAGCGTCTGTGGTGAGTTTAGTATCACCAAGGGGAATGCACTGAACACTACATATGGAGAGTTGTAGGAAAAGAAATGTAAATCCAGGTAAACAGAATAGACTGGGAGCGATGCAACAAGTTTATAGAAGAAAGTCTCCTGTCAAGTGTAGTTGTACTCTGAGAAGGACTTTTAATTTTGGAAGGAATATATACTATGAAGATGTATGTGGAAGTCTCAGTTTGGTTATTGTGATATATAAAGTTGCAAATAAAATCTGAAAAGATCATAACAGAGTTCAGTGAAACAGGAAAGTTCCAAACAGTGCGGCCGTCTAGGATAAACCTGTTCAGCCTATTGTAGATGACAAGTTCATAACCCCAATCTTCCCCCTAAGTCTGTCCCTTGTACAAGAGGATATTTCAGATTCCTAGGCTAGGGAGTTTACTGTGATCACTCAACTGGAGAATATAGAAGAAGGACACACAATATTCCTCTTTCAGCCATCATGAAAAGTGGTGCAACTAGAGAGCACAAGGCAAGACGAAATTCAGTATTATAACACTAAAGGAGAACGCCAAGTAAATAAAAATAAAATAAAAATCCTGTAATTTAGTTACCGTATATATACTTGAGTATAAGCCGACATGAGTATTAGCCAAGGCACCAAATTTTACCAACAAAAAAAAATAAAAATGGGAAAACGTATTGACTCGAGTATAGGCCTAGGGTGGGAAATGCAGCAGCTACTGTAAGCAGAAAAGAGGGTCAACAATGCCCATTCATCCTCGGACAAGAGGAGGTTTGTTATAGGCGGAACACTGAACACAGTGTCTGCTGGGAAACCAAATCCGAGGATGCAAGAATGTCCTTGATAGGCGGAACACCAAACACAGTGTCAACCGCCTATCGTGGATGGGACAGGACCATGGGGAAGCTGCGAGTTAAAAAAGTCAGGTACACCGACTTCAGTATAAGCCGAGAGGGGTTTTTTTTAGCCCTAAAAAAAAAAAAAAAAAAAAGAAAAGAAAAAAGAACGGCTGAAAAACGTGGCTTATACTCGAGTATATACAATATTTCTTTTTAAATACAGCTAGTATAAAAACGTTACTACTTCCAGTAATCCCATGCACAGCAGTACTTATACTTGGGGATAGGTTAGCACATTGAGACAATCAGCTCTATTGCTTTGCACAGTGGGTGAAATTTACTAAAACTGGAGCACTCAGAATCTGGTGCAGCAGTGCATGGTTGCCAATCGGCTTCTTACTTCAGCTTTTTCAATTAAGGAGAAAAAATACATTTAGAAGGGAAATCCAAGGAAAAGGTAAGTGAACCAATAATGCACTAGCTAGTTACACTTACAAATTACTTGTCCAAAAAAGTAATTGAGTTAGTTACTACATTGGCAAAGTAATTAGTTACTCAGCAAAGTAACTGACTTTTTTTTGCCGGCGTATGACGACCCCCTAATTTTCCAGCTAAAATTTTGGTTTTGGGATATACTCACTGTATAAGACGACCCCTCACTGTGCCATCTGTAACATGCCTCACTATGCCATCCGCAATGTATTTTACAGGCACAGTGAGTGAGGCATTTTACAGGCACAGTGAGTGAGGCATTTTACAGGCACAGTGAGTGAGGCATTTTACAGGCACAGTGAGGCACTGTGCCATCATACATGCCTCATTGTGCCTGTAAAATGCCTCAATGACGATCTCCCTACCTTCTCCTGCGGCCATCCTCCATTATTTAAAAGCCGCACCTCCCCCTCTGATTGTCCCGTCCTGACTGTCCTGTCACCGTCGGTGGCCATCCTCCATTATTAAAAAAGCGCGCCTTCCCCTTTGACTGTTCCGGACCGTCCGTGATAGGCGGAACAGTAATTTTCCCAGCAGAGCCTCTGTTCAGTGTTCCGCCTATCACGGATGTCCTCTCATCCGAGGCCGAGGCTGAGAATAAGAAGGCATCCGTGATAGGCTGAACACTAAACAGAGGCTCTGCTGGGCTATCACGCCTATCACGGACGGTCCGGAACAGTCAGAGGGGGAGGCGCGCTATTTTAATAATAGAGGATGGCCGTCGACGGTGACAGGTACACAGGTACATGTGTAATTGCGGTAACGCCGCCCAAGTAATGGGAGCGGCGGTACCGCGAGGGGAAGAGTAATCTGGTAGATTACTCGTTACCCTCAAAAGGGGCATCGTTGGTAACGGCGTTTATTTTAACGCCGTTACTTACAACACTGTTGACCACAGACTTTAACAGTGGGCCATGACAGCATAAGGAACAAAAAGCTGGCCATCAATGAATTTTTGTTTTAAAAAAATAAAAAATAAATGGCTGTTTTCCAGCTCAGCTAATCTGGCCCCCCTACAATCAGCAGAAATAAAAACTCAAGTGTGTTTCTTTAGTGCTACGTTTGTGCTGGTTTGTGCCGCAAAAAATAAAAATAGCACAAACCAGCACAAACGTAGCACTAACCAATGAGACCAGTTTCGTGTCATTTGGGCGTTGTAGGGGGGCTGTGTGACCTTTGGTGACCTTTAATAAATCATTAATAACGCAAAATTCGATAAAAGATAGAACGGAAATATTAGCAGCACAAAACAGCACAAACGTAGCACTAAGCAATGAGACCAGTTTTGTGTCATTTGGGCGTTGTAGGGGGGCTAGATGATGTCATAGTCTGGAAAAAACAATTGCTAATATCTTCAAAATAAAAGCAGCACAAACGTAATTTTTTGCGGCACAAAACAGCACAAACGTAGCACTAAAGAAACACACTTGATTTTTTTTTTGTGCTGATCGTAGGGGGGCCAGCTTCGCTGAGCTCTGTTTCCCCATTCACAAGTGGGACAGAGCAAGGAGACTAAAGAAAACTTAAGCTGGCTACACACAGTTAGATTTTTGTTAAAACGTTTGTACACAAAATTCGGAAAATTAAATATGCCATCATTGAGTCAACTAATTTAAGATTTTAGCAAGGCGTATATTTCAAGGGAATCCCAGACTTACAGTACTAAACAGATTTAATTACAATATGTAATTTGTCGGATCATGTTAGGCT
The DNA here is from genome assembly GCA_029574335.1 of Rana kukunoris. Classification (NCBI taxonomy): domain Eukaryota; kingdom Metazoa; phylum Chordata; class Amphibia; order Anura; family Ranidae; genus Rana; species Rana kukunoris. The sequence goes on from CM056056.1 coordinate 63,753,170, forward strand.
GTTACGTAATGACCTACCGTGATCTATGTTTTTTTATGTGGAAATGTTATCATTTTAGTTACACTCATGGAATTATTTCCCTTAGTAACCAAGCCAAATTTCAAAGAATACTACCTAGTGCAAAGAAAATACCATAGCATTATAATAATCCCCCACGTCATTCTGTGTATTCTATTTGCGTGCTTTTATAAAGAACACAATATTAGACAATAGGCACTGTATGTGGTTAACTGCTCTTATAGATAGTAAGATAGTTTTAAAAAAGAAAAGTAGGTCATGTGACAATCTTAGAAAGATACAATTGTTCTCATTTTGTGTTTTTCGTAGCAGCCCATATAGCTTGGGCCTGACCTATATGCCGTATAACGTCAATGGGAGTGGCAGCACCCAGATCATAAGCCCAGAGCAATTTCTTGTTCTGCAGCCCGCCCAAGCCCTAAGCACTAGCTTTGATAATCCATGGCTTCTCTGTACACTGAGCTCATTGTAAGTGCCAGTTCTGGGTTATTGAATGCTATGGCACAGATATATGTCTATATTACTATGAACATGCTTACGTCATCTGTACCCTTACTACCTGATTTGGCACAAGTAACTATAATAATAAAATAAATTAATAAGGGAGCTGTGGTGGCTCAACGTGATTGGCACTGCGCTGACAAGCCATTCACCTCTGCAGCCAAGGGTTCGGATCCCGGTCTCGGCTACATGTGAATTGAGTTTGGTGGTCTCAGCCCGGCTCCCGGTGGGTGTGCTATGCAAGGTACGCCTGTGCTCAGTACACCCACCCCCCCTCCACAAAAACCACCACACTTGCACGCACACGAAATTGGTTTAAAACACACGCACTTTGGCCATGCGGTCTCCTAAAATAAAGAGAGGCGAAGGACCTACGGGGCTGGCTGGGTGGGCTAGGCCCCCTCACTCCCTCATAGGGGGAGTCCCTCTGCCCCATTGGGGTCCCGTTGGGCCCCAGTTGGGCTCCCAAGTGGAGCAGGTAGGGCGGGGTGAGTGGGAGGCCCCCCTTCACACCCGCCATTGCCACCAGGGGCATGGAGAAGGATGGCGATTGCCTCCGGGGGGAGGGTCTGCCTACTCCCAACTCCTGCAGTCCGGCTCCTCTCTCTCGAGTTCACGCACAAAAATACACTTTAAAAATAAAAAATAAATTAATAATGTGCTCCAGTGTTTGAGTTCTGTGCTTGGGCATAGTTTGTGATCACACAGATGCATACTTTACCACGGAGTCCTACTGAATCATGCCTCAGATCATATTGATATTATTATCTACAAAATAGACCAGGGGGTCGCCAAACTTTCTAAACAAAGGGCCAGTCTACTGTCCCTCAGACTTTAGGAAGGCCGGACTGTGGCCATTGGAAGTAGAAAAGGTCCCGGTGTCTATGGGAAAAACAATGCCCCATCTTTGGTGTCAGTAGGAGGAATTGTGCCCAATCATTGGTGTTAGTGGGAGGAATTGCACCTCTTCTTAAATACCATTGGAAGGAATTGTGTTCCATCACTGGTGTCATTGGAAGAAATTATGTCCAATCAATGGTGTAATTGGGCCCCATTGTTGGTGTCATTGGGCAAAATAACGCCCCATCATTGGGAGGAATATGGCCCATTATTTGTATCAGTGGTTGAAATAGTACCTCAAGGGCCGGATAAAAGTAAGCAAAGAGCAATATCTGGCCCCCAGCTGCAGTTTGGAGACCACTGATATAGACTTTGGGGGTCAAATGAGCTCCAACAGGTCTGTACATCCAAGTGTGTGTGCGCACCATTAAATCGGTGCTCCAGCCCCCCACGTAAAAATGTAATGTCAGCAGCCACACACACACACACTGTAGCTGCTGACTTTTACTATAAGGACACTTACCTGTCCTGGAATCCAGCGATGTTGGCACCCCAGTCGATGTTTCCATCAGCTCTCAGTTGCTGCCACCCCCATAGCCTGTAAGGAACACTGGCTATGAAGCCACACTTCCCACATGCACAAAGCGCGCTGTGCTTTCTGAATGGCCCGGCGGTGGGGGGGTCCAATCTTCTGACCTACCTCCAATGGAAGTGAGGACAGCCACCTAAGCGGAGCTTCCACTTTTGGATGGAACTCCACTTTAAAATTGGATGTTACCATAAAGCTACAGTATAGTAATAGTCTTGCTAGCATTGATAAGTAAAGAGTAATAGTAAGGCTAAAATACTCTTTACAACTTTTGATTATCAGAGCCAGGCACATATAAAAAAGTCTTGCACATGATATTGCAATGAGGCATATGAATTATATATTTTACTAAAATATGCATATATTGCTACTATAGATACTTTATAAATTCAAATAACAAGCATATGACCATTATTTCAAACTAAAATGTAAATTTACTTTGTAAATCCTGAAAACATAACCTCATTGTAATCACACAGCCTGGTGTCTAAAACTTTAGCGGACTATTGTTTTTTTCTGCCTATAGCAGCTCCAATTAACTTAAGGCCTACGTTGTTTCCCATACGTCTGAAAACACAATGCTATAGTTCCGAGCCAGACAACACTGAGATAAGGAAGGGTACCTGTAGTCCCAATCTAAACAGGTAGTAAACATAGGCTGGTAGCAGAATCCCGGGAAAGTCCAATGTCGGGGCAGGTAGCAAGCAAGCGTAGCTCGCAGACAGTTCGAAGGACGGGGCTGGTGGCTAGGGTTGCCACCTCATCCCTTTAAAACAGAACACATATGAATTACACAGGTTCTGAGGCTCAGGCTAATGCAGATTAGGCACCGAGTGAGTTTAATTACCACCATAATCAGCCACAGAACCTGTGTAATTCATATGTGTTCTGTTTCAAAGGGATGAGGTGGCAACCCTACTGGTGGCAAGCAAGCGTAGTTCGAAGCCCAGGGCTCGTGGCAAGCAAGTGTAGTCCAGTAAACGATCCAAAGTCAAGTTCACATGACAATCCAAAGAGTAATCTGGGTACAAATCAAAGATCAGCAACAATGGAATGCAAGATAATTGCAGAGCTGTGTCAGGCAAGGGAGCCATGAAGCTAATGTTATCACATACACAGAGGCACAGATTGATGAGGTTTAATAAAGGTGCCTGCACTGAGGATTAATCCATGTGACTGGACTCATTACACCACTACTGATGGGAGCAGCTAGAAAACGGAGAAGACTTCGTTACCCTGCAGCTAATGGAAACAGCTAGAAGTCTGAAAAGACTTATTAACCCTTTGCTGACAGAAGAAGCTGGAAGTGCCTTGCTATTAAAGGTCATCTTCAGTTTTTAGTAAAGTTTAAACAGTTCATTTGGACCAAGCTGGTCCAAAAGAATTCTTACTTTTACTATTACCTACGCAGGGAGCTTTCTATTCCATAAGTGAATACAAAGCTTCCTCTTAATGACTGGGAGATAAGTAGATGATTTTACGATCTTAGAACCAATCAGAAGCTTTGCATTCATATACAGCCCAAAACACTCCCTGTGAAGGGCAGAGCCTGACTTCATTTTGTTTCTGGGAGTGGGAAGAGAAGTTTCCATCCCAATGCCGGAACACACGTAGATGAGGCTATACACCAGGGGTCATCAAACTATGGTCCTCCAGTTGTTCAGGAACTACAATTCCCGTCATGCCCAGCATGGCCGTCTGAATAGCATCATGGGCCCCTGAGAAAAGTAATGCTCTGGGGCCCCTACAATGATGACAGTGCAGGTCCTGTCATCCGCCCGCTCCGCTCATTGTGGCCCGCGACTGGTTACCAAGTTGCTAAAGTGGCCCTCACTCTTCAAAAGGTTGGGCACCCCTGACATAGAGCATTCCAGAGGATGGGGTCAGCTCTAGAGAAGACCTGGGGATGAGCATGGGGGGGAGGAGACAAAAGACATGCATGTAAAAGCGACAATTCTCAGAGGCTCTTTTGGTCACCTGTGCAAGATAAGATAACATTTACGGTCATTGCAAATAAAATCCACAACAAAATTGTACTGTGTACTTCTGTTGTATCTCCCCCATTCTCCATCATTGGGTTCTGTAGGACTAAAATGAGTCCCATTATTGGTATCAGTGGGAGTGAAATAAGGCCCATCATTAATGTTGTGTTTAAAGGTCGCTCCGCAGAACGCAAAGTATTCCAGCACTTAGCATCCTACTGCCACCCTACAGACCACAAAAAAAGGTCCCATGGACCACCAATTGAACAGCCATGACATAGGAGTTTGTTAAGAGTTTCTAGTAGTGTTATTTCATAAGAACGTGAATGTTGATTTCAGTGTTAAATTCATACACATATATATAGCCTGTGTATACACAAACATATTGATCTGCAACAGTTTAGCTTAAAATGAATCGAAAACTTTGCTAAATGATTTTCAATATTGCTCTAAGAAAACTTATTTGAGAAATTGTAGAATATACCCACTGCAATGTAGACTATTTGTAACAACAATGCCTGGTACTTGTCTCGATTTTTTAAGCTAGCAAAGAAGATTTTTGTGCTCCATATTTTACTATTAGTGCGCTATTGTGAAGGACAGAATCAAACAGCAGCAGCGCAGGAGTCCAAGGACACTCAGGGGGGTGCTAGCGAGTGATTGAAGATGCAGAATATTGTCAAAAAACTGATAAGGAAGCAGGTTTGTGGAAAACATACACAACTCCTATAAATCAGAGATGATGCTGTTATGTTTGCATTTGTGTTCTTCTGGCAATCTGCAGGATTACATTCACTGATGCTTCTGTCAGGTTACTTACAACTTAGTACTAGAATCTAATATACAGGATATCAGGAATAAGGTCTATGTGAAAATGCACTGCAAGGGAATGATGCATCTGCACCCCACACTATACTATACTTATTAGGAAAGAACACTTTTACCAGCTGCATCACTACATGTTCTAATGTCTGCAATTCACCTGGCCAGTTTTTGCGATTCGGCACTGCGTCGCTTTAACTGACAATTGCACGGTCATGCGAGGTGGCTCCCAAATAAAATTGGCGTCCTTTTTTCACGACAAATAGAGCTTTCCTTTGGTGGTATTTGATCACCTTGGCGGTTTTTATTTTTTGCGCTATAAACAAAAATAAAGGGACAATTTTGAAAAAAATTCAATATTTTTAACTTTTTGCTATAATAAATATCCCCCAAAAAGATATAAAAAAAACAATATTTTTCCTCAGTTTAGGCCGATATGTATTTTTCTACCTATTTTTGGTAAAAAAAATCGCAATAAGCGTTTAACTATTAGTTTGCGCAAAATTTATAGTGTTTACAAAATAGGAGATAGTTTTATTGCATTTTTATAAAAAAAATTTTTTTTACTACTAATGGCGGCGATCAGCGATTTTTTTCGTGATTGTGACATTATGGCGGACACATCGGACAATTTTGACACATTTTTGGGACCATTGTCATTTTCACAGCAAAAAATGCTATAAAAATGCATTGTTTACTGTTAAAATTACAATGGCAGTTTAGGAGTTAACCACTAGGGTGCGCTGCAGTGGTTATGTGTGACCTCATATGTTTTTCTAACTGTAGGGGGCGGGGCGGGGCTGGACGTGTGATGTCATTAATCGTGTTTCCTTATATTAGGGAACACACGATCAATGAAGCTGCCACTGTGAAGAACGGGGAAGCTGTGTTTACACACAGCTCTCTGTGTTCTTCAGCTCCGGCGGCGATCGGGTTTTCGCGGCCGCCGTCATGGAGCTTCGGACCGTGTCGCGGGCACGCGCCTGTGACCCACGGCTGGGCACTTAAAGAGGACGTACATGTACGTGCTTGTGCCCAGCCGTGCCATTCTGCCAACGTATATCTGCAGGAGGCGGTCTTTAAGTGGTTAATTGTAGTAAGAGTAAAGCCTAGTACACACTAGTATTTTTTTTTTCAACCCAGCAGGGCTGATCGAAAAAAAACTGAGAGCTCTGGAGGAGCTGATGTATTAACCATGCAAAATAGTACAGCGATCTCCTCTGATGTGCTATTGTGTTCTGACAGGGGAACCACCCCCCGCCAGAACACTTCAGTCAGCCATTGACTGATCGGGAGTCAATCGGCAAACTTTTTTCAGCAATGCCCCAGTCGGACCCGCTGCAGTACACACGGCCAAATGTTGGCAGGCTCAATAGAAACCGCCTGACATTCGGGCCTGTGTGTACTAGGCTTCAGAGTTACTAATGAATTTTTTGCATTGTGTCACAATTGGAGACAATAGCTATACAGTATATCACCCAGTAGTTGTCACTGACTGCAGGTTCTGCTCTTATTGAGGTCTGAAAAAGGCAATATTTTCACTCAGTGCCACCAGCCCAACTTTTATTACTTGAACCGGTATCTGGGTCACATGTCCCCCTGCCCCCAAGCCTAATCTAGAATCAATTAGACATGTGCATTCGTTTTCGTCCAAATGCATTTTCGTGCAGAATCCGAAATCCGAAAGATCCGACATAAAAAAATGCTTGATTTTAGTTTTCGCTGCTACAACAGTTCGATATAGATAGGAGATTCGACATGACGCTGACAATAGCAATCTGTGTCTAGCAAATCTGCGGTCGAATGTGCCTAACCTTAACTCTATTAGTCCAAGATTATTCTACATAGAGAGGAAAGATTCGACATAGAGAGGAAAGATTCGACATAGAGAGGAAAGATTCGACATAGAGAGCAAAGATTCTACATAGAGAGGAACCAGGGCCGGCCCTACCATGGGACCCGATGATACCTCGGTCCCAGGCGGCACTTTCCGGGGGCGGCAAATTGCCGCCTGTCAGCCAGCCAGCCCGCTCCGCATGTGCCTGGGTTTCCACCTGCTGGAAACCCGGGCACACGTACCTGTCCTGTAGCAGCTGAATGATCCGTGGCTAGAGGGGTGCACGATCATCTCGTGCCTGAAGTGTATACACTACTGCCTGTAAACATTGGTGCGCTCTGTGTTTGAGCCTAACTCAGCTCAGCCATTGGCAGCGGCGGGTGTCCTGTGATTGGATGAGCAGGTCATCTGCAGGACGGACGGCTGACACAAGGCTCTGTGATTCGCCTGGAGGAGCTGGACACATGTTGGATACAGGCTGGACCGTGGCTGTGGGTAATCGCGCCTTCCCCTGCATGCTCCTAACTCTTGTGTGTCACTGTCTCCTGAGGTCCGTCTCTCATCCTCTCTGTCAGCCGCCCCCCCCCCCCCCTTCTCAATGTATGCCAACCCTCTCCTCAATGTATGTCAGCCCCCCTCCTCAATGTATGTCAGCCCTCCTCCTCAATGTATGTCAGCCCTCCTCCTCAATGTATGTCAGCCCCCTCCTCAATGTATGTCAGCCCCCCTCCTCAATGTATGTCAGCCCCCTCCTCAATGTATGTCAGCCACCCGTGACCCCCCCTCAATATATGTCAGCCACCCCCCCCTCAATGTATGTCAGCCACTCCCCCTCAATGTATGTCAACCCCCCTCCTCAATGTATGTCAACCCCCCTCCTCAATGTATGTCAGCCGCCCTCCTAAATGTCAGCCCCCCCCTCAATGTATGTCAGCCGCCCCCCCTCCTCAATTTAAACCCCCCCCTCAATGTCAACTGTCCCTCTCCTCAATGTCAACCGCCCCCCCCTCCTTAATGTCAGCCGCACCCCCTCCTCTATGTCAGCCGCACCCCCTCCTCTATGTCAGCCACACCCCCTCCTCTATGTCAGCCGCCCCCCTCCTCTATATCAGCCGCACCCCCTACTCTATGTCAGCCACACCCCCTCCTCTATGTCAGCCGCCCCCCCTCCTCTATATCAGCCGCACCCCTTACTCTATGTCAGCCGCACCCCGTCCTCTATGTCAACCGCCCCCCCTCCTCAATGTCAGCTGCACCACCTCCTCTGTCAGCCGCACCCCCTCCTCTATGTCAGCTACCCCCCCTCCTCTATGTCAGCCGCACCCCCTCCTCTATGTCAGCCGCCCCCCCTCCTCTATGTCAGCCGAACACCCCTCCTCTATGTCAGCTACCCCCCTCCTCTGTCAGCCGCACCCCCTCCTCTATGTCAGCCGCCCTCCTCTATGCCACCCCCTCCTCTATGTCGGCTCCCCTCCTCTTTGTCAGCCGCACCCCCTCCTCTATGTCAGCTGCACCCCTCCTCTATGTCAACCGCCCCCCTCCTCTATGTCAACCGCCCACCTCCTCTATGTCAACCGCCCCCCTCCTCTATGCCATCCCCCTCCTCTATGCCATCCCCATCCTCTATGTCAGCCCCCCTCTATGTCAGCCGCACCCCCTCCTCTATGTCAGCCGCACCCCCTCCTCTATGTCAGCCGCACCCCCTCCTCTCTGTCAGCAGACTTCCCCCCCTCTTTGTCATCTCTCTGCTGCCTGCCTTCACTCTGGGACACAGCAAATCCGCAATGTGTGGCAGGTGCTGTTGTGGCAAGTGACAATCTGCAATGTGGCAGGTCAAGTGGCAAGTGACAATCTGCAATGTGTGGCAGGTGATGTTGTGGCAAGTGACAAAACGCAATGTGTGATGTCGTGGCAAATGACAATCCGCAATGTGTGGCAAGTGACAATCCGCAATGTGTGGCAAGTGACAATCCGCAATGTGTGGCAAGTGACAACCCGCAATGTGTGGCAAGTGACAACCCGCAATGTGTGGCAAGTGACAACCCGTAGTGTGTGGCGTGGCAAGTGACAATCTGCAACACGTGGCAATCCGCACTGATTCTGCATTATGGTGAGTTGAACTATTTTATATATTATATAACATTGTAATAGAAATTATGCACTTTACTAATTCTGTTTTGTGATATGATTCTTCTACATATGTTTGGTAAAAAAAAAATGCAATAAGTGTATATTGATTAGTTTGTGCAAAAGTTATAGTGTTTACAAAAAAAACCTGTGTAAATGTCACTGGCAGGGAAGGGGTTAAATGTGTTCCCTGGGAGGTGTTTCTAACTGGGGGATGGGAATGACTGAAGGAGGAGAGAGATCTCTGTTACTAATTACTAGGAACAGAAGATATGTCTCTCCTCCCCTGTCAGAATGTCTGTTTACATTGACAGATCCCCATTCTGGCTCTCTGTGGAGCGATCGTGGGTGGCCGACTGACATTGCAGCGACACACAGGTCCTTTTATACGTCTATATACATGTATAGAGCTATGACAGGTAATTGTATACTCCTACATACATGTATAGAGCCATGACAGGTCATTTTATACTCCTACATACATGTATAGAGCCATGACAGGTCATTTTATACTCCTACATACATGTATAGAGCCATTACAGGTCATTTTATACTCCTACATACATGTATAGAGCCATGACAGGTCATTTTATACTCCTACATACATGTATAGAGCCATGACAGGTCATTTTATACTCCTACATACATGTATAGAGCCATGACATGTCCTCTTAAGCTATCATGATATAAAATTATATCCTTTTGGTGGGCGTGATTTTTTTTTGTTGGGGGGGGGGGGGGGGGGGGCAGCATTTCATTCTTGGTACCAAGCAGCACAATGTCTTAGGCCGGCACTGAGAGGAACGATTCTACATAGAGAGGAAAGATTTGACATAGAGAGGAAAGATTTGACATAGAGAGGAACGATTCTACATAGAGAGGAAAGATTTGACATAGAGAGGAAAGATTCTACATAGAGAGCAAAGATTCTACATAGAGAGGAACGATTCTACATAGAGAGGAACGATTCTACATAGAGAGGAAAGATTTGACATAGAGAGGAAAGATTTGACATAGAGAGGAAAGATTCTACATAGAGAGAAAAGATTCCACATTATAGAGACAGTGTTGGGGTAGATTATTTGACATGAATGACGAAGATTTGACGTAGCAGCGAAAAACATACAAATGTTAAATCTATCATTGAAGGCTTATGGTGTCTGTCGAAAGTTCTAAGAAGATTCGACAAGCAGCAATCGTAAATTTACGGTCAAATGCTTGGCCCATAGGCTATAGAAAAATTTGAATGTTGGTTAACTAGTGATAATAATTTATAAATATAATTATTACCAGTGTCATACAACATTAGAATTCTTCTATAGCTTGTAGGCGGAACATGTATGATTGCGGCGTCATACAGTTTAGCTGCTCCGTTGAATTTTCTTAGAACATTCGACAGACCACGTAAGCCTTCAATGACAAATTCAACCTTAATTCATTTGGATTTTCGGACGAATGCATTTTTTAACGAAACAAACTATATAAAAACGAAATTTTGGGAGTAACTAAACTAATTTATTTTTCGGATGAAAACTAAATTCCGAAATGAAATATTTCAGTTTGCACATGTCTAGAATCTAAAGCCTCGTACACACGATCAGATTTTCTGACGGGAATTGTGTGATGACATGCTGCTGGCGGAAAATTTTACCGTTTGTATGCTTCATCGGATAACTGTTGTCGGATTTTCCGTGGATAAATGTTGGATGGCATGCTTTAAAATTTTCCGTGGACAATTGTCTGTTGTTGGATTTTCCAATCCTGTGTACAGAAGTCCATCAGACAGGAGTCTAAAGTACAAGCACGCATGCTCGGAAGCAATGCTCACCAAACACATTAGCAGAAGGGTGGTGCTTAAGAGCTGAAAAAACACAGAGTTTTGTGTTTGTTGGCCAACAATTGTGTGCTGTTTGTATGCAAGACAAGTTCATGACCAACGCCCTTCAGACAAACGTCCGAGGCTTTGTCCACGGAAAATTTGATTGTGTGTACGGGGCTTTAGAGTGAAACATCTCAATTCATGTCAAATAAAACCAAAGAATTTCCATGCTCAACTTACCAACCAGTCAGCAACCAACCAAATTAACTTGTCTAACAGTATGAGTTAAAAACAGGGGTTTAGTTGTACGCATTTGCAAATACATGCGTAAGCTGCAGGCCCCCGTCAAGGCTCCCTTTATACTGCAGTCCTAACTCTAAATTTAAAGAGTCTCCACAGTGGAAGCACATGTATGCACATGTATGCTGATGGATATTTGGAGGGCAGATGACTTGGAGGGAGCCCAAACCTCCTTAAAGGCGCAGGAACACAGGCGCAGGAACACACAAAACACCCAGCACATTGCACAATGGCAGCAAAGTTGTTAGTGCGTTTACCTGACCAATATGACAACAATACAAAAAGAGGTCACTGCCCCTACCTATAACTGGTCTTCACAGCAAGGAGCACTAAAAGGGAAAACGCATGTCAAATAAAACCAAGGAATTTCCATGCTCAACTTACATTTAGGGCTCTTTCACACGGGGCGGATCAGTAATGATCCGCCCCCCCGTGCACCTCCGTTTGCTCAGCGGGGATCGCTCCGTTGATCTCCGCTGAGCTGCCGGATGACAGGGCGGTCCCTGTGCAGGGACCGCCGTGTCTTTTCTCCGTTCTCCCCTATGGGGGGATCGGATGAACATGGACCGTCTGTCCGTGTTCATCCGATCCGATCCGCCAGACGGAAGGAAAAGTAGGTTTTTCCTCTGGCATACTTTGGCGGATCGGAGCGGGTCGGATGTCAGCGGACATGTCTCCGCTGACATCCGCGGCTCCATAGAGTCCGTTCAGGTCCACAAAAAAAACTGGCAGGCGGATCTGAACAGACGCTGCGTGTGAAAGAGCCCTAAGAGTGAGACATTTTAATTCATGCCTGGGGAAAGCCCATTCTAGTTTTACTCATCCCAATTGTATTTGGGGTCTAAAAATTGGAACAATCTTCCCAAAACATAGAGAGCTGGAAAATAGGTAAAATGTTCCCTTCCAGCCCTACTGATCAGTCTCGGTTTGAGATGGAAGTATGTTGGATTCTAGTACACTGATCATGTGATAGTTTTGTACTTTACTCTTTTTTTCTTTTTATGTTTGATGTCTTTATTAATTGAAAAAACATGACGCTTGACACCTCTGATGATATCCACATAGGATGAAACATGTAAGGCTGGCCGATGCAAGCACGCTGAGAACCGCAGAGTTTTTATATGTCATGATGTTCCTTTTTACCTGTAAGTAGACTACAATAAATATTGTATGTTTTACCTCTACGGGCTTCACTATTGTTGCTTTCTTCTCCATGCTGGGTAACATCCTGCTGATGATCACACAATATATTCATCTGTTTATGTGAGTCCTGGATGCTTTTCTGGTGTTGATGACTTTGGATATTCCTTTGACCTGTCCATCAAATTTGTGAGAGTGTTGCATTCACTACTGACCTCTTGTATCATATGATTACAATGCCTGTATTCATATCTTTCTGGTAAGCAGATTGATAGCACGTTGGTGTGGTGTGCCTTTCCCTTGCACATTTGAAGTTTGGTGGAGGTTCTATATTCGCTTCATCTCATATTGATTTTTTCGCATGGACTATCACATATTTATATTTATATTTTATTTTCACTAAAGCACTGCATTTTGGACTTTTATACTTGTGTTTGATGAATCAACAAACTATGTCGGCTGCTTTTTTTCACATGTTTTAAGTTAGCGCAGATATTCGTTCACCCTATTTATGATGCATTTCATAACGGATGATCTCTTGGTTTGTTTCAGGCCCTGTACACACGATCAGACATGTCCGAGGAAACATGTCCGACGGACCGTTTTCATCGGACAAGGCTGAATTGTCTGTTGGTCTGATGTGCGTACACACCATCGGACCAAAATCCCCTCGGACCAGAACGCGGTGACGTAGAACACAACGACGTGGTGAAAAAACAAAGTTCAATGCTTCCAAGCATGCGTCGACTTGATTCTGTACATGAGGGGGATTTTGGTCCGATGGTTTGTGTACTAACCATCGAACCTGTCCGACGGACAGGTTTCCAGCGGACATGTTTTCAAGCATGTTTGGAAATTTTTGGAAAACGGTCCGATAGGCCGTACACACGATCGAACATGTCCGCTGAAACTGGTCTGCAGACCAGTTTCAGCGGACATGTTTGATCGTGTGTACGCGGCCTAAGACATATGAGCAATCCAACAAATCCCTCCTCAACTATAAAAAACCCTTTCCAATTAATTTACCCATTCCTGGTGCACAGAATGATAGGAGACAGTGATGTCTCTTGGCACTGAATACCCTCTTCGTCTTGGTTCCCCTCTTGACATTCTCATCAACTGATGAAGGACATACAGTTGGAGATGGGGGTCCATATCTAGAGCCTTCACGGTCAGATTTACAAAAGGAAAGGGCCTTTGCTTTCAATAAGTCAGACTGGACTGCTGCCGGAAAACTGTCATGTTTTCTCTTGGATGAGAAAACCGGCCGTGTGTAGGCTCTACAGCAGTTTTCCCGATGAGAAAACCACAGAGAATCACGAGAAATTTAGAACATGTTTTAATTTTTCTCCTTAGGAATCACAGCGTTTTTTTCTGCGGTGGAGACTACACACGGCCGGTTTTCTCGACCAAGAGAAAACATGTCGGGAAAACCAGCAGTGTGTACACAGGGGAAAAGGAACCAAGCCGGTCCTCGGTTTTCCCGATCGTGTGTACGCGGCCAGGGGTGTATTCAGGTTTTGTGCTGCCCTAGGCCTGACTAAACTCGTAACCCCCGAATTTAAAAATGACCCACCCCTTCCTGTCAAGGCCACACCCCTTGCGGTTTAAGACCCTCCCTGAAATTTTTAAGTGGAGACACTAGTTCTGATGGCCTGGGGGGGGGGGGAATGGATTCCCTTAATTTGCATAGATTTCCTCCCACTTCCTGTTTGGCTATGGGACATGAAGTGAAGGGAAATCTCTGCAATGGGACAGGGATATAAAAAATTAGAAGTGACGCCCCCCCCCCCCCCCCCCACAGTTGCAAAATGCCAACCACCCACATACTGGAAGCAGTGCGGCCGATTTATGGGGGCTCTAAACTAATTTGCCTAACAGTGTAGCGCAAGCTGGCGGGGACACTGTCCGTGCTGCCCCCCTGTAAAGTGCTGCCCTAGGCCTGGGCCTTGTTGGCCTACGCCAGGATACAGAATTGTACGCGGCATTAGACTACAGGTCAATTCACACCAGTGCATTTAACGCAGCTGTAAAATGCAGATCAACAGGACATCTGAAAAACAATCATTTTCAATGTGTCCTATTCACACTATAACATTGCGTTGCGTTTCATCGCAAAATGTAGGTCAATGGACGTCAACATGTATTAAAAAGAAAGAGTGACTGAGCCCAGACCTGTCTGCTATTTTGGAGGAGAGAGACTGCCATAGTAACTGGTGGTTTGTTGTTGTGAATAACCATGCTGGAGAGGAGCACCATCATTCACAAAAACACAAGCCCACACAAACACAAATGTGTTAAAAGCAGCAAAATAATTTGGCATTGTCTACTTCTCATTCATATGGGAAATATTTCTATAAGAATAGCAAAAGGAGGCTCATTTCAGCACCAAGTGATTCTCCTACATTGCTGCATGGCCTCTCAGCAGCTCAAGATCCCGGAGATAAGCAAAGCATTCCCAGACACACGTGATCAAGCATATGAACAGGATATTCACCTCTGCTATCCAGACCAGTCTGATCCTCGTCCTGGGAACGTCTTGGGAGAATTTGAAATGGTCAAAAGCAATATATGAGATTCAGGGTCATGGCTGTATATTAACATGCCAGTCAAAAGTCCCATTTATATTCTGGAAACAATGAGATCACTTTATCACCGTCCATTGCTCAATGGAGACATCTGCTTACATTCACCCGGATATGAGTGATAAATTGTAAGCTCTAATGAGCAGGGCCCTCTGATTCCTACTGTATTACATTGTATTTTAATTGTACTGTCTGCCCTTATGTTGTAAAACGCTGCATAAACCGTTGGCGCTATATAAATCCAGTATAGTAATAATAATAAATAAATGCACATGCTAACTTTTTAGGACTAGCAAAGCTCCAGCAAATGTCATGGGGATTCATTTACCAAAGGCAAATAAGGTGTTTGTTCTGTATGGGAAGACGGACATTCTAAGAGAATTTTCCCCCAGAATTGTGGTGAGATTTTACTTTGCAAAGAAATATAGGTGATGGATGATGGAAGTCAGCAGAGCTTCATCTCATTCACTAAGCTCTGGGAAAATGCATTTGCAAAGAGAACAACCTAATTACCCTTAGTAAATCGAATCTACTAATCTCAGTTGTACGCACTATGGCCCGGATTCACAAACGATGGAGATACGCCGACGTGAGTCCAAATGTGCGCCGTCGTATCTTTACGCCGATTCACAAAGCGAGATACGTCGAAAAATAGTCTTCCTCCGCCCGACGTAACTTGCCTACACCGGCGTATCGTGGGCGCATAGTTACGCTGGACGCATTCGGTGTTCCCATTATAAATATGCAAATTAGTAAGATACGCCTATACCCGAACGTAGATGCGCCCAGCCGCATCATATACGCGATTTGCGTAAGGCTTACGTCCGGCGTAAAGTTACCCCTCATATAGCAGGCGCAGCTAATGCAAAGGTATGGGCCAGGGAATGACGCCGTAGAATTTTACGTCGCGTACGCCGTTTGCGTAGTACTATGTGAATAGGACAGTGCGTAGGTTACGTTCACATTGCGCTGACATATCTTAGGGAGTATATGAGACGTGATTCTAAGCATGCGCACGCATGCCCAGTTCGACCGGCCATTTATTTGCATGGGGTCACGCTTAATTTAAATAGATGACGCCCACCTCCTTCCTACTTTGAATTAGGCGGGCTTACGCCGGCCAATTTACGCTACGCCGCCGCAACTTACAAAGCAAGTGCTTTGTGAATACTGCACTTGCCTCTCTAAGTTACATTGGCGTAGCGTATATGAGATGCGCTATGCCGCTCTAAAGATACGCCACCCTACGTGAATCCAGGCCTGTATGTAAGTCCTGCCTAATTTTTTTTAGCTGCAGATATTTTCAATGTACAATGTTCTCTCCCCAAAATCTATATCCTCAAAATAGCATCCAGTCATCTGATGGATGAGTAAAAGAAAACGCCCCACACTATATAAGGCCGCCTGCTGGGTGGCCTCGTGTAGTGTATTCCGGCTTGTTAATGAAAGCAGTCAGAGAGACAGAGAGATTGTCTTTTTAGATAGCTAGATAGAGCAGGCAGGCAGGCTAGTCAGTTTAGCTTAATTTAAAGTGTGTAGAGGATATATATACATCCCTAGGAGTTGTACATATATTTATACACTGTATAGCTCAGATAGATCAGTTCTTCCTAATTTACTGGCAGGCAGGTGATTGTGCTATTTAAAGACAGGTACAATATTTAAAGGAATTTTTCTTTATTTAAGCATCAATAAAATCACTGCTCCTGGAGCAGTGATTTTTTTTTCTTTTTATTGACATATTGACAAGGAGCAAAAAACAATGACAGTTAAAAGGCAGGATGTATACAGTCAAATAGAAATCGCATTTACAAATCAATTAGGGGATCAAAGTAAGTATGGTTAGAGGAGGGCGGCAAAGCAGCAGAGACAAGTGGGCATGACCTGAACCGACAAAACAATAGGACTGAGCAGGGGGGGGGGTTCAGATCATCAGGGGGGGGCCCAAAGAAGAGGGGAATACACATACAAATAGGGGAGAGGGGGACCATCCCCCGGGGAGAAGGGGGGGGGGAGAGGGCACCTAACCAGAGGCATCAACCCAGCTGGACCAAACTTTGTCAAATTTCGTCAGAAAATTCCTGCTTTCATACGTGATCTTATATAGTGGCAGGACCTTACCAATTGCCGACTGCCAAGAGGAACCCGTAGGGAGTTCCGGACCCCTCCAACGGAGAAGAACCTCCCTCCTTGCGTAAAAAAGTGCAAAAGTGATGCACAGTTTAACATACCTGTCCCCCTCAATCTCGCCCAGATAGCTAAGTAGAAACACGCAAGGATCCATAGACAGGTCCACTCCACAGAGATCAGACAGGGTGACAGCCACCTCCCTCCAGAACGCGCGCAGTCTAGGGCAGGACCAGGCCATTTGGAAAAATGTCCCGACATCAGCCAAACAACGAGTACAGAGCGGACTCCTAGAAAGATATATCCCAGCCAACCACTGCGGTGTGTAGTATGCTCTATGCAAAAACTTCAGTTGGATGAAACGGTCTCGGGAGGCTATCATGGAGGGGATATAGGAGGAGACACATTTCTCCCACACCTCCTCATCAAGGTTGGGAATGTCCGCACTCCACTTACTCAGGGCCCCAGTCGTGTCCACGTTGTGAGTTACTGTAAGTCAGAGGTAAAGGCAGAGGGCTCCTCATCACAGCCGACATCAGAAGGCGCTCAATAGAATCGGATTCGAGGGTCACCGTGTCCGGGAATTGTGAGGCTAGGGCGTGTCTGAGTTGCCAGTACCTAAACTGAAAGAAGAGGGGGAGGTGATAAGTTTGTCTCAGTTCCTGAAATGTCACTATTTTCCCATGCGGCATCACATGCCGGAGAGTAAGGATCCCCGTCCTCGCCCACAACGCAGGATCAGGGATCTCGCATAGGTGGGGAAGAAGGGGATTGGCCCATAAAGGAGTGTGGGGGGAGACTAACATTCTTGACCCTGGAAGAGCTCCATACCTGAAGGACAGTGTTCATGGGACCAGTGACCAAGGGGTGCGCTTTGGGGCCCCTAAATACCAGGTTAGAGAGCGCCGCGTATGAGCCCATCACCGCCGCCTCCAACGTCACCACTGGGTTTTGTCTGGGCTGGGAAAACCACCACCGGACCGTAAGCAGTACCGCCGCCCAGTAGTATAGCAAAAAGTTCGGAAGCGCCAGCCCCCCACTCGACAACGGGAGATAGAGAGTAGGCCGCGCCACCCGGGGGGGACACCCAGCCCAGACAAAGGTCGTAACCGCCCCATCTAGTTGCCGGAAAAATGACCGGGGGATTGGGACCGGGGTCTGCCTAAAAAAATACAGCAATTTGGGTAAGAAAATCATTTTAATAAGATTCCCGCGCCTGACCGGTGTAAGAGGGAGATTTTGCCACGTCGCGCATTTCTTAGAGAGCTGCTCCAACACCGGGAGCACATTCTTGGTGAGGTAGCTTCCTGGCTCCAAGCTCACCCGGACCCCCAAATAGGTAAACTCCTCAACCCATCGAAGGGGCGTGCGCGAGTCCACCCGGGGGTCCGACGGGTGAAGCGGGAACAGTATCGACTTGTCCCAATTAATTTGGATCCCCGAAAATCGACTAAAGTTGTCAAAGTGGGCCAGGGCATCTCTCAGGGAGAAAGAAGCGTCCGCCAGGTACAGCAGGGAATCATCTGGATACAAGGACAGTTTTTCCTCCAAGGGACCCACCCAGATACCCCGAACCCCGGAGTCTCACCGCAAATGGGCAGCCAGAGGCTCGAGCGCGAGGGCGAACAATGCTGGGGACAGCGGATGGAGCAGTGATTTTAATGATGCTTAATTTAAAAAAAAATAAAAAATGAAAAATTCCTTTAAATATTGTACCTGCTGGGTGTCTATAGTTTGCCTGTGAAAACGTCTTTGAGAACCCGGGTCTTGCCCCAGGGAACATGTATCAATGGGAGTCCTGCTCCTGAAAAAACAGTACAGTTTTTTTAAACTTTTTTCCATTTACACATGTTCCCTGGGGCAAAAATCACAGAGGAAATCAAATACCATCAAAAGAAAGTTCTATTTGTGGGAAGAAAAGGACGCGCAATTACCAGTTAAAGCAGCGCAGTGCCAAATTGTAAAAACACCTTTGGGCATTTAGCAGCATATTGGTCAGGGGCTTAAGTGGTTAATGATGCTCATTTGGCTGTTCTTCTCCTGTGGGTCACATGAGTCCAATTCGTTCTGCACTCCTGTGACCTGTTTACAGCTGACAGCGGGCTAAAGCCCGCTGTCAGCTGATGTCACAGAGCCAGTCCAGGCTGGGGAAATATTTTAAATTTATGGTCAGGATTCGCCCAGGAGCCTGGACCGCCACCTGCCTCTCGCCACCCCCCCCCACTCCCTACAGCCCAGCGAATGGGGGGGGCAGAGCAAACATCAGTGACTGACAGTCACCAGCTCCCTGCTCAGTGAGCATTGTTGAAGACATCTCCTTTAATGTAAGCTGCACATTTAAAAATATTGAACATAAGTTTTAAAATTATATTATTATGTCAAACCTTATATGTGATTTCACATATGTTGTTGACTACATCAGGGTTATACATTTAGACTTAAGACTTCACTGAACCCTAGTTCTAATCGTAGTCGCCATGTTTAGAATTAGGATAAATATGACACACTAACAACCAGTGATATCATTCTGTATTTATATCTGAAGAATGTAATGAAATAAAATGACACATCATCCATATTTGTAGCAAGCATGCACAACAGTGCTTTGTCTGTGAAGAGCACAGGATGTCATTCTAGTGGAGACCAGTTTTCTGTGCTGCTCATATCTCAGTAAAGCCTAAGGCCAAAAATTGCTAGCGTTCCATAAAAAATAACTAAATGGAATACTGTGTCTAATAATAATTTTTCTACCCTCCGAAGCAAAATAAGATCATATTAAATTTAACACAGAGAGAAATATGGGGGCTACCGCTGCTGAGCACCTCAGTTTCCTAGCCATTATGTTGACCCCTCTATCTTTAGTGCTACAAATATACAAGAAAATTCAGGAAAGTCAAAGTTAAAGGGGTTGTAAAGGTTCAGATATTATTTTTTTTAAACAAACATGGCCCCTTTGGTCCTCTTCTGGGGTCCCACGGCGGCTCTCTCGGCTCCTCCCTGCAATAGCTAACCCCCTCAGGAAGCTCTCTCCTGAGGGGGTTACCTTGCGGGCTTGCTCCCGTCTCATACACTCTGCGTCTATAGACACAGAGTGTATGTCTCAGTCTCGCCCCTCGGAGGCCATGTCATTGGATTTGATTGACAGCAGTGAGAGCCAATGGCTGCGCTGCTATCAATCTATCCAATCAACGCAGAGACTCTGTGGAGAAGAGAACGCCGGGGATGAGCCGAGCAGGTGAATGGGCTCAGGTAAGTAAAACGGTGAGCCTGGGTTGCCCGTCATTGTCAGGTGTTTTTTTTACCTTAATGCATAGGATGCATTAAGGTAAAAAAAACACAAACCTTTACAACCCCTTTAAGTCAGAGCATCTTAGTTCTGGGTTTGTTACTCCAAGTGATGTGGCAGGAGGGTCAGCATGACAGCCAGTAATTGAGCCATAGCAGCCTCTATTACACTTAAAGAGGAGCTCCACCCTAAAGTGGAACTTCCGCTCATCGGAACCCTCCACCCCTCCAGTGTCACAATTGACACCTTTCAGGGGGAGGGAGATACCTGTCAAAGACAGGTATTTGCACCCACTACTGGGAGTCCTCACTGCAGGGATTCTGCGGGTAGTGCGTCACTTCCCGCCCCCGCCCCTTGTGTTCTGGGAAATACTTGGCTCCCAGAACACAGCGGGAACCAGTGAGGACGGCGCTGCGCAACTCGAGCGTGCACAGTAGGGAACTGGGCAGTGAAGCCGCAATGCTTCAATTCCTGGTTCCCTCACCGAGGATGGTGGTGGGGGCAGCAGAGTGACGAGTAATCGCTTGTCCTCTGTTGCCGACGGCGCTGGACTCAAGGATAGGTTAAGTGTCCTAATATTAAAAGTCAGCAGATGCAGTATTTGTAGCTGCTGGCTTTTAATTATTTTTTTTCGGCGGAGATCTGCTTTAAGGATTTCGTAAAAGGGGTGTTTAACTTGCATTAAACAATAGAGCACACAACATTTTCACACAAGCAATTTAATTTAATGTTATTGAAAATTACCTTTCCATTTCAATCTAAAGCCTCTGTAATTTTCTAAAACTATCCAAAAATTCAATGCAATATGGCAACCTCATATCCTCATATCATATCCACGTCCTATAGATCGTTTGTGTATAAAATACCCCCAGAAATATAGTTTCCTGTTTGTGTGATTGACTCATTGATTTTTGCATCCCCTAAAATAGAATTAAAATTTTTGGGTGAGATACTCTGTCATGCCGCGTACACACGGTCGTTTTTTGCGATGAAAAAAAAACGACGTTTTCTGTGAAGTAAAAAACGACGTTTTTGAAACGTCACTTTCAAAGACAATTTTGCATACACACCATCGTTTTTTCACAAAAAGCGAGGTTACGTTCACCACTCTTTTCCATTGAAGCTCACTTCATAACTAGCTTCTGGGCATGCACGGGTTGAAAAACGTCGTTTTAAAAGACGTTTTTGCTACACACGGTGACTTTTTGTGAAACAAAAAACGACGTTTTGAAAAACGACACAAAAAATTCAAGCTTGTTGGAATTTTTTTTTGGTCGTTTTTTTGAAGACAAAAAACGACGTTTTGCCCACACATGATCAATTTAAATGACCTTTTAAAAAACGTCGTTTTTTTTCATCGCAAAAAACGACCGTGTGTACGCGGCATAAGAGTTAGACACTGCAACGTTCCTCACTAGAACTCTGGAAGTAAACCATGTGGTTATAATGAGCTCATACCTCCTGCGCATACCTCCTGCTCATACCTCCTGCTCATACCTCCTCATTCAAGAATCTGTCTTGCAAGGAAAAGGGTAGGACTCCCTTGTTAAAATTGTTACAATATACATTGATCACCCAGAGGGTATTGTTTGTTTTTTTCCTCAGCAAAAGTGCAGTTTATGCAAGTCACCTGTGGTGGAAGGAAAGAAAATTGCTTTTACAGCAGAGCTCAGAATAAGAGAGAGAGAGAGAAGCTGCACCAGACGCCAAACGCTTGTGCGGCAATGCTCAGGTGCCAACCAAAAGTATGATGATAGAAGGGGAGAACAAAGTAACCAGGAGATAAGGTCATAGGTCTGCTGCTTCTCCTTTACTGTCTAGCCTCAAGCTGGAGGCAGGCATAAGACCTAGTTGTTATTAAAGTTATTAAAGCTTTTTGGGCTATATTTCTCCTATGGAGTACATTTGTCATGGTCTGGAGTCAGGCTCAGAGGCCAGTAGCTATTGCAGCAGAGCAGATATACACACAGGTCACCCTGGCTGATGACACGGGTTCACCTGAGATGCGGGGTCTAAGCACTAACCGGTATTCACCAGAGCTCCTGATGGTGGAGATGGGCTTTGCTGTGTGTTAGTGCCAGGTTGCGCTCCTTAGGATAGCCCCACCAGGAGGTGAGCAAGCCGGGTCTGGAAGCAGATATAACAGTTAGGGATCAAGCAGAAGCGTAGTCGGGGAACGAGCCAAAAGTCGGTAACAAATAGCTGCCGGTTGGGATTCAGCAGAAGCGTAGTCGGGGAACGAGCCAAAAGTCGGTAACAAATAGCTGCCAGTTGGGATTCAGCAGAAGCGTAGTCGGAGGACAAGCCAAAAGTCGGTAACAAATGGCTGCCGCCTGCCGATTGGGATTCAGCAGAAGCATAGTCGGGGGACGAGTCAAATATCGGCAGTAAATGGTAGCAAAGATACGGTCAGCAGCAAGAGAGACAGGAGCAAGATATTGGCTGGTGAAGGCACAATATTCTGGCAACCAGGAAGTGCAGGGACATTGCTTTTATAGGAAGTTCATGGGAGGAGCAATGGGTTCAAGGTTCAAGGCAAACAAGATTCAAGACAAGATCATTCAAGGAACTATCCAAGTAACTGTCCAAGAAGCTGTCCAAGGAGCTGTCCAGAATTCCAGGTGGCTCAGCCTCTGGCTCAGCCTCTGCTCCCTGCTCAGAGTGGCGGGAGAGAACTGAGAAATCAGTGGTGTTTCAAGGAACTATCCAAGGAACTGTCCAAGGAGCTGTCCAAGGAGCTGTCCAGCATTCCAGGTGGCTCACAAGCAGAGTCACCACCAGACACACCAGAGGTCCCAGGTTCAAGCCCAGGTCCTAGCAACAGTTTGCAGTTGGCTGACTTTACAGAGCCAGTCCAAAGATGGCCTGGATTCACACAGAAGCCTGGACCTGGCTCAGCCTCTGCTCCCTGCTCAGAGTGGCGGGAGAGAACTGAGAAATCAGTGGTGTTTGATCGCTCAGTTCTCAATAAAGAACCAGCAAGGAACAGATGCAGCATCAGGTCAATGCTGCATCCACCTAGGTGAGTATGCAGTATCTCACAAAAGTGAGTATACCCCTCACATTTTTTTATATTTTATTGTATCTTTTCATGTGCCAACACAGAAGAAATGACACTTGCTACAATGTAAAGTAGTGAGTGTACAGCTTATATAACAGTGTAAATTTGCTGTCCCCTCAAAATAACTCAATGCACAGCCATTAATGTCTAAACTGCTGGCTACAAAAGTGAGTACACCCCTAAGTAAAAATGTCCAAATTGGGCCCAAAGTGTCAATATTTTGTGGGGCCACCATTATTTTCCAGCACTGCCTTAACCCTCTTGGGCATGGAGTTCACCAGAACTTCACAGGTTGCCACTGGAGTCCTCTTCCACTTCTCCATGATGACATCACGGAGCTGGTGGATGTTAGAGACCTTGCGCTCCTCCACCTTCCGTTTGAGGATCCCCCACAAATGCTCAAGAGGGTTTAGGTCTGGAGACATGCTTGGCCAGTCCATCAGCTTTACCTTCAGCTTCTTTAGAAAGGCAGTGGTCATCTTGGAATATTGCCCTGCGGCCCAGTCTCCAGAGGGAGGGGATCATGCTCTGCTTCTGTATGTCACAGTACATGTTGGCATTCATGGTACCCTCAATGAACTGTTGTTCCCCAGTGCCAGCAGCACTCATGCACCCCCTGACCATGATACTCCCACCACATGCTTGACTGTAGGAAAGACACACTTGTCTTTGTGCTCCTCTCCTGGTTGCTCTCGCATATGCTTGACACCATCTGAACAAAATAAGTTTATCTTGGTCTCATCAGACCACAGGACATGGTTCCAGTAATCCATGTCCTTAGTCTGCTTGTCATCAGCAAACTGTTTGTGGGCTTTCTTGTACATCATGTTTAGGCTTCCTTCTGGGATGACAGCCATGCAAACCAATTTGATGCAGCGTGTGGCGTATGGTCTGAGCACTGACAGGCTGACCCCCCACCCCTTCAACCTCTGCAGCAATGCTGGCAGCACTCATACATCTATTTCCCAAAGACAACCTCTGGATATGATGCTGAGCATGTGCACTCAACTTCTTTAATTGACCATGGTGAGGCCTGTTCTGAGTGGAACCTGTCCTGTTAAACCGCTGTATGGTTTTGGTCACCGTGCTGCAGCTCAGTTTCAGGGTTTTGGCAATCTTCTTAGTGGAATGCTAGTCATAAATTAAAACTTAAATACTTAAATTAAATAATTTAAATAAATAAAATACCAATTGAATAATTTAAATAAATAAAATACCAATGTGTGGAAGTTAATGGCCGCGGCATTTATTATAGGTATTCAATAAATATTTCAACTGTAAACATATCATAAATATATTAAAATAATTGTCTTCAATAAAATCCAAGACAATACACATCTGGTTTAGCTATTAAAGCTCAAACCACAATCACATCAGACTAAAGTCCCTTTTCAAAGAAAAGGACAACCTCATAACTCAGCCGCGACAGGGAGGGATGCTGCTTATTTAGCTTATCCCAAACGGATGTAATAACTGACGCATTTTCTTCCCTTTTATAGGTCTGGATTCCTGCTGATTGGACCGTTAGAATCACCAATAACAGTAAGTATATTCCAAACTATTATGCAAATTAGTTAACCTATGCCAGCATTCCATGTGTGTTGGTTGGGGACATTTCATGCCCCTTCCTTCACATTTATTCTTAGTTCGTTAGTTCTTAGTTCTTTGCCATGAGGTGCCATGTTGAACTTCCAGTGACCAGTATAAGTGAGTGAGAGAGGTAACACCAAATTTAACACACCTGCTCCCCATTCACACCTGAGACCTTGTAACACTAACAAGTCACATGACACCGCAGAGGGAAAATGGCTTTATTGGGCCCAATTTAGACATTTTACCTTAGAGGTGTACTCCCTTTTGTTGCCAGCGGTTTAGACATTAATGGCTGTGTGTTGTGTGATTTTGAGGGGACAGCAAATTTACACTGTTATACAATCTGTACACTCACTACTTTACATTGTAGCAAAGTGTAATTTCTTCAGTGTTGTCACATGAAAAGATATAATAAAACATTTACAAAAATGTGAGGGGTGCACTCACTTTTGTGAGATACTGTAAATGTTTTTTTTATTTCAGAAAGGAATAATTCTCTTTTAAGTCACAGGCTGGCTATGCTGCCTGGCAGGATGGTGTAAATTTAATAGGGAGAAATACAAATCCTTTATAAAATAAAATGGGTATTGCATGTATTAAAGCTTTGTTTTTAGCGATTTTACTGAAGAACAGTTCTAAAAAGATTAAGGTCAACATTTTTATAGTGAAATAAGAAATGTGATGTTTTTAACCTTTTAAATGTTATCGAAGAACTAATAAAGTCTTAATATTTTTATTTTATCAGCTACGTCTCAATAAAATAAACAAGCCTAAAGTGGAGGATGGGGTCAGAATGCAAATGCTATAACATTTAATAATTGGGAAATTCATATTGGGAAATACATGTATAACATCAAACTAGACTTGCAAAAATATATTAGGTAATCGCTATGTACTATCATGTTGTGGTACCTGTATACTTATAATAAATAGTTATGATGTTTGGGGGGATATGATGGAAGTCTCAGCAAGCCCTGATCCAGAACATCTTCATTCTACATTATGGGTACAATATAGGTTCTCTTAGCATCCAGCTACAGCCTCAACTAAAGACCGTAGAGAAGGTAATGTTGCTGCACATCACCATGACAACTAGCCTTAGTGCCTCGGCCATCATTTTCAAGCCTCTAATCAGCAGCAATCACAAATAAATATATCATTTTGCAGGGGCCTTACTGGCTTGGGGTCTAGGGTAAGAACCTTAATCATCTTGCTTTTAAGCTTCTACTAGGTTTGTATGTGTTATTGTATCGGTGTGAAATTAGATTTGCAGGCTTACATTTTAATGCTTTTTGTCTGACTAAGCATATATTATGGTCACATTAATCTAAAGAGATCATAACTGTGCCTTGAAAAAGTATTCATACCCCTTGAGATATTCCACATTTTGTTACAACCAAAAACGTAAATGTATTTTATTGGAATTTTATGTGATAGACCAACACAAAGTGGCACATAATTGTGAAGTGGAAAGAAAATGATAAATGGTTGGCGTGATAATAAAAAGATAAAAAGTGTGGCGTGCATTTGTATTCAGCCTTCCGGAGTCAATACTTTGTAGAACCACCTTTCACTGCAATCACAGCTGCAAGTCTTTTGGGGATGTCTCTACTAGCTTTGCACATGCAAAATAGCTCAAGCTCTGTCAGATTTTATTTTTTTTTATTTTTTTTAAGTGTTGCCACAGATTCTCAATTGGATTTAGGTCCGGACTTTTACTGGGCTATTCTAACACATAAATATGCTTCGATCTAAACCATTCCATTGTAGCTCTGGCTGTATGTTCTTTTTCACAGAAGGGAGTTTAATAAGACATGTGGCCACTCATTAAAATTAGACAAACTACGTAGAGGGTACTTTACTCTAAGAGCGGCAACAATTTGGAATTCCCTTCCATAGGCGGTGGTCTCAGTGGGGGGCATAGATAATTTAAAAAAACTATTAGATAAGCACCTGAATGACCGCAACATACAGGGATATACATTGTAATACTGACATATAATCACACACATAGGTTTGACTTGATGTCTTTTTTCAACCTCACCTACTATGTAACTGTGAAACTATATTTAGGGTCATTGTGCTGCTGGAAGGTGAACCTCCGCCACAGTCTAAGGTCTTTTGCTGACCCTAACTGTTTTTATTCTACGATTACCCTGTATTTGGCTCCATCCATCTTCCCATCAACTCTGACCAGTTTCCCTGTCCCTGCTGAAGAAAAGCATCCCCACAACATGATGCTGCCACCACCATGTTTCACGGTGGGGATGGTGTGCTCAGGGTGATGTGCAGTGTAAGTTTTCCGCCACACATAGCATTTTTCTTTTAGCCCAAAAAGTTCCTTTTTGGTCTCATGTGACCAGAGTACCTTCTTGCACATGTTTGCTGTGTCCCCCACATGGCTTCTTGCAAGCTGCAAACAGGACTTCTTGTGGCTTTCTTTCAACAATGGCTTTCTTCTTGCCACTCTCCCATAAAAGCCAGATTTGTGAAGTGCACAACTAATAGTTGTCCTGTGGACAGATTCTCCCATGTGATCTGTGGATCTCTGCATCCAGCATTAATTGCGTGTTATATTGACTGTTACTGACTTATGCTTTTGAGGCTGACCTAAGAGTGTACACAACCTGCACCAACGTTGGGCTTGTCTCTCAATTTGGTTCTGAGACCAGGCTTGACAAATTTTGTGGAACTAACCGTTGCCAGGCCTTAGGAGCCTGAATTGTCTGACCTGGTACCTTATCAGCTGGCCTAGTTGTGACCTCTGTTCTTTTTTCAGAGGACATTTTACCTAATCATATCTTTCTTCCATTGAAGAAAAAGAGTACAACCATTCAGATAAAATAATCCAGACCAGAAAACTTTAGGCCCCAATCATACTGTATGGGCCAGATTCAGGTAGATTGGAGCATCTTTGCTCTGGAGTAACGCTTCTCATTTACGTTACTCTGGCGAAATTTTAGGAGCAAGTGCTGTTATTCATGAAGCACTTGCTCCTAAAGTTTCGGCAGCGCATCGCAAATGAGCCGGCGGAATTCAAATTGGGCGGGTACGGGGCGTGTATTATTTAAACTAAGCGCGATCCCGCGGCGAACGTACTGCGCATGCGTCGAGTGTCAATGCATCCCAGTGCGCATGCTCCAAATTCTGTCAGTGAACGTCAATGACGTCACATCCCCATTCATGAAAGTTTTACGCAAGCGACGCGATTTTTTTTTTCAACGCGATGACGACGCCTATACTTAACATAGGATACTCCACTAGGGGGCTGCTTTATCTTTACGCCGCGTATCGCTTCCGGAAATGTCGGAAAGTCACTGCGTCGCGCCCGAATACGATCGTGAATTGCCGATTCCCGCTGATTAACATATTTTTTCAGCGTAAATCAGCGGGGACGCCCCCGGCGCCATTTTTAAATTAAAGTTGCGATGCGATGGCGAAATTCAATTGCGCTGATCGCATCGGAACTCCAACCCGGCGTTTCTTGTTTTCTGGTTACAGAAAACAGAAACGCCGGCTTAAAGTGACAGTTAGGCTGGAGTATCACAGATACTCCAGCCTAACTCTACCTGAATCTGGCCCTATATGTATTAGGGGTCGGTTCACACCATGAATCATACAGCAACGCTCTGTGCGTTTCCATGTGATTTACATGTGGTAAGAATGTGGAACTCTCTTCCACAGTTGGCGGTCCCAGCAAGGGGGTCTGCCCCCCCCCACAAGAACACGCTGTTCAGTGCTTTTAGCCATTGGCTAAGAGCGCTGATCGGGAGCCGATTGGCAGAACTTTTTCGGTCATGCCCCTTTAACAGAAGCCTGTTGTTAAGCCAAATTCTGTTAGACTGGTTGCCATACACAGGGGCCGAATGTCAGACAGTTCAACTGAAATTTCAGCCCATGTGTCTAGGGCTTTAGCAAACACAATTTACAGGGATATGGTAAATAGTATTGACATAAACACACAAATACACATACACACCCCCATGCGGGTTGAACTGGATGGACTGGTATCTTTATTCAACCATACCAACTATGTAACTATGTATGTAATATGCAATCCAGAGTCAATACTTTGTAGAACCACCTTTCACTGCAATCACAGCTGCAAGTCTTTTGGGGATGTCTCTACTAGCTTTGCACATGCAAAATAGCTCAAGCTCTGTCAGATTTTATTTTTTTTTATTTTTTTTAAGTGTTGCCACAGATTCTCAATTGGATTTAGGTCCGGACTTTTACTGGGCTATTCTAACACATAAATATGCTTCGATCTAAACCATTCCATTGTAGCTCTGGCTGTATGTTCTTTTTCACAGAAGGGAGTTTAATAAGACATGTGGCCACTCATTAAAATTAGACAAACTACGTAGAGGGTACTTTACTCTAAGAGCGGCAACAATTTGGAATTCCCTTCCATAGGCGGTGGTCTCAGTGGGGGGCATAGATAATTTAAAAAAACTATTAGATAAGCACCTGAATGACCGCAACATACAGGGATATACATTGTAATACTGACATATAATCACACACATAGGTTTGACTTGATGTCTTTTTTCAACCTCACCTACTATGTAACTGTGAAACTATATTTAGGGTCATTGTGCTGCTGGAAGGTGAACCTCCGCCACAGTCTAAGGTCTTTTGCTGACCCTAACTGTTTTTATTCTACGATTACCCTGTATTTGGCTCCATCCATCTTCCCATCAACTCTGACCAGTTTCCCTGTCCCTGCTGAAGAAAAGCATCCCCACAACATGATGCTGCCACCACCATGTTTCACGGTGGGGATGGTGTGCTCAGGGTGATGTGCAGTGTAAGTTTTCCGCCACACATAGCATTTTTCTTTTAGCCCAAAAAGTTCCTTTTTGGTCTCATGTGACCAGAGGACCATGTGTCTAGGGCTTTAGCAAACACAATTTACAGGGATATGGTAAATAGTATTGACATAAACACACAAATACACATACACACCCCCATGCGGGTTGAACTGGATGGACTGGTATCTTTATTCAACCATACCAACTATGTAACTATGTATGTAATATGCAATCCAGATGCAATGTGATTTTAGCTCATTGATTCACTCACGCCGGACAGAACCAAAAGTAGTGCATGCACTACGTTCAAAAACGCACAACTGAATCTCATGGTACAAATGTACCATGTGATCCGGTACAGGCAAACACACTAAGTTACTGTGTTATTGTTAATTTAACATTGAAACGCGCTGTAGATTGCAAATGCAGTGCAGTTTAAACGTGGTGCGGGAAAGGCGTACGAAAAGCGGGTTTTCCTCTCTGCATTCTGGTGCGAACTGGCCCTTAAAAAAGGTTGCTTCTATAGGCAAATTACTTCTTTTGTTTGCCTTATAAAAATGCAGTCTTCCTCAGCTTATCCAAACCCAGAAGAAAAATGTCTTGAATTAAGTTTTTTTTTGTTTAAAGGTGTTTATTTTTGATTTTTCATAGAAATATATAAAACAAACAAAGGGCGGCAAAGGTAGCCAATATAACACAATAGTAAAAACGGCTATATTAAGAAAGCCGTAAACAGCAGGACCAACAGTAGTCCAACCAGGGACAGACTGACCATTGGTACTCTCGGGCACTGCCCGAGGGCCCCATGCCACTAGGGGGCCCCATCAGGGTTGCCAGGCTCAATAAAACCAGGGACAGTATGTAAAAATCTGTGTTTTTTTACACCTGTCCCTGATATGTCTGAAACCGACATGCTTTTGATGTGAAAATTCTAAAAAAAATTGTTGCCCGGCCTCTGCACTGCCTCCAGGTGTGGTGGCCATCTGTAAGCCTGGGGGCCCCATAATCTTCTATTGCCCGGGGGCCCCATGAGTTGTCAGTCCACCCCTGAGTCCAACTATAAAGAGAAAAAAAAAACATCCCTACACACAAACACACCACCACACTCAAATGCACACACACAAGCACACATACAGCGACAGCGACCATATAACAGTAACATACCAGAAACACCAAAATAGGTGCATACAGTGCATTAGGATCCGTCTTGTCTCAACCGTAGCAGATTAGTTGGCGGGCTGGGAGGAGAGAACCCCCCCAGAACTTAAATTAAGCTTTAACTTGATTCTGTCACTAGGTTTAAGGTTTAAGTTTTCACTGAAGATTCTAAACATTCGACACTTCCAGGAGTGTCAGATGCCTCATGCCTGTGTCCTGCGCTATGTGATTCCTCCTTCTGGCCCATATGTCACTATGGATTGCAAAAGTGACATGGGGCTGGCTGGAGGAACCACAGGGTGCAGAAGAGACAGGCATGGTACACAGCTGTGTTAGATATGAAAAGGCTGTTGCTCAGTGAATATATGAAAATGCTAATTGCCTGGCTGCTTAGCTTTCTCTCTGACTTTAATATTTACTGAGCCACTAAACATGTTTTTGGATTAGAAACCATCCCCATTTCTATATTTTTCCTAGGTCGGTGTGACTC
This sequence comes from Rana kukunoris, assembly GCA_029574335.1. Classification (NCBI taxonomy): domain Eukaryota; kingdom Metazoa; phylum Chordata; class Amphibia; order Anura; family Ranidae; genus Rana; species Rana kukunoris. The sequence goes on from CM056056.1 coordinate 63,784,259, forward strand.
GGCCAGGCAACTAGTATTTTACAGAGGTCATCAGTGTCAGCCTTCATATTGCTGCCGTGACTGATATTCTTTAAGTTCTGTGGAAAGTAAAAGAGCATCTGCTTTATCACCTCTGCTACCCACATGCAGTGAGGATGTACAGTACATAGCCTGAGAACTTGTCAAGCTTCATATGGTGTGGCCTGATTATGTCTGCACGTCTGTATATATATATATGCTGTTCTGAATGAAAAATTAATAAGAACCAGGCTACTCCTAATAAAATAAACAGGGCCATTCTTATGTGTAGCTGCAGGAAGCCAATAAAAATTGATTTTGGTTTTTGCATAATGCCATCAGGCTTTTTCATTCAGTGTTTGCAACACCTAGTCATGAAAATTGTATATGCAGTACGAGCTGGAATTAGTATGAGAGCCACAAATGTCAAATTACTGTCAGGGCCCCTGACTAAAATATATCCTCGGGTAACATCTTAAAGGAAGCTCCAGGTATCAGAGCTGGTCAGAATCGGTCTGTAGTAAACTGTGTGTTGTGCAAACGGATTCCATACATTGCACTAACCCTATATTACAGACAAAGGCACAACAATAGCGGTGATCACAGTTGAAAGTGAAGAAGGTAAAATATTCAGTTGCCATTTCCTCAGGTCTTACTCAGGGTCATCTTTAACTACTTAAGACCCGGACCAATATGCTGCCAAATGACCCAAGGGGTTTTTGCGATTCGGCACTGCGTCGCTTTAACAGACAATTGCGTGGTCGTGCGATGTGGCTCCCAAACAAAATTTGCGTCCTTTTCTTCCCACAAATAGAGCTTTCTTTTGGTGGTATTTGATCGCCTCTGCGATTTTTATTTTTTGCGCTATATACAAAAATAGAGCGACATTTTTGAAAAATAAACAATATTTTTTACTTTTTGTTATAAGAAAAATCAATAAACTAAATTTTAGTCAAACATTTAGGCCAAAATTTATTTAGCCACATGTCTTTAGTAAAAAAAATTGCAATAAAAAAAAAATTAGCTACCTAGCGGGAACAGCGACACTAATAAAGCGATCAGAAAAATGATCGCTTAGTGATGCTGGCAATAGGGAGTGAAAGGGTTAACTAGGGCGGTGATCAAGGGGTTAAAACGTTATTAGGGGGGGTACGGGGGCTACCCAGGACCTAACACTAACTGACTGTCACACTGCCTGTCACACTGACACTAAATACAGTAATCATACATGTATGATTACTGCATTCAGTGACACTGTGACAGGGGGGAGGGGGGGGCGATCGGGGGGGGGGGTTAAATGTGCCTATATGTAGTGTGTGTCAGTGTAGTGTTAGTGCAGGACTTACTTGTGTTGTGATCTCTCCTCAGCGGTGGTTGAAAAAACATCACTTCCTCCTTCCTGTGTTTACACAGGAGGAGGAAGTGACAGGGCGGGCGGGCGCGCGCATTGGCTGGGAGCGATCGTGAGGGGGCGGACAAAAACGAATAGCCGCCCCCTCTTGTCGGATCGCTCCTACAGCCGCGCATACGGGGGGGTCCGATCGGACCCCCGAACCCCCCCAAGGCACCAACGTATATATACGTTGATGTGCCTGTCGGTGCCATTCTGCCGACGTAAATGTAAATGCGGCGGTCCTTAAGTGGTTAAGGCAGGGCAAAAGGGGGCGGTTGCCCTGGGCCCTGTCATTATTGTGGGGCCCAAAGCAGCTACCTCATACTTGCCAGCTACAGGTAAGCCTTATTATAGGCTTACCTGTAGGTAAAAGTGTAAAATTTGGGTATATAACCGCTTTACCAAATACAGCCTGGCAGCAGATTGGTTTCTATGCAGAGCTGCACCAGATTTTGGACTTTCCATTTTTAGTACATCAAGCCCAGTGTCTTCTAATCTCTGATTAATCAGCTCAGGTGAAAGGACTTTTTTAAAGTGTATATCCATTTTTGTAGTTACATTTGATAAAACCCTACTATAAGTTTGGATTCACACATACCTAAAATCAGGGCTTTTTTTCTATAAGAATAGGTGCAGCCCCCCCTTCTGGGTCACCCCTTTTCTCTGCCCCCTGCCCACCTCCTAGCAATGTCTCTTGGTTCCACCCTCTACCCACCTCCCAGTACCGCTCCTTTTAAAGTATACAGAACCAAGTTGTCATGGACCTTGGAGTGCTGGAGTGTTTCTACTTGAAATCCTAATTCATGTATTTCAGAAGATGGGACATTACGGATAGTTCATATTCCAGGATGTCTTGAGATATTACAGGTGATTTTATTCTGACCCCCAACCTGGTCAATAGACTCAGAAGATATACTAATTGTCCATTGTGTAAGCCTGTAGAAGTGTTAATTCAGGTCTGCTCCTAGACCTTTCTATTGTGTGATAACACTTTTTGAAACCTTTTGATTATAAGGTGTATTGAATTAGCATGTCAATTATGTTTAAGAGAACATGCCAAGCTATGCGGGGCCAGGCTGTCTGGGTAACACATTATGTTACAATTAGTAATTAACTCAGCTAAATGTCATTATCTAAAGGAATGCGATCTCTCAGGTGTAGTAATTAGGTCCTGTTTGAACATACATACAGCCTGCCTGGTGTGTGTTCTAAATGGATTCCGAACAGCACATAGCTGTAGTTCAGATCCCGGAGCCTTGGATGACTGGATCATCAGACGTTGCAATCAGCAGTCTGATCCAATAGAAGCAGAGGAGTGTTGGGAGAGCAGAACCGAGCGAGCAAGGGTCTCGTCACACAAGTATTTTTTGGTACTAAGTAGTTTGTATGGAATTTTCGAATGAAAGGCAGGAAACAGGGCCTCTGCAGCCAGCACTAATGGACCCCTCAGCAACAATAGACCTATCCCAGCGGCAATAGATCTGCCCAGCAACAGTAAATCCCCCCCAGCAACAATAGACACCCCAGCAACAATGGAACCCCCCAGCAACAATAGATCTCCCCAGCAACAACAGAAACTCCCAGCTACACTAGAAGAAGGGGATTGGTTGGGACTGTATATGAAGCACAAATAAGAAAAATAGGTATGCAAAGATATGTTTAATGATTCCTAATGGATATACATAAAATGTATGGTAAAAATATTTAACACTGTTGACAGTAAAAAGCACCTTGACAGTCCATGTAAACAATATCGACATGATTCACAATATGAAAAAGGGGGGGGGGGGCTTCTGCGCTAAAATTACAAGGTCGCCCTAAACACACAATGCAGCAAAAACAAAAGTGTAAACACAACACCTGAAAAAGAACAACTGTAAAGAAAAAGTAATTGCGCAAAGTGCATAAGACCAACATTTGTTGGATATAGGTTTGCAGAGTGATGCAAGTGACATATAGATCAATAGTGCACAATACTATAAAGTGCAAACAGAGTCCATGATGTTAAGAGGTGTTCCAGGATACCCGCTAGTTCCGTGAAAGATGTGCACTTCACCATACACACACTCTGGTCTCCCAGAACTCTCACCTCTAAATGGCTAAAAAGAGACCTCAATGTGCAGATCCACTGCTGGTTATCTCCCTGGTGTTCCTGGTGTCCACAACATGGATAGTATGATCTGGGTCTCAGAGGTGGGATAAACACAGGAAAGAGGACCTCCAATAGTGCATTATCATTGATACAGAGGAGTTTAATAAATAAAATTTGCACTTACAAACATAGAAGTAAAACGAGCATATAACACAGCGGCACCACGCTGGTATCACAGCAATCCCGGTGTACGTCTCCCTTCACCCTGCGCGTTACGACATACTGGGGTTGAACTGGGGTTGAAGACACATATGTCGTAATGCGTAGGGTGAAGGGAGATGTACACCGAGATTGCTGTGATACCAGCGTGGTGCCGCTGTGTTATATGCTCGTTTTACTTCTATGTTTGTAAGTGCAAATTTTATTTATTAAACTCCTCTGTATCAATGATAATGCACTATTGGAGGTCCTCTTTCTTGTTTTTATCCCACCTCTGAGACCCAGATCATACTATCCATGTTGTGGACATGTTGTGGAGTTCTGGGAGACCAGAGAGTGTGTGTGGTGAAGTGCACATCTTTCACGGAACTAGCGGGTATCCTGGAACACCTTCTATAACATCATGGACTCTGTTTTCACTTTATAGTATTGTGCACTATTGATCTATATGTCACTTGCATCACTCTGCAAACCTATATCCAACATATGTTGGTCTTATGCACTTTGCGCAATTACTTTTTCTTTACAATGATTCACAATATATAGTAATAAACGCATTTGTAAATAGTTCATTGTTCTCTTACATGGTAAACATAGATTGTCTTGAAAATGATAATAAAATACATGATAAAAATACATGATACTGAAGAATCCCCAAAACATGATTGCAATGGTGTAGTAGCATATGTCTGGAGCTCTACGTGTTTTGTGGCCGGTACCACTCATCAGGAGCAAATATGAAATAGATGTATCGATAATAAAATAGATAATGCAAAATGATCTGGTGGTTGGCACTGAGGGAGAAAGAAGGAAGAGGGGGGACAAAAAATATTCCCAACCACTCCTACCTAAGGATAAACAAAGTAACAGTAGATCTCTCTCATCAACAACTGACCCCCTCCAGCAACATAAAATCCCCCTGAGCAACAAGAGATTCCCCTCACCGACAGCTACAATAGATCCCCAGCATTCCTTGGCATTATATACATCTAGTGGTGGAGGTGCCGTGTGTTCCCCCGTGTTCCTGCTGCAAAAAAGCCCTGCCTAAGATTAAAAAAATAAATTACCCTTTTCGCTGTTTCTGAAGAGAAGATCTCATGTGTGAATTCAAGCATTTCCGAACAGCCATATAGTGTATCTGTCCCCACACTGACTGGGGACACATTGAGCTATCATTCAATGGAGAAACCCATCTTCTTAAACTTTAAAGGGGTTGTAAAGGTTTGTTTTTAATTTTCTAAATAGGTTCCTTTAAGCTAGAGCATTGTTGGTTCACTACCTTTTTTCTTAGATTTCCCTTTTAAATGTTTTTTTTCTTTGTCTGAATTTCTCACTTCCTGTTCCTCCTCAGTAAGCTTGCCCCCATCATCCAAGCCATTCTGGCTGGGGGTTAGTCAGCGTGCTTGCCCCCTACTTTGGGCTTTGGGACTACATCCCTGTGGGGAAACGCTGTGAAAGACTTTCAATCTGGTTTGCAACTAATAGTAGAGATCTATTAGCACAGTACAGGGGGGGGGGGGGGTAATTCAAGTACACATTAACTCCCCACCTCCCTTCAATTCCATAGCAAAATTGAGTTTAGAACAGGTATGTCCAAAGTCTGGCCCGCATTCTGGTTTCTGGCGGCCCGCCTGGTGATCTTGACATATATATCTTTTGTGGCCCCCAACGAATCCCAGAGTGCCAAGGCCACAAAGATAGTATGCTGGCTGCCTTGGAGGGGACGGGACACGTGCTGTGCAGACAGTAGAGTATTTCCTGTTTACATCGCATACTGTGTAAAAGGAAGTCTCGTCTGTGCTGCCAATGGACAACTGTCCATCACAGGAGGCGGGACTTTCAATTAAAGAGGCCCTTCAAGAAAACAGGAGTTTCTCCTGTTTGTCTGTTGGCGCTTGTCCCGCCCCCTCCCTGTCTCCTCTGCAGGCTGCACTGACGATAAGAGTCTGCATTCATGGCAATACAATGGGTGCTGCATTCATGTCAATACAATGGGTGTTGCATTCATGGCAATTTAGTGGGTACTGCATTTATGGCAATGTAGAGGGTGCTGCATTTATGGCAATATAAAGGGTGCTGCATTCATGGCAATACGATGGGTGCTGCATTCATGGCAATACGGAGGGTGCTGCATTCGTGGCAGTACGGTGGGTGCTGAATTCATGGCAATACGGAGGGTGCTGCATTCATGGCAATACGGAGGGTGCTGCATTCATGGCAATAGGGTGGGTGCTGCATTCATGGCAATACGGTGGGTGCTGCATTCATGGCAATATGGATGGTGCTGCATTCATGGCAATGGGGTGGGTGCTGCATTCATGGCAATATGGATGGTGCTGCATTCATGGCAATGGGGTGGGTGCTGCATTCATGGCAATGGAGTGGGTGCTGCATTCATTGGAATGGGGTGGGTGCTGCATTCATGGCAATGGGGTGGGTGCTGCATTCATGACAATGGGGTGGGTGCTGCATTCATGGCAATATGGTGGGTGCTGCAATCGTGGCAATGGGGTGAGTACTGCATTCATGACAATGGGGTGGATGCTGCATTCATGGCAATGGGGTGGGTGCTGCATTCATGGCAATACAGTGGGTGCTGAATTCATGGCAATACGGAGGGTGCTGCATTCATGGCAATACGATGGGTGCTGCATTCATGGCAATACAGAGGGTGCTGCATTCGTGGCAATACGGTGGGTGCTGAATTCATGGCAATACGGAGGGTGCTGCATTCATGGCAATACGGTGGGTGCTGCATTCATGGCAATACGGAGGGTGCTGCATTCATGGCAATACGGTGGGTGCTGCATTCATGGCAATACGATGGGTGCTGCATTCATGGCAATACGGATGGTGCTGCATTCATGGCAATGGGGTGGGTGCTGCATTCATGGCAATGGAGTGGGTGCTGCATTCATGGCAATACAGTGGGTGCTGCATTCATGGCAATACAGTGGGTGCTGCATTCATGACAATGGGGTGGGTGCTGCATTCATGGCAATATGGTGGGTGCTGTAATCGTGGCAATGGGGTGAGTACTGCATTCATGACAATGGGGTGGATGCTGCATTCATGGCAATGGGGTGGGTGCCGCATTCATGGCAATACGGTGGATGCCGCATTCATGGCAATGGTGAGGCTGCAGATGGGAACTAATTAGGCTGCATTTTCCTGAAACTTCCTTTTTTAAAGTGAAGGTGCGTGTTCTAAGCCGAGAAATATGGTATATCCAAATAACACGCCCAAGCTCATCTCTTTACCACACACAGCCACAAGGGCAAGAGGATTCTTGTTGGGCAGGGTATTAGTGCTCGGAGGAACACACTTACACCGAACACCGAATTTTAATGATTAAAAAGAATGTCAGACAAAATGGTCGTCCCTCAAGCATGTTCACTTTATCAAATCTGGCCCTCTTTGAAAAAAGTTTGGACGAGGACGCCCCTGATTTAAAAGTAAAATTTAAAAGCAGGTAAAAAGCTAAGCAGCACATATTAAATATTTTTTTCAACGTTAGACTATGTGAATGAGAACTTGTAAGAAATATAAAGTAGGTGTTATCCCAATTTGGCTGCAAAAGTGGAAATACAATTTAGAAATGTTCCAGCCCAGCTAATTCATGGTCCAATGGCAAGTGCTTATTTGCAGAAAATGCCTATATGATGTCAGATTGTTGAATGATAGCATTTGTGCCATTCAGCTCATGTAAAAATGTGGCTCCGTGTCTGAATACATTATTAGGTGACAAAGGCTACAGTGTGGAAGAGGATATAAGAAACCACGAGGAAGGAAAAGGTACTTTGAATATTTTATTTACTGAGATCACATGTTTATAAATCAGAAGAATAAGCCAGCGTATTACATGTCAGAGGGTGGGGTACATACCCACGGGCCAAGGAGTGAACTTATTAGAAAATACAAATCTATAAAAAAGTGGTGAAAAGAATGAGGGAGTGTGCAGAGAATCTTTATCCTCAATTCAATGCATATACTACATATGTTAAGTGGCTCCACCCATCAAAAACTTGGAAAGCGCAGACCAATGCCAAGAAAGAAATAGATTTCCCAATACAGAAACAGGGAAGTTACTTGCAAGTAAACAATTGTGAAAGATAAAAAGCTGTAAAACCGAAGGGTGCATATGCACTAAAGGTAAATATACTACATAAATGGACATACTGTTTGTGTCATAGGATATCCACACATTTAGGGCCAGATTCAGGATGGCGAGCGGTTCTTTTGGCCGGCGTAACGTTTCTCATTTACGTTACACCGCCGCAACTTTACGCGCAAGTGCTGTATTCACAAAGCACTTGCTCCTAAAGTTGCAGCGGCGTAGCGTAAATGGCACATCGTAATTCAAATTCGGCGTGTAGTATTTAAATTAGGCGCGATCCCGCGCCGAACAGACTGCGCATGCGCCGGCCGTCAATGTATCCCAGTGCGCATGCTCCAAATTACGACGTGAACGTAATTGACGTAAATCGCCATTCACGGACGAGTTACGCAAACGACGTAAAGATTTTCAAATTCAACGCGGTCACGACGTCCATACTTAACATAGGATCGGCCATCTTTGCCGCCGCAACTTTACGCGCAAGTGCTGTATTCACAAAGCACTTGCTCCTAAAGTTGCGGCGGAGTAGCGTAAATGGCCCGTCGTAATTCAAATTCGGTGTGTAGTATTTAAATTAGGCGCGATCCCGCGCCGAACGTACTGCGCATGCGCCGGCCGTCAATGTATCCCAGTGCGCATGCTCCAAATTACGACGTGAACGTAATTGACGTAAATCGCCATTCACGGACGAGTTACGCAAACGACGTAAAGATTTTCAAATTCAACGCGGTCACAACGTCCATACTTAACATAGGATCGGCCATCTTTGCCGCCGCAACTTTACGCGCAAGTGCTGTATTCACAAAGCACTTGCTCCTAAAGTTGCGGCGGAGTAGCGTAAATGGCCCGTCATAATTCAAATTCGGCGTGTAGTATTTAAATTAGGCGCGATCCCGCGCTGAACGTACTGCGCATGCGCCGGCCGTCAATGTATCCCAGTGCGCATGCTCCAAATTACGACGTGAACGTAATTGACGTAAATCGCCATTCACGGACGAGTTATGCAAACGACGTAAAGATTTTCAAATTCGACGCGGTCACGACGTCCATACTTAACATAAGATCGGCCATCTTTGCTGCCGCAACTTTACGCGCAAGTGCTGTATTCACAAAGCACTTGCTCCTAAAGTTGCGGCGGAGTAGCGTAAATGGCCCGTCGTAATTCAAATTCGGCGTGTAGTATTTAAATTAGGCACGATCCCGCGCCGAACGTACTGCGCATGCGCCGGCCGTCAATGTATCCCAGTGCGCATGCTCCAAATTACGACGTGAACGTAATTGACGTAAATCGCCATTCACGAACGAGTAACGCAAACGACGTAAAGATTTTCAAATTCGCCGCGGTCACGACGTCCATACTTAACATAGGATCGGCCATCTTTTTGGTGCTTTATCTTTACGCCGGGAAACCCACTACGGAAACGGCATAAAGTCACTGCGTCGGATGGGCGTACGTTCGTGAATTGGCGTATCTCGCTGATTTACATATTCTCGGCGTAAATCAGCGGGAACGCCCCTAGCGGACATTTTAAAATTGCAGTTAAGATACGACGGCGTAATACAATTACACCGCTCGTATCTTAGCTGCAACCCGGCGTATCTTTTTTTCTGAATACAGAAAACAGATACGCTGGCGTAGGTTAGAAGTTACGCGGCTTATCTAGAGATAAGCCACGTAAATTCTTACTGAATCTGGCCCTATGAGTGTAACAACAGGCAAACAGCTAACTATGCAGATGAAATGCATAAAAGGGATCTGTTTTACCTATCGAGAACTTTGCAAATCTGTCCATCCAATCCTGAGATTTACACAGCTCTGCCACAAAAGCACAGCCATACACTTGCCTCTCCCAGGCCTGTGACTGCACAGTGTAAAGAGGAACAGCACCCTTGTTTGCACCATATACCTGTGTGACTTCTCACTCTCCCAGTCTGAGCTCTGCTGTACATGCACTGCACATGTAGCGAGAACACTAATCAGCCCAAAGTGAAATAGTCACCAGCTTGTCTGCATCCACAGGGCTCCCAGAACAACATTTCTAATACAAGGATACTCGCATCAAGGACTTTATATATGGACTCTCTTGATAATAAGTAGGTTGTATCTTGAAATGTCACCTTTATGTTGAGATGAGTTAGCTGATCTTTTTCTGCTGCAAAAATAAAGGAGCTAATTTTTTTGCAGTCCATGGTTAAGGCCTTTTTTTTTTTAAATAGTACACAGAATCCAAGAGGATGAGTTATATTCAGGTACTAAAACTGTCTGCATCTAAAAATGTATTGATTCATTTATAAATATAAAGCTGCATTGGTTTGTGACTTCATATCTGCCTAGAATTTAGTTTTTAGAGAACAAAACAGTGAAAAGAGCACCAATCCAACAGTAAATGAGTTGAAAAAGACACTAATCATTCATAATGTGATGAATGGACCTTTTTATTACATTATAAGCAATAAAAAAGCCTAAGTGCAGCCAAAACAAAAGAAAAAAATCAGCATAAGGGACATACAGTTACATACCATGCAGCAATTTAGAAATTGGATGACAGGTTTAGCACTGGGAATCACTTTTTGAATGATAAAGAATGCAATTTTTATACAACTATATAAGATCAGACCAAAATGAGGGACAAATGAGGAGGAAAGAGTGACAGAGGGGCGTTGCTCAAAATCAGCCCCTTAAAATCAGGGACAGTTGGGAGCTATTCAGTTAGGTTTATATATTTTTGGACACAGGCAACATTTTTGTTTTTTTTCCAGGTATTTATCAAAACATGTTCAGGCTATAGTTATCTAATCAATATGGGCTGAAAGTACACACTCTCGGGTTAAATTTGAGGGTATGTACACCCGAATCGGAGGAAGGGTTTAGGAATTACAGCTCTTAAGAATAGCCACCCCCTTTTTAAAGGGACCAAAAGTAATTGGACAATTGAATCAAAGCTGTTTCATGGCCAGGTGTGGGCCACGCCTTTGTTATTTCTTCATTAAGTAGGCAGGTAAAAGATCTGGAGTTGATTCTAAGTGTGATATTTGCATTTGGAATCTATTGCTGTGAACCTAAATCATGTGTTCAAAGGAGCTGTCCATGCACGTGAAACATTCCCTTTGTAAGGCTTCAAAAACGAAAAAAAAAAAAAAAATCCATCAGAGAGATAGCAGCAACATTAGGCGTGGCCAAATCAACAGTTTTGTACATTCTGAGGAAAGAAGAACGCACTGGCGAGCTCAGCAACATAAAAAGTCATCTGTAAAACATGGTGGAGGCAGTGTGATGGCATGGGCATGCATAGCTTCCATTGGCACTGGGTCATTGGTGTTTATTGATGATGATGTGATGGAAGAAAGAAGTAGCCGGATGAATTCTGCAGTGTTTAGAGATATACTGTCAGCCCAGATAAAGCCAAATGCAGCAAAATTGTCTGGACGGTGGTTCACAGTCCAGATAGACAATGATCCAAAACACACTGCAAAAGCAACCCAGGACCTTTTGAAGGAAAAGAAGTGGAGTATTCTGCAATGGCTGAGTCAATCACCTGATCTCAACCCAATTGAGCATGCACTTCACTTGCTGAAGGCAAAACTAAAGATAAAAAGACCCACAAACAACAACTGAAGACAGCTAAAGTTAGGGCCTGGTAAAGGAGGAAGCCCAGTCTTTGGTTAGGTCTACGGGTTCCAGATTTCAGGCAATGATTGCCAGTAAAGGATTCTCAACAAAATATAAAAAATTAACATTTTATTTATGATTATATTAATTTGTCCAATTACATTTGAGCCCCTGAAATTGGGGGGACTGTGTATAAAAATTGGTTGCAGTTACTAAAATGTGTACTTGATATTTATGTTCAACCCCTTGAATTAAAGCTGAACGTCTACAATTCAAATTTGTTTGAAATTGTTTCATTTTAAATTTATTCTGATCCAAACGTATGAACATTGTGCCTGTGTGCAGATATATATGGACCTAAACTGTAGTTTACATTTAGTAGGATGTGTCCCTTGTGCTGATATCTCTTCTATTAGGTAAAATCCACCTCTGTCCACCCCCTTTTATGTACCTGGGCCCTCATTCGATCCAGTGATGTGCCTGTTTGCAGCTCTTCTCTCCCTTCTCATTCTGATCTCATTGGCTTTGCTGATGCAGCAAAAGCATTGGCATTGGCTCCCACGGCAGTCTATTAAAGCTAGTGATGAGGGAGCAGGGCTGTGTCCCACTGTCTGTGTCTATAGATGCTGATAGCAAGGCTTGAGAGTGAGCCTGCATGAGTGCCCCCACTTGCCGGAGAGGAGGAGCCAATAGCGCCAGTGGGAGACCACTCAGTACAATTCCATTGCACAGAGAAGGTAAGTATAAACATGTTTGATATTTTATTAAACATGCATTTACAATCACTTTAAAGTGAAACTACACCCCCAGAAATACTCTTCGTCTTCCATCAATATGGAGGTTACATTCCTTGCTGGCTGCTGTCATCTTCTCCCCAGCAACTTCCAGGTGCAAGGTTTTCAGCCTTTTGATTGGTCGGTGGAGGAATGACAGCATCCTATGCATGCACATGGGAGTCAGTCATTCCAGCACAGCTGGAGTATGGTGGGAATGCAAGCTGAGCCAGCATGCACATACTGTAGAAGAGCAAGCAGGCAAGCGCTTGGTATTGCAGAAGAGACCTTGAATGTCTCTTCTGCAATAAAGAGGTGCAGTTTTAATAGTTATATTTAGTTCCACTTAAAAATTTAACAGTACTGTAATGGTTCTTCTTAATTACAGTGTTGTAGTCAAATAAAAGTATACTATTAGAAACATCCCATTAAGAGTTAATTACATCTAAAATATCCATATCACAAGTTCCCTCTTGATTTTATGAAAAATGCTTAAAAAAATTACATTTCAAAACAGTATTCTGTATATATTAACCACTTTACCCCCGGAAGGAATTACCCCCTTAATGACCGGGGCATTTTTTGCGATACAGTTACTTTAACTGACAATTGCGCGGGCGTGCAAAACCAAAACAAAATTGATGTTCTTCTTTTTCCCCCCAAAACCCTTTCCTTTGGTGGTATTTGACCACCTTTTTTACGCTATAAACAAAAAAAAAAGACAAATTTGAAAAAAAAAACATTGGCCCAGATTCAGAGAGCCATTACGCCTGTCTAACTGGTGTTAGACTGGAGTAATTTCAAATTACGCGCGTTTTCTAGCTAGTCGAAAACCTCAAACCATGAATAGATGGCTGCGGGCTTCAATTCGACTGGATTACGTGTTCGTACGCCTTCGGATCTACGCTGCAATAAAATTGCGGCCACTGGGTGGACTTCCCGTCGTTTTCGGCGTCGGGGTATGCAAATGAGCTTTTGCCGGCGATTCCCGAAATTACGATCTTCAATCGCAATCTCTTACGGCACCTTTAGTCATCTTTTATTTGCGTAACACTATACCAGCTTTTTGCTGCTCTAATATTAGACAGCCCATGTTAAGTTTGGCCGTCGTTCCCGTGTCGTATTTCTACATTTTCCGACGTCTTTTATTATTTTTAACGTAAGTCGTCCGGGAATAGGAATGTTCGTAAACGCCGCTACTCAAACAACGAATAACGTAACGACGTGATTTTGTGCAATGCACCGCGGGAAATTTCTGAACGGAGAATGCGGAGTTCGATCGCCGCGGGGACGCGCTTAATTTTTATCCTTCACGCCCCCCAAACGCGTATTTCGAGTACGCGGCGAGAAATAGACTACGCCGCTGTAGCGTACGGGCAAAAATCTACCAGGATTCGGTGTAGAGCCTGGTAAAATACGGCAGCGTAGAGTATTTCGATTACGCAGCGGAATATTAAGTGTATGTGAATCTACCCCATTATTTTTTACTTTTTGCTATAATAAATATCCAATAAAATATATTAAAAAACAAATTCATTCATCAGTTTAGTGGCTAAATCATTTTTACTAAGCCTATGTTCACACTGCTCCAACACGGAACGTCGGACAACTTCCAATCCAACTTGGCCCTGCGACTTCATGTCTGACTTGACTCCATGCGACTTCACTGAATAGGATCCAACTTTGATCTGACCACACCAGGCCCTTTGAGTTTGGTATAAATCTTGAGGAGGGACCCCATGCCGTTTTAAAATAAAACAAAGAGTCTGGTATGGTCCTGGGGGGGGGACCCCATGTCATTTTTTTATTTTTATTTTCAATTTCGTCGTGGGTTTTCCCCTTAAGATCCTCAGAGCACAAGTCGAATCAGGGGAGGGCTGGCAGCCTTAGGCCTGGGGGGCAAGTCCAGTCAAGTGGCCCATAGAGCGTGGAAAAGTGATGGATCGAGGAAAACAGTCTAAAAAATTTTATGATCACAAGAGTCCGCACAGAGGCCCCCCTTACATCAGAGTCCACACAGAGGCCCCCCTTACATTAGAGTCCGCACAGAGGCCCACTTACATTAGAGTCCGCACAGAGGCCCCCCTTATATTAGAGTCCGCACAGAGGCCCCCCTTACACTAGAGTCCGCACAGAGGCCCCCCTTACATCAGAGTCCACACATAGGCCCCCCTTACATCAGAGTCCGCACAGAGCCTCCCCTTACATCAGAGTCCTTGTGTCTGTGCAAAAAGAGAAGGGGATGTCAGCGCTGGTGTGCGCTGAGGCTAAGCTATGTGTGAGATGAGACATAGCTCAGCTCTGCAGCCATCTACCTTGGAGCAGGCACGGTTGCACAGTGGGAGGTGAGCAGCGGCCGTGACCTGTGTTAACAGAGCTCCAGCAGGCATATTCCTGCTCTGCAAAAACAGCATTTGGTAGTGGCGACCGGTGGCTGTGCATAGTGTCACCAGCCCGGGGGGAGATTTCCACCCTGCCCCCCCTGCCAGCCCTCCCCTGAGTCGAATCTATTACAGTACCTGCCACCGATATTGTGTTTCCAGCGCGATGGGATCGTGCTGGAAATCACTGCTGTGAGGCTGTGCTTCTAGTGCTTGCCGCCCCCACAAGCATCCATAGGAATCCATTGAGGCCGGGAGCGGGAGGAGCGACAGAGCTCAGCGCTGACTCCCATGACAGGGCTCGCAGGTGTCAATAACAGCGGCGAGATTGCCACAATATCGTCGTCAGGTACTGTAAGATAATGATCCCAACTTCCATTTAAATCAATGGGCTGAACTCATGCCCAAGTCGGACCAAAGTAGTGCAGGAACCATTTTCAAAGTCGGACCAGATAAGACGGCTCTTATAGGGAACCATTGATATTGACATGTCATGCGACTTAATTATTTCTCACAGCCACTTTCAGGAATATGAAATGTTGGGGTAACAAAAGCTTTAATTATTTCTCACAGCCACTTTCAGGAATATGAAATGTTGGGGTAACAAACGCTTTAATTATTTCTCACAGCCACATACTGTACCAGGAATGTGAAATGTTGGGGTAACAAACGCTTTAATTATTTCTCACAGCCACTTTCAGGAATATGAAATGTTGGGGTAACAAACGCTTTAATTATTTCTCACAGCCACTTTCAGGAATATGAAATGTTGGGGTAACAAACGCTTTAATTATTTCTCACAGCCAGTTTCAGGAATATGAAATGTCGGGGTAACAAACGCTTTAATTATTTCTCACAGCCACATACTGTACCAGGAATGTGAAATGTTGGGGTAACAAACGCTTTAATTATTTCTCACAGCCACTTTCAGGAATATGAAATGTTGGGGTAACAAACGCTTTAATTATTTCTCACAGCCACTTTCAGGAATATGAAATGTTGGGGTAACAAACGCTTTAATTATTTCTCACAGCCAGTTTCAGGAATATGAAATGTCGGGGTAACAAACGCTTTAATTATTTCTCACAGCCACATACTGTACCAGGAATGTGAAATGTTGGGGTAACAAACGCTTTAATTATTTCTCACAGCCACTTTCAGGAATATGAAATGTTGGGGTAACAAACGCTTTAATTATTTCTCACAGCCAGTTTCAGGAATATGAAATGTCGGGGTAACAAACGCTTTAATTATTTCTCACAGCCACATACTGTACCAGGAATATGAAATGTTGGGGTAACAAACGCTTTAATTATTTCTCACAGCCACATACTGTACCAGGAATATGAAATGTTGGGGTAACAAACGCTTTAATTATTTCTCACAGCCACTTTCAGGAATATGAAATGTTGGGGTAACAAACGCTTTAATTATTTCTCACAGCCACTTTCAGGAACATGAAATGTTGGGGTAACAAACGCTTTAATTATTTCTCACAGCCACTTTCAGGAATATGAAATGTTGGGGTAACAAACGCTTTAATTATTTCTCACAGCCACATACTGTACCAGGAATGTGAAATGGTGAGGTAACAAACGTTTTTATTATTTCTCACAGCCAGTTTCAGGAATATGAAATGTCGGGGTAACAAACACTTTAATTATTTCTCACAGCCACATACTGTACCAGGAATGTGAAATGTTGGGGTAACAAAAGCTTTAATTATTTCTCACAACCACTTTTAGGAATACGAAATGTTGGGGTAACAAACGCTTTAATTATTTCTTACAGCCACATATCAGGAATGTGAAATGTTGGGGTAACAAACGCTTTAATTATTTCTTACAGCCACATATCAGGAATGTGAAATGTTGGGGTAACAAACGCTTTAATTATTTCTCACAGCCACTTTCAGGAATATGAAATGTTGGGGTAACAAACGCTTTAATTATTTCTCACAGCCACTTTCAGGAATACAAAATATTGGGGTAACAAACGCTTTAATTATTTCTCACAGCCACTTTCAGGAATATGAAATGTTGGGGTAACAAACGCTTTAATTATTTCTCACAGCCACTTTCAGGAATATGAAATGTTGGGGTAACAAACACTTTAATTATTTCTCACAGCCACATACCAGGAATGTGAAATGTTGGGGTAACAAACGCTTTAATTATTTCTCACAGCCACTTTCAGGAATATGAAATGTTGGGGTAACAAACGCTTTAATTATTTCTTACAGCCACATATCAGGAATGTGAAATGTTGGGGTAACAAACGATTTAATAATTTCTCACAGCCACTTTCAGAAATATGAAATGTTGGGGTAACAAACGCTTTACTTATTTCTCACAGCCACTTTCAGGAACATGAAATGTTGGGGTAACAAACGCTTTAATTATTTCTCACAGCCACTTTCAGGAATACGAAATGTTGGGGTAACAAACGCTTTAATTATTTCTCACAGCCACTTTCAGGAATATGAAATGTTGGGGTAACAAACACTTTAATTATTTCTTACAGCCACTTTCAGGAATATGAAATGTTGGGGTAACAAACGCTTTAATTATTTCTTACAGCCACATATCAGGAATGTGAAATGTTGGGGTAACAAACGTTTTTATTATTTCTCACAGCCAGTTTCAGGAATATGAAATGTCGGGGTAACAAACGCTTTAATTATTTCTCACAGCCACATACTGTACCAGGAATGTGAAATGTTGGGGTAACAAACGCTTTAATTATTTCTTTCAGCCACATATCAGGAATGTGAAATGTTGGGGTAACAATCGCTTTAATTATTTCTTACAGCCACATATCAGGAATGTGAAATGTTGGGGTAACAAACGCTTTAATTATTTCTCACAGCCACTTTCAGGAATATGAAATGTTGGGGTAACAAACGCTTTAATTATTTCTCACAGCCACTTTCAGGAATACGAAATGTTGGGGTAACAAACGCTTTCATTATTTCTCACAGCCACTTTCAGGAATATGAAATGTTGGGGTAACAAACGCTTTAATTATTTCTCACAGCCACATACTGTACCAGGAATGTGAAATGTTGGGGTAACAAACGCTTTAATTATTTCTCACAACCACTTTTAGGAATACGAAATGTTGGGGTAACAAACGCTTTAATTATTTCTCACAGCCACTTTCAGGAATATGAAATGTTGGGGTAACAAACGCTTTAATTATTTCTTACAGCCACATATCAGGAATGTGAAATGTTGGGGTAACAAACGATTTAATTATTTCTCACAGCCACTTTCAGAAATATGAAATGTTGGGGTAACAAACGCTTTAATTATTTCTCACAGCCACTTTCAGGAACATGAAATGTTGGGGTAACAAACGCTTTAATTATTTCTCACAGCCACTTTCAGGAATACGAAATGTTGGGGTAACAAACGCTTTAATTATTTCTCACAGCCACTTTCAGGAATATGAAATGTTGGGGTAACAAACGCTTTAATTATTTCTCACAGCCACTTTCAGGAATATGAAATGTTGGGGTAACAAACACTTTAATTATTTCTCACAGCCACATACTGTACCAGGAATGTGAAATGTTGGGGTAACAAACACTTTAATTATTTCTCACAGCCAGTTTCAGGAATATGAAATGTCGGGGTAACAAACGCTTTAATTATTTCTCACAGCCACATACTGTACCAGGAATGTGAAATGTTGGGGTAACAAACGCTTTAATTATTTCTTACAGCCACATATCAGGAATGTGAAATGTTGGGGTAACAAACGCTTTAATTATTTCTCACAGCCACTTTCAGGAATATGAAATGTTGGGGTAACAAACGCTTTAATTATTTTTCACAGCCACTTTCAGGAATATGAAATGTTGGGGTAACAAACGCTTTAATTATTTCTCACAGCCAGTTTCAGGAATATGAAATGTCGGGGTAACAAACGCTTTAATTATTTCTCACAGCCACATACTGTACCAGGAATGTGAAATGTTGGGGTAACAAACGCTTTAATTATTTCTCACAACCACTTTTAGGAATACGAAATGTTGGGGTAACAAACGCTTTAATTATTTCTCACAGCCACTTTCAGGAATATGAAATGTTGGGGTAACAAACGCTTTAATTATTTCTTACAGCCACATATCAGGAATGTGAAATGTTGGGGTAACAAACGCTTTAATTATTTCTCACAGCCACTTTCAGGAATATGAAATGTTGGGGTAACAAACGCTTTAATTATTTCTCACAGCCACTTTCAGGAATAAGAAATGTTGGGGTAACAAACGCTTTAATTGTTTCTCACAGCCACTTTCAGGAATATGAAATGTTGGGGTAACAAACGCTTTAATTATTTCTCACAGCCACATACTGTACCAGGAATGTGAAATGTTGGGGTAACAAACGCTTTAATTATTTCTCACAACCACTTTTAGGAATACGAAATGTTGGGGTAACAAACACTTTAATTATTTCTCACAGCCACTATTAGGAATATGAAATGTTGGGGTAACAAACACTTTAATTATTTCTCACAGCCACATACTGTACCAGGAATGTGAAATGTTGAGGTAACAAACGCTTTAATTATTTCTCACAACCACTTTTAGGAATACGAAATGTTGGGGTAACAAACGCTTTAATTATTTCTCACAGCCACTTTCAGGAATATGAAATGTTGGGGTAACAAACGCTTTAATTATTTCTTACAGCCACATATCAGGAATGTGAAATGTTGGGGTAACAAACGCTTTAATTATTTCTCACAGCCACTTTCAGGAATATGAAATGTTGGAGTAACAAACGCTTTAATTATATCTCACAGCCACTTTCAGGAATATGAAATGTTGGGGTAACAAACGCTTTAATTATTTCTCACAGCCACTTTCAGGAATATGAAATGTCGGGGTAACAAACGCTTTAATTATTTCTCACAGCCACATACTGTACCAGGAATGTGAAATGTTGGGGTAACAAACGCTTTAATTATTTCTTACAGCCACATATCAGGAATGTGAAATGTTGGGGTAACAAACGCTTTAATTATTTCTCACAGCCACTTTCAGGAATATGAAATGTTGGGGTAACAAACGCTTTAATTATTTTTCACAGCCACTTTCAGGAATATGAAATGTTGGGGTAACAAACGCTTTAATTATTTCTCACAGCCACTTTCACGAATATGAAATGTTGGGGTAACAAACGCTTTAATTATTTCTCACAGCCAGTTTCAGGAATATGAAATGTCGGGGTAACAAACGCTTTAATTATTTCTCACAGCCACATACTGTACCAGGAATGTGAAATGTTGGGGTAACAAACGCTTTAATTATTTCTCACAACCACTTTTAGGAATACGAAATGTTGGGGTAACAAACGCTTTAATTATTTCTCACAGCCACTTTCAGGAATATGAAATGTTGGGGTAACAAACGCTTTAATTATTTCTTACAGCCACATATCAGGAATGTGAAATGTTGGGGTAACAAACGCTTTAATTATTTCTCACAGCCACTTTCAGGAATATGAAATGTTGGGGTAACAAACGCTTTAATTATTTCTCACAGCCACTTTCAGGAATAAGAAATGTTGGGGTAACAAACGCTTTAATTGTTTCTCACAGCCACTTTCAGGAATATGAAATGTTGGGGTAACAAACGCTTTAATTATTTCTCACAGCCACTTTCAGGAATATGAAATGTTGGGGTAACAAACGCTTTAATTATTTCTCACAGCCACATACTGTACCAGGAATGTGAAATGTTGGGGTAACAAACGCTTTAATTATTTCTCACAACCACTTTTAGGAATACGAAATGTTGGGGTAACAAACACTTTAATTATTTCTCACAGCCACTATTAGGAATATGAAATGTTGGGGTAACAAACACTTTAATTATTTCTCACAGCCACATACTGTACCAGGAATGTGAAATGTTGAGGTAACAAACGCTTTAATTATTTCTCACAACCACTTTTAGGAATACGAAATGTTGGGGTAACAAACGCTTTAATTATTTCTCACAGCCACTTTCAGGAATATGAAATGTTGGGGTAACAAACGCTTTAATTATTTCTTACAGCCACATATCAGGAATGTGAAATGTTGGGGTAACAAACGCTTTAATTATTTCTCACAGCCACTTTCAGGAATATGAAATGTTGGAGTAACAAACGCTTTAATTATATCTCACAGCCACTTTCAGGAATATGAAATGTTGGGGTAACAAACGCTTTAATTATTTCTCACAGCCACTTTCAGGAATATGAAATGTTGGGGTAACAAACACTTTAATTATTTCTCACAGCCACATACTGTACCAGGAATGTGAAATGTTGGGGTAACAAACGCTTTAATTATTTCCCACAGCCAGTTTCAGGAATATGAAATGTCGGGGTAACAAACGCTTTAATTATTTCTCACAGCCACATACTGCACCAGGAATGTGAAATGTTGGGGTAACAAACGCTTTAATTATTTCTCACAACCACTTTTAGGAATACGAAATGTTGGGGTAACAAACGCTTTAATTATTTCTCACAGCCACTTTCAGGAATATGAAATGTTGGGGTAACAAACGCTTTAATTATTTCTTAGAGCCGCATATCAGGAATGTGAAATGTTGGGGTAACAAACGCTTTAATTATTTCTCACAGCCACTTTCAGGAATATGAAATGTTGGGGTAACAAGTGCTTTAATTATTTCTTACAGCCACATATCAGGAATGTGAAATGTTGGGGTAACAAACGCTTTATTTATTTCTCACAGCCACTTTCAGGAACATGAAATGTTGGGGTAACAAACGCTTTAATTATTTCTCACAGCCACTTTCAGGAATACGAAATGTTGGGGTAACAAACGCTTTAATTATTTCTCACAGCCACTTTCAGGAATATGAAATGTTGGGGTAACAAACGCTTTAATTATTTCTCACAGCCACTTTCAGGAATACGAAATGTTGGGGTAACAAACGCTTTAATTATTTCTCACAGCCACTTTCAGGAATATGAAATGTTGGGGTAACAAACACTTTAATTATTTCTCACAGCCACATACTGTACCAGGAATGTGAAATGTTGGGGTAACAAACGCTTTAATTATTTCTCACAGCCACTTTCAGGAATATGAAATGTTGGGGTAACAAACGCTTTAATTATTTCTCACAGCCACTTTCAGGAATATGAAATGTTGGGGTAACAAACACTTTAATTATTTCTCACAGCCACATACTGTACCAGGAATGTGAAATGTTGGGGTAACAAACGCTTTAATTATTTCCCACAGCCAGTTTCAGGAATATGAAATGTCGGGGTAACAAACGCTTTAATTATTTCTCACAGCCACATACTGCACCAGGAATGTGAAATGTTGGGGTAACAAACGCTTTAATTATTTCTCACAACCACTTTTAGGAATACGAAATGTTGGGGTAACAAACGCTTTAATTATTTCTCACAGCCACTTTCAGGAATATGAAATGTTGGGGTAACAAACGCTTTAATTATTTCTTACAGCCGCATATCAGGAATGTGAAATGTTGGGGTAACAAACGCTTTAATTATTTCTCACAGCCACTTTCAGGAATATGAAATGTTGGGGTAACAAGTGCTTTAATTATTTCTTACAGCCACATATCAGGAATGTGAAATGTTGGGGTAACAAACGCTTTAATTATTTCTCACAGCCACTTTCAGGAACATGAAATGTCGGGGTAACAAACGCTTTAATTATTTCCCACAGCCAGTTTCAGGAATATGAAATGTCGGGGTAACAAACGCTTTAATTATTTCTCACAGCCACATACTGCACCAGGAATGTGAAATGTTGGGGTAACAAACGCTTTAATTATTTCTCACAACCACTTTTAGGAATACGAAATGTTGGGGTAACAAACGCTTTAATTATTTCTCACAGCCACTTTCAGGAATATGAAATGTTGGGGTAACAAACGCTTTAATTATTTCTTAGAGCCGCATATCAGGAATGTGAAATGTTGGGGTAACAAACGCTTTAATTATTTCTCACAGCCACTTTCAGGAATATGAAATGTTGGGGTAACAAGTGCTTTAATTATTTCTTACAGCCACATATCAGGAATGTGAAATGTTGGGGTAACAAACGCTTTATTTATTTCTCACAGCCACTTTCAGGAACATGAAATGTTGGGGTAACAAACGCTTTAATTATTTCTCACAGCCACTTTCAGGAATACGAAATGTTGGGGTAACAAACGCTTTAATTATTTCTCACAGCCACTTTCAGGAATATGAAATGTTGGGGTAACAAACGCTTTAATTATTTCTCACAGCCACTTTCAGGAATACGAAATGTTGGGGTAACAAACGCTTTAATTATTTCTCACAGCCACTTTCAGGAATATGAAATGTTGGGGTAACAAACACTTTAATTATTTCTCACAGCCACATACTGTACCAGGAATGTGAAATGTTGGGGTAACAAACGCTTTAATTATTTCTCACAGCCACTTTCAGGAATATGAAATGTTGGGGTAACAAACGCTTTAATTATTTCTCACAGCCACTTTCAGGAATATGAAATGTTGGGGTAACAAACACTTTAATTATTTCTCACAGCCACATACTGTACCAGGAATGTGAAATGTTGGGGTAACAAACGCTTTAATTATTTCCCACAGCCAGTTTCAGGAATATGAAATGTCGGGGTAACAAACGCTTTAATTATTTCTCACAGCCACATACTGCACCAGGAATGTGAAATGTTGGGGTAACAAACGCTTTAATTATTTCTCACAACCACTTTTAGGAATACGAAATGTTGGGGTAACAAACGCTTTAATTATTTCTCACAGCCACTTTCAGGAATATGAAATGTTGGGGTAACAAACGCTTTAATTATTTCTTACAGCCGCATATCAGGAATGTGAAATGTTGGGGTAACAAACGCTTTAATTATTTCTCACAGCCACTTTCAGGAATATGAAATGTTGGGGTAACAAGTGCTTTAATTATTTCTTACAGCCACATATCAGGAATGTGAAATGTTGGGGTAACAAACGCTTTAATTATTTCTCACAGCCACTTTCAGGAACATGAAATGTCGGGGTAACAAACGCTTTAATTATTTCTCACAGCCACTTTCAGGAATACGAAATGTTGGGGTAACAAACGGTTTAATTATTTCTCACAGCCACTTTCAGGAATATGAAATGTTGGGGTAACAAACGCTTTAATTATTTCTCACAGCCACTTTCAGGAATACGAAATGTTGGGGTAACAAACGCTTTAATTATTTCTCACAGCCACTTTCAGGAATATGAAATGTTGGGGTAACAAACGCTTTAAATATTTCTCACAGCCACTTTCAGGAATATGAAATGTTGGGGTAACAAACACTTTAATTATTTCTCACAGCCACATACTGTACCAGGAATGTGAAATGTTGGGGTAACAAACGCTTTAATTATTTCTCACAGCCAGTTTCAGGAATATGAAATGTCGGGGTAACAAACGCTTTAATTATTTCTCACAGCCACATACTGTACCAGGAATGTGAAATGTTGGGGTAACAAACGCTTTAATTATTTCTCACAACCACTTTTAGGAATACGAAATGTTGGGGTAACAAACGCTTTAATTATTTCTCACAGCCACTTTCAGGAATCTGAAATGTTGGGGTAACAAACGCTTTAATTATTTCTTACAGCCACATATCAGGAATGTGAAATGTTGGGGTAACAAACGCTTTAGTTATTTCTCACAGCCACTTTCAGGAATATGAAATGTTGGGGTAACAAACGCTTTAATTATTTCTCACAGCCACTTTCAGGAATATGAAATGTTGGGGTAACAAACGCTTTAATTATTTCTCACAGCCACTTTCAGGAATATGAAATGTTGGGGTAACAAACGCTTTAATTATTTCTCACAGCCACTTTCAGGAATATGAAATGTTGGGGTAACAAACGCTTTAATTATTTCTCACAGCCACTTTCAGGAATACGAAATGTTGGGGTAACAAACGCTTTAATTATTTCTCACAGCCACTTTCAGGAATATGAAATGTCGGGGTAACAAACGCTTTAATTATTTCTCACAGCCACATACTGTACCAGGAATGTGAAATGTTGGGATAACAAACGCTTTAAGCCACATTATGTACCAGGAATGTGAAATGTCAAACGCTCAATTATTTCTCACACCACTTTTAGGAATACGAAATGTTGGGGTAACAAACGCTTTAATTATTTCTCACAGCCACTTTCAGGAATATGAAATGTTGGGGTAACAAACGCTTTAATTATTTCTCACAGCCACTTTCAGGAATATGAAATGTTGGGGTAACAAACGCTTTAATTATTTCTTACAGCCACATATCAGGAATGTGAAATGTTGGGGTAACAAACGCTTTAATTATTTCTCACAGCCACTTTCAGGAATATGAAATGTTGGGGTAACAAACGCTTTAATAATTTCTCACAGCCACTTTCAGGAATATGAAATGTTGGGGTAACAAACGCTTTAATTATTTCTCACAGCCACTTTCAGGAATACGAAATGTTGGGGTAACAAACGCTTTAATTATTTCTCACAGCCACTTTCAGGAATATGAAATGTTGGGGTAACAAACGCTTTAATTATTTCTCACAGCCACATACTGTACCAGGAATGTGAAATGTTGGGGTAACAAACGCTTTAATTATTTCTCACAGCCACTTTCAGGAATATGAAATGTTGGGGTAACAAACGCTTTAATTATTTCTCACAGCCACTTTCAGGAATACGAAATGTTGGGGTAACAAACGCTTTAATTATTTCTCACAGCCAGTTTCAGGAATATGAAATGTTGGGGTAACAAACGCTTTAATTATTTCTCACAGTCACATATCAGGAATATGAAATGTTTGGGGAAACAAACGCTTTAATTATTTCTCACAGCCACTTTCAGGAATATGAAATGTTGGGGTAACAAACGCTTTAATTATTTCTTACAGCCACTTTCAGGAATACGAAATGTTGGGGTAACAAACGCTTTAATTCATTCTCACAGCCACTTTCAGGAATATGAAATGTTGGGGTAACAAACGCTTCAATTATTTCTCACAGCCACTTTCAGGAATACGAAATGTTGGGGTAACAAACGCTTTAATTATTTCTCACAGCCACTTTCAGGAATATGAAATGTTGGGGTAACAAACGCTTTAATTATTTCTCACAGCCACTTTCTGGAATACGAAATGTTGGGGTAACAAACGCTTTAATTATTTCTCACAGCCACTTTCAGGAATATGAATTGTTGGGGTAACAAAACGATTTAATTAATTCTCACAGCCACTTTCAGGAATATGAATTGTTGGGGTAACAAACGCTTTAATTATTTCTCACAGCCACTTTCAGGAATACGAAATGTTGGGGTAACAAACGCTTTAATTATTTCTCACAGCCACTTTCAGGGCTGATCTGATTCGGATTAGTGGCTGAGAAGAAGTCCTTTTCCTACGAAGAACATATAAATAGATCTTTTCAGCTTAGCAAACCCTAAAGTTACAGCTCTGGACAAAATAGATTTGATGCCAAAAAATTCACACTTGAGAACCATGCTTTTGTGTATGGATAGTGGGGGAGGGGGATGTAATAAACAAGTCCTTATTTTGCTTCTCTTTAAAAGAGAGTTTTCCCTTTAGCTAAAATGTGAACGTTTGTGGACCATCATGGGATTGTTTATTTAAACATTGTTCTAGGACATCACTCATATGTGCCCTGCCATCAATCATTGTTCAGATGTAATGACATCCGGCTCCATCACGCTGTTCTCTTTGTTTACAGTGACCATTCATTCTTTCAACCGCCACATTGGCCGCGCTCAGTTCCACCATCCGTATTTCTTCAAATCTTCTGTCTGTGATGACTGGGGGGAATACAAAGCTTTCTAAAAATGCAGCCCACTAAAACAAAAAGAGGGGAGCCACGCCTTTGTAAAACGTGCCATAAAGAGATGATGTGAATACATGCAACTGGTCCGGACCTGACTTCTTCAACAGCAATTTACATTTTACAAAAGATAAGCAAAACCTACCAATAAATACCTACAACTCCCTTGAGATCAACACCACTATATTTTAATTAAACCCATTTATTGAAAAATGTCTTCATTTTATTTTACAGTTACTATTCCCATCATCAGCCTCCATGCACACTGGGCTTAAAAAAACACTCATATCGTCTGGGATTCACAAAGCTTTTACGGGCGGCGTATCTCCAGAAACGCCGGCGTAATTTCAGAAGGGCAGAAAGGCAGTTTCGCCTGAATTTTTCCAAGATACGACCGACGTAAGTCTCTTACGCCGTTGTACCTTGTGTGTATATTTACACTGGCCCCTAGGGGCGCTTCCGTAGTTTTTTGCGTCGAATATGCAAATAACCTACATACGCCGATTCAGGAACGTACTTGCGCCCGGCATATTACTATACGCCGTTTACGTAAGGCGTACGGCCGGCGTAAAGTTACCCCTGCTATATGAGGCACAGCCAATGTTAAGTATGGACGTCGGAACAGCCGTCAAATTTTACGTCGTTAGCGTAAGTCGTACGCGAATAGGGCTGTGCGTAAGTTACGTTCACGTCATAGGCAGTGTTCGGCGTATCTTAGGCATTCTATCCAACGTGATTCTGAGCATGCGCACTGGGTTACGTCCACGGACGGTGCATGCGCCGTTCGTTCGGCCATGCGTCTACATGGGGTCACGCTTCATTATCATACAACACGCCCCCTACCTGCCTACTTTAAAAATACGCGGGTTTACGCCGGCCCATTTACGCTACGCCGCCGTAATTTAGGGCACAAGTTGTTTCTGAATACGGTACTCGCCTCTCTAAGTTACGGCGGCATAGCGCATATGAGATGCGTTACGCCCGCCTAAAAATACACCAGTCTTTCTAAATCCCGGCCTTAGAGTCTAGATGCGTTTAGAAGAGTTTTAAAAAAAAATTCTGCCAGTGAGCTTCAATCAGAAACTCGAACCAGAAGGGCTTTTTTTCCTGCCTCTAAAAGTTATGTTGCGTACACACAACCGTTTTTCATGACGAGAATTTTTTTTAGATTGGTCGTGAAAACCGGTCGTGTGTATGCTCCATAGCAGTTTCCTCCACGAGAAAACTGCTCGCAAAAAAATTAGATCCTGCTCTTAGCAAAAGTGTCCCAAACGGTGGCGCCATTCAAATGGAACTTCCCCTTCATAGTGCTGTCGTATGTGTTGTAGGTCACCGCCATTTGCACAAGCGTTTTTTTTCCATGAACGTGTGTATGCAAGGCAGGCTTGAGAGGAATCACGACGAATCACGTCGAGAAAAACGGTCGTGTGTACGTGGCATTAGGCTCAAAATATGTCTCTAATCATCCTAATGTTCCTCATGTGCTGTCAGCATGAGGAGAGGACTGCCGATAACCAGCTAATTCGGTTTACACTGTGATCAGCCGTGATTGGACACAGCTGGTCACATGGTAAAGAGCTGCTCTAATTGGCTCTTTACCCAGATCTGTGATCAGCTGTACCCAAAGGACATAGCGATCACAGATCTCTTCTGATGTACACCGCAGGGGGCACACATGAAGCACAATCACAGGAGGACATCAATAGACACTCTCCCAGAAATGCGCGATCGTGCTGTAGCTGTCATTCGGCTATAGCATGGTCGTAAAGAGGTTAAGAGCAAATAAAACGTTGATGTACTTTTGAATGATTATATACGTCAAGTCATTGAATATACACAGAATTTTCTGAGGAATGGCCTATGAACATGAATTAGAAAATCTACTAGTGTATGGCCAGCTTTAGGGACCCCACTTATCAGAGATGCCTTCCACATCCATTTGTAAATTTCTGCATGAAAACCTCAGTGTTTAAATTTTTTTTTTATTGCTCTGCGCCCCAAGCCTGCCCCTTTTTTTAAGCCAATTAGAGCCTCAGCCTCTAATCATGTGCTTAAAAAAAAAAGGAAACCTAATTGAAATCCATGCGTCCGGTGCCCTGCATGTAGATTAGGGGCCGGGTGCAAGGATTAGGGGGCTGCACCCCTAATGGAGCAGCCGCCACTGACTGTAAACCTGATATTTGTAAATAATGGCAATCGCCAAATTCACATTTAGGCCCTTTTCACACTGGGGCGTTTTCCGAGCATTATTCGAGCGTTATTACAGCGTTATTCAAGAGTTATTACAGCGTTATTCGAGCAAAGCCTTATCTGCCATCCCAATGTGTTGGTAAAGCACCGCTAAGACCCTAAAGTTTTAGGGCGTTTTGCAGTGCCTCGGTGTGAAAGGGTAAGGCGTTTTTACAGCGCTTTTCAATTCATTTCAATGGAGAGGGGCGTTTTTGGAGCGTTTTTTTCAGCGCTCAAAAGCTGCTCCAAAGATGCTGCTTGCAGGACTTTTCTCAACACCCCGCCAGTTCAACGCCTCAGTGTGAAAGGGTAAGGCGTTTTTACAGCGCTTTCAACTAATTTCAATGGAGAGGGGCGTTTTTGGAGTGTTTTTTTCAGCGCTCAAAAGCTTCTTCAAAGATGCTGCTTGCAGAACTTGGTGTGAAAAGGTCCATTGAGATGCATGGAGAGCGTTTTATGAGCGTTTTACCTTCGCGAAAAAATAGAAGCCCACAATCCCAAACGCGTTCTGCGATCCACCGACCAAAATTTGGTCAAGGTACCCAAAGCCAGATACAAGTCCAAAGGAGAAAGAAGGTTTGCTTTCCAAGGTCCCAGACTATGGAACGCTTTACCAACCAGCATTCGGTTGGAGGAAAACCACCTGACCTTCAGAAGACAGAGCTCTGCTCTTTTGATGTCAAGAGAGACAGAAACAACCAGCGCCCAGAGGCGATTTAGTTTGCATGTGTCACGCTATATAAGTTTTTCATTCATTCATTCAAGGCCCCTTTCACATCGAGGAGTTTTTCAGGCGGTACAGCGCTAAAAATAGCGCTGCTATACCGCCTGAAAAATCTCCTGCCCCAGCAACCTCAATGTGAAAGCCCGAGGGCTTTCACACTGAGGCGATGCGCTGGCGGGAGAGAAAAAAAATCTCCTGTCAGCAGCATCTTTGGAGCGGTGAGAGGAGCGGCATGTATACCGCTCTTTCACTGCTCCTTCCCATTGAAAAGAATGGGAAACCTCTATAGAGGCGCATTGCGGGCGGTATTAACCCTTTCACGGCCGCTAGCGGGGGTTAATACCGCACCGCTAGCGGCCGCAACTCGCGGCAAATCCGACGGTATAGCGCCGCTATTTTTAGCGGCGATATACCGCCAGCACACCTCCACTACCCCCAGTGAAAGGGGACTAAAGCTCTCTCTTGAGATTCTAATGTTGGCATTAGGCTTTTGTATGCAGACACGCCTGCAGCTATTTGCTAGCAAGGAATTCTGGGACATTTAGTTCCCGAGTCTCTGGAGGTAATCCAAGTCCGGTCAGAAATATTCAAAGCAAAGACATATATGCTGCGTTTCTTGTCAAACCAGGAAATTGCACATTGACTTACGGTATATTGTGATGCAACCTGAATTGTGAAGAAAATGTATGTCTTTCTGACAGATGAAACCCGTGTCTGTCAACAGATTAGTGTCAGGAAAGTCAGCTTTGCATTAGTTACATTCTATCACATATCATTTTTAGCTAGTTTAACAGCAGCAAATAAAAGGCAAAACATTTGAAGGATTTGCTCCACTTTAAGCAACCTTTTTGCAATTCACTGTGTTGCTGGTAAATTGATACACTTGGGTAAGCTTTCAAGGCTGCCCTTTGTTTTTTCTGCTGCTACCAGACAATATTTAATTTTCCCAATATCTATTCTTACTTGAATCTTGCTGTGCTTTGTGTATGTCTCCCAGATCTGAGCATCAATCTAGTGTGAAGCCCCGTACACATGGCCGAGGTTCTCGGCAGAAACCAGCAAGAACCTCGCTGGGAGCCGCATTCTGCCGAGAACCTCGGCCGTGTGTACGGATTCGCCGAGCCCAGCCCGTCGGGAAACCCGTCGAGCGAATAGAGAGCAGGTTCTCTATTTGCTCGATGGCCCGTCGGGATGAATGGCTGGTCGCCTTTCCCGACGGGCTGGTCGCCGAATCTGACGGCCGGCCGAGAACCTCGACGGGCGGAACAATGTGTTCCGCCCGTCGAGGTTCTCGGCCGTGTGTACGGGGCCTGAGACTTTAGGGTTGATTTACTAAAGGCAAATAGACTGGGCACTTTGCAAGTGCAGTTGTTTTAGAGCTTAGTAAATGAGGTTAACCTTCCCTTTGCAAAGAGTACTGTACCCAATCACGTGCAAGGAAACTAAAAAGAAACAGTATTTTTTCTTGCACATGATTGGATAATGGAAGTCAGTAGAGCTTCTGCTCATTTACTAAGCTCTGGAGCAACTAGTGGTGGCTGTTTTTTTTTGGAGGGGGGGGCGGCCCCGCCGGGCCATCAATACTAGCACAACCAGGGGCAGACTGACAACTCATGGGGCCCCCGGGCAATAGAAGATTATGGTGCCCCCGGGCTTACACCACGCCAGGAGGCAGTGGAGAGGCGGGGAAGCTAAAATCTCTGGCTTTTCACATCAAAAGCATGTCAGTTTCGGACATATCAGGGACAGGTGTAAAAAAACACAGATTTTTACATACTGTCTCTGGTTTTACTGAGCCTGGCAACCCTGATGGGGCCCACTAGTGGCATGGGGCCCTCGGGCAGTGCCCGAGTGACTCAATGGTCAGTCCGCTACTGAGCACAACTGCCCCTACATCCACAGCTCCGCGTGGCACTAACACCCACAGCAAACCACCTCCCCCCACCCGCTGTCCTTACCCTGGATGCAGACAGTGAGAGCAACGGTCAGAGCTGATGCGACCATCTTCCAGCCCTGTCCTTAAGCATGGCGGGCTCAGGAAAAGCTGCTCTGGTGTCCTCTCCTGGAGCAGTGTCTCCTCTCTGCTCACCCCAGCGCTAGGCGTCCAATAGGATAGAATCAAATGTTTAAACTTTACAATCAAATTTTAAATTTTATGGGGGAAAAAAAGGTAATTTTGAAATTGACTGCAGCAATGCATCTCATAAAAGTTCAGACGGGACCATTGTTTACCATGGTGTAGCATCCCTTCTTCTCTTAACATAATTCTGTAAACATCTGGGAACTGCTTCATTTTTTCTTGCCAGATATGGTCCTGGGTCCTGTATTTTTTGTTACAAATGCACTTAATATTTTCAACTGGTGAAAGGTATGGACAGCAGGCAGGCTAGTTCAACACCTGGACTCTTCCACTGAGTAGCCATGTTGGTATCATAGATGCAGTATGCAGTTTAGCCATGTCCTGCTAAAATATGCAAGGCCTTCCATGACATAGACATTGGGATTGATTTACTCTGGTGCAGCTGTGCATGGGGGTCAATCAGCTTCTTACTTAAGCTTGTTCAATTAAGGTTTGACAAAAAAAATGAAAGATGATTGGTTTGCATGCACAGCTGCACCAGATTTTGCACTCTCCAGTTTTAGTAAATCAACCCTACCGTCTGAATGTGAACATTTGCTGCTATTAGCCTAGGTTCACACGTGGGTTTGAAATTGTGCGAGTTTAACTCAAACTGGCAATGCAATCCGACTTCGGGGACAATTTTTACAGACATCTGTACAGAAACTACTTTTGAGAATCGGTGCAGCGCTGAATATCCATTCGCTATTGTCACACAACTGTGAAACTTTACAACAGTCAATCCCTTTTTTGAAGCCTATTAGAGCCTCTGGTTTTAATCATGTGCTTAAAAAAATAAAAACCCCATTAGAATCCATGTGTCCAGTGCCCCGCATGTAAGTTAGGGTGCTGATTGCATGGATAGGGGGGGTAGAACCCCTGCATTACGGGCCGCCACTGGTCACTCTCCTCTTAGGTCCAGAGGACACGGCGCCTATGCTAAAAATAATATCAAATTTTGTCTGAACACAGAACAGTTTTCCATATTGCAACAGACCATTTTATAGGAGCTTTGGCTCAAAGAAGATGTCAGCGTTTCTGGATCATGTTCAGCTATTGCTTCTTCTTTGCATGACAGAGCTTTACCTTGCATTTTTGGATGGCACAGGGATTGTTCAAAGTATTTCTGAGCCCATGCAGTAATGTCCGTAACAGAATCATGCCTGTTTTTAATGCAGTGCCCTCTGAGGATCTGAAGATCACAGTCGTCCAATATTATGTTTTATCCTTGTCCCTTGCACATAGAGATTTCTCCAAATTCTCTGAATCTTTTGATGATAATATATACTGTAGATGATGATATATTAAAGGTCTTTGCAATTTTACGTTAAGGAACATTATTGAGAAACTGACAATTTTTAGATGTTGAATTTTAAAGATTGGTGGACTTCTGGCCATCTTTACTTCTGAGACACTCTGACTCTCTAAAATACAGTGTTGTATACCCAATCATGGTAACGACCTGTTGCCAATTGATTTGTTGAAAAATGTTTTTCCAGCTCTCCCTAGTGGTCTTTATAGTAGCACTTACTTTGCAACCTTCTTGTTTCCCTATTCCTTTTTATTTTTGATTTTTTTGAGACATTAAAGGGTCACTAAAGGAAAGTGTTTTTTTTTAGCTAAATAGCTTCCTTTACCTTACTGCAGTGCTGTTTTCATGTCCTCATTGTTCGTTTTTTTTGCTTTGATGTTGCTGTAATTCTTCTCTGATCTCCACACTTCCTGGTTGTCTGTTTCCTTATACCCACAGTGCTGGGAGCTTTCTCACTGTGGTCACTAATCAAGGAGGTGTGATTACTGTGTGTAAACTGAAACTGGGTTGGTGCTGAGGGGTTTTAGACAAACCATCACTGCCCTCTATTGGCTCTCTGGCTCTGTACATCAGAGAGACAGGAAACAACAGCAAAAACGAAACTAGAACTTTAGGTTGATTATATGATTGATTTTTATCTATTTGTAATAATTTTTAAAAGGAATCAGTTAACAATTATGTCTCTATACCCTGTAAACAGTCATTTCAGACCAATTTTTTTTTCCTTTAGTGACCCTTTAAGCTTCCATAAATTTCAAAATTACTTTGTTTTTTAAAATTGTGCCTTTTTCCACTTTAAACATTTGATCTGTTTTCTGTTTTTGATTGTGAATAAAATATGGGTTTATGAGATTTGCAAATCATTGTGTCTGTTTTATGTCGATTTTACACAGTGTCACAACTTTTTTGAATTGGAATTGTAGAACATCATCCATCAGATGCCGACAAGGGCCAACCATGCATACAAAATTGTAAATGCCTATATGATTTAGCATTTATCTCCAAGGCAATTTTCACATATCTCTAGTGCATTGCGTTAAGCCATTCCAGTAATTTTTAACTTGTTTGTCAATGAACCACAACTCAACTGAAACATGACAAGTATTTTTTTTTTCTAAATGCACCACACCACAATGTACAGGCTCTGCAATGCACATTGGAGTGCAAATGAAAATATAAGACACCATAACAAATCACTTTATTAACATGTAGTATTTGAGGTAATGTGCAGTAAAAAGCGCACTTACTATGTATTATTATAAGGCACAAATGTAAAGCCAGTCTTAAAATTCTGTGTGCTTTACAAGTAAATGTTCCACAAAGCTCTGTGTATTAATAGTTACAGTAGGTCTTGGAAATACTGCTAGAGTGTGCTTAAAACATTACAAAAAGTTGGCAGCCATGTAATGTGGATATTTAAAAATATGGTGAACAAATCTTAAATTGTATGTTATTTGAACATTTCATATTTCTGATGTGTCTGTGTTACCATGCACATGTATTAAAAAAAGTATCTTGTTCTCTTTGCATGTGAAATACCATGTGATCTTGCCATTCCCCATCTTCCCTATTTCAAACTGACCACGCCGGGCCTGAAAACACATTCATTCCAGTGTAAACAGTTTGCTGGCTGTGCTGGAAACTCTGCCTGCCTGTCCTCTAATGCAATGGGCCCCAACCTTTTTGGCACCAGGGACTGTTTTCATGGCAGCCAATTTTCCTAGCGGTAGAATGGTGGTTGTGGTGGACAGGTCTGGGGATGAGATATTTACAAAGTCTGCCCTCAGCACACTTGATACCACAACCCCCCTTTACAGCACAGTACCCCCTTTATATCAGTGTCCACAGTCCCCCTCCATATCACAGTTCCCCCTTAAAAGCAGCCCCATGGTGTCATCAGTTCCTTTCAGATTACAGCCCCCCTTTACATTAGAGTGACCCCTTTACAGTGCAGTACCCTTCACATTAATGTAACAGGGACTGCTCTGTAGAGGGGGGCACTGTAATGTAAAAGGGGTTGTCATTTACCACTGTGTATACGCCCATGCTTAATATCCTGCCCCCATTGTGTTTAGCTGCCTAGTGGGCATGGAGGAGGTGGGAGAAAGAGGGCTAAACACAGTGGGGGCGGGATATTACATGTAGATTAATGGAGACTTCACCTCCCTCTTATTCTAAGACACAGACTGGAGGGGCATGACAAAGTCTGTGATTGGCAGAAAGCCCCATGTTATTGCCAAAAATCATAAAGATTTGATCTCAAACATATATTTGTATGATAATTTAAAACAGTTTGTTGGTGTCAATTATTTATTTTTACTCTGTACCCCAAAGGCTGTTTTTTATTTTTAACATGTGACCAGCAACAAAGGAATAGAAGCTCCTCCTACTTATGTTGCAGACAGGCTGGGAAAGATCTGGCTCATGTGACAGCTGTATATTGATTAGGAAAAAAGGTACTTCGTTTTTTTTATTAAAATAATTACAGCGCCATCATCCACATATAGAAAGTGAAGGGACAATGTAAATTAAACAGTGGGGGGCAATTTACTAAAACTGGAGCAATCAGAGACTGATGCAGCTGTGCATGGTAGCCAATCAACTTCTAGCTTCAGCTTGTTTGGTTAAGCATTGGCAATGAAACCTGGAAGCTAATTGGTTTCTATGCAGATTTGCACCAGACTTTGCTCACTCTAGTTTTAGTAAATAAACCCCACAGTGTTTAGTATTACTAAATATATCACCTTATTGCTATTCCCCTCCCCCAGCCGAATGAGCATTAGGCCCCTTTCACACTGCTGTGATTTTGCAGACGTGATTTTGCAGAAATTTCAGGGAATAGCTGTGTAAACTTGAGGTCAGTGTATGTACCTTAACTCACACCAAAGCAGTACAGGGGCTTGAAGTCACACAGATATGAATGATTATCATTGGGAATCATGGGGTACGACTTGTCATGTGACTCTGATGTCCAAAGTCGCAGGAAAAGTCACACAAGTGTGAAAGGGGCCTAAAGGGTACGTTTACACTGAACGCAGGTTTGAACGCGCACAAGTTCAAACCCGCATTTCAGTGAGATTTCGGGGAGCGATTAGAAAGACATGATCTGTGCGAGTTCATGAACAGATATCTATTAAAATCACCCCCCGAAGTTGCAAAAAGTAGTGCAGGAACTACTATTGGAAATCGGAGCAGTGCCGCCCCAATTGGGACAGTGCCGCTTCCGGCAATACGCTGCGATTTGGCATGCAATTTGACATGTCAAATTGCGCCAATGTAAATGGGGGCTTACAATTGCGGGGAAACCTCACTACATGGGGAGATTTAACAGCAGCCCGGAATGAGGCTTTAAAATGTAACGATAGCAAATGTTACAATAAACAGGGATGCACTGTCATATTAGTTGTCAAGGAAATGATACACACACAGGAAATAATGTATTTGCTTTACCTTCTGCTTTGTATATGTCAGGCAACATTTCTCAAACAAATCTTTTTCACATGACAAGAGGTCGAGGGCCTTTGGTAAGTTCACTTAGAGAAAGTGATACTGGCATGTAACTCATATCCCATGGTGTAGAAATCTCAACCTAAAAGGAATCCATAGGGTGGCCACAAACACGCAGATCTCCTGGCTATAGAAACATCAGATCTGACATCTTTTCATCTTTAAATCAACTTGCAAGTATTTATAATTACAAATGCTCCTCTTCCATACTGGCCCTGGGCCCAATTCTTCCATGTCAGACTTTTTCATTATCGCAGCGTATATAGGCAATGATGATGTTAAAGTAGTTGTAAAGGTTCGATTTTAATTTTTTTTAAATAACAAACTTATCATACTTACCTCCACTGTGCAGTTCGTTTTACACAGAGTGGCCCCAATCCTCCTGTTCTGGGGTCCCTCGGCTCCTCCCCACTTCAGATAACCCCCTCTGGGAAACTCTCTCCCAAGGGGTTACCTTGCAGGCACACTCCCGAGTCCTGCATTCGACGTCCATAGCCGCCAGTTGCAGGACTCGGCCCTGCCCCGCGTCATTGGACTTGATTGACAGCAACGCGAGCCAATTGCTGTGCTGTTATCAATCTATCAAATGAAGAGCCGAGAAGCCTGGGCAACGATCAAGCGCGTTCATGAAGCAGGACTTTCCAGGGCTCAGGTAAGTAAAACAGGGGGGGCAGTAATCGTGGATGAACCTTTACAACCTTGAGGCTGGGTTCACACTGGTCCGACAAATGCTCCGACATTGGGAGCGCATGTCGCATGACGTGTGAAAATCAATGTTTCCCTATGAGAGCTGTCTTAACTGGTCCCACACAAGTCAGCCCGACTTTGAAAATGCTCCCTGTACTACTTTGGTCTGACTTTGATCCTGCTTTAGCCCATTGAATATTATTGAAGTTGGATCAAAGTAAGATCCTTGTCCTTACAATCCGACTGTTGACATACAACATGATGATTACAACAGCAGTAAAAGGAATTTATCTCACTCTGGGATTGTTTTGATTGGTCAAAATACAAGTCAGACTGTCGTGTCGTACCAGTGTGAAACCGGCCTCAAGGCATCACATTTTCAAAGTCGGACCAGTTAAGACGGCTCTCATAGGAAAACATTGATTTTCACACGTCATGCGACATGAGCTCCCAATGTAGGAGCGTTTGTAGTACAAGTGTGAACCCAGCCTTAAAAATTAACCTTTACAACCCCTTTAACTTACAGTAACCTATAACAATCAGATTGTAGTTAGAGGGGTGTAAAGCTTTGTGTCCTATCCTATGCATTAAGGTGAAAAAACACCTTGCACTCTCCGTCCCCCACCTAGCCCCCGTTTTACTTACCTGAGCCCCGAACTTCCCCGTGGACGCGATCCCGTGTCATTCTTCCCACGGCTTCTCGGCTTTTTATTGGATAGATTATTAGCAGCGCAGCCATTGGCTCCCGCTGCTGTCAATCAAATTCAAAGATGTGGCCACCGGGGGGCGGGGCTGAGTCATACACTCGGCGGCTATATATGGATAGTGTATGACATGGGAGCACGCCCGCAAGGTAACCCCCTCGGAACAGAACTTCCCAGAGGGGGTTAGCTATTGCGGGAGGAGCTCTGGCAGCCGCCGTGGGACCCCAGAATATGAGGATCGGGGCCACTCTGTGCAAAACGAACTGCACAGTGGAGGTTAGTATGACATGTTTGTTATTTTTATTTTTTTAAACGGGAACCTATAGTATCACTTTAACTGTAGACCTATCATTCCGGATGTGTTGCTATGGTTCCTACATGTCATTACCGGTGATCTTTGTAACGTTGTGTTGAATAAGCCTGCAGGTGTTTGCAATATATATATATAATTATATATAATTGTTCCCCTCTATTGTTTCCAAGGAAATTAAACTAAAAGAGATACTAAATAAAACCAAATTATTTTACATTTATGCCGCGTACACATGGTTGTAAAAAATGAAGTTTTTTTAATGTCATTAAAAACGATTGTGTGTGGGCTCCACGATATAAAAAAATGGGCATTAAAATATTTGAAAATGCTCTAATTTTTCACGTTTTAGTTTTTAATGTTGTCGTATTTAACGTCGTAAAAAATGGTCGTGTGTGGGCTTTAACGAAATGAAAAAAACGCGCATGCTCAGAAGCAAGTTATGAGACTGGAGCGCTCGTTATGGTAAAGTAAGCACATTCATCACGCAGTAACAGACTGAAAAGCGCAAATTGTCTTCGACTAACACAAAATCAGCAAAAGCAGCACAAAGGGTGGCGCCATCCGAATGGAACTTCCCCTTTATAGTGTTGAACGTCACCACGCTTTGCTAGAGCATTTTTTTTTTCACGATCGTGTGTAGGCAAGGTCGTTTTCACGATCGGGTTGAAAAAAACACAGTTTTTTCTAGACCATTAAAAATGTCATTGTTTACAACCCGAAAAACGGTCGTGTGTACGCGGCATTAGGCTCAGGTTCACACTGCTGCGACTTGGGATCCGACTTGTCGCATTACATAAGAAAGGTAGGACTTAAGTGCGGACTTGTCGCATGACATGTCATATTCAATGTTTCCCTATGAGAGCCGTCTTAACTGATACTACACAAGTCGTTCCGACTTTAAAAAAGGTTTCTGCACCATTTTGGTTCGACTTGGCTGTGATTTCAGCCCTTGTACAGGCTCTTAAATAGCATCCAAGTCAGGTCAGTTCAGAAGGACGTCACATGGCTAAGTCGCAAGTAAAGTCGTTCGACTTTGCCATTGCAGCAGTGTGAACCATGCATAAGAGCCACCCAAAGCAATCACAAATATGCATGTAGCAACCACACCTGCATACAAATAGAAACATGAGAGCTTTATGTCATTTTCTCTGCAGGCTTTTGCTCTGTGTTATCTGCCATGTCAGGCAAAAAAGGCAGTACAAGATAAAAAAAAATCAAAGGCATAAAAATTTTAAATTTGAGCCTACTGTCATCTAACATGTGCAATAAAATATGGTTTTGTACATAGTAGGCACCACATTGTCAGTCCAAAGCAATAGAGTCCACTAGATTCCCCTTAGAAGTGGGCAAAATGGATTCAGTAGCACATCCCCTCTGGTTTTGTCAGTGATACTGATAAAGATCATTTTAGGAATTCAACTTTCACTGCAGCTCCAAATGTAAGTCTACAGCTTTTTGAAACCACAACATTTGCCAATATTATTATACAGGATTTATATAGGGCCAACAGTTTGTGCAGCGCTTTACAGCTTGAGGGCAGACAGTACCTTTACAATACAATTCCTCATAGGAGGAATCAGAGAGCCCTGCTTGTTAGAACTTACAATCTAAAAGGGGAGGGTCAAGGGATACAAAAGGTAATAACTGTGGGGGATAGGCTGATGGAGAAAAGTGGAGGCAGCATAGGCTTCTCTGAAGAGAAAAGTTTTCAGGGATCTCTTAAAAATGGATAGTGTTGAAGATAGTTGGACAAATTGGGGTAGGGATTTCCAAAGGATGTGAGAGGCTCAGGAAAAGTCCTGGAGGCGAGCATAAGAGGAGGTGGCAAAGGAACTAGAGAGCAGGGGGTCTTGGGAGGAAAAAGAAGAGAACGGTTTGGTTGGTATTTTGAAACTAGGTTAGTGATGTAGCTGGGGGTCAAGTTGTGGACGGTTAGAGAGTGTAGGACAGAGGCAGAGGGTGACCACAGTTTTCGAGAGGGAATATAACCAGACAATGGTGAAACATATCTACAGTCCCAGACATCCTGCAAAATGCCCTTAGCCTGACCACATCTTCCCTTTAAAGTAAATCTTCAGATGTATTACAATGTTTTCCCCTAGCTCTGGATAGAATTTAGAACCTCTGGAAAAAAAAAATGTTGTGCTCCAGCGGGGAAGTTTACCCTAATCATGTGTCCTTACAGTTGTCACTGGAAGTGTTATTTTCTGCAGGAGATGCCAGTCCCTGTAAAAAAATTGCCAAAGTTGGAACCTTGAAGGGAATAGGAAGCTTACCGAGATCCCCCATTTTATCCAAAAAACAACAAAAATAAAAGTTTTAAATGCAGTTCTACTTATAAAATACATGTTCGGATTGAAAGATGGGCACATGGCTGACTTCATTTAAGTGCATGCTCAGGGCCTGTCAACCCTAATCTTTCCTTCACTAATTTGTGAGTGACTGATCTGGAACAAGTAGGTGCCTATCAAGTATTCCAAGTTAGTGACGTACTGAGTAGTGTATCCAGGCTAAGGCTGACAACCCTGGCGCACGTTCTGGTATTGGCCGGTTCACTTTAAAGCCTTAAATGAAGTCTTGATTTTTATAGTTGTTATGAAGTCAGGGAGTTCCTGAGGTTCAACATGCCCGTTATACCATGGGTGCTCAACCTGTTGCCCTCCAGCTGTTGCAGAACTACAATTCCCATCATGCCTCTGCCTTTGCTTGTAACTGTCAGCCTTGCAATGCCTCATGGGACTTGTAGTTCCAGAACAGCTGGAGGGTCACAGGTTGAGCACCCATGCCCTACACACAATGCTGTATCCTGGCCTAGGGAAGCATGGAAAAAGTCCCTGACGGCCTGAGCTACACTTTATGGGGAGGACTGGGCTGAGGCGCAAATTAGTTTAGTGCCCCCATAAAGCAGACGCACTTCTTACGGTATGCGGGCGGTCGGCATTCCGCAACTGTGGGGGGTGCCGCTTCTAATTTTTACTGTCCTATCATCCTGTGGACCACAAACCTTCCTCACTGTGCTATATGTTTGCTGCTGCACCATTGGCATGGTTATATCTTCTTAGGGCCCTTTCACACGGACGCGTCCGTGTACGGGCTCCGCTTTGCTCAGTGGGGATCGCTCTGTCGATCCCTGCTGAGCAGGCAGATGACAGGTCTGTCTCTGCACACTGTGCAGGGACCGACCTGTCAGATCGCCGCTCTCCTCTATGGGGGATCGGATGAGTGAGTGAGTGAGTGAGAAACTTATATAGCGCAGCACATGCGAACAGAATCGCCTCTGGGTGCTTGGTGTCCATTTCTCTTCTGTCCTCAGAAAAGATGGGTTTTGATCTTTCTCCTAAAGGCTAAGTGGTTTTCCTCCAACCGAATGCTGGTTGGTAAAGCGTTCCATAGTCTAGGGCCTTGGACCGCAAATCTTCTTTCTCCTTTGGACTTGTATCTGGTTTTGGGTATCTGGAGTAGCTTTTGATTGGTGGATCGCAGAATGCGATTGGGGTTGTGAGCTTTTAGTTTTTCGCATAGATATTTGGGGGCATTTCCTTGAATACACTTATGCGTAAGACAGAGTGCTTTGAAAGTAATTCTGTCTTTTACTGGCAACCAATGAAAGGAGAGATTGATTCCCATGTTTTTTTCCCAGTCACAAGTGGAGCGGCCGTATTTTGAACAACTTGCAGACGAGTGATTTGATACTTTGGGAGTCCAAGATAGAGGGCATTTGCATAGTCAAGTCTGTAGTTGATAATTGTTCACACTACGACTGCTATGTCTTCTTTTGGGATAAAGGGAATGAGTCTGCGTAGTAGGCGCAGCAGATGGTGAGATCTGCTGACTACTGACCCAATTTGTGCATCCATTGTCATGTAGGTCTCGAAGAAGACTCCAAGACTTTTGACTTTGGTGCTAGGGGTGATGATTTTGCCCAGAATGGGCGGGGTGTCCATGTTATTGTGGTGTGATTTTTCCAATTGGCGTAAAAAAGAAGTTCTGTTTTCGAACCGTTGAGTTTAAGATAACTCTTTGTCATCCAATTTTCTATCAAAGAGAGGCATTTCTCTAGTCCGAGATAATGATCCTTTTTATTGCAGATGGGAAAATACAGTTGTGTGTCATCTGCATAAGAGTGGTAAAGTAACTTCTGATGATTTCAAAGAGAGGGCGGAGATAGATATTGAACAGAACCGGTGATAAAGGGGATCCCTGAGGCACTCCACATGACACTGTGTGTTTTCAGAAGTGAAAGGTCCCAATTTCACTATTTGTGATCGGTTTTCCAGGAAGGAGGAGAACCAGGATAGATCACATTCCGCGACTCTGGCTACTTCGGCTAGCCGAGTCAATAATAGTTTGTGGTCTACCATGTCAAAAGCAGCACTTAGGTCCAACAGTACTAGAAGACAGGATTCTCCTTCGTCTGCTGCCTCAAGGGCCTCATCCCATATTTTGAGTAGTGCTGTTTCTGTCCCGTGACTGGGACGGAAACCCGATTGGAATGGATCGAGCAATTTATGGGTATCTAAATGATGTTGCAGTTGTTGTACCACTTCTTTCTCCATTACCTTGGAGAAGACATTTAGGCCTGTTATGGGTCAACGGCGGTTTGGGTCTTTGGGGTCGAGGGTGTTTTTTTTTAGAATGGGTTTGATTATGCCTTGTTTCAACAGGGTAGGCACAATGCCTTCCTTAAATGATTGGTTTATAAGCTGTGTGATAGCCGGTGCCAGGATATCGGCACATTCTTTCAGCAGTTTGGTGGGATGATATCATTAGGCGATGTGCTATTTCGCAGGGTACTGGTAATATGTTTAGTGGCATCGATGGAGATGGGTTTTAGAGTGAAATTCGTTGACTGCGGCAAATTTATGCGGGTATTGGGTGTACGATTGAGGGGGAGGTGAAAGGGGTTTTATTTTGCTGAATACTTTCATTTTTTTCAATTTTTTTAATGAAATAATCCGATAATTCGTTGCAGAATTCTTGAGAATCATAATTAGGGGCTTCAAGACAGACTGGATTCATGGTCTGGGTGACTAGATTAAAGAGTTTGCGGGGGCGGTTTAGGGCATTTGCGATGATATTGGCAAAATGATTTTTTTGGGCTTTAAAGATTTCTTTATGGTATTTTTTTGTAATTACCTTATAGATGGAGAGGTTTTCCTCTGAAGAGCTTCTTTTCCAAGCTGCTTCAGCTCTTCTGCGCTCTTGTTTTAGCAACGACAGTTGGTTGTTAAACCAGCTGGAGTTGTTCTTCCGAATGCAGGTTTTGCGTTTTGGCGCTACTAAGTCGGCTGACTGTAGTAGAGCCTTGTTGATGGCATCTAATGTTTCTGTGGCCGTTTGATGTTGTTGGATTGTTTTTATTTTGTTCCCTAGTGTAGTTATGAAAAGCTCTGAGTGGAGCTTCTTCCGAGATCTAGTCCAGTGCATTGTCACCGGTTTTAGCGTTCTTTTTAGGGGGGCGTTTTTGCTAATTATCAATTTAATTGTATGGTGATCTGTCCATAGTAACGGCTCATTTTCCAGAATGTTAATTTCCAAATCTTGTCTGAAAATGAGATCGAGCGTGTGACCTGAAGCATGTGTGGGCCCACATACTAGTTGCTGCAGACCTAATCCTTCCAAATGGTCAATGCAGGCGTCAGCGACGGGATCCTGTGAGGAGTTGGCCCAGAAATTGAAATCCCCGAGCAGCAAAAGGTGTTTGCTGTTTAGGGTAGAAGTGGAGATGAACTCTTTCAATAATGTAGGGATCTGCGTTTTTGGACCAGGTGGTCTATAACAGAGTAGAATGTGAACAGTGTCCTGGGGATTTGTTTGCAGTTGCAGAGTGAGGGTTTCCATGAATGGAAGTGAGTTCTGACGGTCTGGTTTAGTGATCGAGAGGTGAGTCTTGTGGATCACTGCCAGGCCTCCTCCTCTTTGCCCCACTCTGTTTTCTGTTAGAATACGATAATTTTCTGGCACCATTTCTCCTAGAATGGTGTTACAGTCAGCTGTAAGCCAGCTTTCTGTGATAAATCATATTGTAGGATGAAATCATGGATTTCTTGTTGGTGTTTTACTGACGATCTTTTGTTGACCAAAGTGCATGATATGAATACATATAATATGGTCTGGGGTGAATACGTACAATTTTTGACTGTCGATCGTCGATCAAGTCTTAGGCCTCATTCACACTGAAGGACCTTTCAGGTCCGCCTGTCAGTTTTGACGGTGGACCTGAATGGGCGCTCCATGCATCCCTATGGAACGTCGGATGTCAGCGGAGACATGTCCGCTGACAACCAACCCTATCTGATCCCCTAAAAACTGACGCATGGGGGGCACGTCCCCATCTGTCCATGCGGTTTGGATCGGGTAAGATCTGATGAAAACGGACATGCTGTCCGTTTTCATCAGATCGCTCCATAGGAGACAGCAGTGCCGACAAGCCCCTCCCCGCTCAGTGAGCAGAGAGGAGCTTGTCATCTGTCGGCTCAGTGGAGATCTGCGGACTGATCTCCCGATGAGCTGGCGGGAGCAGGCGGACTCCGTCGCAATGGACTGCGACAAAGTCTGCCTCATGTGAATGAGGCCTTAACAGTTGCTTACTTCTTAGGCTGCATTCACACCTAGGTGTAGGCGGTATGCGGCATATTGCAGCGACATGGATTCAGCGTTTTGCCCCAGCGATTTGCGGCGACAAGTCGCTCCTTGTTTTTCGCTGGAGGGGTGATTTTAGCATTGTCGGCTATGCCCGAACGCCTAAAAAAAAGGGACCGGGACTTGTTTTGAGCCTTAGGCGTACGGCGTTTCGGCGTTCAGCGTGGAGATGTGAACCATCTCCATAGCCGACAATGTTAATTCGCCCCTCCAGCGTATCTCAGGCTGCT
Organism: Rana kukunoris; assembly: GCA_029574335.1. Lineage (NCBI taxonomy): Eukaryota > Metazoa > Chordata > Amphibia > Anura > Ranidae > Rana > Rana kukunoris. The sequence goes on from CM056056.1 coordinate 63,829,206, forward strand.
ACAGAGTTGGGCGTAGGGCTACAAAATGCCTAGGTGTGAATGCAGCCTTAGAGCTTTTTTGGTGACAACTGATAATATTGGGGCAAATGGTTTTAGCTGCCAGATGGTTTCTGTGGAGTATCTCAGATTAGCCATAGTCGCAGAAACTGTGGGGAGGGTGATATTAATTGGGGAGGTATTCAAGGGTGATGGGAAAGGAAGATTTTCAAGTGGGGCCCCACTCACTGAGTCTTCCCTCCCCATTTGATCCAGAGGAAGGCGAAAAAACCCTAGTTGTGCTGTGCCAATCTGCAGCGACCGGGGAAAAAAATTCCTTCCTGATCCCTCAAGGGCGATCGGGAAAGCCCTGGATCAAGTGCTGAACGGTTGAAGTCCCTAGATTGCTCACTGTTAGAGCCAAAGGGGGGGGGGCCTTTGGGGGGGTGTTCACAGCTGAGTTCACAGCTGGGCGCCAATTCCACCGATCGGGCTGTGGAAGGTTAGTGAGCGGTAGGGTTGTTGCAATTGCTGGGGTGGCTGGAAAACCAGGATTGCTGGGGTGTAGCAAGATGGCCACCAAACCGGGACTAGGCCCGAGCCGGGGGCTGAGGTTCAGGGGTACCGAAGGGAGAGGGGGAGATGGTGGAGATCCTCCTGGGGGCTAAGTGAAGTTTAAAGGGGGGGTTTTGGGCTGGTTTTAAGCGAATTGCGCCCGCTAGGCCGCCGCAATCTAGTAGTAAATTTGTGAGTGCCGATGGTAGCGGATGGTGGGAGTGGTGGCGGTGAGATGGCAGGGGGATGTTTTAGCCGGGATGGGGGTGTGGGGGGGGGGGGGGGAGTACAGGTCGGCCGTTCCCTTCGGCCGTTCAACCCAGGCCGCAGCCTCGGCCTATCCTGAAAAGGACGGCCGCAACACTGTCCCTGTGCAGGAGGATGGATTGGAGGCCTGAGAGAAGCGAGCCTTACCTGTGAAGCTCCGGGCGGCGGAAGAAGAGGAAGGCCAAAAGGGGGAAGGAGGCCCAGCGATCCTGGGTGCTGTAGCCAGTGCTGCTGCAGGGGGCTAGAACAAAACCTGCCTGTCTGATCTGGCCCTGGAGGTGAGAGCAGACTCGTTTGAGAGCATCCTGCTTCATTGAGGCTGACCACTGACTGAGGGTCTGACTGTCACCAGCACACCGTTTTCATCTGATCCAATCCACTAGACCAGGGGTCTCCAAACTGTGGCCCGAGGGCCAGATGTGGCCCTTTGCTAGCCTTTAAACTGGCCCTTGAGGCACTATTCCTCCAACTGATATGAGGCACTATTCCCCCACCGATACCAATGATGGGATGCTATTCCTCCTACTTCTAGGGACATAATTTCTACTTCTATTGACCACCAACCCTAAGGCCATATTTATTCTCACTCATGCTGGGCTTATGACATTTTCTGCCCCTGCTGGCCACAATTCGGCCCTCCTCAAGTCTGAAGGACAATGAACTGGCCCTTTGTTTGAAAAGCTTGGAGACCCCTGCACTAGAATGATGGAAAATAGGATTTCCATCCATCACACTTTAGCGGATCGGAGTGGGTCAGAGGTCAGCGGATATTTTACCACTCACATCCGTGGCTCCATACCTAAACCATTGCAGAGATTTACCTTCACTTCCTGTCCCATAGCCAAACAGGAAGTGAGAGGAAATCTATGCAAATTAAGGAAATCTATTGCCCCCCCAGGCCCTCAGAACTAGTGTCCCCACTCAAAAATGCCAGGGCGGGTCTTAAACAACAAGAGGTGTGGCCTTGACCAGAAGGGGTAGGTCATATTTAAATTAGGGGGTGCACGAGTTTAGTCCGGCCTAGGGCAGCACAAAACCTAAATACACTACTGCCTGCCCTACACAGTGCACCATTCTACAACTCTCATACTGAGGCTCTAATCACACTTGTATGATCTAAAGTTGTGCCGACTTTAGATTGCAACTTTGGATGGGTGCGACCTGCATACAAGTTTGGCTTTGACCAGTGAAAATAAACAATTGCACTGTATAACATTCAGGTATGACTGTCATGCAACTTTTGAGGGTTAACATTGAAGCCTATGGTCCTCAAATTGCGTGAAAGTTGAACCAAAGTAGTGCATGAACTACATTGAAGTTGTTGCAACTTTAAGTAGCACATATATAAATGGTTATCATTGGGAAACATAGGGACCAACTTGTCATGCGACTTTGATGTCCAAAGTTGCATGACAAGCCGTGCAGGTGTGAATGGAGCCTAATTGTGCAATGTTGTTGATCGGAAGAACTGTGCGCCAGACAGCTGGAGACCCAGAATGCTGCACTTGTGTAATAACAGGAGTCCATCTCTTCAGCAAACTGCTGGCACAGGGCAGCTTTTTAAAGTTGTAATCATGAACACATAATAAAAAAAAAATCTTTACTTGGTATATAGCCTGACTGCAAAACAAGTAAAAAAAACAAGGACTTTAAAAGGCATTACAGCCATATTTGCATAGTTGCCAACATTTGAAAAACAATTCCAGGGACACTTTGCAGCACAGCTATTAATTAATTACCACACTCACTTCCCCGAAGCTCCACCCACTCTGCATAATCTTCACCTACTTATCATTCTATTATCAGACACGATACATTGGACTAGAACCCCTAAACACCACCTTGTTTACTAACACAATAATAAATCACAGAGGCTCACACATAATGCTGTGTAAAGTGCAGCACTCACCAAGTCTCCTAAGGCTCTGCTGTTGGCTTAGCCCCTCCTATCTGTGGCGGAGTCTTCTCACCACCCACTGACACAATGGACAGTAAGCACTCACTATGGAGAGAAGGAGTCCAAGATGTTGTGGAGCTCACACACTACTGTACCAGCCACTCTCCTACACACTGCTATATACAGTATATATATATATATATATATATATATATATATATATACACATATAAGGCTATCCCCAAACAGCAGGCTGACCCGCACACTATATTCCCTGGCGGCAGGGACAGAGCCTTCCCCCCCTCCCCAGGGAACCGCACTGACTCCTTCTCAAAGAACACATGCTCTGAGTTCTCTCACCGCTCCGGGAAGTGTTCTCCTCCTCCCCCGACTCTCTGATTGGCTGCTCCTCCCCTTGCCACTGAACACAAGGGGAATAATCCTTGTGTCTGCAGTGGCGGCCATCTTTTTGTAGCCCGCCTGCCGTTTTCCAAAACACAGATTTTCCTGGCGAGACAAAAGCAAAATTCTGGGAAAATGAGCAAGACAAAATCAAATCCGGGACTGGTCTGGCAAAAACGGGACTGTTGGCAACTATGTATTTGCATGTGCTTTACACACTGACAACTAACGCCTAAAAGCTACTCCTTTAGGGAACCTTGTTCTCGAATGACAACCTAATTTCGAAATACTTTTGTATTTACCTAGCTCAGAGTTTACATCGATGTTGGGCAACATAAGCCTTCTCATAAGCAGAATAAATACAGATCCCAGATTCCCAGCCCACACTGCCAACCAGGATGCAGTCCCTGGATTTCCTAATCATCAGCCTAGCGATGCAAATTTTAAGAAAGAAAAGGTTAATGGAATTCCATGCCTGTGCAGGTAAGAAACTTCATAAGGGACCCAAGATTTCCCACACCTTTCTCTGGATGCTAATGAAATTAAACATACAATTTGAATATCATTTCCATGCAGCCGTGATTACACCTTTAGGATAAGGAGTTTATGATTTCAGGAAGTGAGCAAGTCTCATTGCAACAAAGAGCTAAGTAATCTGTCTAGACATTTCTAATTACTGGAATTTTTATTGCAAACACTGGCATGCTATTTTTATGTAATCATGCTTACATTACCAGAGGCTAGTATTTCATATTTTGAAACCCCTCTAAACAGTTTACAGTTTGGCTATATAATCACTGTTCTTATGTGAGCTGTTCTGTAATTTCCAGAGAGTGCCCCAATACAAGATACAACTGGAGAGGGCCTCAGCATTGTGACTGCTACCACCTATTATTGTTGTTGGAGCTCAGATTACAAGGAGGTGGTTGTTCAGCTGGTACTTGCACATCTTGGAAATCAGAGTGATTAGCTAGTTGAACCAGTGCAGCCATTAAAAAATATACTATATGGGGTTGAGTTAGTAAAACAGGAGAGTGCAAATCTGATGCAGGTCTACATAGAAACGAATCAGCTTCCATCTTTTTTTTTAATGTCAAAGCTTAAAGGGTTTGTAAAGTAAAACATTTTTTTTTCATAATAAGCATCCTTTACCTGAAGACATTCCTCTATTTCTTCTCTGTTCACTTCTTGCTTGTCTGATTTTACTGACCACAGTAAAGGGAGGTTTTACTCGGTGGTCAGTAACGTGCTCGACCCCTCCTGAGATCTACATCTGTGTGGCAGGATGCTCTCTACGTGTAAGGCCGCGTACACACGATCGAACATATCTGCTGAAACTGGTCCGCAGACCAGTTCCAGCGGACATATCCGATCGTGTGTACGGGCTAGCAGACCGGTTTCCAGCAGACAAATGTTTTAAAGCATGCTTTAAAACTTGTCTGCTGGAAAGCTGTCTGTCGGACATGTCCGCTGGTTAGTACGCCTAACCAGCGGACCCAAATCTCCCGCATGCGTCGAATGGATTCGACGCATGCGTAGAAGCATTTTACTTCCTGGTTTGGTGACTTAGCGGCATCAACGTCACCGCCACGTCACCACGCTGTCTGTCCGCTGGGATTTTGGTTTGATTGTGTGTACACACATCAGACCAAAATCTCCCAGGAGACATGTCCGATGAAAACGGTCCGTCGGACCGTTTTCATCGAATATATCTCCTCGTGCCGCAATTAATACTGGGAAATGTAGTTCTTACATGAACAAGTGATGCAAACCAGGAAGTGAATGAGAGAACAGAAACTAGAACGCCGGAGGTGATATAGATGAAGGAATTTAATAGGTATTTACTTGTTTGTTAACAAAATCATTACACTATTCTGTCTGTCTACCTTGCAGACATTAGTTTTAGGCAACAAAAAAAAAATCTCCTTTAAAACTCCTTTAAAGTGGAAGTAAACTCCAATGCATGATTTTTACCTATAGGTAAGCCTATATCAGTGTTTCTCAATTCCAGTCCTCACGCCCCCCCAACAGGTCATGTTTTCAGGATTTCCCTCAGATGAAAAGGCTGTGGGAATTACTAAGGCAGTGAAACTGATCAAATCACATGTGCAAAATAATGGAAATCCTGAAAACCTGACCTGTTGGGGGGGGCGTGAGGACTGGAATTGAGAAACACTGGCCTATATTAAGATTTATAAACACCTACATGACTTAATCATTATTGTCACAGGGCGGATTGGGGGGTATACAAGCTGCATTCTCCCTTGGCAGTCATTGGCTCTGTTTGGTAATTGCACTCTATACAGTAAAACCTTGGTTTGCAAGCATAATTGGTTCCAGAAACATGCTTGTAATCCAAAGCACTTGTATATCAAAGCATTTTTATAAAAGAGGAGAGAGGCACCTTTAAGTGTAGCAATAAGTTGCTAAGTTTTGTACCTTCATTAAATGTAACCATATTGGTACACTTAGTGGCGGTTCACACTACAGTGACTTGGGGATCCGACTTGTGTCGCCCCAAGTCGCCTAACATGAGAAATTCCATTGAAGTGAATGAGAGCATTCTTAATCTACACTACTGAAGTCGCCCCGACTTCAGAAAAGGTTCCTATACTACTTCAAGGCAACTTGTACTCATTGATTTCAATGGAAGTTGCCTCCAAAGTCGTATCACTGTCTAAACTGAAGCAACTTTACAGGAAAAGAAAATAGTTTACTCAGGCAAACCCCTCCCTCCCACAGAGCTGATTATTCTGTGATTGGCCACAGCCAAATTCGCCTGTTCCGGAGGCAACTTTAAGTCGCGTTGTATGTTGCTCCAAGTTGCGCCGAAGTGGCCTTGCAAAGTCACGCTGTAAGTCGGTTTCCCCTGTGTGAACCAGCACTAAGAGGATCCTCTCTCCTTTTTTATACTCAGTTGTGACATGGCGCTACTCTTATATCAAGACATCGCTTGTATATCAAGGCAAAACTTATAAAACATTTTGCTTGTCTTCCAAACGCTCTCAAACCAAGTTACTCTCAAACCAAGGTTTTACTGTATATGTATTATAGACATAATTGGGAAGCATCGCTTATTTTATTTGCCCCTATATGTGGGGAATCCATCTGTCAAAAATTCAGTTTCTTTAGAAATGTCACCATGTTCGTGCTTTCTTCGGCGTTTTCTTTTTTTGTTGTGTTTTGGTATGTACCGACATGTATTGTACTTGAATACCTTCCTAAATAAAGACCGCTTTCGGGTTGAAAATAAATATTACCACTGATCTTCAGATGAGTCGTACAGCTTAAAATAGTTCCTGTGTAGTTGACTCCTGTCCTTTGAGAGTGACAAGTCTCAGCTGATAAAATGTACAATTTTAGCACTTTACCAAGATCATTTTCCATTCAATTATAACAGCATTTTACAAAATCATAATAACAGGATACAAACTCATTGCATAGTTTATAAAAAGATTTTTTTATTTCATTTTTGTTGTTTTGACCAAGAAAGCGGGACTGCTGCTTTAAGAGGAGCGCGGTATGATCATTTTACCTCCAGATCCAACACGGATATAGAAAAATGCAAGAAATCACAGGAGCGCATTATCTGCTGTTTGTCATGCAGTATTTGCTACTTCCAATGCTCAGTTGTCCAACTGGCGCCCATCTCGTCAAAAGTGCCTTCCCAAATGTATTTTTTTTTTAGCCATTAGAGTCCCTTAGCAACATACAGTACAAAGTCTTATTGCTGTAATATTACAATATGGCATTAAATGGTTCATTAGTTAATGCTGCAGAAAAAAAAAAGAGAAAAAAGTGCTTGGACCTTAATCTGTACATACATACATTTTGTATTTTTTTTTGTTTTTTTGTTTTTTTAATTACATTTGTGGCACTCCAGAAATATTTGTCATCTATAAAGCAAAACCTTCCACTTTTAAGTGAAGAAAATTTGAATTGCACTTTTTTAACATGTATTTGGAATGTTAAAAAAAATAAACAAAAAGTTTAAGATTTTTTTTTTTTAAGCTAAAAGACCATTTACCATGTGGGGGCCTACAAATCCATGTATGTATATATATATATTTAATTACCTTGGTCCATGAGACTGTATACTGAAGATTATTTTTTTTTATTTTTTTTTTAACCATTTTACTGATTTTAAAGAGTTACATATAGGATTAAAAGTTAAAAAAATTACCCTGTATTTCTTCTTCCTTTATTTACAACATGTATCTTTTAACGCATCTGCCCCTGTCCCTGCAATTTTAATTTCCAATGTATTAAAAAATATAGTCTTATTTGATAGGGTAGGCTTCAAGTAAAGGAGCAGAACAGAGAAATATTAAAATTCCTCTACTGTTCAAAGTTAGAACATGCAGTTCAGTGCTCCAGTTGAGTAGAAAGTCCATTACTGCATGATTGAAAAGCTTCACAGGAGCATGCGGATTTTCTGGGGGGAAAAATTACCCCCGTTCCCTTTTTCAGTGCACGTGCACATTTTCTTCTAATCTTTGTATATTTACACATATCTTAAAAAAAAAAAGAAAAAAAAAAAAAGAAAAACAGTGTCTATATGATAAGTGGCCTTTTAACTTAAATCTCCTATCACATGAGACGGTTTATTTCTAAAGTAATACAGTGATCTAATTTGAAAAATAAAACACACACAAAGGAAAAAAAAAAAAAAAAAACTTTAAAGGGTCATTTAGCACAAATGATAAAAGATCAGCAGAAGTCTTCAAAGCACTGGAAAAAATATGAAATCACTGTCTCTTCAGGTAGGAAAAGGCATACACCATAGTCCAAAAATGTATCGAAAAAAAAAAGCAAAAGTTATGAAACAATCCAATGGTAGCTGTATTCAGGAGTGGAAAGGTCATCCACCGCTGAACAAATTCTGTTCCAGGTTGAGGGTGTTTTTTTTTTTTTTCTGAAATGCATATTTATCAAGGCTAGCTTGCTCTAAGACTTAACTGGTGACATAATGCTTAGTGGCTGGCTGCCCATAGACTCTGTAGAAATCCTGGCGGCCATGCTGCTGGGAAGCATCAATCCAATCTCTCACAGCGAGTCCTGGAAGAGACTGTGTTACAGATGGGGTGGGTGGAAGAGGATGAGAGTACTCCTGGGAAGAAACTGTCCATGGGAAGTGGCCAGACCTGGGATACGGCTGGTGTCCACTGTGATTGGACACTGAGGAGCAATAACAGTTGTCCACAGAGCAGACCAGGATCTTGCGTCCTCCATACTGGGAAAGGACAGACTGCTGAGATGAGGAGCTATTCGGGTAGTGGGAGGGGTTGAAGACAGAGTTGGAGTGGACCGGCTGTGGGCCACTGGGAAGTCCTACGATATGCTGAGTGGAGCTGCAAGGCACCATGGGTTGCGTTGACTGGCCCTCACCAGTGGAAGAACCCTGGCTTATGTACTGGCCGCTAACAGTTCCTGGTGCTGGGTCAAGGAAGCTGCCTTCAGGGAATGCAGTTGAATGCTTGCGCTTTTCTGCCCCTGAGCTGCTTACATTGCAGGCGTACATAGGAATGCTCTGCAGGAATGGCACAGGTGTGCTGAATGGACCTAAGAAGAAAAGGAAAAATATATTTGAATTTTTTTTTTAAATAGTATAGCGACACACACTACATCCACATGTGGACACAATCAAGAGCTTACATTTGCTGTTTAAATTATACATGTACATCACAGTAGCAATATTTGCAGAAAACATATGTATATTGTGCTTTGTGTAGAACAACACGGCACAACAGATGTACCTAACAACTAATAGCTCGACCAAAGTCTATGCTGCAAGGTGAATTACATGCTGAGAAAAGGATAATGTCTGAAACCTTTATGGCACGTACACACGACCGTTTTTCGGGTTCTAAAAAATGAGGTTTTCTAGACCCTGAAAAACGTCATTTTTTAGAACCCGAAAAACGGTCGTGTGTACGCGGCATTAGACTTCATGTACATTAGGAAATCCAAAACTTGCGTTTAAGGCCGCGTACACACGATCGAATATATCTGTTGAAACTGGTCCGACGGACCGTTTCAGCGGACATATCCGATCGTGTGTACGGGCTAGCGGACATGTTTTCCCAGCGGACAAATTTCAAAGCATGCTTTGAAATTTGTCCACCGGAGACATGTCCATCGGATATGTCCGCTGGTTAGTACACTAACCAGTGGACAGAAATCTCTGCGCATGCGTCGAATGGATTCGACGCATGCGTGGAAGTATTTTACTTCCTGGAGTGGTGACGTGGTGGCATCAACGTCACCGCCACGTCCCCGCGTCCTCAGCCCGAGGGGATTTTGTACACACCATCGGACCAAAATCCGATGAGACATGTCCGCTGGAAACGGTCCGTCGGACATGTTTGAGCGGATATGTCTCATCGTGTGGCATCGTAGGAGCTCTTGGCGTCTTTTTTCCAAAGCTCCTAAACTCAATCTTTAAAAAAAAAAAAAAAAGCTCCTAAACTTAATTTAATGTCCAACGTGGGAGGAGGAGTTTAGAAACTGCTGCAGTTAGGTGAGGTTCAACCTCCCTCTCCTGAATGAAGAAGAATCGTGTTCAGGATAGGAACGCTTTGACCGATGACTGTGGAAAAACACAAAATGTGGCAAGTTTGCGGCAAAATCGTGTCCTGATTTTGCGTTTTCCTAAAACCGTGGTAAATGTAGGTAGGGTGTACATGAAGCCTTACAGTCACTGCATCAGGTAATGACACGTGCATGCTGGATGATGATGCAAACTCGTGCTCATGTTAAAAGTAGAGAACTTTAGTAACACCTGGATGTGGAAGGTGTATCTAAAAGAACCATTGAAAGGATGAATGCCCAAAGTGCTGCAGACCTCCCACTTGCCGATACTTACCTTTGCCATGCACCTGCAGATCCATTTTTCTGCTGTACCAGTGCCCACGAGGTATAGGGGGGGGCATGTGACCTCCTTCCAGTATAAAGCTCGCAGGTCTAAGCGGTTAATTATGAGGCCTAAACATTATCACTTGCGGAAAGGGAAGAAGTATTAACCCTGTGTGATCTCTGACATCATCTGATACAGAGCTTACTCAAGGTTAAGTCTCCTAATGAATGAATGGAGCAGCAGGGGAGTGCAGTGATAATGATTATCAGCAGGTTTGGGTCATTCTTTTAAGAGAACCTGTCACTTTGCCCTGATTTGCCCAAGTACAATGTCTCATTACATTCAAACTGTTGTATATTGCCTAGTAAAAGAAACACTGGCCTTCTATATCAAGTATCTAAAGGGACTAAACGTTATACTGCTTGAAGCATCCCAATAGATTTTTATTTTTTTAGTCTTCTGTGCTGATGAAGCGATAAACTCTTACAACACAGACCAGTGTCTTTGGATCATATCAGTAGGCCTTGTGCAAGGAAGAAAACGACACAGTACCTTCCAGCATCTTCCTCAATTGTTTCTCTTTCTTGGCAATTTCTGTCAGGAAGAGTTTGGAGTTCAGATGCCCGATTTTGGGTGGAGGAAGGCTTCCCCCGGTACAGTTCTGAGTCCTGTCATATGAGAAACACAAAATCACACTGTTACCTAACTTATACAAATCGTATGGTGCATTGAAACCATTTCCACAATCACATTCTGTGTGCTGCCCTGCAGGAATACATTGAATTCATCAGCTATTAGCAAAATCCAGGCCTATTTAAATCAGCAATGGATTCTACTGTTAGTAGGACTCCGCTGTGTTTTCTCTATGCCATGGTCACATTTTCCAGGTTCATAAAATGCAAAGTGTTTGTGGTGTTTTTCAAAGTGTTCTCTGCATAATGCATATCACTCTGTGATATAAACGGCTCTCCCCCTCCTTCCTCCCTTATAGAATGAATAAGGTTTTTTCTTGCATCAATCATGAGGCAGGCAAAGCAAAACATACATCTGTAAAGCACATTGCTGCGCTTTCTAAATAGGGTGGAATATTTTTTTAAAACAGTTATATGGCCATATTGCTGCTTTATAAATAAATCCCTTACAGTTCTTGTTTTTTTTTAAACTTGGTTTGTTAAAGCAGGGGTTCACCCTAAAAAAAAATTCTAGCATTACAATCAGCTGACCTACGATACGTACATTATGCAGGTATTTTTTTTCGTACGTACCGATTTATGTGTATTTTCCCCCTCTGGAGTCCCGCGGGACTGGGCGTTCCTAATCACAGGCTGTGATTGACGTTCTTCCGCATACAGCGGGTCACGCATTGCCGAAAGAAGCCGAACGTCGGGTGGGCTCTATACGGCGCATGCACACCGACGATCGGCTTCTTTCAGCGACCCGTGAAGCGCTATATGTGCCGGTCGGAAGAAGCCTGTGATTAGAAACGCCCACTACCGCGGGGAATCAGGAGGGGGAAAAATACACATAAATCGGTACGTACAAAAAAAATAAAAAAATACCTGCATAATGTACGTATCGTAGGTCAGCTGATTGTAATGCTAGACATTTTTTTTAGGGTGAACCCCCGCTTTAAAGTGCTATACCTTAACGTAAGTAATAACCGCCTATGCATAAAAAAAAAAAGGCCACTAATACCATTAATTTTATGTATATAAGCACCTGTTTAGAAGGTGAAAGAAAGAGGTATTTGATCCCCTTTTGTACGTTTGCCCACTGACTAAGAAATGATCAGTCTATAATTTTAATGGTAGATTTATTTCAACAGTGAGGGACAGAATACCAAACAAAAATATCCAGAAAAACGCATTTAAAAAAAGTTATAAATTGATTGGCATTTTATAAGTATTTGATCCCCTATCAATCAGCAAGATTTCTGGCTCCCAGGTGTCTTCTATACAGGTAACAAGCTGAGATTAGGCGCACTCTCCTAAAGGGAATGCTCCTAATCACAGCTTGTTACCTGTATAAAAAAACACCTAGAAGCAATCAATAAAGCAGATTTCAATCTCTCCACTATGGCCAAGACCAAAGAGCTGTCCAAGGATGTCAGGGACGAGATTGTAGACCTACACAAGTCTGGAATGAGCTACAAGACTATCACCAAGCAGCGTGGTGAGAGGGTGACAACAGTTGGTGCGATTATTCACAAATGGAAGAAACACAAAATAACTGTCAATCTCCCCGAGTCTGGGGCTCTATGCCAGATCTCACCTTGGTGTTTTATGGTCATGAGAATGGTGAGGAATCAGCCCATATATACATGGGAGAATCTCGTGAATGATCTCAAGGCAGTTGGGACCATAGTCGTCAATAAAATAATTGGTAACACACTACTTCGTAAAGGACCGAAATCCTGCAGCACTCACAAGGTCCCCCTGTTTAAGAAAGCACATGTACAGACCAGTCTGAAGTTTGCGAATAAACATCTGAATGATTCAGAGGAGAACTGGGTGAAGGTGTTGTGGTCAGATGAGACCAAAATCAAGCTCTTTGGCATCAACTCAACTCGCCGTGTTTGGCGGAAGAGGAATGCTGCCTATGACACCAAGAACATCATCCCCACCATCAAACATGGAGGTAGAAACATTATGCTTTGGGGGTGTTTTTCTGCTATGGGGACAGAACAACTTCACCACATCAAAGGGACGATGGAGGGGTCATGTACCGTCAATTCTTGGGTGAGAACCTCCTTCCCTCAGCCAGGGTATTGAAAATGGGTCATGGATGGGTATTCCAGCATGACAATGACCCAAAACACATGTTCAAGGCAACAAAAGAGTGACTCAAGAAGAAGCAAATTAAGGTCTTGGAGTGGCCTAGCTAATCTCCAGACCTTAATCCCATAGAAGATATGTGGAGGGAGCTGAAGGTTTCAGTTACCATATGTCAGCCTCGAAACCTTAATGACTGCAAAGAGGAGTGCGACAAAATCCCTCCTGAGATGTGTGCAAACCTGGTGGCGAACTACAAGAAATGTCTGAAGTCTGTGATTGCCAACAAGGGTTTTGCCACCAAGTACCAAGTCATGTTTTGCGAAGGGGTCAAATACTTATTTCACTCATTACAATGCAAATCAATTTATAACTTTTTTCAAATGCGTTTTTCTGGATTTTTTTGTTGTTATTAGGTCTCTCAGGCCACGTACACACGATCAGTCCATCCGATGAGAACGGTCCGAAGGTTCAATGCTTCCAAGCATGCGTCGACTTGATTCTGAGCATGTGCGGCCTTTTAACCGATGCTTTTGCATACTAACGATCGGTTTTGACCCATCGGTCAGGCGTCCATCGGTCAAATTGTAAAGCAAGTTCTCTTTTTTTTGACCGAAAGATAACTGACCGATGGGGCCCACACACGATCAGTTTGGACCGATGAAACGGTCCTTCAGTCCGTTTTCATCGGTTTTGACTGATCGTGTGTATGCGGCCTCACTGTTAAACTAAAACCTACCATTAAAATTATAGACTGATCATCACTTTTTTGTCAGTGGGCAAATGTACAAAATCAGCAGGGGGTAAAATATTTTTCCCCCTCACTGTATACACTATATTACCAAAAGTAATGCGACGCCTGTCTTTACACGCACCTGAACTTTAAAAACATCCCAGTCTTGGTCCGTAGGGTTAAATATAGAGTTGGCTCACTCTTTGCAGCTATAACAGCTTCAACTCTTCTGGAAAGGTTGTCTACAAGGTTTAGGAGCGTGTCTATAGGAATGTTTGACCATTCTTCCAGATGTGCATTTGTGTAGCCAGGCACTGATGTGGACAAGAAGGCCTGGCTTGCAGTCTCTGCTCTAATTCATCTCAAAGGTGTTCTATCGGGTTGAGGTCAGGCAGGCCAGTCAAGTTCATCCACCCCAAACAATAAGTAATGCACTCACCCGTCATGGCCTGTATGTACGCTCACCACACAAGACTCCATTGCTGAAGAAAAAGCATGTTGAAGCTCGTTTAAAGTTTGCTGCACAACATTTAGACAAGTCTGTGAAATACTGGGAGAATATAGTCTGGTCAGATGAGACCAAAATTGAACTCTTTGAAAGCCATAATTCACACAATGTTTGGAGGTCAGGTGGCACTGCACATCACCCCAAGAACACCCCCATACCAATAGTGAAGTTTGGAGGTGGGAACATGTTGTGGGCTGTTTTTCAGGATATGGTACTGGCAAACTTCATGTGAAGGAAGGATTAATGAAAATATGTATCAAGACATGCTTGATAAAAAAAACTGCTGCCATCTACCAGGATGAGGAGGTTGAAATAAGGGTGGGCATTTCAACAAGACAATGATCCCAAACACAAAGCCGAGAAAACTCTTAATTTGTTTCAAAGAAGGAAAATTAGGCTTCTAGAATGGCCCAGCCAATCACCTGACTTGAATCCAATAGAAAATCTATGGAAAGGACTAAAGATCACAGTTCATAGAAGAGGCCCATGGAACCTTCAAGATTTGAAGACTGTGTTGAAGAATTGGCCAAAATCACACCTGAGCAATGCATAGGACTAGTTTCTCCATACAAGAGGAGTCTTGAAGCTGTCATTACCAACAAAGGATTTTGTACAAAATAAGTCAGCGTGTTCAATACTTTTTCCCTGTGTCATTCCATTTTATTACACATAACTTCATTTCTGAACTTATTTGTTTTGGTTTCTTTGTATGTATGGATTGCATGGGCTGTTACTGACATGTGGTGAACATTTCATGTCAATAGCACCTTTAGAAATATACTCCCCTAGAAAAATGGGGGGGGGAGGGAGGCTGACGTGCTGACATCATCGCGGTGTACCTTGTAAGCGGACAGGTGTCTGCAAGCCGGCCGGCAATTTTTATGAATGATCTTATTTTTGCTTTGTGTAAGTGCAACTTTTACCTTTTTAGAAATGTGTATTTAGTCCGATTTACACTATGGAGAATTTTCTCAAATTTTTGGGCACATGATTGACGATCCTGAATGTCTGGAGACCTGAGCCTAATTGGTCTGCCTTCTATCGTACCCCTATGACCTGCAACTGGATATAGATCCGGCGAGCGATCTACAATACAGGCTTTTTTAAACTTGTTTTTTTGGTAAGCGCACAACTTATACAGTGGAGGTGCATGATTACTGGTGGTGTCATCATTGAGAGTTCACTCTTTCTACATCTACATCTATTCATCAGTGGTGTTTTCCATACAGACTTTTTGTTTATCTTTTTGGGACTATTGGATCATTCCTTTAGATCCTCTGAGGACTGTATTTATTCATTTATTGGTTCAGTGGTTTAGTCATATGTTTTTCACCATGATCACTGATTTTTTATATTATTTTGTTATTGTTGGATGTGTATATCTCAAATTTTTTAACTGCTGCTGGTTTTTTATATTCTTTCATTATTTACATTAGGTTAGCGCTGTATTTTTTCCATTGTATATTTAGAAATATATTTAACTAGAAAAATGGTGACGCTTTCAATACTTATTTTACCTGCTGTATTGCTGTCCCTATCTAATCCAAAAACATACTGGTAGGTTAACTGAATCCCTCCTGAATATGTCCTAATGTGTGTGAGCGTGGTTGGGATATTAGGCTCGGGAACCTCATACTACTTTAGGGGTAGTGAACTGCTCTTTCAGAACTAGCATTTAACCCATGAGTCACAGAATGGCTGTTTTTTTTTTTTTTGCTTAAACTGAATAACAGTCTTGCGATGGAGAAATAAAAGCACTTTCACTGCAGTTTCAAGTGCACTTGTAGTGCAAAGTGGATTTGCCTTTCTTAAATAACCCCCATAGTCTATTAGTGCCCATTGATCTATTTTTTATTAGTTTTTTTTACTTGCCTATTATAATTTTTTTAGCTTTTATGACTGCAGAAAAGTTGTCAGGCATGTCCTATAGTACAAAGAGTGGTGCTGCGCATTAGCCCATGGAAACCAATCTTGAGAAGAGGAGATAAAGGCGTGATATGATCAAAATGTATAAATACTATACATAAATGTTTCATATAGTGAACTTGGTGATGAGTGAATGTAAACCCAATTTTTTTTTGTATGTCACAATATACAGTAAAAGATTTTCTATCATCTGTGCCCAGTCTTGCCACAAAAAGTTAATCCAGCTCTGAGCAATCATCTTTTATCGTTCAGTGAACCAAAAAACAGACTTACAGAGAAAAACCTTAGTCCGTTCCGCCCCCTTGCTGTGAGTGACAGATTATTTACATATCTCATGCACTAGCCTGGAGACAAGCATTATTTTTTAATTCCCACCCCACTCCTTTTCTGAAATCATGTGGTTACTTTTTTGGATTTTAATTGGATGTTAGTGATCATAGCAGAATTTAGTGTAAGGAATACACAGGAAAAAATGCATTTTGACAAGGGGAGTGTAGAGGAGGGCGAGGAGTCTACTGACATCACGACTCCACGCACAGAGCTCCAAACAACAGATCCACCCACAGAATCTGCAGTTTTTCAGTTCTTGAACAGACAGAGGGGAAACATTTGACAGGTAAGGATACATGCAGGAGGCATGTGTATCCTTATAGATCAGCACTATGGCAGTAGTTTAGAAACGATGAGAGTGGGTTTACATCCACTTTAAGGTCATCACAGAGGACAAGGGGGCACTCTAAGTCTAGAGGAAGAGAGATTTAGTCTCCAAATACGGAAAGGCTTCTTCACAGTAAGAGCTGTGAAAATGTGAAATAGACTCCATCCATGGTTTTGGCCAGCTCAGTAGATCATTTTAAAAGGGGCCTGGATTTTTTCCTAAATGCACATTATATAACTGGATACTATTTATAGGTAAAGTTAATCCAGGGAATAGAAAATTGCATGTTGGGGTTGGATTTTTTTCTCACGCTGGAGCAATTTAGAACAGGCATTATTTTTTTTTATTTTTTTTGCCTTCCTTTGGATAAACTGTGCGTATAGGACTGTACAGGTATGTATTGAGGTTTTCTATTTGTGTGTTGAACTGCATTGACTTGTGTCTTTTTTCAACCAAATTTACTATGTAAATAGCAGACTTCAGAAGCTTATATTGGGTAACTTAACATCATTGCTCTTTGCATTGTTTTTACTTCACAAATGCCCACATATTATTTATATTACATTTAATACTAGATAGTTTATTTTATTTTATTTATTTGATTATTTTTTTCTTGTAAATGGATTGTGAAATACTGGCCATACTTTCCCTGCAGAGAATATAGTAAGCACAAGTCTCTGTCCATTATACAGCAGTATAAAACTTGGATATTGGCTAGGAAATGCTTTCTGTAGACCTCTACCCTCGTTCACTGTCCTCAATCACTGAGAATAAACAATGCAATCTAGCTAGGAAACACAAGTAAACAGCACATGCTGTACACACTGACTCATTGCAAATGCTAATCTTACCTGTCCATCAGGATTTTCACAGACTTTGTATTCTGCAAAAATAGAAAGACACTTATAATGGTGCAATGCAGTTGACTCTTGACATAATATTTTACCTATACTCATTTTATAAAACCAAAGCACTGATACCCTGACCATTCTGCTGAAAAAAAAAATCCAGAGGCAAAAAATAGTACCCAAATTACCTGCTTTTGCTAAAGAAATTGGTCCTTCGGTGCCAAACACTTGTGACCTCAACCAAAGGCGCTTAGCGGACCGAAGGTCAGGCAGAGCCAGATGATTTCGCTTTCCAGCAATCTGGTCCTCTCTTTCAGCAGAGATAATATGACCAGTGATCCTACATTTTATCACGTGACTATCTCTGTAGACACCAAGGGCAATAGTTTCTATAGCAAATGTATTGCAACATGCATTTTTCCATTAGTTATTATTATAATGCATAGTCGGGATTATGAAATAAATTCTCCCCTAAAATGGTGGATGGATGTCTAGTCTTCGCACATGAAAACTACAGGACTCATGGTTCCAGAACTAACAAATGAAGGCTGTGTTTATTGTACTAATTAAATAATTAAACTCGTTAAATCATCACTTAAAGCTTCTGAGCAAAGTTTGGAAAATATGAGATTTATACCTTCATGAAGTTGATGTCCTCTGTTTTGTCAAACATGACCTGTACAGAGCTCAGTAGCTTTTTGGCTTCTTGCATACGTTCATTTAGCTGAAGAACTTGGGCTGCATTATCATTGCAGAATTTGGCTTGAGCCTTATCCAGAACATCCATGGTTTTCCTCATGTCCTCATCCAGAATCTGGTGCAATCTCTCATACTGCTGTCGGACTTCATCCTTCAGCTGGTTTACCTTTTCCTGGGGAAGAAAACAAAGCTTCTATTACTAATCAGCCTGAGTGTAGACTGCTGACCTAACAGATACCGGATACTGAACAACTGGGAAGCGAGATGTGATTGTATGAGAGCTACACTGACATATTTTTGTATCTCTACTAATCTACTCTACCTGTATCTCTACTTTTCCCCTAATGCTTCTCTAGATCAATGCAAACTATAGGTATTATTACCCTAATGCCGCGTACACACGATCACTTTTCGTGATGAAAAAAAATGACATTTTTAAAAATGTAATTTAAAATGATCGTGTGTGGGCAAAATGTCATTGTATGTCTTCTGAAAAACGACCAAAAAAAAAATTCGAACCTGCTTGAATTTTTTATGTCATTTTTTAAAATGTCATTTTTTGTGTCATAAAAAATTATCCTGTGTGGGCAAAAATGACGTTTTAAACCCGCACATGCCCAGAAGCAAGTTAGGAGATGGGAGGTAAAACTACCATTCATAATGGAGTAAGTACATTCATCACGCTGTAACAGACAAAAAAGCAGGAATCGTCTTTTACTAACAAGTAACTAGCTAAAAGCAGCCTCAAGGCAAATAGAACTTCCCCTTTAGAGTGCCGTCGTTTTGTTCATCATTTTCCAAAAATGATGGTGTGTAGGCAACATCATTTTTAATGATGAAGTTGGAAAAATTTCGTTTTTTTCATGAAGAAAAAGAACATTTTTTTTCATCACAAAAAGTGATCGTGTGTACGGGGCAGAAAACTAGAAAAGCTACAATTTCTGGGGAAATTGTGTGAAGTGTTCTTGCCTCCACCAGTAGTCTACAACTGGAGTGGGCCAAGTAACTGGGTGGAGTGGCTTGAGTAACTGTTGCGTGGTTGGAGTGGCTGGAGTAACTGTGGAAAGGTTGGACTAGGCAGAATAACTTTATGGAGTGGGCAGAGTGTGGAGTATTTGGAGTGAATAAAGATAGTAAACATTGCACTAACCAATTGATTGACTCACTGCATGAGTTGCAAACAAATGGTCATATTGTGAAAACAATCAGGACTAGGGCTTAGCCGTGGACATGTGCAGTGGCAGCAGGGATAGCTAAACGTTTTGATATAAGATTTGTGTAGGTGGGCTTGAAAATGAGGGAGAGGTGGCAGTTTAGAAATCATGTCCTGATTTTTAGCTTTCGTCAGCTCACCCTCTAGTTTCGCCATTCATTCCATTTAGTGAAACGTTCCACAAAATAATATTAGTATATTACTTGTCTATGTAGTGTAAAAGCTGTGGGAGGAGTTAGGGTGGTAAATTTGGCTATAATAAGAATAATATATATGTGAGATAACAGTAAGTGGTCTTGCTATGCATGAACACTTAATACCCATTTTATGTAAGATGTAGCCACCACTTCATAAAGACCTGGAGATTGGGACACAACAATCCCAACTTGGAGACTTTTAAAAAGTTAGAAAGAGTTAGAAGCACAGTAGACGTGGGGGGGGGTCTCAAAACCCTCTGTTTTTAATTGTTAGAAAGGGTCAACTTGGTTTATTTGCAGGCTGGCTGGTAAGTGCACTGGGAAAATTGTAGTTTCCTTGTGATGTGCATTGTCCTTCCATGTGTATCTTACTGCAAAGGCTAGTTATAGGTTGGGGTGGTTGTCATCTCTTTATATAGCATATATTTTTTGAGGACCTGTTCTTGCAGACTACAACTGCCATAGCAGCCTGATGAATCAAGCCAAATATCTCTGCACTTAAAGCTAATCTAATCTCAAGAACAAGCCTTTAATATACTGCACCTTACTAGACATGGTGGTTTGATTTTTTTTCCTTTTATTTCAACTGGTGATCCTGCCAATGATGCATTTCCTGTCCTAGGGGAGTGATGCACAGGACAGTATCTATGGAGGAGCAGCACTTCCCCCCCAAGAACAGGGTTACACCTTATGCCCCGTACACATGATCGGAAATTCCGACAGCAAAAGTACAATGTGATCTGTTGAACGGAAATTCCGACCGTGTATGAACCATCGGACTTTTTCTGTTGAAATTTCCGCCAACAAAAGATTGAGAGCTGGTTCTCAAATTTTTAGACGGAAAAAATTCCTATCGGAAAATACGATTGTCTGTAGCAATTCCGACGCTCCAAATTCTGACTCATGCTCGGAAGCATTGAACTTAATTTTCTCGGCTCGCCGTAGTGCTGTATGTCACGTGTTCTTGACGGACAAAAGTTCAGAGAACTTTTGTGTGACCGTGTGTATGCAAGCCAAGCTTGAGCGGAATTCTGTCAGAAAAAACATCCAAGGTTTTTCCGACGAAAAATCTGATCATGTGTACGCGGCATAACCCTCTTCTGTTCTTCAAAACATAGGAGTAAGGTGTTCTGTAGACCACAGAGAGAACTGATAAGGCCAACAGTCATCGAGGCAAAGAGCACAAGAAGTTATCAGCTCACAATATTTTTTAGGATCACACTATAGATATAAAAAAACACTTTTAATTATATATTTAACAGACCAAAAGGAAAAAGGAAGAGGGGTTAAGGTTGTTTGGGGTTACATATATTTTATTACATTCACATACTGTACATGGCAGTCATATCAGACAACTTAATAGACTGATATACTATATGTAAGAATGATTATTATTTGCAAATCCCAGTACTTAGTCTTGCTTTCTAAACTGGTAGTCAATGAGGCATGATTGCTTGCCGATTTAGGATACACAACCACTCTTAGGATATAACAGTTTGGAAGCTTTTCTTTTAAATTAAAATGCAAGTGAAATAGCTTGCCTGAATGAATATTTCTGTCCAGTGAGCTGGTGTTCATAAGAGGCAGTCGCCCAGATTAGCGCTCTGTCCTTTAGACACAGACGGGATGAGTGACACACTGCAGTCTGTCATGCCATCTGTGTTTGCGGATGAGGCCTAGTTTATCCACACACATGCCAGCATGACACCTGTTGTGTGCAAATTCCCTGTGTACAATATAGTGATCCTCTCTGTAGTGAGCGGGCTGACCATAGACCAGAGGCTGTTATAATAAAAATCTTATTTTTTTTCTTCTAGTTACACATTTATATCTACTTGCGTCAGGATTTCTGGAATGACTGGATTGGCTTTAACCTAGGTTGGCTACATTCCCTTGTTTCATTATATTATGACCTTTATATGCAAGTCTGCAATGCTTAATTGAATATTTAATTGCAAAGACATAAGATATTTATTTTAGAAAAGGTGCATGGACCTGTGTAGCCACACAGACCTGTACTTATAGTATGACATAGTAAAAGCCTTTGGGGAGAAACCACAAGTTCACAGAGCCTGAGACATGGGCTTAGTTGGGCTCCCTTTTCTACCTTAATGGCCAACACCATCCACTGTGTGCAATATGCTGCAAACCACAGACATACCCATATAGCTGTGAAGGGTTGCCAACTCATCTTTTTAATTACAGACTCCTGAGCTGCTTAGGTTCTCAACTAGGAAAGACACAGAGTATCTAATTACCCACAGACGATATGTTATATAGGCCTACAATAAAAGGAACACTAGAAAAAATGTCCTGATTTGTTGAGAGCTGTTAAATACTGAATTGTTATGGATGTACGGAGTTCAGCGGCCTTGGGAATGCTACGTATAGAACAGCGCACATAGCGCAGCAGGTTGTAGTATGTAGTCTGCTGTTACAATGGCAAGTCTATGAAAATGTGGCTTGCAGGAACTGGTACCATCGAAGAGAAGCCTTTATCCACAGGGACTGGTTGCCTAATGTTATCCAAGCTTTACAATCTTGGGATGCCTTTAAAAAACACACACCCATGATGATAAAAAAAGTGCATTTATAACCCAATTTAGCAGAGAAGTGCATTGAAGTGATGCTGCCCATTTTCATATATGATACTTTGGAAACCCACAATCCCCACAATTCTTCTATGGCTGTTCACTGCACTCGCATTACAGAAAAGTTTAAAGGGGTTGTAAAGGTACAAATTTTCACACACATTTTTTTATATGCTTTTATGAGATTTTAACTATTTTGTTCAATAAACTTTGTTTATTTTTTATACATATGAGTACTTCTTTTTTCATACTTGGGGTTATCGGTGGCAAACAAAGTCCTATTTCCTGTTTTTTGTTCTATCATGTCTTACATGGATGTGGTACCACAATATATAGGATATGTTGCTAAAGTTTAAACCTTATAAAAGTTTAGTTATTCTAGTGATACTCCTGCTGGTCATGCTGCTGATTATATGATTATCATTGCCGTTTCCCAAGTTAGTGCCCTGTTCATTGAACAGAAGAGATGATGCTGATTCACTGTCCAATGAGAAGACATAAGAAGCTAAATTACTGAACCATGAAGCTTAATCAGCTGCCACAAAGGTCATGGGAACCTGTGGGACACAGAACCGGCTGTAGCATCATTCTAAATTTTACAACTGACAGCAACCTGTAGAGCAGGTCACTTTCATTTACATTTCCTGTAAAGAGCCTCATCTATCATGGAACAGTAATGAATTTTCCATCCTGTGGTTGTGCTCAATCAAGAATTGGCAATGCAGCATATATTTAAAGTGGAACTTTATTCTTCCAATCAACATTGATTTTATTTTAATCCTCATGCTGCTAGCATTAGTAAATAGATAGGAAAATATATAATTTACTTGTTTTAAACTTTTTGTTTTTTACATTCCTTCAGTTTTTTCCTGGTTTCTTGCCTTGGCAAATCATGCCATACATCCTAGGAGTCTCCATAAGGGTCAACAATTGGATTACTTTTTAAGTAACCCAGGAATCTTCAGGAGGGGAGGAGAGGTTTTCTTAGCTAAGCACACTTTGCTGCATGCATGTTTGAGCTAAGGGTAGATGGATTACAGGAAGTAAATGCTACATGAATAATTTGCTCTTGCTCAAGATCATACTGTACCCCAAATAAATGGCTCCAAACAGAGCATTACTCACCCCGCCAACCTCTGCCTCTCTCGGAGAACACGCCTGCCGCTGGGGAGAGGCCTGACTGGCCCTTCTCCCGGGAGTCGTTTCAGCCGCTGGAGAGAAGGCAGGGTGGCTGGGCTCAGTCCATCATGCTGTTGGGGGTCTGGGCCAACTGCCCCCCCTTCCTGGGGTATACCAGTGGAGACTGAAGTCCTATCCACTGGTGCTAGGTGAAAACCCCCCGGTGCTTGCAAAGCAAAGCCGTCATCCTCCTGTCCCAGTCCTGTACCATTTTCTGGGGTTGTGTCAGTGGAGACTAAAGTCCCATCCACTACCCCAGGAACCCCCTCTTCTGATAGTTGGGAGCAGAGGCCCGGGGCCTTCTGCTCTGTTGCCAGCTCTTCCGCTGGGTTGCTGTAAGTGGAGACCACAGTCCCATCCACTACCACACGATCCCCCTCTTCTGTTAGTTGGGAGCAGAGGCCCATGACACTCTGTTCTGTTGCCAGCTCTTCCGCTGGGTTGCTGTGAGTGGAGACCACAGTCCCATCCACTACCACAGGGTCCCCCTCTTCCGTTAGTGGAGAGCAGAGGTCCGTGACCCTCTGTTCTGTTGCCAGCTCTTCCGCTGGGTTGCTGTGAGTGGAGACCACAGTCCCATCCACTACCACAGGGTCCCCCTCTTCCGTTAGTGAAGAGCAGAGGTCCGTGACCCTCTGTTCTGTTGCCAGCTCTTCCGCTGGGTTGCTGTGAGTGGAGACCACAGTCCCATCCACTACCACAGGGTCCCCCTCTTCTGTTAGTGAGGAGCAGAGGCCCATGACACTCTGCTCTGTGGCCAGTGATTCAGCTGGGGGTAAAAGCTTTACCCCCTCAGCTTGTTGCTGGAGAGAGGGGCCAACCGCCCCGGCTCTCTGGAACTCCACACCATCTGCTTCGGCTTTAGGGATGGCAATCTCCAGATTTTCCATTGCTGATTCATCAGCCAGGATTTCACAGTTGTCATCTGACCTTTCCTCATAGTTGCATGCAAACGGGAGCCCCGCCCTGCTGCTGAGCCGAGTCTAGCAGCTGTCTGTAGGCGATTTCCAAATCCCATTCTTGAATGGCTAGAAATTCCAAATCTTCCTGTAACCAGTGGCCTCCCGAGATATTCAATTTTTCCTCTCTGTGCTCCATTATGTCCTCCAAGCGCCACTCCCGATCATCCCCAAAGTCGGGATCACTGGACATCCTCCAATACAACAATCCCAGGCCATCATAGTCATAGCCTTCTGTGGGGCTGTCATCTGCTGACCACGGGCACTCTTGGGCTACATACCACCGGAGGGCTCTGTAGCTCTCGTCTAGCTGCATCTCTGCCCGGATCAGCCTGCTTAACTCAGCTGTCCACTCCTGCTTCGGTTGTTCCCCCAACAACAGCATTCGTACGTCATACTGCAGCCAGGACCTTGCATAGATGGAGGGCAGGACCTTTCCTTAGTGTTGCTTCTCTAGAGCTAGTGCTTCCTTCCAGAGTTGGCACCGAATCACATCCGCCCATCCCAGCAGGACCTCCTCTGATACGGGTCCCCTATGCTGTATCCGCATCTCTTGTAACCTTCTTTGGAATTCCTCTTCCATGGAGACTGGGATCTGCACCTCTCCTTTCTCTTTAGTTGGTGCTGCTGTGACTTCAGCTGCTGCAGCACTTCTTCGCTGTAGCAAGGTGGCATTCAGAGCCGCTATAACTTGATCCCTGATCTCCGGTGGAGGGTTAGGACCATAATGTGTCAGTCTTATGTTAACAGCCCGATCAAAACTTGCTTCTTCGGGTGTCCTGTCTGCTACGGCGGGCCTTTCAGCTCTATCCATTTCGACCAGTTCTGCGATAATGTCCCTTTTCTTACGGTTGCTGGCCGGTCTGCCTCGGCTCTCCAGTAAGTCCATGAGGGAAGAGAGCTTCATCCGTTCATACACCGTCTCCATTGTCATGTGTCCTTCTGAAGATGGAATCACCCCACTGCTGTGCCACCAAATGTAACGGTCACCACCGTTTACGACCTTCCATCCAACCACGACAAGCTTATCTGACACACTGCGACAATCCTGCATACACGATCCATTCCATTTCCCATAATAACCGAGACACAAGCTATGGTACTGGTTTCAAAAGATATGAACACTTTAATGGTATCTTCTCAGCTTCTTATACAGTACAAGATGTTACAGCCAATCACAGGACAATGCAATCTCCACCCCCCTTATTCACACTGGGGCTAATTCTCTAGCAGACATGTCGGCACCGATACTGACGAGATACATTCCTTGAGATAATGACATCAAAACCAAACCAAACACTATCACACCTGAATAGAGGCTGCTACTTTGTAGTACAATACACAATCTTTTAAGTGTAAACACAGGGCTTTCGATAGTTTTATCACACAATGTCTTGACCTCAATCACATTATCTAGACAGACGTACGGTCTCTAAAGGGCTTGACACCTTTGTACCATAGACAATGTATTGTCTAAGAGTAGATGCAATTTACACCTTTCAAAAGAATGAAATGTCTTTCACAAGCCGGGTCACTTAACATTTCAATAGCCGGAGCTAAGCATTGAATAAGCTTGTAATGTCCCTCTCCTGTGTAACAGATGTCAATATGTACCCGTTGTAATATGCCAGTCCTGCAATATGAATTATTATTAATGTCCCATCTTCTGCAATACATGATATAATTTTTGTCACCCTATGGCCCTAGTGGACATAAGGTGACCCTAGACATAGGAGAATCTGAGTCTGTCACAGGTCATTCCATTACACCGCGTACACACGATCGAGTTTCTCAGTGGTAAAAACACTGCCGAGAAACCCGACAGGAAAACCGAGGACTGCCTTGGTCCCATTTCCCCGTGTACACGCGACCGGTTTTCCCGACAGGTTTTCTCTTGGTCGAGAAAACCGGCCATGTGTAGGCTCCCTAGCAGTGTTTCCCTATGGGAAAACGCTGCGATTCGCGACGAGAAAAATTTAGAGCATGTCCTAAATTTTCTCATCGTGATTCTCGGCGGTTTTCTCATCGGGAAAACTACTGGAGAGCCAACACACGGCCGGTTTTCTCATCCAAGAGAGCACATGACAGTTTTCCCGACGAGAAAACTGATCGTGTGTACGCAGCTTTTGACACAAAAAATGGTCACATGCAATTGGCCAAACTGGATGTTTTCAACCAATGTTTAATTTACCTCTGCTTAGATGAGCAGACGTAATTTGAAGCTGCATCATAGAGTTGCATAAACACAGGCATTGTATGATTGGACAAGGGGTGTATAACCATCATGGTCTCCCTTTGTCCAGTCACAGACAGCCCTGTGTTGTTTTTAAAAATACAAGACTTTTTGGAATGGTGAAGCCGCACAGTAAGTGACCCGTTGTGATCACTGTGCTCTAACACCAACTTTCATTTTTACCAGCAGAACTTCAGTGATGACATCATAGTCAGAGGCTACATGAAAGTAACATCTTTCAAAAAAGAAGCAGCAGCCACCAGTGGGGCAAACAAAAAATGTTTTCCCATACTTCAGCTTTAAATGTATCCCTTGCATAGTTGAGAGAGGGCAGGCCAAGACTAAAAGTCAATCATGCAGAGTTCTCATCTATGTAGTTCTGCTCCTCCATAGTCCAATTACAGGCTGGGGTGTATTCTTGACCAAGCTGTTCTGCTAATACAGTGGAATTCGAGAAACTAGCTGTGCTGGCTGACAGTAAATCGCAAGACTGGATGCACGTAAATATAAATCCTTGGGCAGGTAAACCAGTTCCTATAAATTTAGTTCAACTGTGTATTTAGGGACTTGCCTCAAGTATAACTTAAAGCAGAAGTAAAGTACAAGTCTTTACTTGTACCTACAACTAAGCTTACAATAAGGCTTACCTGTAGGTACAGTAAATATCTCCTAAACGTGCAACATTTAAGAGATATTTATTATACTAGCAGGTGATGAGGTCACTGGGCTCTCAATACACGGCATTGAGCGAATCACGCGGAGGCCATCCTCGCGGCCTGACCAGTCAAACTGCCAAAGCCCGCTAACCCAGAAGGAAGACTGGGTGAAGATGGAAGCCCCGTCAGTGGTGACAGTGCACCGATGGAGGGCTTCATTCTAAGGTCTCTTTCATAATGTGCTAGTTGCCATGGTACTGCATATGTGATCATGTTATAACACCAGCCATTTGATGGTCTGACAGTTTGGTGGAGAGCACAAGCAACTGTGACTGGTATCATTCACTGCATGCCTTAAATGTAACTGTTTTGGGAACCTGGTAAACTGATGGTTTAGTTCTGCTTTATCATTATTAAATTAGACCCATTTTAGGACCTAATGTGTTTGCTTTTAAATGTACGAGACAAATCTTGAGTTAGGACATGTCAAAAACTACAAATATTTCAAACATAACATGGAGGAGCACACGGATTGTGCACTTTAAATCTATTCCCCATGATAGCATGGAGGGTGAGCTGCTTTGGACATTTAACCTATGCAGACTTATGTGATGTTTACACGTGTCCCACTGCGGTGCGTCTTGGTGCCATTCACTGAGAGTTAACAAAACAAAATAAAGTTGCGCTGCTAAAAATATAAAAAGAAGGAAGCAGCCAGCACTAACAGTGAAACAACCTGTGAGTAGACAATGAAAGAAAAATAAGTGCAGCGCTGGTGAGCGTGAATTTGCGTGAAGCAATTTACACCAATCCCATCCAAATGAGTGACATTGTAATGGGGTAATCCAAAAACACAGTACCAAAAAAGTACAGAGAGGGTGGTGAGACCTTATAGATGCAATCGGTGGAGTGTGAAATATAAACTACAAAGGAAGTCCTTTAGATCAAAACAGGCAAGTCTTCATATGAAACACTTCTATACACCGCTCCTGTGTTACTGGAGAATCTGATGGTATGCGTGATCCACTTAGATGGGCATGCAGGATAACCAAACAGGTATGTAAAAAAGGATGGGTACTCTTACCACAAAAGTTGGACACACATGCCAGGAGCACTGTGTCAGATGCGCTTGTAAGAGCTCCTCGGATGGACGGCTCTATAAAGAGTGATGGTTGGAAGGATTATAGATCTTTCCCAGGGATCACAGGGTCCAAGATGGAGGGTAGTTCCAGGTTTTCAGATGGAGCAACGCTTATAGGTATCCAAAAAAAGAAAAAGAAATCCACATGGTGTAGTTTGTTTGAAAAGGGAAGCCTTTATTAGGCTAGTAAATGGTAGAACAATAAAAACAATAAAAAATGAAAATGCCAGTACTTTGGAAAGGATCTGGCACACGTGATCACATGAGTATAAAAAGAGAGTGGTAATTGGGTATGAAAAAGCTATGTACCCGACATGTTTCGAGCTAATGCTCATCGACAGGGGCGTCTGTCGATGAGCATTAGCTCGAAACATGTCAGGTACATAGCTTTTTCATACCCAATTACCACGCTCTTTTTATACTCATGTGATCACGTGTGCCAGATCCTTTCCAAAGTACTGGCATTTTCATTTTTTATTGTTTTTATTGTTCTACCATTTACTAGCCTAATAAAGGCTTCCCTTTTCAAACAAACTACACCATGTGGAGTTGTTTTTCTTTTTTTGGATACCTATAAGCGTTGCTCCATCTGAAAACCTGGAACTACCCTCCATCTTGGACCCTGTGATCCCTGGGAAAGATCTATAATCCTTCCAACCATCACTCTTTATAGAGCCGTCCATCCGAGGAGCTTTTACAAGCGCATCTGACACAGTGCTCCTGGCATGTGTGTCCAACTTTTGTGGTAAGAGTACCCATCCTTTTTTACATACCTGTTTGGTTATCCTGCATGCCCATCTAAGTGGATCACGCATACCATCAGATTCTCCAGTAACACAGGAGCGGTGTATAGAAGTGTTTCATATGAAGACTTGCCTGTTTTGATCTAAAGGACTTCCTTTGTAGTTTATATTTCACACTCCACCGATTGCATCTATAGGGTCTCACCACCCTCTCTGTACTTTTTTGGTACTGTGTTTTTGGATTACCCCATTACAATGTCACTCATTTGGATGGGATTGGTGTAAATTGCTTCACGCAAATTCACGCTCACCAGCGCTGCACTTATTTTTCATTCATTCACTCAGAGTTGTACTCCACAGCAGAGGCCAATGCATGGCATCTCACATATCATGTGCTGTAGTGCGCCAAGATGGAAAATAATAGTCATGTGCATTTTAGTACATGGCCAGCCCATTCATTATGCTACCCCGCTGCACTTACCTTCTTGGATGATGAACTGTCACTGCCCACACAGCCAGTGTAGTTGCTCAGGTCTTTGAAATCCCTGCTGTTCTTCCCCTTCTTTACTTAGGGGATGAATCAGAGGGATTCTGATTGGTCAAAGCGGTCACATACCAGAGATGTCCAATCAGAATCATACTGAAGAAGAAAAGTGGGAATTTCAAATCCTTGGAACGCTATACCCGCTGCGTAGACAGTGACAGCTCATCAACCAGGAAGTGCTAAAAGCACCAGGGGGTGGGAAAGGTGTAGTCTGTTATTTGTGAAAAGGTTAACTTACACGTTAAAGCAATGCATGGTAACATGCAACATACTGTGTGTTAGCATTCACAACAGATTGGTTAAAGGAGTTGTAAAGGCAGAAGGTTTTATTATCGTAATGCATTCTTTGCATTAAGATAAAATATCTTCTGTATGTGGCAGCCGCTCCAACTACACAGGTGTCAAACACAAGGCCCGAGGGCCGAATCTGCCCCCCCCCCCCCCAGGCATTTCATGTGGCCCTCGCACCTCTCCTGCAGCAGGAGAGATCCAGCCACCTCTGGTCCTCATCCAGACCCCTACTTTCTGTTTTTAAGCAATGCATCCAGCTTTTTTCCAGCAACAGCATAAGGAAAGGAGGGTGCACTGTGATGTAAGGGAGACTAGGGGACTGAACTTATGTTGGAGTGGCTCTTGACATCTAATGTAAGGGGAGGAGATGCGCTGGACATCTAATCTTAGACACAACTGGCCCTTTTGAGGACAATCATAATGCTGATGCGGCCCACGATGACACCCCTCCCCTAATACTTACCTGAGCCCCATCTCTGTCCAGCTGCTGTCAAAGACAGTTAGCCAATCAAGGGAGAGAGGGGGCGGGGCAGCTCCATGTCTAAATGGACACATGGAGCTGCAGATCAGCTTGGGTGCCCCATAGCAAAGTGCTTGCTGTGGGGGCACTCGACAGGAGGGAGGTGCCAGGAGCAGTGAAGAGGGACCCAAGAAGGGGAGGATCCGGGCTGCTCTGTGCAAAATCAACTGTACAGGGCAGGTAAGTATAACATGTTTATTATAAAAAAAACAAAGAAAAAAAAAACATTTTACAATCAATTTAAGTTTCAATGGGCACAAGAGCATGAGAATAACAAAACATAAAGCTTGTTGTACCATGTGTGCCTACTAGAATATACCAGAGTGTCACTTTAAAAAAAATTATGATTTCTGGCTGTGTGCAATGGGTTAGGCCCCTTTCACATGGGCAGACCTTATGTCCGCTTTTTCATTCATCCGTTTACAGATAAAAAAGGGACATACATTGATCCCTATGAGATTGCGGGTGTCAGTGGATGAATATCCGCTGACAGCTGATCTTATCCGGGTCCTCAATCCTCCGATTCTGCAGATGGAGGAAAACCCATATTTTTTTATTCGTTGGTGGATCGGATCGGGTGAACACAGACAGACGGTCCATGTTCATCCGATCCCCCCATAGGGGAGAGCAGAGATCTGACAGGGCGGTCCCCACACATCATGCAGGGACCGCCCTGTCATCAACGAAGCGATCCCCGCTGAGCAAGCGGAGGTTCATGGGGCGGATCATCACGGATCCGTCCCGTGTGAAAGAGCCCTTACTGTATTTGGGTGCGTAAAAAAATTTTTCCCTGGGAATCCTGAGAACTGACGGACTACAGAGGTAAAATAGCTGCCTCTTCTACAAATACACGTGCACTGACCTCCACTAGTCTCTTGTCCGATTCCAGTTTGTACAGCTGGTCTTCAATGTCTTGTTCCCGCTCCTCTAGGCGGTCTTGTTGTTTCATAAGCATTTTCTAAAAGACAGAAAAAAACAAGGATTTAGTAAAGAACAAAAAATTAACTAAATACTAATTATGCCTGTTGTGACTATTTATACACTCAACTAGATCTGGTTGCATTACATAAATACTGCTCGCTGTCTGAATGTGTAATATACACCTAATAGATTAGTTGGGGCTTACATGTCACCAACCCAACCACGTTAGTCAGACTCTATAAACCAGCAAGAAAACACAATACACCACCAACCGACTCTCCGCTCCTTACCCCTGAATATCAGGACTGTATATACGTGGGGTTAGGGTGTGAAATAAAATGATTATGATGTGGTTAGTAAAACTAATGCTAGTCATTACAAGAAAGGGACAGCTAATCACCCGACATTACTGTAAAGCATTAAAACTAACTGCAAGTGGATGGAAAATATGTCACACCAGTAGCTGGTTTTCCTATAACAGAAGCCCCCATGCTATAAAAAAAGGCTGGTTTTACCATCAGACACAGTAGGCTAGGCACCTTTGTCCCCATCATATGCAGAAATACATTTTTTCTCAATAAGCTTCTTAATATATTCTCACAAAATGCACCTGGGTTAGGACAAGCAAAACAAGAGAATATTCAGGTATAAAAGATGACAGTATCAGAGGGGAGCTGCATCAAGCAGACCCCCCAGGAATGGAAATCTGTCTGGAAAGATCTATTACAATAGCAATATGGCTGTAGCTGAAATCCTTCAATCCAAGCGTAAAATGGGAAGCCCAATAATATTTATTTTTAATTCATGGAAACCTTTCCAGAAGAAAATGTAGAGAATGCCATTGCTGATAATTCACAGGAATTGCTTGGCTGTCATGCAGCCCTGTATGCTTTAATAGTCTAAGCCAGGGGTCTCCAAACTGCGGAACGAGGGCCAGATGTGGCCCTTTTTACTAGCCTTTATCCGGCCCTTGGGGCACAATTCCTCCCACTGATATGAGGTACTATTTAACCCACTGGCACCAACAATGGGGCACTATATCTTAGGCCTTGTACACACGATCGGACATATCCGATGAAAACGGTCCACGGACCGTTTCCATCGGATAAGTCCGATCTGGAGTTTGGTCCGATGGCGTGTACACACCATCGGATCAAATTCCCCGCCGCCGGACGGCGCGGTGACGTGGCGGTGACGTTGACGCCGCCACGTCACCGCACCAGGAAGTAAAACACTTCCGCGCATGCGCCGAATCCATTCGGCGGCGGCGCGGCGGCGGTGCGGGACGACATGTCTGCTGGTAAGTGTACTAACCAGCAGACATGTCGGGCGGACACATTCCCACCCGATAGATTTCAAAGCATGCTTTGAAATCTGTCGGGTGGACAAATCTGTCCGCTAGCCCATACACACGATCGGAGATGTCTGCTGAAACGGTCCATCGGACCGTTTTCAGCGGACATATCCGCTCGTGTGTACGAGGCCTTAGACTGATACCAATGATGGGATACTAATCCTCCTACTAATAGGGCGAATACTCCTCCTCCTATTGACCACCAACCCTGAGGCAAAAATGTTATTCCCACTGATGCTGGACCCGTGACATTTCCTGACGCTGCTGGCCACAACCTGGCACTCCTAAAATCTGAAGGACAATTAAAGTGGCCCTTTGTTTGAAAAGTTTGCAGATCCCTGGTCTAAGCCACTAAAGCTGGCCATACAGTTACCAATAGATTTCCCTTATCCTTGTAAGCAACCCAGGATTGGTGAAACGCGTCAACGAAGGTTGGTTTTCGGGTAAAGACAGTCACTTTTCTGACATTCAATAAACACAGCAAGAGGAGCAAAGTTTGGAGTGTGGCTGATATTTTTTCCTCATACATGGATAAAATTTCATGTTTCTTGCCAACGTGGCAAAAAATGATCCGTAGAAGGCACAGCTGGCATCACCTGGTTCATCAAACTTTGAGCCGAGGATGGATTTTGCTGGCTGAACAATGACTGCAGATACATTAGATGCAGTCACTGTTCGAGTATTCTGACAGCCGGCACCAGCAGCAGGGAGGATTCCTTCATCCAGGTTGTTTAGTGTGGATGGAAGAATCTGTTAGATTTCTTTTATTTAGCTCACAGGCTGAACATAAGGAATCTATGTGTGTATGGCCAGCGACATTTTCAGATAAATAGTTAGTAGTATAAACAGTATAGTAGTAGTAATATTATTATACACGATTTATATAGCCCCAACAGTTTACGCAGCACTTTACAATGTATAGGGGGGACAACACAATTACAGTACAGTTCAATACAAAGGTACAGGGAGGCCTGCTCATAGAGCTTACATTCTAAAGGGAGGGGGTGGTGGTACAAAAGGTAATAGCTGCAGAGAATGATTTGATGGGGGTAGTAATATAAGAAAATACAGATTTTGAAAAAAAACTGTTTTCCGCCCATTCATGACAAATCAACAGGTTTTCTTTAGCCCCCCCTTCTCGAACATACTGTATTCTCAGCATTCCCTCAGTCCCCTGCAGCTCCAATTAACATCAGCAGCTGCAGGAAATAATACTCAGTACTTCCAGGTATGGAGGAGCATGTGACACAGCTGAGTTAATGTATCTTGTCAGACCAGAAAGTGTGTACAACTGGCTATAGACATCTCGACTATCTCTTGTGCAGCCCTATGGGCCACCAGGGCCTCCCATGGAGCGAACTTTGCCCGATTTGGCAAGAATCTGTCAAAATTCGAGAAGAGTATGGCCAGTTTAAGTTACAACTTTGGCAACTAATAGGCCTTTAGTGCTAGCAGCTGAATGCAATGGATGAAAGACATGTTTGTGCTGCCGGGGAGGGCCAAGTTAGAGAAGCTGTTGCTTTAAAGGGGTTGTAAACCTTCGTGTTTTTTCACCTTAATGCATCCTATGCATTAAGGTGAAAAAACACTTTGCACTCTCCAGCCCCCCGTGCCCCTGTTTTACTTACCTGAGCCCCGAACTTCCGTGGGCTCGTTCCCTCATCACTTTCCAAATGGCTTGTCGGCTTTTCATCGTTTAGATTGATAGCAGCGCAGCCATTGGCTCCCACTGCTGTCAATCAAATCAATGATGCATCGCGCCGGGGGGCGGGGCAGAGGCATACACTTGGTGACTATGGCTGCCGAGTGTATCACACAGGAGTCCGCCCGCAAGGTAACCCCTTCGGGAGAGAGCTTCCCAGAGGGGGTTAGCTCTTGTGGGGAGGAGCCACGAGAGCTGCCGTGGGACCACAGAAGAGGATGATCGGGGCCACTCTGTGCAAAACAAACAGCACAGTGGAGGTAAGTATAACATGTTTGTTTTAAGGAAAAGAAAACTAACCCATACAACCCTTTTAAATTGCATGGGCAAAGCACAAGTCCATTTCTGAGATGTTCTCCTTAAGTCTTGCAGTTTTATTGTTCACAGAAAGAGCTGATGTTCACCGGGTTATGTTACGTGGTAACCTTTTAATGCAGACACTGCTTACTAGGGTGTTAACAAATGTGACTATTTCAAACATGTACAGTGTGTGCATTACTAAACAGGATGGGACCCAACCTTCATCAGCTTGTGAGCCACATTCATACAATAAATAGTGTTGAGCCATGCAAATGAGTAAAGCACACAAAGAATAATGTGATTATTTACATTGTTTGTATGTTCATTTTTTTGCCAGTTTCCCTTTCCAGAGAACAGCTTAGGCTGGAAAGCAGATCTGCTGATACAGAAATTTTTAGCCCATTCCCAATCGGCATTCACTGTCTAGTTTACACTTGCTTCAAAACATGGCTTCAGACACGCTTTGTTAAAGCTCTATAAACACAGTCAAAGCTCATGTCGCTAAATAAAATGGTTAGCTTACAGTCCTGTTTAAACCTTGCTTTTGCTTGGTGCTTCGATGAGGCTTTGGTGGAGCTTCAATGGGGCTTCAATGAGTCTTTGGCTTCAAGCAAGCTTTGCCATAGACTTCTATGGAGGATTTGAACAGGGCCGATCCTAGGGTCACAGGCGCCTGGGTGCAGAAATATTTTTGGCGCCCGACATGGGCGTCGTCATTTTACTAACTCCTCCCCTTTACAAATGTTTCTATGGCAATGACTCAACCACAGAGATGTTCCCCCAACAAAGTCTTCAATAACCTGGGATCCTTACATGATCTCCTAACAATAAACAAAATACAGGAAGAGAAGCATATTACTGTATTGGGACCTGGAGAGGGGCCTCTGTGATGGACACAGAGAGGGCTTCTGTTAGAGAATCTGTTAGATGTTCGGCGCCCCCAACTCTGCAGGCGCCTGGGTGCACTGCACCCTGCCTAGGATTTGAAGATGCTTTGAAGCACCATTAAAGCTACATGGGGTATAATTTTTGAAGCAAAAGCAAGTTGTAAAAAGGACTGTAAGTAAGTAACAGAAGCTTTGAGAAAGTCTGTCCGAAGCCTTGTTTTGAAGCAAGTGTAAATGAGCCATAATAGAGAGGAAACCATGTCTACACAGTTGATTAAGTGTTTGATCTGCCAAGTGAACATCTTCCTTTTAAAATAGTATATGGCCCAGTCAAAGGTGTACCTTATAGCCACAGATCACGTAACTGCTCTGGGGCCCAGTAGTTAAGGGGGCCACTAATGTTTATTAAACTTCTTTAAAAGCAATTGCTATGCTGTAGTTAGTTATTGTTTATGGTAGATGTAAATCCTAACTAGATGACATTCAGTGTGTTATAGCACTGTGTATCAAAAATCAATAGCCATAGTTGTTTCTTCAAGCCTCTTTGCAGCCACTTCCTGTCTACATGCAGGGATTGGTCTAGTCAGGCATCCTGATGGTCACCAAACGGTTGAACAAGCCTGTGTAATCTGTGTTAGCATGGCTGTTTATAGTATCCTTCGGAAGTACATGTGACAGGGTGACAATGCTGCATAGCAATTGTGAGACAGGGGCAGAGTGCTGCCACCCTATAACAGGAGGTGCCTCCATGGTATTATTTTGATGAAAGCTTTAGTTTTATAAATAAAAAGGCACATACACTGACAACGGTGTCAGGGCTCAGCATCCCTGATATATCTTAGTCAGCATACAGGGGAAGGGCATAGCCAGGCAGGATCAGACAGGTATTACAAGCGAAACAGGGGACTAAATGACACAGCACAAGCGCTGCGCTGTATAACATGCTTTAACCTCCCTGGCGGTATGATTCTGTCTGGAATTACGTACCAAAAGCGGTACAATTATTTTGCATGGAAATTCTGCGTTTTATACTGTAGGCCTGCAATTTTTAGGAATAACTCGCTTAAATTTGTCCAAACCAGAGTCTAGTAGACATCCCGGGTATGATAAAGTTTGAAACACAAAATCATAAAATTATAATATAATAAATAACTATAAATAATTATAACAAATAATAATGTAATTATAATAAAAATTATTCACTAATGTAATCAAATCAAAATCACTGAAATTTGCTCAGTTGCAGAATTGTCGCTGTCATTACTTTTATTTTTTTATGACGAATTTTCCCACAAATCGCTAACGCTCAATTCTGCAAGTGATTATAATTTATTATCGCTGTTTTCTAGCTGTTCTAAAATCACTTTTGACATAAAGGGACACTTTTGGTTGCTATGGACAATCTACAGTTTGCAGGGAGAATTTTTTTTTTTTTATTATGTAAAAGAACATGCAGGGCACTGGGCAGACCACTAGGGACAGGGGGGGGGGTGTACTTTTTACATACAGTACTGTAATCTATAAGATTACAGTATTCTGTATGTAATGTGTTTGTTTACATTTTTGAATTTGCCGCCGGTCTCCGCCCCCGTGCGCCCTTACGTCGCAGGGAACGGAGATCGGCGGGGCGCGGGCACTGTGTGAGTCGAATGGAGGACGCCACTCGCTCACACAGCGGGGATGCATCGCTGGATCCAGGGACAAGGTAAGTACAGTACCCCGCCTGGATCCAAGGTAAGCCAGCGCGCGCTGCAGGCTCTGCATATTGACCCCGAGTGCGACTCGTGGATATCGCTATTTACCTAAAAAATCCAACCCGAGTCGCGCTCGGGTTTACCGGCAGGGGGGTTAAGGGAACAGGATCTGATTTTATTTTTTGGGTTAACAAATGCTTTAAGTGCATTCTGACCTTAGTTATGGGGTCTGATGTGCCCCTTTGCTCTTCTGCCATGACTGATCCATCAACAAGGAGATGGCCGATTCATAAGTCCTTCTTTGGGCTGTAAGCGCTTTCCCAAGACAAGCAACGGCAAGAGGAATGCAGATGGAGGAGGGATGTATCAGGCATTCCTCCTGCCGCCGTTTGTAGAAAGTGCTCACAGCCAAGACAAGCTGCACTTTTCAATCAGAAGTCTCTTTCATAGTTGTTGTTGGATCGACTGTGGAAGAAGGAAAGTGGGGCAGGTTGGACCACATAACTAGAGTTTGAAAGCACAGAGAAACATGCAAAAAAGTACATGTGCACTGTTCCACAGGGGACAGAACTGTAACAAAATATTATACTGATAGACCTTCTTAAGAACAGGTATCACTAGGGGTAATGCAAGAAGAATGTTGGAGAGCTTGGGGCCAAAAATGTTTGTACTATGAGGAATGATAATGTATAATAATGACATCCATAGGGAAGCACACACTTCCGGTCACACTCATTTAATGGAAACTGTAGAATGATTATGTGACTGGAGCAGCATGTTTACTGACTGTGACATGTGCAAGCAAATATAGTCTGAAACTTCTGAGCCCAAAGCACATGTAAAAGCACTCAATACAATTACTAAGCCTAATTCCAGTTAAGCACTACCACAAAGAACTTTTTCCAAGTGAATCAGGACATATAAGTGGGCGTAGTCTAGGTGCGCACAAACACATTCCCCGCACAATGAATAGCTGACATTCTGCTCTCTAATAGGTTTAAAATATTCAGCCTAGCTTCTCAGAGTAGAATTTCTTGTAATTAAATCATTTATTGAGAGTCTGCAAATCACGTACTTAGTCACACGGATATTGGGATAAAAAAATGCTCTAAAAAACTGTGGCTGTTTTGGCATAGGCACTCTCCCTAGAAAAATGTAAATATTCCCAAACAATTGGGAGAAGGAGTTTGATTTTACACGAGTTGTTTTAAACAATGGAGACACCACTCTAAAAATATTAGCAATGACATCACTTCCTTCTAACTATACCGTAATAAAGTTATAATAGATGGATGTGGTCATGTTACATCTGCAATGTCATTTTTTTTAAAAGCCAGCAACAATGCAATAGCAACAACGTATGATCAATATTTATATAACCAGGCCTGGAATTGCAAAAATGCAACACAGGCTGGACAGACGGAGATAGCATTTCAGATGGCAGAAAGCCCTTAAAGTAGTTAACGGACAATTATTTAAAAACCTTTTTTTTTTTATAACAAACATGTCTATACTTACTTGCTCTGTGCAATGGCTTTGCACAGAGCAGCCCTGATCCCCTGCTTCTGGGGTCTCCCCGCTGGCGTTTCAGACCCCTCCTCTTCATCTGGTGCCCCCACGTCAAGCCGCTTTCCATAGGGGCACTCACAAGTCTCGCTGCTGCGTCCATTGACACAGACAGAAGGACTTGGCCCTGCCCCCTGCAACACAGCTTTTGGTTGACAGCAGCGGGAGCCAATGTGCTATCAATCTGTCCAATGAGGGAAGTGACAGCGGTTGGTTGGAGCCGATGTGGTCATGCACATTGCCGGATTGGATTGGGCTCAGATATTAAAAGGGGGGGGGGTCTGGAGGGGGGCTGCAGCACAGAAGTTTTTTTACCTTAATGCACAGAATACAGTACATTAAAAACCTTAAAGCCCTGTACACACGATTGGATATCTGATGGAATCTAATCCGATGGATTTTTTTGTCGGATATCCGATGAAGCCGACTTTCATCAGACTTGCCTACACACCATCGGTCAAAAATCTGACTGTGTCCAAACGCGGTGATGTAAAACACTATGGGCCAGATTCTCAGCTGAGATACGACGGTGTATCTCAGTTTTTTTCCTTGTATATCTATGCGTGTGATTCATAGAATCACTTACGCATAGATACACTAAAGATCCGACATGTGTAAAACAATTACACCGTCGGATCGTAGATGTATTGACAACACCGGCCGCTAGGTGGCCTTTACGTTGTTTTCTCATTTGCTTATGCAAATGAGCCCAATACGCCGATTCCCAAACGTTTTTACGCTGCCCCGTCGTCGTTTACATAAGGTTTTTCCGGCGTAAAGATAAAGCAGCCCAAAGATGGCGCATCCTATGTTAAGTATGGACGCCGTGACCGCGGGAAATTTGAAAGTTTTTACGTCGTTTGCGTAACTCGTCCGTGAATGGGGATTTACGTCGATTACGTTCACGTCGAAAACACCGTCATAATTTGGAGCATGCGCACTGCGATTTTACTATGGCCGCCGCATGCGCAGTACGTTCGGCGTGTGGACGCGCCTAGTTTAAATAGGAGACGCCCCCTACCCTCCTATTTTGAATTAGGCCACCCAATTTACGCTACGCCGCCGCAACTGAACACGCAAGTGCTTTGTGAATACAGCACTGGCGTGTTAAGTTGCGGCGGCGTAACGTAAATAAGAAAAGTTACGCCGCCGCAACTTAAAGCGTGGCTACGATAATCTGGCCCTATGACGTGCTGAGAAAAATGAAGTTCAATGCTTCCGAGCATGTGTCGACTTGATTCTGAGCATGCATGGATTTTTGACCGATGGATTTCCTTTTCACACAGACGATCGTTTTTTTATCCATAGGAAAAGTTTAAAACATGTTTTTTTTTTTTCACCGATGGAAAACAAACCGATAGGGCCCACACACGATCGCTTTGTCCCATGATAATGGTCCATCGGTCTGTTTTCATTGGACAACCCGATCGTGTGTACAGGGTTTAAGGCTTTCGAACTGCTTTAATTCTCTTGAATTTTTAACACAACTTTCTTCTATAATTCTTCAAGTAGAAAATATTAACATTTCACCACATATAGAATTAATTTCCAGGACTGTAAGAACACAATGATCTCAGCTCAGGTGTGGGTTAGGGGAGCGCAGTACTGAAATCCAGTTCCAAGTATTATGATCACCGTTATAGGTCATAATTACATCGCTTTGCCCTGTAGGACAGGAAGTGGCGCTCCAGCGTTTTACTGGTACGTTGATGAATTATAGTATCTTTAAACCCAATCACTAAAATCATATATAAGCTTTAACCTATTGACATGTCAACATTTTTAAATCTTCAGCTTTATTTATAGGAAATTAGGAATACCAAGTGATCCTGCCAAAAAGATCCTAGTTCAGGCACTTCCAGTTATAGGTGACGAATCTCTGTCTCCCAGCTGTGCTTCTGTGTTTGTCACCCTGTCACATGGATAGGCTCTCCTCTGAAATAAAAATCCTACCCATCAGCTTTTTTCTCCCATCCTGAATACACGGAAGGATCCTCAAACATCACAGCCTCAAACCCCCTGCAGTGCGATTAAATCCCATTCGCTAACATGTAAAAGGTTTTATATTGTACAACTACCAAGGAACAGGCCTTTCACTAGCCCACACGCGCCCGCATTGTCCTGCACGCTGTGAATTCAGACACCCATCACAAGCTTTCGCTTTGGCGCAGGG
Source organism: Rana kukunoris (assembly GCA_029574335.1). NCBI lineage: Eukaryota > Metazoa > Chordata > Amphibia > Anura > Ranidae > Rana > Rana kukunoris. Next base: position 63,870,166 of record CM056056.1, read on the forward strand.
CATGGATTTATTATAAACTCGTGACATCGCTCGACATCTTTATTTTCATTCGCTTCCATTTCATTTGGCTTAGAGCGTGGCTGGTATAAAAATAAAATCGCAGGCCTCGGTCATGGTTCAGGATCAGCTCTGGCTCCAGCCAAAGCCTGTGCCCACGGCTCTGTGCCCACAGCAGATTCTAAGGAGATCTGCATGGCGATAATCTCTATTGGTGCTCCTCACCGGATGTCACCGGCTTGGAGGCACAGCGACTGCTGACTGAAATAAAATGGGGAGGGGAAAATTTAAAAAAAATGCATGTCAACAAATACAAATTTTCAGCAGATTATTAGCAACAGTAAATTATTCCAGCTCCGGGAAAAGCTTTGCTGATGGAAAGAGCAGCTGAGATTCTGGCACTGAGGCAAATGTCTTCATAAAACTTAATTTAGACCGCTTTTAATTTTTAACCCCACAAGGCATAAGCCTGGGATGTGAAATAACCAATAGAAGCAAATTCGTTTTTTTACAGCTTAAAATGGCTTTGCCTAGTCTAAAAGAATTAAAGGAAACCGTCACTTTAGATAGAAAATGTAAGATTGATAAAAAATAAAAATAAATGTAATGTTGTTAAAAGTGACCATTACCTCTACATTTGTAGCTGCAATCAATTTCCCAAACTGAACTTTTTTTTCAAATATTGCCGTTTCACAAAATAGGGCGACCCAGAAGCATTCTGTACACCCCAGAAATCATATAGTCTATGTGTGTGATTGATTTACGGCTTCGCTCCAGAAAGCCTGTACAGAGCCTGAAGCCAAATCGCAGGCATCTCTTGCAATGCAGTTTTTTTTTAAGATACTAAGGCAGCTGCATAGGAAAAAGAATACCGGGTCTGTTTTTTTTTCTTTTTTTAGTAAAACTGAGACTACTAGGGCAGTGATAATGAATGCAGACCCCCACCTAGGAAAGCTCTTTTAAGACTATTAGCAGCTAGAAAAAAAGTTTAGTACGATCCTTGTATAGCATATCATTTATCTAGGGAGGACAACATTAATCCACAGAACCCAATTAGGAATTCTGGTTTATTGTTCTCGCTTAAAGCGGAGTCCCTTTAAGAATTTTTTTTTTTTCCCCCAGTTCTGCTATACTGCCTTAAATACTTTAATGTGTGTGATTAATTAAATCGCAGTTCAAATCCTGCTTTTTGTTTTAAATTTACTCACGTTTAATTTCTTCATTGCAGAGCGCTTCAATCTTGACTGTGGGCATGTGAAGCCCACTAGGAGTCTGTTCCGGGATAAGGTGCTGCTGGCTACCCAGCATGCAACTCCCGATATTACATGTGCAAAGTCTACACAGGGCGTAGCACAGGAAGATTATCTTGTTGCCAGAACAGGGCGGCGATGGAGGAAGTGCCCGCCCTGTTGTTCTGGCAATGCAATCATGCGGCGATGCCCACTGACTCCTGGAAACAATGACAAATATCTACCAGGAGCCAAAGCGCGGCCGGATATGATGTACGGCGCAATGGCCGAGAAGAGGAAGATTACAAGGGACACCCTAGCAACAAGGCGCACAACGTAAAAAAAAAAAAAAAAGTAAAAGTGACAAATGTTGTTAGACTTGCAGCAAGGGACTCATTCAGATAAAGTTTAAAATATAGGTGGGACTCTGCTTTAACTAGATAAAAAGTGAAATGTGATTGGATACAAGTGATGCCCCCGGTTTAAACATCTCTGGCAATTATTGGACAATTATCTCGCTATGCTGTGGTTCGCTAGTAAGCAAAAGCACTCATTATTACAACTTGCTGGAAAAGATCTCTGCTATTCACCATAAAGCCGCGTACACACGATCGGTTCAAACTGATGAAAACGGACTGAAGTTCGTTTTCATCGGTTCAAACCGATCGTGTGTAGGCCCCATCGGTCAGTTATCCTTCGGTCCAGGGCTTGCTTTAAAATCGAACCAATGGACGGCTAACCGATAGGTCAAAACCGATCGTTAGTATGCACGAGCATCGGTTAAAAATCCATGCATGCTCAGAATCAAGTCGATGCATGCTTGGAAGCATTCAACTTCATTTTTTTCATCACGTCACCGCATTCTGACACGATCGGTTCATGAACCGATGGTGTGTAGGCACATCAGTCCATCAGTCAGCTTCATCGGTGAACCGATGAAAACGGTCTGTCGGACCATTCTCATCGGATGGATCGATCGTGTGTACAGGGCTTAATGGGTAACCTTTGAATGTTTTACAAAATTCCCCTATGAGACTTTCTTTAGTCATAGTACTGTCAATGGGCCAATGGGTCAATGTCCACTGGCTTATTAAAGTTGCCTACCCACTTAAAGATTTTTTATTCCGGGTGTTTGCTAGACCATCTGCAACAAAGCAGACCCCTACATGGCAGATGAAAATACACACATTGTACAAAACCTAAGCATAAATTTGATGTATCCATATGTAAAAAAAAAACTGACCAATATAAGTGAACATAAAATACATATATAAATTAAAACACAGCTTGACATCAGAATCAGCATAGCCAAATGCAATACCTGAATATAGTACATCCGGCATGCTTAAAGTGGAGGTTCACCCTACCAAAAAATTCTAGTCTGCCACGGGCTGAGTCCCACGGGATCACCGGAGGGGACGAGAGCCTGTAAAAAGGTAAGTACGGTACAAAAAAACACACAAAAAAAAACACCGGCATACTGCCGGTCGGGTGGGTGGGGTCCGTGGTATACTAGAATTTTTTTTTGAGGGTGAACCTCCACTTTAAGGAATATTCTTTTCTTTTTTTTTTGTTAGATATTCAAGAGTTTAAAAAAAATACCATTTGCCTTCTATATTGTTTACGTACATTCCATATTGATCCTGGTATTTGGAAACCTCTGTACAATTTTTTTCCATAAATGATTATGTAGATACTGAATGGACCAATGCTGGAGATCATTTCTGAAGAGCAAATGCCAATTGTCACCTGGCCGAACCCTATAACAATCTGTATGGACACCCACTGCTTGGAACTATACTTAGTATGTAGTTCATTATGGGCTGCGTGTAGGAGGGGAAATACCAATTACACATCTCATTGACATATGAGACATGCCCCTGTCATATCACAACTAGAACAAGTCATGTATGTCTCTGGCTACAGAAGGAGAGAAGATCCTTTGCAGTTTAAGTGTACCTGTCATTCATACCCAACAAAGATTACCATTCAGTTGGGCCAGTCTGTTTAGAGAAATAAAAGGAAAATTTATCTTTTCTTGATAAAAAGTGTTTGTATGTGCCCCAACATCTGTACCTGGGGCACAAGTTCCCCACCCCTGGCCTCTGTCCATTGAGGGTACCAAGCAGGGAACTGTTGGCTGGGGCTTAGTGCTACAAGTGAACCATAGGCTGGATGTCAAGCATCTTTTAGGCAGCACTTTAAGTTTTAGAGTGAAAGACATGTTTACTTTAAATACAAATTTTCACCATTTTAAAACTCAATCATTTATGGATTTTTAGAAAAAAAAGGGCCCCATTGGGGTTACAGTAAGGCTCTGAGAATTGCATTCTGGGAGGTGGTCACATGATTCCCGTAACGCAGAAGTGCCATCTGTTTTTAGTGGTGTGTGGTAGGGGCACGCATAGGTGAACACAGGTAGGCAAGTAAGAATTTCTGTCAAATACTGTTTATGCAAGTCATAAATCCATGCAGCCTGGCATGGGTATAACAGAAAACCCCCTTAGACTTATGAGACCTAATGCACAGGGCCAGTCTTTCACAAAGTTGCCCTCATATCCTCTCTCCACAAACTGCATATTGCAGATAACTTTACATAAGCATGCATCCAAGCAATGAGATTTTTTTTCTTAACAAAACACACACTTTTTTGTTTATGGAAAATAAGGGTGATCGGTAGATTAATGCCTTTTGCAAAGTACATGGAGGCTTATGGGCTTAGAAAGTGCTTAAATGTTTACCAGCACATGCATGTAAAGGGCCCTTGCACAGAAGCATTAGCGTTTACACGAGTACAGCCATTCACTTGTAATGCCAGCTGTACACGCCACTGACAAATCCCCCGGCAGGGAAAAAGTGAGGAAGTTTAAGCTTGATCACTGTTAAGCACCTAAACAACCATGTGCATGAAGCCTAAGGTAATCAGATTTCCAAAAAAAAATTAGGGACATCCTACTGGCCACAACCACTTTTTTACTCCCAAAATAACAACCCTGTTTGTAGCCACAACCACAAAAACCCCACCCCCTTTTTAATGCCATAAAACGATTGGTCACAATCACAGACTTTTGGAACAGGAGGCAGACATTCAAGATATGACAATGTGCACTGGGCACCATGAGTACAACCTACGCTGCTCTGGATCAAGACTGCGTAATGCACAGAGTACAGGGGTCAGGGGTGTGTAATTCACAGAGTGCAGGGGTCAGGAGTGCGTAATGTACAGAGGGAAGGGGTCAGGAGTGTGTAATGTACAGAGTGCAGGGATCAGAAGTGCGCAATGCTGGAAGTGCAGCTGATCGGAGCGTGTAATGTGCAGGGGTCAGAAGCATGCAACGCAGAGCGCCTAGGTCAGGAGCATGTAACACACAGAGTGCAGGGGGTTAGAAGTATGTAATGCAGAGATCAGAAAAAAAGCAACACACAAAGTGCTGGGGTTAGGAGTAAGCAGCTTAGTAACTGAATGCCATCTTTACCTTTTTTATGGGGACTAAAAAAAAATTGAAAAGCTGTAAATTGATTGGCTGCTACACACAAATCAAGGAACTTGTCTCTGCAGCAAAAATGTCTCTTCTGGTTTTGTGAATAGGGTTACACTAAGATTGTAAGAAACCAGATCTGCGCTGTAATAAGATCCATTTATTTACCAGACTTGGGTATACGAGATTGAAGCTCAACACGCCATCAGGTGAGGATGCTTCTTATTGCACTTGCAAACCAATCATTTTTAATTCCAGGGAAAGCCGAACTATTGTCTAATAATTGGGGCACTTGCACCATCATATTGTGGTGACTGCAGCACCTTTGTAATGTGGGTTGGAGACTGAACCAGTGGGCATTGTCCCTGGCAAATAATGGCAGATGGCAATTTTCTTTAGTAAACTGGAACCCAGCAAACAGGAGTGCAAGATCATCGCATGAAATTTGTTGGCAGAGCATTATTTTTCTGGTTCAACAACCAGCTGGCGTTACTGAAGCAAGAGCGTAGAAGGGCAGAAGCAGCCTGGAAAAGAAGCTCTTCAGATGAGAACCTCTCGATCTACAAGGCAATAACCAAAAAATACTACAAGCAAATCTTCGAAGCCAAGAAAAACTATTTTTCTGAGGCTATCAACGGTGCCCTAAACCGCCCCCGCGAACTCTTCAAGCTGGTCACGCAGACCATGAATCCAGGATGTCTCGAAGCCCCCAACTTGGATACACAAGAATTTTGCGATGAGTTATCGGATTGCTTCATTAACAAAATTGAGGCAATCCGGCAAAGCATTCAGCAAAACAATTGCTCTCCCAGCCCCCCCCGTAGCTATTTACACAGCACCGGCAGTAATTCACCACAGTTAGGTGAGTTCACGCTGGAACCCATCTCCATTCAGACCACTAAAAATATCATCGGCACTCTGTGCAACAGCACTGCGCCAAATGATATTATCTCCACTAAACTGCTGAAGGAATGCGGCGACATCTTGGCACCTCCTGTCACGCAGCTTATCAACCAATCCTTCAGGGAGGGCATAATGCCCTCCCAGCTGAAGGAGGGCTTCATTCAACCCATCTTGAAGAAAGCCACCCTGGATCCTAGGGATCCACTCAACTGGCGCCCCATAACAGGCCTAAATGTTCTCTCCAAGGTAATGGAGAAAGCAGTGGTACAGCAGCTGCAACAGCATCTAGATACCCACAACTTACTCGACCCATTTCAATCAGGATTCCGTCCCGGACACGGGACGGAAACAGCATTGCTTAAGATATGGGACGACGTTCTCGAGGCCGCAGACGAAGGAGAATCTTCTCTTCTGGTTCTGCTGGACCTAAGCGCAGCCTTTGATACAGTAGATCACAAGCTGTTATTGACTCGACTGGCCAAAATAGCCAAAGTCGCAGAAAGCGATCTATCTTGGTTCTCCTCTTTTTTGGAGAACCGATCGCACATAGTGAAGCTAGGACCCTTCACTTCTGAACAACGCACATTATCGTGCGGGGTCCCTCAAGGATCTCCCCTATCGCCAATGTTATTCAACATCTATGTGCGTCCTCTTTTCGAAATCATCAGCAGCCAAAAACTGCTTTATCATTCATATGCAGACGACACGCAACTGTACTTCCGCATTTGCAATAAAAAGGATCACCACCTCAGTCTAGAGACCTGTCTCTCTTTGATAGAGGACTGGATGACAAAGAGTTATCTTAAACTCAACGGAGCGAAAACAGAACTTCTTCTGTTTCACGCCAAGCGCAGGAATCAATCGGCAACAACCTGGATCCCCCCGCCCATTCTGGGCAAAATCATCACCCCTAGCGCCAAAGTCAAAAGTCTTGGGGTCATCTTTGACTCCGACATGACAATGAACGCACAAATAGAGTTGGATCTCACCATCTGCTGCGCCTACTACGCAGACTCACGCCTTTCATTCCCAAGAAAGACATAGCGGTCGTGGTGGGAGCGATTGTAAACTCCAGACTGGACTATGCAAATGCCCTTTACCTCGGACTCCCCAAGTACCAAATCGCTCGTCTTCAAGTCGTTCAAAATACGGCCGCCAGACTTGTGACTGGGAAAAAACCCTGGGAATCAATCTCACCCTCACTGAGATCCCTGCACTGGCTACCAGTTAAAGACAGAATCACCTTTAAAGCTCTCTGTCTAACGCATAGATGTATCCATGGGAATGCTCCCCATTATCTATGCGAAAAATTAAAAGTTCACAATCCCAATCGTATTCTACGATCCACCAATCAAAATCGGCTTCAGATACCGAAAGCCAGATAAAAGTCCAAAGGAGACAGGAGATTCGCTGTCCAAGGTCCCAGACTATGGAACGCCTTACCAGCCTGCATTCGGCTGGAGGAGAACTACTTAGTCTTCAGGAGAAAGATTAAGACTCATCTCTTTTGATCTCAAAGGAGACAGGAAGAACAAGCGCCCAGAGGCGATTTACTTTGCATGTGCTGCGCTATATAAGTTTTTCATTCATTCATTCATTCATTCTAGATTCAGTCATCTCTGACAAGCCACCAATCAGATTCAAACTTGTTATATTTCAACTGCCAGAACAAAACATTATGATTGATTGATGATAAATATCATATCAAATGTTGCTTCAAATTCTAATTATTTTAGGTTGATGGCTTTTATTAAAACAATACGTAGTGAGACTGTACGTGAACCTCCCCCATTTCTAATCTCTAGGCCTGAGTGCTGTCACATAGGGGGGCAGAGAAAGGGATGTCAGCCTTGTGTAAGTTCTGACCCAGACCCAACCAGGAACACAAGGAAGACAGGTATCAGCAATGTAGGAGTAGGATATCAAGAGTTACTTTGTCCTAAATAAGCAAAACACAGGTTTGCTTTGAAGTCCAATTGAAGCCACATGTTATTTGCTTGTTGAGCAGTCAGGCTGCATAGGAGAACCTGCCAACTGCTTGACCTCAAGCTAAAGCCCCGTACACACAGACCGAATGTCGGGCGACATTGGCTGTTTCAGTAAACACCGACCGACATTCAGCCCATGCATATGGCATAGGGTTGCCACCAAACCCAAACACTTTAGGGGCGGACAGCAAAGGGGAACACACAGGAGCCCAGGGGAGCAGAAGGAAGAGGAAGCTGACAGGAAAGGTAGTGGAGGTGGCGTTTACTAAAACAGATCCCCTCAGTGTTGACAACTGTCCTTATTTTTACGGACAGTTTGTAAAAACTGGGACTTTTAGCCCCCGTTCGTAAATGTCCATGGTTGTGGGAATGTGCCAGTAAAAATAACCGAGATTGGAGGCAGGGGGTGATGGTGGCTGCGATGGCACCGCAGAGGAGGATGGAGGCAGGGGGTGATTGGAGGCAGAGGGTGATTGGAGGGGGATGGTGGCACCGCAGAGGGTGGGGGATGAAGACAGGGGTTGTTGGTGGCACCGCAGAGGGGGATGAAGGCAGTGGACGATGGAGGTAGGGGGCCTGGGGGAGATTGGAGGCAGGGGGATATTGTGGCACCGCAGAGGGGGGTGAAGGCCGGGGGTGTTGGTGGCAGAGGGGGATGGAGGCAGGGGGTGATGTGACTAAATAATTTGCCCTTATTATATCGAAAATAACAAAAATATTATATTTTACCTTAATATCTACCTTAAATCACATTGCTATTTGCCTAGCGTACTTGTTTGTAGCCTAAATACTGAAATTTGCACCTAAAAATGTAATTTAGTAACTTTTTTGAAATGCAGGTAAAAACGTGGCTGCTCCAGTAAATTTCGGGTGTCGTGCCAGTAAATTTCAATCTGGTAGGTTGGCAACACTGGATCCCCTGTATTTTCCCTCTGCAGCAGCTGAATTCCAAAAGGAGGGAGAGGAGGAGAAGCCGACATTCAGCTGCTGCAGAAGTAAAATGCAGCCAATGGGTTCTAGTAAATGTGACAGGAAGGGGGCACAGGCTTCCTGAAGCTATCCCTACAGTCCTGTCTGAATACTGTGTCTGGGTTTCAGGCCAATACCACCACCATCTTCTGCCAGGGATTTGTGAAAATGAAAAGCCAGAAACTGGGAGTGAGGGGAGGGGGACCGGGAGAGGAGGAGAACCACCGACCGTCCTTCTCATCATCCCCTAAATTGTATTGAGTACCTTAACACTGCCCATCCCTCAACCACAGTCTGGTTTGAATAATGTGTCTGAGTTTTAGTGGGAATGAACCCGGACACACGATTCAAAACACAAACTGTACCCTAGTATGGCAGCCGGTCCTCCAGAAGCTAGCCGTTTGGCCAGCTACTGTCGGACAAGCGTGCTGGAAAATCAGCAGCCAACTGGCTTCCGATCAGCACTCTCAGCGCTGATAGGAGTGTTCAAAGGGGGGGGGGGAGTGGGGGCTTCAGGAGGAGTGGGACTTCCTGTCCCACTTCCTGCTTCTGCCAAGGGGCTGGTTAGGCGATTAAAGGGGTTGTAAAGACAAAAATATTTTCCTCTTAAATTAAAGTCTGACAGTAGCTGATAAAATAAAAAGTAATGTTTTGCATTATAACTAGTTTGATACCTGTTGAAATCAAGCGGTTTTATTCACCTCCGTCACTCCTGAATCGTTATTCTCACTGACTTCCTGGTTTGCGGTGCGCATTCATTCTTGCTACATCACGGCCAAATGGGAACTACAGTTCCCATTAGGCTTAGCCTCCATGCCTGTGAGGGATAAGAAAGCATCTTCACGCAGGGCTGTAGTCATAGGGAGGGGGTGAGCACATTCTGCTTTCCACCATGCAAAACAGCTCAGGTGCTGGTGGAAAGCAAGAAGAGGAGAGACAGGAAATGGCATTTTCAAACCTGGATTACTGTGTTTTGGAGGTCAAAAGAAAAACGAGGTAAGTGATATTTAAATGCTCTAGCTGACAGCAATCAATTGATCTAATAAAAAACAAACCTTTAGTGTTCCTTTAAGCTTAATCGCCTACAGCAACCCCTCCCTGTAGGCGATCGCATGGGACACATGACAGGTCCCATGCGATCGCCTCTCCAATCAGCGGCAGGCCACGCCGCTCGCACATGCGCAGTTCCGCTCGCGCATGCGCAGTGGGTGCCCGGCCGTGAAGCCGAAGGCTGTCACGGCCGGGTGCCCACAGTTGCAATGAGTTGCAATGAGGACACCGGCCGGGGAGGGGGGGAGAGGAGCCCACGCCCCGGTCGGCGCGTCGTTGGAATGCTGGAGCAGGTAAGTGATTGTTTATTAAAAGCCAGCAGCTACACTTTTTGTAGCTGCTGACTTTTAATAAACAAAAATATTGGCTGGAACACCCCTTTAACACTATTTCTAGCTCCTTTAACAGTGAAAAAAAAAAAAAGCAACATTACGGTTAACAAAGAAGCTCTGTTATTCGCACTGTTAATCACACTAAAAGACTACATATCTTATAGCAGGAGATCAGAGAACTGAAATACCCCACAGGCTTCTCAGCTCTGACTTGCCACTATACAATTCATTCTCAGAAAAAAATGTCAAGAAAAAATATGGGGCAAATATAAGGCCCCTTTCACACTGGGGCGGGAGGTGCGGTGGAGAAACAGCAGCCGCTGTTTCAGGTCAGTTTGCAGGCGATATTTTTAGCGCAATATCGCCTGCAAACCACTCCAGTGTGAAAGGGGTCCAAATCCTAAACAAGCCTACAAAACTATGTGAAAAAAAAAAAGAATCAGCAGGTCCCGAGATATAGGAAGCTAAAGTTATATGCAAAAGTATTTTTCCTGGAAAAAATAAAAATAAAAAAATTACACATGGCCCTGCCCATTTCGGTCACCCTAGAGCAAGGGTGTCAAACTCAATTTCATTGCGAGCCGCACCAGCTTTATGATTACCCTCAAAAGGCCCGTTTTTCTGTAAGGCGGCGTACACACGAGGGGATATGTCCGCTGAAAACGGTCCGATGGACCGTTTCAGCAGACATCTCCGCTCGTGTGTATGGGCTAGCGGACAGATTTGTCCACCCGACAGATTTCAAAGCAAGCTTTGAAATCTATCCGGTGGGGATCTGTCCGCCCGACATGTCTGCTGGTTAGTACACTTACCAGCAGACATGTCGTCCCCCACCGCCGCCGCGCCGCTGCCGAATGGATTCGGCGCATGCGCGGAAGTGTTTTACTTCCTGGTGCGGTGACGTGGCGGTGACGCGGCGGCGTCAACGTCACCGCCACGTCACCGCGCCGTCCGGCGGCGGGGAATTTGATCCGATGGTGTGTATACGCCATCGGATCAAACTCCCGATCGGACATATCCGATGGAAATGGTCCGCGGACCGTTTTCATCGGATATGTCCGATCGTGTGTACGCCGCCTAAGATTAGATGTCCAGCCCATCCCCTCCCCTTAAATTAGATGTCAAGAGCCACCCCACCATCAGAAGTTGAGTATCCCACTCTCCCTTTGGCTGCATTCACATCTAGGCGACAAGTAAACGTCGCGTACGAGGCTTTACTTGCCGCGATTCGATTCATTTTATTTTTTTTTAACAAATTCTCTCCATTGATGTCTATGGCCGAACGCCAATGTCGCCTAAAAAAAGGGTCCGGGACTTTTTTTCAGGCGGCAGGCGTACTGCGTTTCAGAGATGTGAACCATCTCTATAAACATCAATGGAAATTCGCCCCTCCAGCGGCACGAGCGTCTGGCGTTTTGTCGCCTAGATGTGAATGGAGCCTTACATCACAGTGCACCCCCTTATGTTATGCTGCTACTGAGGCTGGATGCATTGCTTGAAAGCAGAAAGTAGGGGTCTGGGGAAGGACCAGAGGAGGGCTGGCAGATGCAGAAGCGGTGCGAGGGCCACATGAAATGGCCTGGAGGGCCGGATTCGGCCCGCGGGCCTTGTGTTTGACACATGTGCACTAGAGGATTTTTAATGTAATAGCCCCTCTAATTAACCAATAGGAAAGTAGGCAAATTTGGGTCCAAGCTCGCCTTTTACAGATTTTTTAATAAATTATATGAGATTTGCATAGAATTTTAGTTGCTTATATCTGAATCTACTGATCATTTTGATACTAAATACTATGCATATGCCATTTTTTCATTCTAAACTCAGTTTGCGTTGCTCATAATTGTAAGAGCCTTTCAGTCAGTTGAGACCGGCAAGTGATAGATACTGTAAGCAGTTTTTCCTCGGCCTGAAACAGATGACAGTAGTTTACACTCAGCTGCACAGGAAATGACACGTTTTCTGAATGACACCTTGCACATTGCAATAACCGACCCTCTAAACTACTGAAAAAAAAAAAGAAAAAAAAAAAAAAAGATCTTTAGAAAGAATTTTGACCCAGCTCTGTACTTTATACACAATAATGAACCAACTCATTGCCCGGCTTGCCTCTGCATGAAAAACCTGATTATGATTTCACAAATACTGAGCGATGTTTGAATAAATGCACTTACTTCCTGCCACATAAGCCTGGCAAATATTTAACAACAAATACCTGTGCTCACATTTTCATACATTAGAGCTGCTTTCCCCCACCTACACAGAGATGCAGGGTCCCCTGCTACAGGCCCAGGCACTGTCTGCTCTCCAATTATTCAAATACTTTTTAACGGCTCACTATTTCAATAAATAATTCAGGGGAATAGCTTTGCATTAATATTCAATGGCATATTTAAAACACTATAGAATATTTGATAGAATCAATCATATACACAGAAAAGGCAATATTCCCAGAATAAAAAGTAATGCTTTATTACATATTTAATGACTAATGAAAAATGAAAATATGTATTTGAGAGACAAGCAACAAAATGTTAGCGTGTAAAGAGAACAGCACTATGATAAAAGTCTAGGGCGCATTTTAAAAGCCAGAAAAGCTGCTGAACTAAATCATTTCAATTTGTGGTCTACTTTATTTTAGGTGGGAGGTCTTAGGCCTCGTACACACTATCAAATGTGTCTGTTCAAATCGGTCGGACCGACCGATTTGAACAGATCTGTCTGCTGGCATTTTGGTTTGCTTGCGTGTACACAGGAGCAAACCAAAATCCCCGCCAGCAGACGGCGCGCTGACGTGTCGGTGACGTTGACGCCGCCACGTCACCGCACCAGGAAGTAAAACACTTCCGCGCATGCGTCGAAATCATTCGGCGCGTGTGCGAGAAGACATGCCTGCTGGTTAGCATACTAACCAGCAGACATGTCGGGCGGACGGGTTCCAAGTTCTTGTTCGGTTATGTTGTGCAATAGTCATCCCACCACAGGGGTCACTGTGACTAAATTTCAAAAGGTGTCAACTACAATTTGTGCTTCAAGTGCTCTGCAAGTGTACAACCTGCCAGTGAAAATGTGCAGAAAGTTAACAAGACTTATGCCGAGTACACGCGATCGGACATTCCGACAACAAAAGCGTGGCTTTTTTCAGACGGAATGTTGGCTCAAACATGTCTTGCATACACACGGTCACACAAATGCTGGCGGAAATTCCGACCATCAAGAACGCGGTGACGTACAACACTACAACGAGTTGAGGAAAATTAAGTTCTATGATTCCGAGCATGAGTCCAATTGATCCCGAGCATGTGTAAGATTTTTGTGCGTGGAATTGCATACACACGATCGGAATTTCCATTTTGTTTATCGGAAAAATTGAGAACCAGCTCTCAAACATTTGTTGTCGGAAATTCCGACAGCAAATGTCCGATGAAGCGTACACGCGGTCGGAATATCCGACCAAAAGCTCACATCGAATATTTGTTGTCGGAAATTCCGATCCCGTGTACGCAGCATTACAGTTCAAAACTGCCACAAATTTGGAGCAAGTTATCCTTGCTATCTGGAATAGTCGCTGGGCTGCACGACAGCCATGCCCAATTCATAGACAAGTATAACTAAAGGCAAAACATATTTTTTTTGTTTTGGATAAAGTGGAGATGGATTCAAGCCCCTGTCAGTTTTTATTGCTGTCTTTGCCCCCGTTCACCCTCTCTATTTGTCCTGTTTACCATTAAAGGGGTGTTCCAGCCAAAATTGTGTTTATTAAAAGTCAGCAGCTACAAAAAGTGTAGCTGCTGGCTTTTAATAAACACTCACTTACCTGGTCCTGCGTTCCAGCTACGCCCTGACCGGGGCTCCGCTCCTCTCCCCCCTCCCCAGCCGGCGTCTCCATCCAGACTGTGGGCACCCAGCCGAGCCTTCGGCTTCACGGCCGGGCACCCACTGTGCATGCGCGAGCCGCACTGCGCATGCGCGCGCGGCTCGCCGCTGATTGGAGAGGCGATCGCATGGGACCTGTCAGTGTCCCATGTGATCGCCTACAGGGACGGGCTGGTGTAGGCGATTAAGACTTAATCGCCTAACCAGCCCCTCGGCGGAAGCAGGAAGTGGGACAGGAAGTCCCACTCCTACTGAAGCCCCCACTCCCCCCCCCAAAAAAAATTACATGCCAAATGTGGCATGTATGGGGGTGAGGAGTGGAACAAGAGGAAGTTCCAAATTTGGGTGGAACTCCTCTTTAATATTGAAAGTAAAGAAAATCCCACATTTTGGGTTGTCCCCAGAAAAGTAATAGAAGGGAAATCTAGTTCTGGTGACCTGGAGGTCCCCAAGGGATTCCCTTAATTTGCAGGGATTTCACCTCACTTCCTGTTTGGCTATGGGACAGGAAGTGAAAAAAATATTTTTTATAAATAATCACTATTGATGCTGCCATGGAAGTTCTTGTTCAGGCACTTCCTATGCAACAACGCTCAGTGCATGGCTGCCAAAGGTGCTCCTGTACCGTCAATCTGTACAATGGCGACAACAAGTGGCTGTTTCAACATACGCTACACAATGTCCACGGTATTATCATAAAACCTGCCCTAAGATGTGCATGCAACCATTGCTGGAGTGTATGCATGGAGAAAAGAGGTGGGTCAAGGAGGCTAAAGGAAATACACAATACTGAGTTGTAACGAAGGATAAAGAAAAAAGGTAAAATGCTTAAAGTATTTTCGTTTTTCAAATGCTAATTGTTTAGAACATATTTTAACAAAAATTAAATTACATTCTTTTTTGAGTTTACAGCCATTTTAAGATTCGGGCTATAAATACACTTTAAGCGGCAAATTCAACTGGTGGAGAAGGTCTGTATTTTTACATTTGTGGACCTATAGCCTCACTGACATGGTAATCTTGGTGTGACCTGGGTCTTAGAGTCTTTAGTGACTCCAACTCTGCAGCCAATAGTGCCCATAAAAAGATATCTTTATTCAGTAAAAACTATGGTCATACCGTCATTTCTGAACTATGCAGAAAGCCTGTTTCCCTACTGAAAGTCCTTATGCACTACTCACATCAATGTAACTTTCTAAATTTAGGAAGCTGTCACAAAGGATTGTTGGTAGATTTGTCATGATCAGTTCTGCATGCAGCATATTATTAAATGAAAGACTGAATATTTTTAAAACTTTTTTAAGGCTGAGCTCCAGGCAAAAGTAAAAAATACTGCTGAAAAACATATATCGTAGTTTACCTACTTAGAGAATTTTTTATTCTGGTCAGACAACCTTGGTATCCAGGCACCCCTGCCAGACCACAAAGTCCTGCATTTCTATAATAGATAAACAAATAAACCTCAAAAAAGTCTTTTGCAAAGGCCATGGGGGTAATGAGAGAAAAAAAAGGAAGACCCCAAAAATGGTGTATACAGGATGAAGAGAAAGATTTAAAATTTGGAGTGCAAAAAGATAAAAGGAAAACAGTGGCCAACACCTTTTAAATGACATGAACTGACAGTCAGAAGGCCATAAGACCTTACAAAGGGGTAAATGTACAAAATTAACACTAATAACATTCGCAAAACTAATTTACTGTTGAATTTTGCATTTGGACGGAAGTTTTCCCGTAAGCCTCACTACGCTATTTTGGACAGCAGAATGAACATACGGCTGATATTCTGCCACAATAGCATTCTCACCAAGAAGAGCAAGAGAACAGTTCAGGAAGCAGGCCAAACATTTCTCCACCCTGTTGTTATGAGATTCTCTACTCCCCTCACACTGAATAAGATGCCAAAGAAAAAAGTAAGCTATAAATCATCTCCACAAAGTAATGAACAGCCGGCTTTGCCAGCATAACAATGGTTAAGACAAGTGCCTATTCTGAAGGGGTCAGCTAAGAGTCTTCAGGCACCGCCAAGCAAAGCAATATCGAGTCATGTGACCTTTCCACTCTGCCGATCTCTCTTATGACTTCCCTACATTTGCCTCACAAGGGTCACAAAGCCATTATATGTAAAGAATAGAAAAACCTCACAGCACAGATTAATTCTGTGGATGTGGTCCTAACAATATATGGGCCATAGACGTGTTCAATAATTTAGCGCTAGTGACATATCTTATCCTTCTATTCCTTCAGCCTCGAGAAGTCAGATACGAGTTTGGTTGCAAAACTGATATTTCAGTTCTTGGCCAATGATTCTCAGTTTAAACTGTGTTTATATTTATTATTTCAGGTACTTATATAACGCTGTCAATTTACGCAGCGCTTTATATAGTGTATATATATATATATATATATATATATATATATATATATATATATATATATATATATATTTTATACAATTATTGATGGGTTGCACCCATTTTGAATTCCTTACTGCTAAATTGCTGCCCCTACTAAATAATATAAAGAAACAGGAGGTCTACTAAGCATTAAAATTACCATTAAACATGCACAAATGGTATTCCTGAACTCGCCTGCAAAAATGTCTTCATTTATTTAAATAATGGAAGCCCCCTCCTTTACAATTAGAATGTCCACCACCTCCCAGATATTCCCTCTTGGCTCTGTGGTCTGTTTATACCTCCATGCCCTCTCATACCAATAACATCTAATAGATACTAAGGCTGGCCATACAAGTTTAATTGTCTTGCACAATATTCCTTTAGATTTACCTTAAAATATGTAGTGCAGGGGCCTTTTTACAAATGAAAGTTGTTTCGATTTGACCTCATATTATATGTTTTTTGGTAAATTTGAAGGAAAATTGTACAATACAACTGAACATGTATGGCCAGCCTAAGTCAGCTCCCCAATCTGTGTATTTAGCTTAAGGGGTACTAGAAGGTCTTCATAACAAACTGTGGTATTGGCCTGTAACTGATTATGACTAATTAAAGTTTTGAAATTGAAACGTCTGCGGGGTAATTTTATATCACCAGGTGCAGTACTATTGTTTACCTGCCAGCCTGGGTTATGCATGTCTCCTAGTTCTGCTTTGGCAGCATTTCTTACTATATTACAAAGGTGATGTGTTAAATTTCTGGTCTTCTCTTCCCCCGCATTTTTGCATAGATAAACAAAGAATGAATGGGCTGCAGTAGATAACAGGGCCCACATGAAATTGGGCAAGCTCTGGATTTTGGCAGGTCTTTCTTATGTCCTGAAGTGACCAACAGAAAGCACCTCTTTCATCCCATCCCCCACCAAAAGCTTAGATCGCAATGTTTGCTAGAAGAAATGGTCAAGCATGGAACTCTTGGAGACACAAGATCCTAACTTGGTCAAGCTTTCAATCTTTAGCCAAAGCTTTTATAGCTAGGCTACTCAGGTATTTAATGTTATAATTTTATGTTTGGAATATTAATTTAAGTGTCTAAAGATGGGTGCACACTATAAGCAAGTCCCAGCAAGTCGAAACCGAGGATAGAACTAATGTATGAAAATTCTCATACGACAGAGGCTTTTTTTTGTTGTCTACCATTTCTGATCCTGCGCAGCCTTTCGTATCGGATTTTCTTGTACGAAAACAGTACAAATTAAACGAAAATCTTTAGCTCTGTTCGAGTTCGAAAAAACATTTAGAAGTTTTCCCCATCGGAAATTTTCATTTGGAAGGTCTGAATCGGATTTTGAAAGTTGTATACATACTATATGAAAATCAAACGATCATGCCTCGTACATCATCTTTCTTCCCGATTTTCTTATAGTCTGTACCCTACTTACGTGTGGGTAAGTAATCTAAGGAGCAAAGTGTAGCCCCCCTCAATAAATACTAAGGTTGTGTTACGCTAATGACTTAAATTTGGCATCTATTTAAATGAATCCTTTATTTAATATTGTTTTATAATTGCATGCTTTGGCTTCTGTGTCGCATTCCATGAGACCCGAACCTGCAACCAGGTTCCATTGTATTTACTGGTCATTGCTACAGTTATGCATAAGGCTGGACTGCAAAGCCCCAACACGATGAGATAAGAGCTCAAATCATTTGCGGGCTTAATGTAATACTATAGCAGTACTGGGAAAAAGAACGACAAGGATGTAGAAGTTATAGTTGGTTCAGTCAGCAGTTAATGTTTTGTAATGTACTTTAGGAGTGGTGTGTCTAGTGCACACTTCAGTTCTTTGTGCCTCCCTTTGCGCCTCCATGCTCTTTGCCTGTTACCATGACAGCCCTAGCAGATTAGCTAGTGAAAGAGTTAGGTGTGACAGACTCAACTGTGCGTAATTTAGTACCATACAACATCACTGTAAATGACATCAGAAACGTCCATATCAAATTTCTTACAGCTACCATATGCAAAGGGTGGAGTTCATCTTTAAAAAATATTATTATCATTATTATACAGAATTTGTATTTTATTCTGTACAGTCACAATCCAATACAAGAGGAATTAGAGGGCCCTGCTTACTTAACCTTCAAGTTTTAAAAAACAAAATATAATTTTCCACTTCCTTCTCGCATACAATTCATTCTGAGATTATAGATTCACTCTTCACCATTTACTTTACTGCTAAGCAACAATATAATATTAAAAACTCTTAGGGGTCACAAGCAATGGATCACCCCATAGAGTTATTGGGACAAGCATGAATATTTGTCCCCAATTTTTTTTTGTTCCATCTTACAAATGTAGATTTCTTGCATATAATTGCAGGAATTTGCATGGTGTATTTCGTGTTGATCTTTCGTCTGAAAACGCCATCCACCTAACATGCAAACTACACAAATTTACATTAGCGTTTAGGGATTGCCATGAGAGCAGCCTGCATTAGCCATTAATGCATACTTGTCACTTGGCTTCCTACAGCTCATCCCCAGCCACCTCCCCATAGAAAGAGGCAAGGGCTGTGAGTATTGGATAAGAGCCACAGCTAATGTCACTCTTTTGACGTGTTCCCTTTCAAGATGCCAAAAGAGCACATCTGACTTTCTAATCAGCCACAGAATTGTCTTGCAGACACCTCAGCTGGCCCCTCATCTGAAGCCTGTCTCTGCTGCTATTCCGCAAGAGAAACATTCCACCGTGGGGAGGGTGAGGCAACCACATTCAGCGAGCCAAGCTTCTCCCATACCCAGAATTCTCATATTCAAAGCATAATGTCATCCCTGGTCAGATCAAAGCTACCCTCAGAAAGCAGGTGAATGCCATTATATTTTTCACCCACTACAAAGATCTATTCACTGACATTTCTATCAGTACATTTCTGTAGCCTGGCAGGTGCATCTACGTTCTTTGTACAGACTACAACAAATAACCAACTGTCTGAGGTGTACCTACCAGGGATGCATAGGCCACAAGGCCCATGAGTAAAGTGTAAATTATGTGAATATTGCAATATTTTTTTTTGCCTTCGACTTTTCCTCTTGGTTATCAAGACTTGTTCTCCTAGTCCTGCTGCTTCTGGTTATATCTAGAGCTCCAATTATACTCATCTATTGCCTTTTCTGCACCAAATCAGTACTTCTGATCCTGCATGTGCTGTCAGCTGTAGTCAACAAAGGAATCCAGAAAATGTCTTGTTGCCAAATCCAGTTTGGTGATGATTTGGCATTTCTAGAATCTAAACCTCATTGACAGCCTTCCACCTCGATGGGGAACAAAGAGTTCTCTCACTTACCTGCTATAGTCCTTAACTTGCACTTTATTCCCACCACAGACGTACTGGACCTGCACTTCAGTCCCCACTTGTATTTACTGGTCCCAACATCAGTCCCTATGCTGCCTCTCTGTATCGCAAATGTTTGCGTTCCTGCCCTTTGGCTTTCCACTTTGTGCCTGTAACCATACTTCTTGACCTCAGAAGAAGCAAGAAGGTCATGAAAGCTGGTCCTTAAATGTGTAACTATTAGTACAAATAAATAAAAAAAATATCAAAGATAGCACACCCTGTTGCTGTAAGTACACAAATATGGCTACAATCCCCTTAGGGCTCTTTCACACGGAGCGGATCCGTATTGATCCGCTCCGTTAGCCTGTTTGCTCAGCGGGGATTCCTCCGTAAAATCCCCGCTGAGCTGTCGGCTGACAGGGTGGTCCATGCACACTGTGCAGGGTCCGCCCTGTCTTTCCTCCGCTCTCCCCTATGGGGAATCAGATGAATACGGACCGTGTGTATTTTTTTCCATCCGAAAAACCGGATCTTGACGGAGGTGGATGATTACGGATGATTACGGACGTTAGCGGATCCCATAGGGAAGCATTGTGAGTCCGTAAACGGACTTATGAAAAACGTCCACTCGTGTGAAAGGGCCCTTAAGCATTCCAGTAACCAGAAGCCCTCAAAATTCTCCAATAGTGCCCTGCCTCCTGTGAGCGGTTTCTTCTATCAAGGACTGAGGAGGTCACGTTTACAATATAAAAAAAAAAAAAACAGTTTAAAAAAAGGACACAAAATGGGACTGTGACAAGCTATGGTTCAATATAACTATATACAGTTACTATAAAACCTTACGAACAATAGGTCACCCAATGTTCTTTTTTCCTAAAGAAATAGCAGCTGTTGTTGCAAAATACTTCTTAATATCTGCAAGACAGCTGCTGTTCAAGTCAAGATTTTGTATATTTCCGGAACAATTGTTATGCCAATAGAAGCCAAGGTCCAGGCTCTAGCCTGCCTGTAGCTAGAGTCACCTGCCGCAGTAACATGTTGGAAGTAACTAAGTAAAGGTCCATTATAATGTTTAATGTCCAAACAAGTTATCTGTGGGTGATAAATACTGTTTATTGCAGTAAGAAACAATGAGTCACAGTATTCCGGATCATCTTAAAGAAAATGGCCATCCAAGACAGCCTAAATAAACAATTGTGACACATGTACAGGGACAGTTTACCCGCCAAAATGTTTCATAAAGGAATGCATGTACCCTTGTTATCAAACTCCACCATGGTGTGCTATTTGGCTGCAGAACATATGGAGCATGACAACAGAGCTTGCAATTCAGAAGACTCCCGACTATTGCCTGCTTTTTCCACTACAAGTAAGATCCCCCAAGTCATTTCTTCCTCCTGAAATCCAACCTAAGCAGCCATTCACCCACCTACTAACTTACAACTTTGAGAATGGCGCTTCCCATAGCAAATCTTTAGCTTGTGTGCAACCAACTTCAAAACGAACACCATCTGACTTGTAAGAGCCGGTTCACAAAGGGCAGCACGACTTGCCGAGCGACTCTTCAAGGCGATCTGCCCACGACTTCAGAGGCGACTTGAAAAATGACTTCTGTATTGAAGTCAATCCAAGTCGCCCTTATGTTGTCCCAAAGTAGTACAGGAGCCTTTTTCTAAGTCGGAACGACTTGAGTCACCCCTATTAAAACGGTTCCATAGCACAGAACGGAGCGCGACTGGTCAGGCGGCTAAGTTGCCTGATGAGTTGCGCCTGTGTGAACCGGCTCTAAAAACATTATTCCAAATATTTTTAAGGAATATACAGTAGAAGAACCAAATGCACACAACATGGAAGCTCATTTTCAGTTGGCACCAGTTATGGGTATAATTACTGCATCCTACTGTTTATTTTTTCTTTTGTGTATTTCTTTTTTTCACGTCTCCTAATTTAATTCTTATATCTGCTAATCTCACTGAGATAAAGAAATGATACCACATTAATAAAAGGCAAATTTTTAGGGCACAACCGAAATCAATCTGTAAATTGCATGTTTTACCCCACAGGTAATGCAACTGTGCTAAATCAGAAAGACCACATAAGAAAAGTTTTAAAGCTAGAAAATTGTATAAGAAAATTGTAGGGGCAGCTTTAGCTTCAGTTGACTCCAATACTTTAGGACTTCTGTATAGGAGTAACAGCAAAAGTCCGGCAAAGGGTGTTTGATAAAAGTTCTGCTACACTAACATATCAGCATAAGAGCTTCTTGGGTCATAAGATTACCAACGAAGGTAAGTAAAAAAGAAATAAAGTACAGCAATTCTCTGCATGCTTTTCATGGCTTTGTTTATGGTGTCACCTTTAGGTGATCCATGGGATTCTCAAAGGTTTCTGTAGCGATATAGGGGGCTGCTTTGATCCTCTGCTAAGGACCTGTGGCTTTTTGTTAGTGTGCAGTGTGCTCCTGCCCCTTTAATGAGGGCTGGGCTACCTCCAGTCACCTGCCCCTTATCTACCCATTAGCAGTCATGTGCTCCTACTGAGGAGACTTAAAATGCAATGTTAGAGTTAGGACTGCAGTATACAGAGAGCCTTGACGGGGCCTGCAGCTTACACATGCATTTGCAAATGCGTGCAACTAAACCTCTGTTTTTAACACACACTGTTAGACAGGTGAATTTGGCTGGTTGCTGATTGGTCGGTAAGTTTGAGCCTTGATATTCCATGTTTTGTTTGGCTTTTTGTTAGGTCTTAGATAAAACACTCCCTACATTGTCCATACAATCCTACATAAAACAGTAGCCTGGTACTCTTCAGCCACTTTCTGCCTTCCATTTGCCCTTTTATTCTATTGGCGCCTGCAGGCACACACTGGTAGCTGAGACGGTTTATCTGTTAATGCAGGTTTCCCCACCACAGGAGGCTGCCAAGTTGGCTATTAATCTTGATGCATCTGTTGGCTTGGCAGTTCTCAGCTCTGTGTCTCTCCCAATCCAGCTGAAGACGCATTTCGCAAGTGTCAAGCTTAGTCAAATTCTCTGTCCACCAGAGCTGTGGGTAGAGGAGGCAGGCAACAGAATGGTATGGTTTTCATTTTGGTCTTATTGCAAAGAAACATGAGCTTATGTACAAGTGTCACGAGAGGCAACGGGGCGCATAGCATCTGAAGAAGACAACTGGAATACATGGCAGCTTTATTAAACCTTAACGCCAACTGATTCAATACAAACTGATTTAAAAAAATGTAAATCCTATGTAAGGGTGAAACAAGAAAAGATGCATAAAGTTAGGGGAGGTGGACGAAATGTCACATTCTGTGTATTGAAAGGTGGGCATTGTAATTTGGTTAATACATAAGAACTTACGTTTAATGTGCAGATAAACCCTAATGCCCTGTACACACGATCGGGTCATCCGATGAAAACAGTCTGATGGATTTTTTCATCAGATATCCGATGAAGCTGCTCTTCATCAGTCTTGCCTACACACCATCAGTTAAAAAAACGATCATGTCAGAACGGGATGACGTAAAACACAACGACGTGCTAAGAAAAATTAAGTTCAATGCTTCCGAGTATGCGTCGACTTGATTCTGAGCATGCGTTGATTTTTAACCAATGGATTTCCCCACAGACGATCATTTTTTTCTATCTTTTTTTTACCATCAGATAATTTTAAAACAGGTTCTAAGTTTTTTCACTGATGGGAAAAAAAACAATGGGGCCCACACACGATCGGTTCGTCTGATGAAAACGGTCCATCAGACCGTTTTCATCAGACAAACCGATCGTGTGTATGCGGCATAAGAATGAACTTAGCCAAAGATACAGGGATATGTTTACTGAATATGGTAGAGGAGACTACTTTACCAAAAAATACATATGGTCCGATCACCTAGGTGTTATTTCAAGCCCATAAATTAAATCGCCCAATTCCCTTACCTTGGAGGAACTCAAAACAAAAGTAAATCATACCCTGTCCAAAGACATCACAGAAATTGCCCAAACAAATCACTATTTTGAACAGATAAGAGGGATAGACTGGCTGGTGTGTCCTATATTGGAGGGAACCAGCCTCCTGGGTAGAGAGAGAGAAAGAGAAAGAGAAAGAGAAAGAGAAAGAGAGAGAGAAAGAGAGAGAGAGAGAGAGATTGGATTGTATGGTTGTTGGTTTTGTAAAATAAATCAATAAAAAATGTGGAGAAAAAAATTTCTCCCTTTGGGTCGGTTAAAGGCATAGTCCACTGTGGGGACCATGCTTCATGGTAAACCCATATTTTGGGCGTAACATGAAAGATGGTACCATTCCCCAAAACCCAATGCACCCCCTACCTACCTAAATCATGAGATGCTTCTTTCTGAACAGTCCAGTTGTTGTCTGAATTTAGTTCACCTCCACCCATATAGCTGTGTCATCCATTTCAAATCTATTCAAATGGATCTGGGAGTTGCCACTTTGGCAAAGGAACTCATGCCGCATACACACGATCATTTTTCAGCATGTAAAAAACAACGTATTTAAAACCATGGTGTGCGGGCTTCACATCATTTTTCGGGTTCTGAAAAACGACAAAAAAATAATTCGAACATGCTGCATTTTTTAACAACGTTTTAAACTATGCCGTTTTTCGGGTTGTAAAAAATTATCGTGTGTGGGCTTAAATGACATGAAAAACCCGCGCATGCTCAGAAGCAAGTTATGAGACGGGAGCGCTCGTTCTGGTAAAACTAGCTTTCGTAATGGAGTAAGCACATTCGTGCTGTTTTCTGCAACAGACAGAAAAGCGCAAATCGTCTTTTACTAACAAAAAATCAGCTAAAGCAGCCCAAAGGGTGGCGTCATCCGCATAGTGCCATCGTACGTGTTGTACGTCACCACGCTTTGCTAGGGCATTTTTTTTTTTTTTTTTTTTTTTTTTTTTGCCAGATAAGTCTATTTTAATGGAAAGTATTCATGTCTTGTTGGCTCAAACCCTCAATTATGACCAGTGTTTATGTTTTTGAATTAAAAAAATAAAAATACTACACTGCATTTTCCATCCTTCAAGCCTTATTGCACACCTTTTTCCTTGACTGCTCTTCAATTTGTTTCAAATCTTTTTTATTTATTTTTTTTTTGGCATTTTTTTTTTTTTTAACGATCGTGTGTGGTCAAGGTTGTTTTAATGATGAAGTTGGAAAAAACGTTTTTTTTTAGAGGCTGAAAAACTGCATTTTTTACAAGCCGAAAAATGATCGTGTGTACGCTGCATCAGATCATAGTGCCATAACAGAAGGTGTGTACCTTTATATACACCTTCTGTGTACCTCTATACGGACCTGGGATGTAAACAAAACAGGAGCCGGTGCACTGATCACAGTTGCAATGCTCTGCAGGCTTCAATGGAAAAAGTTATTAAAGCGGAGTTCCAACCACAAGTAGCATTTTTTAAATGTATGTCCTTTCATCATGCGTTTTTATAATATAAATCCGGTCACTTACTATTTTACAATCCGCCACGATTCACATAGTTATTCAAAAAAGATAGTTTATAAAACTGTGTCTACACCGTTGTCATTTTGCTTGTGGGCATTGTGAAGCCTACAAGCACTTACTTCCTGGAAGTCTTGGATGGGGAGTGATAATTGGACAGCGCACTGCATCCTGGGAAATGATGACACACATTTCCCAGGAGCATTAGAGGGAGATGATGTCAGAATCCTAGGTGATTTCAAAGGCAGATTTTGTGGGACTGCATAGCAACAGGCATTTCCAGATGAGTAAAAAAATATTTTATTTTTTATTTATTTTTTCCTTTTTTAGGTCTAATGAGCACAATAATGAAAAAAAAAATTTGGTATGGAAACTCCACTTTAAATGCACGTTTCTATTTATTGTATTATTTAAGAATTTTGGGAATGTTTTTTTAAATATAATCATACTTACCTAGATGCGATACTACATCTGTCCCCCGCTGGCTCCAAGACTGAGAACCGAGCGATCAAATGGCTGTACGTGTGGGCGCATTTATCACATTTTAGCATTGTAAGCGGGTTATATTTTGCACTTATCAAACCTTGTCACCTTCTCAAAAATTCAGAGCTGTCCTGTCTCCATTGCTTACATCCTATGTTGTCTCAAGGAAAGCAATTGACCCTTCCAATCCCTATACTGGAACTACAAAATGATTAGCCTTTATACTGTGGAGATGGGGTAGTCTGAGTCGTTTGGAAAGAGAAAACAGGGCAGGGCTGACACCACTCACTCCACAAATATGTGTGTTGTCAGCCCATAACAGAATCTAGGAGCTGAGTGCTTTTCTGGCAGATTAGCAGGTTTATTTCAGCACTTCCAGGGTAGAACATGGGGAAATTGCTTGAATTGTACAAATGTACTGTATATAGGTTTTTGTTTAGTTTGCCTTGACATACTCGGTAAAGCAAACCAAATTCCAAGGATGCATAATGAAATTGAGGCAATGTTTATGACACCCCCCGTTAAAACAAACTTTATTTAGGTCAGCTTTGATTTTCTGTAAAAACCTGTTCTACAGCTTTGATTGAAAAATATACACAATCCAAGTGACACTGTAAACTTTTAGATATTTTTACAGCAAATCTATCCGTAAAAAAGTTTGTGTTTTGCTCAAGTTTGTATGAGATAATCACTGTTTACCCAGTAAACATACTGGTAGGGTATTTTACCCCTTTATAATTTAGAACCAGTCCTGAGATTTACATAGGTTGATGACCTGACTTTTCTCTAAGGCCGCGTACACACGATCGGTCAAAACCGATGAAAACAGACTGAAGTTAAGTTTCATCGGTCCAAACCGATCGTGTGTAGGCCCCATCGGTCAGTTGTCCTTCGGTCCAAAAACAGAGATCTTGCTTTAACCACTTGCTTACTGGGCACATATACCCCCTTCCTGCCCAGTTTTCAGCACTGCGTCGCTTTAAATTAAAATTGCGCGGTCGTGCGACGTGCCTTACAAACAAAATTGGTGTCCTTTTTTTCCCCACAAATAGAGCTTTCTTTTGGTGGTATTTGATCGCCTCTGCGTTTTTTTTTTTGCGCTATAAACAAAAAAGACCGACAATTTAAAAAAAAAAAAACACAGAATATTTTTTACTTTTTGCTATAATAAAAATTCATTTTTTTTAAAAAAATATATTTTTTTTTCTCAGTTTAGGCCGATATGTATTCTACATATTTTTGGTAAAAAAAAACAATCGCAATAAGCGTATAGTAATTGGTTTGCGCAAAGGTTATAGTGGCTAGGAAATAAGGGATAGAATTCTGACAATTTTTATTTATTTTTTTACTAGTAATACGGCGATCTGCGAATTTTGTCAGGACTGCGATATTGCGACGGACACCCTTGACACATTTTTGGGACCATTCACATTTATACAGCGATCAGTGCTATAAAAACGCACTAATTACTGTATAAATGTGACTGGCAGTGAAGGGGTTAACACTAGGGGGTGAGGAAGGGGTTAAATGTGAGTCCTGGGTGTGTTCTAACTGTGTGGGGGGAGGGGGGTGACTGGGGGAGGTGACCGATGCGGTCTCCCTATGTAAAAGAGAAACAGCATCTGTCTCCTCTCACTGACAGGACGTGGAGCTCTGTGTTTACACACAGAGCTCCACGTCCCTGCTCTAAAACTGCCGATCAGCGGGTACCTGGCGGACATCGCGACCGCCAGGCACGCGCATCGGCATCTCGGGGACACGCGCCACCATCGGCGCGCGAGCGCGCCCCCCCAGTGGCCGGAGAAAACGATGCCGTCGAGCGGGGACTGAAGTGGTTAAAATTGAACCGATGGACGCCTGACTGATGGGTCAAAACGGATCGTTAGTATGCAAAGGCATCGGTCAAAAGGCCGCGCATGTTCAGAATCAAGTCGACGCATGCTCGTGTGTTTTACGTCACCGCGTTCTGACACGATCGTTTTTTTTAACCGATGGTGTGTAGGCACATCAGACCGTCAGTCGGCTTCGTCGGTTAACCGATGAAAACGGTCCTTCGGACCGTTCTCGTCGGATGGACTGATCGTGTGTATGCAGCCCAATACATTTTGCTCACCACCCTACCTCCAGTCTGCACCTGTGAGGAGCTTTGTGAAATCTGACTATAGTGGACTACACATCTTTTTTTATGTCTTTATCTGTTTCAGTTCTTCTTGTTAAGCATTGACTGGATGCCTGGAATTGCACTTTAGTATTAGAGGAAATGACATAAGGGCATGACATAGGCCGCGTACACACGTCCGAGAACCTCGTCGGGCTAAACCCATCGTTCCGCCCGACGAGGTTCCCGATGAGCGGTCGAAAAAGCTCGTCGAGCCAAAGTCCTCATTAAACAACGAGGAAAAAGAGAGCGCTCTTTTTTGGCTCGACGAGCTTCCTGACGGGACGCTCGTCGGAAGTGTACACACGACCGAGAACCTCGGCAGAATATGTCTCCCAGTGAGCTTCTCGCTGGATTCTGCCGAGAAGCTCGGTCGTGTGTACGGGGCCATACACGTTAAACACAGTGTAAGCTGCAGCCATGTCTATGACCTGGCTGGTCTGTCTGGCAAAGATGTCTGAATACAAAACTGGTTTAACAAAATTGCAAATCTTATTTGAAAAAACAGAGGTTACATACAGTTATACATTTAGCTTTACTAACTAAGCTATTACATTTTTAAATATCTAAAGTGTATTGTTTTAAGGCGAAAATTCTCAATTTAAACACAACAGTGGTAACAAAAGAATAAAAAAAAAATATTGGACTATAATCTCTGAAATTGTATTAGGCAATTTTGTTAATTGCTTGCACATAGCCTACTGCCCAACTAAAATCATATAAAAACCACAATGTATAATGAGGATAAAAAAAAATACCCAGATATAAAATAATTGTGACGATCATATATAAAACAAGCACATTTCTAAAAAAACCTTTTGCTTCCTGTAAGTGATTTCAGCTGGCACCTAAAACTGCTTGGATCAAGAGTTTTTATTTTTCTCATATCATTTCATTTTGATTGGCTGTTGAGAATTCCAAAAGAAAGAGATGCTAATCTTCATGAATCCCATTGTTAAAGGGCCCAGAAGAGAGTTTTTCAATGTAGCAGCTGTTCAGCAATACTGCCAACTGTATCTGTCTAAAGTAGGCAAAAACGTGCTTCAGATGAAAAAGAGGAGGAGGTGACGCATAGGGGAGCTGTGTGTGAGATTGCACCAAGCACGTAGCTACGAAATTAGGAAATATGTGTAAATTAAAGAGCATCAATGGCTAATTATACTGCACAATGTGACCCCGGGTCTCTGCTGCAGAAAATGAAAAGACATTTACCATGCGTTATGTCTTTACATAAAAAGGCCAATAGATAAATTAAAGAAAATACATATGTGAAATTTCCCATATCTGCATAGGCTAATGTAGATTATATTGTGCATTAAATGGGTTTTAAAGGTTTGTTTTTTATTTTCTAAATAGGTTCCTTTAAGCTAGTGCATTGTTGGTTCACTTACCTTTTCCTTCGATTTCCCTTCTAAATGTTTTTTTTCTTTGTCTGAATTTCTCACTTCCTGTTTCTCCTCAGTAAGCTTGCCACCATCATTCGAGCGGTGGTTAGTCAGCCAGAACAGCTTACTGAGAAGGAACAGGAAGAAATTCAGACAAAGAAAATAAAAAACTAAAAAAACATTTAGAAGGGAAATGGAAGGAAAAGGTAAGTGAACCAACAATGCACTAGCTTAAAAGAACCTATTTAGAAAAGAAAACACAAACCTTTACAACCCCTTTAACTGGTATACAGCTTGCCTTATGTATGTAAAAAACATTTTAGGTTAATGGTGACAATGGATAGGAGTTGAACATTACCTAGTCCAATTGGGTTCTGGGCACTTCCTTTGGCTCATGGCGCTGCAATCAAGCAGCGTGTTTAGGCACGTTGGGTGTTTTTTGCCTGAAACCCTCCTTTCTTGAACGCACAAGTGACGGGGCTTTTTTCTGCCTCTAAATGCCTTGTTGTGTATGGACACATAGTCTAACATGGAGGGGCGTTCAGAGGCAGAAAAACAAATGGACCAACCAACCAAAAATGGAACTTACACTTTTCGGAACCCTCCCCCCCTCCAGTGTCACATTTGGCACCTTTCAGGCGGGAGGGGGGTGCAGATACCTGTATAATACAGGTATTTGCATCCACTTCCGGGGAGAGACTCCCATGGGATGTCACTCCACTTACACCCCCCCCCCCCCACACCCATCTGGGAAACGCACTGGTCCCAGGAGACAGCGGGGACCACTGGAAATGTGGCGCACTACTCGCGCATGCGCAGTAGGAAACCGGGCAGTGAAGCCGCGACGCTTCACTTCCTGATTCCCTCACAGAGGATGGCGGCAGAGGCAGCAGAGAGACAAGCGAGTGTTCATCTTCAACTGCCGACATCTCTGGCGCGCTGGACAGGTAAGTGTCCATTTATTAAAAGTTATCAGCTGCAGTATTTGTTGCTGCTGGTTTTTAATATTTTTTTTCGCGTGACCTCCGCTTTAAGCCTAGGTTCACACTGATGTGATGCGGGAACCAGCACAATTACAGCGCTGGTTCCCGCATCGCTCCTTTCCCGCAGGCAGTTCGCACTTAGGGTGACCACATTTCCAAACTACTATTCAGGGACACCCCCCCCCCCCCTCCCAAAAATCAGCATGTGCTGTAACCAATCACAGCATAGTGATTGGACACAAGAGGCAGGATTTATGATTTGTCCAATCACAACCAGGGGGCGGGGGCTGTGCTCCTCCAGGCATTCCCGGCCAGGACAAGTACTGTCAGTGAGTAAAGCGGTGATGTGGTGGCCTTTTTTGGGGGCATCAGATTGGCCTGGGGGGGTGGGGTCTTTGTCAGTTTCATTACGGGACACTGTATTGTCCTGGAATAAAGGTGCCCGGGACAGACCTGCAAAATGCGGGACTGTCCCGGGCAATCCGGGACACGTGGTCACCCTATTCACACTGCCTTGTGCGAACCTCTGTGGGTGTCATTAACAAAGCTAATGACACCCCCAGTTTGGTTCACAGATCGCAGTGCGAACTGTGAACTCGCATACGATACGATTCTAGTGCGGGGAAAAACAAGTCCCTGCACTATTTTCTGTGCGAATCTAATGCAAGTTCAGACATACAAGTGTATGTCTGAACTCGCATTGCTCAGAGATCGCATGTGATCGGCACCTGCAGTGTGGGTCTGAATCACATGCGATCTCTGAGATCACAATAGTGTGAACCCAGGCTGAAAGTGGTATTTTTGATGCCCAAAGTGCATGAGGCCTATGTGCGAATGACCCTTAAATGAGACATATAAGCTACAAAATGGAGTCCCTGCCAGACTAAAGCAGTCAGACAATGCCTTCAGTTGTTAATGGAAACACCATTATAAATAATGACACACCAGTATGCACAAATTTCTCAACACCATTCTACAATTAGCTAATGTCACTTTCTTCACCATGCCAAAACCAGGCTTTAAGTTGTCCTTTAATCTACCTTTGTGACAAAATAAATCAAAGTCTAGTCAGCTAAAAGCGATAAAAAGAAAAAGAAAAAAGGGAACAGAATCCAGTCAGTCATGCAAAAGCATAGAAAAACATTAACGCTGCCACGTCCTTGATTTAGGCTTTTATTATTAACCTTGAGAATGCTGAGTAACAAAACAAGGGCAGTTCTTACAGAGTCAGCACCCAGAGAAGTTCAGCAATTTCCTGTGCGGGTCACAGCCACCATCTCAGGTACAGATTTAAGATTAATAATGTTTATTAAAAAAAAAAAAAATCCACTAGTTCTAAGGCTGGGTTCACACTTGTGTGGTGCCGATTTCAGCTCTGTAATGTCTCTGCAAAGATAAGAGAAGTGTTCAGCAGATTAGCTCAGTTTTTAGAATTTGGAGACCTGGGAGAAGTTCCGGGTGAGAGGAGAGTGGGGGAGAAGTGTATTGAGCTGAATGAGAGAAATTCCTGAAGAGAAATGAACACATCTGCGAATCAGCTGCGTACCCATAGAAGATAATGGGACTGAATTCGCACCTGAGCCGCACCGCAAGGCATAAAATCCGCACACGTTTTTTCTGCAATGCGCAGTGCGAATGCATCGCACATATGTGAACCAGCCTCATTGAAAACAATGTATTTAGAAATGTTCTGCGTATTAGATGCGGTTTAAGGCGCACTCAATTAGCACAAGTGTGAATTTATTTATTTTTTATGAATATCTCAGTTTCAGGTGTGCAACGGTGTGCGATATCACCTGCTTTTTATGGGTATCAGAGATGCCAATGGTAAGAATTTGCTATTATAATTTGTACCTCTCCCCCCCTCCAAGGCCATAACAAACATGTTATTGCAGTGCACTGTCCAACCGCCGCAGCCTTCAGCCTTTCATAAAGTTTTACAGGCTGCCTATAGCGGGGCTGGATGGTACGCCGGTGCCTTCTGCTCGCACCAAAACATTGTGATCTCATGCATCGGGACTAAAAGTCCAGTGTGCATGAGGCCCAACACTTTTTAAACCGTTAGGGGAACAGTTTTTCAATCTTTTGAGATAAAGGTTTTACATAAATGATTAATACCAGTGTTAAATGGTTAGTTCTCAACCCTCCAACTGCCACTTTTGCTGGACAGTTTTGTCTGTTAGGCCGCGTACACACGATCGAACATGTCCGCTGAAACTGGTCCGCCGACCAGTTTCAGCTGACATATCCGATCGTGTGTACAACCTAGCGGACAGGTTTTTCCAGCAAACAAATTTTAAAGCATGCTTTGAATTTGTCCGCTGCAAACCTGTCCGTCAGACAGGTCCGCTGGTTAGTACGCCTAACCAGTGGACATAAATCTCCCGCATGCGTTGAATGGATTCGACGCATGCGTGGAAGTATTTTACTTCCTGGATTGGTGACGTGGCGGTGTCAACGTCACCGCCACGTCACCGCGTTATCCGTCTGAGGGGATTTTGGTCCGATGGTGTGTACACGCCATCGGACCAAATATCCGAAGGAGACATGTCCTCTGGAAACGGTCCGTCGGACATGTTTCAGTGGACATGTCTCCTCGTCTGTACGTGGCCTAAAATTTAAAAAATAACAGACTTAAAGCGGAGTTTCACCCTAAATATAAGATCTCCCATGCGCTTCAGCATACTGGCGTCAGCGCCAGTATGCTGGGTTTTTTTTTTTTTTATAGCACACTTACTGTTTTATCGTAGAAATCCTTTTCTGTCCCCCGCGTTGGACGGCGCCAGTACAGCGCGTCACATCTTCCTAAGATACCCGATATGGACTCGGGTATTTCCGGCGCTATGCGGCGCCTGCGCACAGACCTAGGAGCTGACTGCGCAGGCGCCGTATTTCTCCGAAATAGGACTCGGAGAAATACGGCGCCTGCGCAGTCAGCTCCTAGGTCTGTGCGCAGGCGCCGCATAGCGCCGGAAATACCCGAGTCCATATCGGGTATCTTAGGAAGATGTGACGCGCTGTACTGGCGCCGTCCACCACGGGGGACAGAAAAGGATTTCTACGATAAAACAGTAAGTGTGCTATAAAAAAAAAAAAAACCCAGCATACTGGCGCTGACGCCAGTATGCTGAAGCGCATGGGAGATCTTATATTTAGGGTGAAATACCGCTTTAAAGCCCCATCCACACTATTAGATTTTCTGCAGACTTTTGTCTTCAGGATTACCATAACCATATAATATGAGGTCAAACCTTTAAGTCTCGTACACACGATCCAATTGTTGGCCAACCGAGCATCTGATTTTTGTCCAAAGGGCGTGTGCCTGGATCTTGTCTTGCATACTAACAGTACACAATTGTCGGCCAACAAACACGAATGTAGTCAGGTACATAAGGAATTTCAGCTCTTGAGCACCACCCTTTGAGCCCCTTATGCTAATTTTGTGTTTGGTGAGCACTGATTGCGAGCATGCGTGTTTCTACTTTCGACTTCTGTGTGACAGAATTGTGTACGGACGATACGAAAATCAGACAACAGACTGTTGTCCGATAAAAATGTACTAGCCTGTCATCCAACATTTGTTGGCTGAAAGTTGGACAACAATTGTCAGGAGCGTACTAACGGTCAGATTTAAGGACAACAGTCTGCCAACAATCGGATCGTGTGTACGAGGCTTACAAGTTTCAATTTGTATGCAATCAGGCAGGTCTTCACACTACATGGTTATGGTAAATCTGAAGAAAATCTAATAGTGTGTATGGGGCCTTACTAACTGGATCACTGGGTAAAAATAAAGGAAAAAAAGCATAAGGAAAACAAATGCAACCACCAAATTTAGAACTGCTTGCAATGCAATCATTTGTGTATAGATGTAAAAAAAAAAAACTCCCCCCCCCCCCATTTTTTTAAGTGATCACATTTCCTCTGTTCTCAGCTGCATAAGAGCTGGGGGGAGGGGAAGCAGCAGTACACTGATCTTCCTAGTGAATGTCTGTGCAAGGGGCGCGCATGTCAGGACAAGTGTGATCATTGGAGGAGCGCAGCCCGAGATAGCTAGAGAACTGACCATGGTGTGTCCTCCTGCTTAGTGTGATCAGTTTTTAACAGAAAAGCAGAGGGACTGGCAGGAACACCAGGGATTTCACTTAGGCCCCTTTCACACTGCCATGTTTTTCAGGCGGTTTAGCGCTAAAAATTGTGCTGCTATACCCGCCTGAAAAAAATCGTTCCCTGCAGTCTTCAGTGTGAAAGCCCAAAGGTTGCGCTAGAAGGACCACTCCAAAAGTCATGCTAGCCGCATCTTTGGAGTGGTATAGGAGCGGGGTGTTTACCGCTCTTTCCCATTGAAATCAATGGGAAACCGCGGTAATACCGCCGGCCATGCGCCTCTGCAGAGGCGCATGGCGGGCGGTATTTACCCCTTTTCAGCTGCTAGTGGGGGTTAAAACCGCACCGCTAGCAGCCGAATATCGCGGTAAATACGACGGTAAAGCGGAGCTACGACGATAAAGCAGCACCTCCCCTGCCCCGTGTGAAAGGGGCCTAATACAAAACAATACAAAGAGAACTGGATACTTTTTCATACACGTACGTGGTACAGCAGGCACATATCAGAAGTATGAAATGTTGGAGTAACAAACACTTAAACAGGATATCCTGAGTTCTGTAATGCACATGCAGAGAAGGAAGGATAATGGCAGATCTGGAACGTTGATGCAATTAAAGGGGAATTTCACTTTAAACCAGAAATAATGTAGAAGGAAAAAGGAGGTAGAGTTTTGATGGTAGAAGAGACTTTGTATATCTCTTTTGCTATCATCTTTTTTTTTTTTACACTTCCTGCTGCCCCATAATGGTGCTGCAAGGACACAATCGGATGCTCCCAATTTGACAGCTGAGGGGGTGCATGGCCCCGAATATACACTGGGCCAGATTCTCATATATTTTCGGCGGCGTAGCGTAAGCCATTTACACTACGCCGCCCCTGCGTACTAGAGCAAGTGCTTTATTCTCAAAGCACTTGCTCCGTAGTTTTCGCCGGCGTCTCGTAAATCGCCAAGCGTAAACCCGCGCAATTCAAATGGGGCGGCTTGTATTTAAATTAAGCGCGCCCACGTGTCGAACGAACTGCGCATGCGCCGGCCGGGGAAATAGCCCAGTGCGCATGCTCCAGCTCACGTCGGGAAGCGTCGTTGAAACCGACGTCAAAACGACGTGAGCGTCATTTACGCAAGTCCCTATTCGCGAACGAGTTAGTAAAACGATGGAAGCGACGGAAAAAGCCGACGCTGACCCGACGCCATACTTAACATGGCGTCCGACGGCACCCGACGGAACTTCGTAAGGTTACTCCACATAGAAGCTGGGGTAACCTTACGAGTCCGTAAACGACGTATGCGACAACGGGGCGGCGTAAAAGCGATCGGGAATCGCCGTACTAGCCTCATTTGCATATGCAAATGAAAAAACCACGTGAAGGCCACCTAGTGGCCGGAGTTGTCATTACACCTACGATGCTTTTACACTTGTCGGATGTAGAAGCGTATCTATGCAAAAGTGATGCTAAGCATCACGCGCATAGATACGAGGACAAAAAAAAGGCGATACGACGGGGTATCTGAGATACTCCGTCGTAACGCCTCTGAGAATCTGGCCCATTATCTGCATTAGTTACATACAAGATCTTCCTCTACAACAGGCCAGCTAGTTATTCAAAGCAGATCATATATCTATTCTAGAGAGTGGTATAGGACTGAGAGATTACAAGAGATTGCCCAAGCAGAAAAACAACACCGTCACACTGAGATGAAAGTAACACATTTCAGTATTTGCCATCTATTTCCCCCCTGGCAACATTACTGGCTTGTTACAAGTTAACATCACTGTGACTGTCCGTAGCGAGTATGAGGCAATAATTTCATCCCACAGAAATGCACAGTGACATCTTTTCCCCTGTGACTGAGCTTTCAGGAAATAGCAGATCTTTTATGATGTCACAAGGAATTACTCCGCGGCTCAGACACTTCCTGATATTCGGCTGCTACAAGTCAGACTGGGGTAACCATAGCAACAGCAGTGTGGCCTACATAATGGTAAGCAGAGGAACATCCCGGCGTCACAATGATACGCGGAAACCAGGACTTGTATCTATTTTTAAATTGGAAGAAAGGATTAGAAGTCAAGAGGGGTCATTCCGAGTAATCGTTGTGTTAAAAAAAAATAAAAAAAACATTTAATTAATGGACCTGTTTTGCATTTCCTCCTCTAAAAGGGATATCCTGCCTTGTGATGGTTATTATGCCAATCCTTTGTTTTGGAAAAAAATCATTTTAATGATCGATCACAAGAATCAACATGCCATTGATAAAAAAAAGGGATCTTGCCAATTATATCTATTCAGACACTTTTTTTGAAAAAAAGATGAATCTTGCTTAAAGGGTCACTAAAGGAAACATTTTTTTTTTTTTTTTTTTTGCTGAAATGACTGTTTACAGTGTATAGAGACATAAAAGTTAACTTATTCCTTTTAAAAATGATTAAAAATAGATACAAATCAATCATATAATGTGCCTGCAGTTTAGTTTCACTTTTAAACTGGTTTCATGTTTCTGTGAATTAGAGAGACACACAGAACAAAAACAAACAAATCCAGGGAAGGGTTTTGTTTTTAAAATGATTCTGATTGGTTCTGAGGAGTTTTAGACACACAGTAATGACAGCTTGGACCACAGTGGACAGTGGACCAGCCGCTTGTGGGGCGTTACAAAAAGTCCTGCAAGCAGCATCTTTGGGGCGGTGTAGGAGCGCTGTATATATCGCTCCTAAACTGCCCATGCCCATTGGAATGCATGGGCAGCGCTTCCGAAAGTGCCTGAAAAACACAGCCGGTTTTAACCCTTTCTTTGGTCGCTAGCGAGGGTTAAAAGTGACATGCTAGCGACCGAAAAGCGATGCTAAAACAACGGTAAAGTGCCGATAAAACAAGTGGTGCTTTACCACTAACGCGGCCGCGGCGACAGTGTGAAAGTAGCCTAAGCAAAAGGCCAATTTACTGTCCTTCAGGCTATAGGCCCTGGGATCAGTGCTGCATGGTTAGTTTTAAAAGGAGAAAAAGTGCCCCATAGTTGAGATCAATGAGAAGACTAGTGCCCCACTGTTGGTGTCAGTAGGGGAAATGGTGCCCCATCATTGGTGTCAGTTGAAGAAATAGTGCCCTAAAGGGCCAGATAAAGATAAGCAAAGGGCCACATTCGGCCCCTGGGCTGCAGTTTGGAAACCACTGCTCTAGATTGTGCTGCACAAACTAGTATCACTATATAAATCCTGTATTACAAGAACAGTGTTCCGTTCTCGTACAACATCCTAGCAAATTTCCTGGATTCATTTACCTTATGGATGTCCATAAGTAATAGCTGTGGAAATCATTGACCAAAGCGTCTGAAGGAAAAAACAGATCCTTCCTTCCATTTTCATGTCTGGACTGCAAAGAAACTTTTACAAACTTATTCACAAGAAATGCAAGATAAAGTTATTAAATGATGCATAAAAGTGGTGCAACCCCTCAGCAGCTTCGAATAGTCTGCTCACCACAGGAAGACGTCTGATTGACTGCCATGTGTTGCTGCACAATGCACACTGCTCCATACTGAAGCCTTCTAGGGTCTGATTAGTATTAGGCAGTAATGACAATTTCTACTTCCATAGTTACATGTGTGTGTGATTATGTCAGTATTACATTGTATATCCCTGTATGTTGTGGTCGTTCAGGTGCTTATCTAATAGTTTTTTTTAAACTAATCGATGCTCCCCAGCAAGACCACCGCCTGTGGAAGGGAATTCCACGTCCTTGGCACTCTTACAGTAAAGAACCCTCTACGTAGTTTAAGGTTAAACCTCTTTTCTTCAAATTGTAATGTCTTGTTAAACTTCCTTCCGCAAAAAGTTTTATCCCTATTGCGTGGTCTCCAGTATGGTATCTGTAAATCATATCCCCTCTCAAGCGCCTCTTCTCCAGAGAGAATAAGTTTCATAACTCGCAACCTTTGTTCATAACCAATATCCTCCAGACCAGACCCTTTATTAGCTTTTTTTGTCCTTTGTACTCACTCCATTTTCAGCACATTCTTCCTGAGGACTGGTGCCCAGAACTGGACAGCATACTCCAGGTGCGGCCGGACCGGAGTCTTGTAGAGCGGGAGAATTATTGTTTTATCTCTCTAGTTAATCCCCTCTTTAATGCATGACAATATTCTGTTTGCTTTGTTAGCAGCAGATTGGTATTGCATGCCATTGCTGAGCCTATCATCTACTAGGACCCCCAGGTCCTTTTTCATCCTAGATTCCCCCAGAGGTTCTCCCCCTAGTAAGTAGATTGCATTCGTATTTTTGCTGATGTAGGAGGAAACTTTTTTTGTATAATCAAACAAGGAAACTTTTTTAAAGAGACTCAGCCATCACTGCTTACTTTCCTAATAAACATCAGGACCACCAAGTACTTTTAAATCACGAATTTCACCTTGCTAAAATCGACACTTCCTGGGAGGTGTCAATATCCATTCTGTAATCTATCACACATATTGCATCCTTCACTGGCTGCTCTGTGTGGAATTCTTCACACAGCCTCTGTTGAGGAACTTTAGCGCCAATACTGTCACCGCGGGAGCGTGCATAGTATATATTAGGCACAATAAAGCGGTAATCAACCCCAAAAAAATAAAATGTTATATATTGCAGTTTATCAACATTTTAAGCCGATTTCCTGAAAACGTTGAAAAACTTGCCAAGGAGGTGTGATGTCGGCAGGGCCACCCACAGCTTGAATCTTGTCCCATTCACAGGAATCAGCCAAAATTCAAGCTGGGGACAGCAAACTTCAGACACGAAGAGGGAGCAGCACTGTGAGCCAATAGGCCAAATTACAACAGATATCAGTGATGGGTCATTGTTTTATTACAACAGAGACAGAGTTTTTTTCCATGTAGTGTATATTTGTCCCTGCCAATGTACCCAGTAGTACCTAAAGCTGCCATTTAAGTCGATCGTTTTGGAAAGCTATGAGTGTTTTGCATGCAATGCACAGACGTTCAAGTCGCATCAAGCAATGTTCCTCAAACCCCCTGTTAGTTTTTTTTTTTTTACAAAGCTAAAATGGCAAATGATCACTTTTGACACTCAAACACCTCAACTGTGGTGTTAAAATGTCATAGACGCGTTTATGGTGTGTTTCAATATAAATGAATGTAGGCAGCTGCAAAAGTGTCAACACCCGTCAAACTCTGCAGGCAGTGTTATTTTTGCCTTTTACCAATGTGAGGCAATGTTAACGCTGTGGTGTGTACAATGCCATCCCCTCCTCCTCCTGTGTTGTGTACACCTCATTTGTGACTTGCGTTGATAAGCGATCAGGAAGTGGTAAAACGTGACTTATTTTTAATGCATGTGTGAACAAAGCCTTAAAGTGTTACTAAACCCACAACAGTAAAATCAGTTTGTATATGCAGTAAAACATGCTTGTTATACTCACCGTGGAACCTAATGGGTTAATCCTCTGCATTGTGTAGGTTGTTTGATCCCATCTCTGATCCTCCCCTTCTTCCATCATCCCCAGTCTATCTGCTGATAGTACAAAGCCTTTGGGGACAAGCTGCACATGCTCCGTTTGGTGTGTATTGCTACAGAGTTTGTTTTTTTCTTGGTGAAGTGCATGTAATCAGCAACAGGCCAATCAGCACTACCCAGACAGAGGGTCGGGGTACTGTAGCCTCATAGGACAGTCAGAGGAGAATGAAAACTCCTCCTACAAGTTTAAACCAGACACTGATAGAAGTCACAAGACTGCTATGTACTGCTGATGAGAAAGGGTATTTTGTAGTTTATATTTACTAAAATAATTGCATTTCCATGTTCTGTGTACTGTGGGAGATCAGATATAGTTAATGCAGGGCTGATGAGAAAAGGTATTTTGTAGTTTATATTTACTAAAATAATTGCATTTCCATGTTCCATGTACTGTGAGAGATCAGATATAGTGAATGCAGGGTCCTGGGTTTAGTACCACTTTATTGGAGAAAAATCAATAAGAATCAGGATGAAAGGCACAGATGTAGTTACACAGTCTGTACATTATACTGCAGTTTAGCGGTAGCCAGAGTAGCATATACACAATCTACGTGCCACATACATGCAATGGGGGTTAGTTACTAAAGGCAAATCCACTTTGCACTACAAGCGCACAGCAACTGTACTTGGAAGTGCACCGCAAGCGCACTTGGAAGTGCAGTCGCTGTAGATCTGAGGGGGACATGCAAGGAAAATTTAAAAACCGGTATTTTTGCTTGCACATGATTGGTTGATAAAATCTGCAGAGCTTCCCTTAATTTCAGAGCTTCCCCTCAGATCTACCACGATTGCACTTTCAAGTGCATTTGCAGTGCAGCGTTGTTTTGCCTTTCGTAAATACCCCCTCATGTGCGTGTTTAATTCTACAAAGGGAAAAGTAAGATAGAAGAAAAGGATGGAGTATTCCTTGATATTTGTGAGATGTTCGCCAACAATTTTGGGAGGGAGAAGTCTGGCACAGACAAACGGACCAAACCCTTAATGTGCTCACTCTTCAGCCCTGAGCAGTTTTCCAAAGTCATCAGAACAGGGATCAGTAGATTGCTTTGAGGGAGAAGTTGGAAGAGCCCCATTTACAGACAACTACGGAAAAAACGATTGGGCTTATACAATAAGCTGGTGCAGAGTACTGTACTGATGATAGTCAAAGTGCAGTATTCCATAGCAATAAACAAGGGTTGCGTTTATTTGAATCCTGCCATGGTCCTTTTCTCTTCCTCATGTCTAGCGCAATTTATATGTAACAATCATTAATTGCCTGTATTCCGTTCTTCTACACAGCACAGGACTTTTTAAAATTTCACAAGAAATATGAGAGAGGGCGACAACCCATTATCAACCTATATATAAAAGACAGCCGTCCCTTTAAGTGAAAACGTGACACTTCTAGAGTCTGAATGCAAATGGCTGCCCGCCTTGTGCACATAACAAATGAATAAGTAGACGGTTAGGTATTCAAAATCTCAAGTATATAAACCACAACCCCACAGATTGATATTATACACCTATCACTAATATAAAAAGGTAATAAAAATAAATATAAAATGTTATCCTTATGCAAAGTAAATAGATAATAATCCATGTGCTAAACATCTCAACAATAAATAAAATTCTCATCGAGTCCATAAATAAGTATGTTGCTGTGTCCACAAAAGTTAAAATGAACAATGGAAAATGCTCCACCACGTGCCAATAAATACTGCACTCACCAGATCAATAAGGCTGATCAGCAATCTACAAGCACTTTAAAGAGGTTGTAAACCTCCAAAAACTAAAAAAAAAACCTGCAAGACAAAGGCATAATGAGCAAGTATGCATCGTATATTAGCTCATTAGAAAAACTCTTCGAACGATGTAAAAAATCGGCGCCGGCACACTGAGTATGCAACCGACATCTTTCACCGGAATTACTTCCGGGTTCGTGGGCTCTGGCGGCGTGATTGGCTGGAGCTGCAATGACACACATGCGCGGGAGCCGTCCGGTCACGGCACGGCCCTGAGGAAATGGCACCAATGGGCCGTTTCTTCAGTGCGCATGTGATGTCAGCAAAAGTGTATATATATATATATATATATATATGTATATATATATATATATATATATATATGTGTATATATATATATATATATATATATATATATATATATGTATATATATATATATATATATATATATATATAGAATATCTCTTAAACTGTTTCAGAGA
The DNA here is from genome assembly GCA_029574335.1 of Rana kukunoris. Taxonomy (NCBI): domain Eukaryota; kingdom Metazoa; phylum Chordata; class Amphibia; order Anura; family Ranidae; genus Rana; species Rana kukunoris. Next base: position 63,912,016 of record CM056056.1, read on the forward strand.
TATTTACAGTACCTACAGGTAAGCCTTATTATAGTGGAAGTCCGGCCAAAACTAAGCTTAAACCTGCTCATACCCTCATTATAAGCCCTATACCAGTGATGGCGAACCTTGGCACCCCAGATGTTTTGGAACTACATTTCCCATGATGCTCAACTATATTGTAGCGTGCAAGAGCATCATGGGAAATGTAGTTCCAAAACATCTGGGGTGCCAGGGTTCGCCATCACTGCCCTATACTAAGTACCCTGTAAAAGGAAAGAGGTCTACCTAATCTAAGGGCACTTTAGTTAGGTCATGTGACCAGCTTCAGAAGAGAGGAGAGAGCAGAGACAATGGCTGAAGACACCGGGTGGTGATGTCACCTTTATGTTTACTATGGGGGCATCTATTGTTGTCTGTCCCTCCACTCCTTTGAAGCCAGTGATGGGAGACGATCACGTGACCGAACCTGAGTACCCTAAGATTGGGTAAGGCAATTAAGTAAGATTAGGTAAGTATAAGCATTTTTCCTTTACAGGGTAGTCAGTATAGGTCTTAGAATGGGGTGGGAGCAGGTTTAAGCTTTTTTAGATCTTGACCGGACTACTACTTTAGGATAAATGAAAGATGTACATCTATGGCAATTCAAGTTGGCTATACACTGAGCATTAGGCTGTTTCTGATGAACAAGCCAAAATTAAGAAAGTAGCTCCTACCCTCACTTGATCCCTCCTGGCCCTACAGCAGCACCGATCCACCCAATTCTGGGAGTTCACCAGCCTGGATCTTGCTGCTGGTTTCAGTGGCCATCTCTACTACACCCAGCCCCAAGCCCCCCCTTGGTGAACACCATAATACTTGATCCAGGGTTCGTCCGATCGCCTCTTGAGGGGTCAGGAAGGAATTTTTTCCCCTGCCACTGCATATTGGCGTAGCATGATCAGGGTTTTTTTGCCTTCCTCTGGACCAAGTCAGGATAGAGGATTCGGCTAATCCTTGACTATCCTTCCATTCCCCCCCCCCCCCCCCCCCGGTGCTTGGCGGCCATGATGAATCTGCAATACTCAGCAGAGACCATCTGGGGTTTGAGGCGATTTGCCGCAATATTACCAGCCATCACCAAAAAAGCCCTGCAAGCTGAGCGACTCTTTAGAACCGATCGACGATCGGCTATCAAGAGTCGCAGCCGCTTGCCACAACCGAAGCACATATCATGTGCTTTGATTAACACTAGATCGGCACTAAAACACCGACTGGAAATCCATGACTTCATCCTGCAATACGACTTAGACTGCCTCTTTATAACAGAGAGCTGGCTCACAGCTGACTGCAACACCATTCTAGGATAACTGGTGCCAGAAAATTATCGTATTATTACGGAAAACAGAATAGGGCAAAGAGGAGGAGGACTGGCGGTGATCCATAAGATTCATCTGGCGATCACAAAACCAGTCTTTCAAAACCCTCTTCCATTCATGGAAACCCTTACTCTACAACTGCAAGCAAACTCCCAGGAGACCGTCAGGATTCTACTCTGCTATAGGCCACCCGGCCCAAAATCGCAGCTTCTTCCATTATTGACGGACTTTATCTCCACCTATACCCTTAACAGCAAACACCTTTTGCTGCTCGGGGATTTCAACCTCTGGGCCAACTCCTCACAAGACCCCGTGGCCGATGCCTGCATTGACCACCTGGAAGGATTAGGGCTATAACAACTAGTATGTGGGCCCACACATGCTTCAGGTCATACACTTGATCTAATTTTCAGACAAAATCTGGAAATAAAAATCTTGGAAAATGAACCGTTGCCATGGTCAGATCACCATGCCATCAAATTCATTCTTTCCAACTTCCCCCCCTTAACAAAAACATCAAATCCAGTGACTACACACTGGACTAGATGTCAGAAGAAGCTCCACTCAGAATTCTTCAAAGCCGCATTAAGGAAAAAAATAAAAACAACTCAGCCGCATCAATCGGCTGAGGAAACAATGGATTCCATTAACACAGCCCTATTACAGTCAGCCGACTTAATAGCGCCGAAACGAAAGACCCAGATCCGGAAAAAAAACTCCAGCTGGTTCAACAACCAACTGGCGTTACTGAAGCAAGAGCGTAGAAGGGCGGAAGCCGCCTGGAAGAGAAGCCCATTAGATGAGAACCTCTCTATCTATAAGGCAATAACTAAGAAATATCACAAAGAAACCTTCAAGGCCAAGAAAAATTATTTTTCTGAGGCCATCAACAGCGCCCTAAATCGCCCCCGCGAACTCTTCAAGCTGGTCACTGCGACCATGAATCCAGGATGTCTTGAAGCCCCCAATTCGGACTCACAAGAATTTTGCGATGAATTATCGGATTACTTCATTAATAAAATCGAGGGAATCCGGCAAAGCATTCAGCAGAACAATTCCCCCCGTAGCCCCCCCTGTAATCATTTACACAACACCTGTAGTAATTCACCCCAACCAGGTAAGTTTACGCTGGAACCTATCACTATCCAAGCCACAAAACATATCATCGGTACTCTGCGTAACAGCACTGCGCCAAATGATATCATCCCCACCAAACTGTTGAAGGAGTGCGCCGACATCCTGGCACCTCCTATCACACAGCTTATTAACCAATCTTTCATGGAGGGCATAGTGCCCTCCCAGTTGAAGGAGGGTATAATTAGACCCATCTTGAAGAAATCTACCCTGGACCCCAAGGATCCACTCCACCGCCGCCCTATAACAAGCTTAAACACTTTTTCCAAGATTATGGAGAAAGCAGTGGTGCAACAGCTGCAACAGCATCTAGACACCCACAACCTACTCGACCCATTTCAATCAGGTTTCCGCCCTGGACACGGGACAGAGACAGCATTGCTCAAGATATGGGACGACGCCCTCGAGGCCGCAGACGAAGGAGAATCTTGTCTTCTGGTTCTGTTAGACCTGAGCGCAGCTTTCGACACAGTAGACCATAAGCTTTTATTGACACGGCTAGCTGAAGTAGCCAGAGTCGCAGAAGGCGATTTATCTTGGTTCTCCTCCTTTTTGGAAAACAGATCGCAAATAGTGAAGTTAGGACCTTTCTTTTCGGAAAAACGCACGGTATCATACGGAGTCCCTCAGGGATCCCCACTGTCGCCGGTGTTATTCAACATTTATCTCCGTCCGCTTTTTGAGATCATCAGCAGTCAAAAACTGCTCTATCATTCATATGCAGATGACACGCAACTGTATTTCCGCATTTGCAATAAAAAGGATCACCACCTCAATCTAGAGACATGTCTCTCTTTGATAGAGGACTGGATGACAAAGAGTTATCTCAAACTCAACGGAGCGAAAACAGAACTCCTTCTGTTTCACGCCAAACGTAAGAATCTACCTGCAACAACTTGGACACCCCCGCCCATTCTGGGCAAAATCATCACCCCTAGCGCCAAAGTCAAAAGCCTCGGGGTCACTTTTGACTCCTACATGACTATGGACGCACAAATAGGGTCAGTAGTCAGCGGATCTCACCATCTGCTGCGCCTACTACGCAGGCTTACCCCTTTTATCCCCAAAGAAGACATAGCGGTCGTGGTGGGAGCAATTGTTAACTCCAGATTGGACTATGCAAATGCCCTTTACCTCGGACTCCCAAAGTACCAAATCGCTCGTCTACAAGTCGTTCAAAATACGGCCGCCAGACTTGTGACTGGGAAAACCCTGGGAATCAATCTCACCATCACTGAGAGCCCTTCACTGGTTACCAGTAAAAGACAGAATTACTTTTAAAGCACTCTGTCTAACGCATAGATGTATCCATGGGAATGCCCCCCATTATCTATGCGAAAAAATAAAAGCCCATAACCCCAATCGCGTGCTGCGATCCACTGATCAAAATCTCCTGCAGATACCGAAAGCCGGATACAAATCCAAAGGAGATAGAAGATTTGCGGTCCAAGGTCCCAGACTATGGAACGCTTTGCCAACCAGTATTCGGTTGGAGGAGAACTACTTAGCATTCAGGAGAAAGATCAAGACTCATCTCTTTTGATACCAAAGGAGACAGGAACAACAAGCGCCCAGAGGCGATTCAGTTCGCATGTGCTGCGCTATACAAGTTTTTCATTCATTCATTCATTCAAGCTTTGGGTGGCCCTGTCTCCACCCTCCCACCAAACATCTTTCAATCTGAAGATCAAATTGATGGTAAATCGACAGCCAAAGAGCAGCTGCATCTAATCTTATGTTGTCACTGTTTGGGTACTCAGACATCTGCAGGCACCAGCTGTCAGAACAGCCGATTCTTCCATTGACGCGGTATAGCGTGGATAGGGCAATAAACAGATTTCTCTTGGTCAACTTGTGGAGCTGAACGAGAATAATATTACAGGGTATGGCCAGCTTCAGTTGAATAAAACATATTATGGGTGGGTTATAGGAGTGTTGTGGAGGACTTTTTGCAGTCTTTTAGCCCTGGTTCACATTGATGCTACTTTGAAATAGCGCTACTTCACTTAAAGTAGTGCGATTTCAAAGTAGCAAAGTCAGCAGGATTTTCAGCTGTTACTTGATAGACATCTGTGTGGCTTGAAGTCACACCTAAAATTGCCAAAAGTAGTCCAGGAACTACTTTTGAAAATCGGTACGGCACCACAAAATTGGCGTTTGCACCGATTGGAACAGTGGCATTGCTCCCAATAGGCTGCAACTTACATGTGATTTGATCTCTCAAATCTCATGACAAATCGCTCCAATGTGAATCTAGGCTTAAACATAAAGCACTTGGCTGTTGTAATTAGGATTCTCCTGACAACCAACCAGAATTGAGAGAGATGGTTGCCCTTTCTTTTCTCTCTGAGTACTAAAGACCACACACAATTGTATCTCCATCATGCATTGCAAGACTTTGTCATCATCATCATCATTTTTAGCGACAGGTATAAGCTCTAACCAGACTAATTACACATACCATCCAATCAGCAATCATCTTTAACTCATCTATCTGCTCTAAATGTATAATAAGGAAAATCTGGCTACTAAGGATGGCTGTGCATCATTACTGCTCCACACATTGCCATATTAAATTCATGGCAGTTTATGATATATGACACAACTAATTCTATTCCTTCCTTGTGTGTCTCTAACACAAATCAACAGTTGACAATGGAGGAACACACAGATGCCAGAGCAATGCAGTTTGGCCATTTATGTAGGCCATTTACGTACTTCCTGAAGCCTGATTGAGAGCTCTCGGAGATTTCATCATCCCATCCTGCCTTGCTGCAAGGACATTGCTGAGAGGCTCCTAGCTCTTAAGCCTCGTACACACGACTGGTTTTCCTGTCAGGAAAACTGCGGGGAGAGCTTTTGGCCGGGAAGACGGGATGTGTGCATGCTTCCTCGCAGTTTTCCAGACAGGAAAACTGCCGGGAAATTCGGGTGGGAAAATAGAGAACCTGCTCTCTATTTTCCCGCCGGGATTCCCAGCGGTTTTTAACCCGGCAGTTTTCCTATGGGGAAACACTGCGAGGGAGCATACACAGATGTGGCCCTTTGCTTGCCTACATCCGCCACTTGGGGCACTATTACATCTACAACCAAATGACACTATTATTCCCACTGATACCAACAATAGGGTACTACTCATTTAACTAAAACCAATGAAGGGGCATTGTTTACTTCCACTGACTATGGGGCATTTTCTGCTCCCACTGTCCACAGTCTGGCCCCCTAACATCTGACAGTAAGAGCCGGTTCACACTTAGGTGGCACGACTTCGGGGGCGAATCCGCAAGGCATCCTGAAGACGACTTCAGAGGCGATCTGCAAAATGACCTCTGTATAAAAGTCAATGCAGGTCGCCCCGAGCCGCCCCCGAAGTCGTACAAGAACCTTTTTCTAAGTCGGAGTTTGGAGACCACTGGTCTAGCCAATACATTTTGTAATGCTGCATAGTTTGAGAAAGATTAGAATCTTTGTTTTAATTAAGAACTTTTTGAAAGTGTCACAGACAGCAGCAAAAACCTGGTAGGGGGTAAACACTTCTCGACCTTGCTAAACATTTTTTTAAACACCTTAATACTATTAGAACCAAGGACCCAGGTGCTGTAATGTTACAGTAACAACAGAGTTCCTCCCATTGATCTTGAAAGGTACAAATATTTCAAAATACCCCAAGAGAGCATCAACATCCATTTACCGGCACAGAGGATGCTCTGTTTCGGAACCATCCACAGACTGCTGGCTGGCTCTGAGTGGAGACAGACAATAGAGTGTCATAGTTCAGATCATGGCATTTCACGCTCAGAAAATGTAGGGCAGAGGTTCACAGATGACATTTCTCTTTATATGACATTAACTATATACCGAATCTTCACTCCTATTCAAGCTGTGGAATTAAGAGTACCTTACCAATGTAATATTCATACCTATGGTATATTACATAACACGGTTTAATATTACATTTTCATATGATCTTGTATAAGAAATTGGTGCATTGTTATAATTTAGCTTACATAAGGCTTGAAGTTAACCTGTGCTATGTTATGCAGGAAAAAGCAATGTTGTGAAACCTAAGCTATAATAGCCGCTAGCAATAATCGCATGTAAAAATCTGACACACTAGTTGTACCAAAGTTAAATTGGTCAACTTGGGTACATTCAGCCTGCCTATACAAGATTTGAACCGTCTAACTGCCTAAATATAGCCCAAAAAAAAAAAAAAATCAACAAAAGAAAGTTAAAGGCTTAAAGGGGTTGTAAACCCCTGTGGTTTTTAACCTTAATGCATTCTATGCAAAACCTTCTCTAGTGCAGCAGCTCCCCAGAGCCCGCCTTTTATTTACCTGAACCCAATCGCTCCATCGACGGTGACGAGTACAGCAGCTCTAGCCCCTGTCTCGAGTCCTCATTGGATAGATTGATAGCAGAGCCATTGGCTCCCACTGCTGTCAATCAAATCCAGTGACGCATGGGGTGGGCTGAGTCTTGCTGTCTGTGTCAATGGATGCAGCAGCAAGACTCAGGAGCATGCATGCATTGGTGTCTCCGAGGGGGCACTTGATGTGGGGAGGAGCCATGAGTGCCCCTGGGGAACCCCAGAACACAGGAGGATCGGGGGCCACTCTGTAAAACCCTTGCACAGAGAAGGTACAGAAAGTTTCCTAACTACTAAGTGTTTTGGTTGCGGTCTTTGCCTACAATATACCTATATATCTATATACATACTAGTTTGGATGCTCACATAGTTCTCACCTGAAAAGGTTCCTTGACTTAATATACTGTATGTACTATACATATACAGTATATGTAAAATGTATGTAACAAAAAACCCTTGCTTATAATAATCTAAAAAGCAATAAAAACAGATTATAGATTTAGGCTTCCTGTTCTAGCAAGCTGGATTGAGTTCTGAGGAATTTGTGGTAGTGCCCATAGGGGATAATTTGCATTGTGTCTTCAGTTTTTAGGCCAGTAACCAGGACAGCAAATGAGAGAAAATCTCCCTACCTGATTCACAGACAGCAATAAAACCTGACAAGAGGCCCAAGGCCCTACACTGCCATTGAGTGTATAGTAGAAAAAAAGAAATACCAGCACCTTTACAGCAAACCACATGGACAAACCTTTATTGAAAAATACCTTAAAGTGGATGTAAACCCCCCCAAAAAAAAATTGATGTCACAATGTAGAGTATAAGATTTCCTATCATCTGTGCCAAGTCTTGCCACACAGAGTTAATCCAGATCTGAGAATTTATGTTCAGTGAAAACGAACAGCCTTCCAGATAAAACCCTGCCTAAATCAAAAGTCCGTTTTTTCTCTTCTTGCTTTGAGTGAGAGGTTATTTACAAATATAGCTAGGACATGTTTGTCATATGTTATGTTTTGTTTATCATAACATGAGGTGATATAACATCATAACATATCCTAGTAATATACAATGAACTTTGGATCACCTCTTGTTATGATAAACATGTCCACGCTATATTTGTAAATAACCTGTTACTGAAAGCAAAAACAGAGAAACGGACTTAAAGGGGTGTTCCAGCCAAAAAATGTGGTTATTAAAAGTCAGCAGCTACAAAAAGTGTAGCTGCTAGCTTTTAATAAACACTCACTTACCTGCTCCTGCGTTCCAGCGACGCGCCGACCGGGGCTCCGCTCCTCTCCCCCCCTCCCCGGCCGGCGTCTCCATCCCGACTGTGGGCACCCAGCCGTGACAGCCTTCGGCTTCACGGCCGGGCACCCACTGCGCATGCGCGAGCCGCACTGCGCATGCGCGCGTGGCGCGGCTCGCCGCTGATTGGAGAGGCGATCGCATGGGACCTGTCAAGTGTCCCATGTGATCGCCTACAGGGAGTGGCTGGTGTAGGCGATTAAGGCTTAATCGCCTAACCAGCCCCTCGGCGGAAGCAGGAAGTGGGACAGGAAGTCCCACTCCTACTGAAGCCCCCACTCCCCCCCAAAAAAAATTACATGCCAAATGTGGCATGTAAGGGGGTGAGGAGTGGAACAAGAGGAAGTTCCAAATTTGGGTGGAACTCCTCTTTAACCTAATTTGGCAGGTTTTTATCTGAAGTCCGGTTAATTTGCACTGAAATTTAAAAGAGGATTACTCAGCGCTGGATTAACTCTGTGTGGCAAGACTGGGCACAGATGATAGGAAATCTTATACTCTACATTGTGACATTAAAACAAAAAAAAAATTTTTGGGGGTTTACAACCACTTTAATGCAAAGAGCACCTTGGTTCACCTCAGCTTGCATACGCCATCTATCCTCTTGCTGGTTGTAAACCCTTACAACACACTTTCACCTATAAGTAAGCCTAGTTTAAGGCTTACCTGTAGGTGCTGTCAATATCTTCTAAATCTACACGGTTTAGGAGATATTTATACAATTCCCCATACGAGGATTTCTTTGGTGCATGCACACTTTGGAAAGGTCATGGCAAGCTGTTTCCAAGAAACGTCATGCTGTGACTGGCGGCTCTGGCCAGTCACAGAGCCGGAGCCAGCGACCCCGGAAGGAAGATGGACGCTTCCAGACGGCGAGGAAATCGGGGACATCGCTGGCTTCGGTTTCAGGTAAGTGACACATAATGGGCTACTATGCGATGCATAGTAGCCCATACTGCTTTACTTTTGTAGGGAAACACAGAGGAAGTAAAACCCATCAGGGTTTACTTCCTCTTTAAAGAGACCCTGTCTGCTTTGCCAGTCAGTGCAAAAAAGTCTGTGTATGGCTCAACCCCATTGGCCACTTTAACATTCATCTGTCCAGCTCTCCTCCACCTCATCCTTTATCTGTGGCCCCTGCTGCAATATATGCAGTGATATTGGGTATAAGGAAAGCATGTGACCTAAACTGGACATAGATTACTTATTTGTTTATGGTCAGCCAGCGGATTCCTCCATCCACACAAACTAGATAGATTGAGGAATCCCCCACCCCAGTTGGAACGTTGTATTAAGACAGAAGAACTATCCGCTGCCATAATACAGTGATCAGCAGCTGCAGCTGATTGGCTGTTGAACGTGAACCGCTACACACCAATCAAAATTTGTCTGGTCCCTGCTGAACTGACCGGTTTTCGATCTGTATGTGACTAGCTTTACTCCCACCGTGCAGTGTTTGGGCCTAGTAACTGGCGGCTAACAACTGTTACATGACCAATGGTTGATGTCACCATTCCTTCTGAGATCTGACACCAACCACCCGGGGTAGCAGTAGTGCTGGAGAGGTGACTATAACGTGGTCAGCGGGCTTTACACAGGCCCCGTCACTTTGCTCTGACTGGGCAAGCTGACAGGGTCTATCTTATATAATATTTCATAGTGATCTTTGATTAGGTGAAATTCATCTGTCAAACAATGTTTCCTCTCAACTGATACTCTAACGCAAAACACATGCTGTAATCTGTGGTAAAAATGTGCCTGGCCTGGCTGAAACTGCACCTGACCCTCTACCAGAGCGAAATGCATGGTAGTCAAAATGAATGCACTGCAGTATACCAATGCACTCAACACACCTTATGCTGGATTGGGTCTATAGAGTAAAAAAGAATGGGATTTCTACAAGAAAAGCAATTTTATGCAGAAAAATGCATATAAAACAGACAAGTGTGAATAGGCTTTTAAGGTTGTTGGTACCCCATACACGCAAAACGATTGTTGGCATGGGATTGTCTGTTGACAGACTGTTGTCCTAAAATCTGACCGTTAGTATGCTCTTTTGACAATTGTTGTCCAACTTTCGGCCAACAAACATTGGATGACATACTAGTAAATTTTCGGCGGACAAAGGTCTGTTTTTATTTCGTATGGTCAGTACACAAGTATGTCACACAAAAGTCAAAAGTACAAACACGCATGCTGGGAATCAATGCTCACCAAACACGAAATTAGCCCAAAGGGTGGAGTTTAAGAGCTGAATTTCCTCGTAGTACATCACTACGTTTGTTTCTGTGGCACAACAATTGTGTATCATTATTATACAAGACAAGATCCTGGCACACACCATTTTGACAAAAATCAGACACTTGTTTGGCCTACAATCGTACCGTGTGCACGAGGCTTTACATTAGGAAAAACGACAGGTATCAGCCAACAGGCATCTTATATCTCCTTGAGGCAAGGCCATTTTGGCTGTAGAATCTACATTACGCTGGATGCATTACGCTATTATTTTCTTGCACACATCTTTTTTTCTTCTACATACCACATTAGGCCTTGATTCACACTTATGCATTTTTTGTGCTTTTTGCAGATTTTCACTACAGAACGTGTTCCATAGGAAACCATGTTGAATGGACTGTAGTGCAAATCTGCAAAATGCACCAAAAATGCCTAGGTGTGAATCAGGCCTAACAATCAGTGCAGGAGAGGGGCCCCAGGTGACCAACAGGGCATGCTGCGGTCTTGGCCTTTTATGGGAAACTGCTGACCTGGGATTCTACTGAACCAATGACCTTGAAAGCAGCTCATGATATATGTCTAATTGACAAAGAACTGCCGATCTAAACTGCTCTGAAATATTTGAAGGGTCAGCGAACCTAAATTGAAAACTTGATTTACATAACAATGCAATGCATTATATTTTCACATATTGAGCCCTGGTTCACACTGGGCTGCGGGAGTGAAATCGCGCGATTTCAGCAGAACTCGCGCAATTTCACTCCCTCTGGCAGTCCCGATTTCGGCGCGATTTAGGAGACATCTGTGCAGGGTTCTGCACAGATGTCAATGTAAATCGCGTCCTGAAATCGTAAAAAGTAGTACAGGAACTACTTTTTGAAATCGGTGCAGCACCGCAGATGCAGCGTCGCACCGATTAGGATGGTGTCATTGCCGGCAATTGCCGCCGATTTGACATGCGATTTCACATGTGAAATCACATCTCAAATCGAACTAAATCGTACCCAGTGTGAACCTGGGCTTAAAGTGAATTGTCAACTTGGAGCAGATAGAAAAAAAAAATACTGCTTAATTTGGTTATGTTTTTGTTAAAAAAAAATCCAATGTGTGTTTGATAGAACACAGCATATTTACCTAAATCTGTCTTGATATCAGCCTGCTGGTATAGCACAGCATAATTAGAAGAGGGAGGGGGTAGCACATAGCACCCAGAACCAATTAGAGACCTATTGTTTAGCAAAACACTGTTAAACTAACACTGTGAACATGCTTATGGAGGGTGGTGGAACACGGGGATGAAGTATGCTACTGCTCCTTCACGGCCTAGAGCATGGGCTAGGCCAGAACCATGGCTAAGCTGTAGTAGTCTGCATGGAGGTCATACATCTGGCTATGCTGTCTGAATCACAAGACTGGCTAAAAAGAATTACACATTCTTTGGCAGATCTATTGATACACCACATAAGTTAAAAGATGTGCCGTCGTATGTTTTTTCCATATCCTCAAAGCCAGATATGCCTGAATGATGGCTAGATCCGGCGTATCAATATACGCTTTTTACGTAAGGCGTACGACCGGTGTAACTTTACCCCTCATAAAGCAGGGGTAAGTCATGTTAACGTATGGACGTCGGAACAGCGTCAATTTTTACATCGTTTGCGTAAGTCGTACGCGAATAGGGATGTGCGTAAGTTATGTTCACGTCGTAGGCAGTGTTCGACGTATCTTAGGAATTCGATCCGACGCATGCGCACTGGGATACGTCCACGGACGGGGCATGCGCCATTCATTCGGCCATGCATCTACATGGGGTCACGCTTCATTTAACTACAACACGCCTCCTACCTGCCTACTTTGAATTACGTGGGCTTACGCCGGCAGATTTACGTTACGCCGGTGCACATATGGGAGGAAGTGCTTTGTGGATACCCTACGAGCCTCTCTAAGTTACGTCGGCGTAGCGCATATCAGATGAACTACGCCCGCGTAAAAATACACCCGTTTTTGTGTATCTGGCCCATAGTTTTCAATTGGGTATTAGGTTGGCTTTAAAATAAGGAAAGTATTATGGTTGACCCTTATTAGCAATGCTAACTTAATGAACCTCAGTGTAGGAGGGTGCAGCAAAGCCTTCCTGAGCCAAAAATGATTGGACGCCTAGAACATATGTTACATTTAGATTTTCAATTATATCACAAAGCATGTATAGTAAATATTTACATATGGGAACTCTTATGCCGCGTACACACGGTCGTTTTTTGCGATGAAAAAAAAACGACGTTTTCTGTGAAGTAAAAAACGACGTTTTTGAAACGTCACTTTTCAAAGACAATTTTGCATACACACCATCGTTTTTTCACAAAAAGCGAGGTTACGTTCACCACTCTTTTCCATTGAAGCTCGCTTCATAACTAGCTTCTGGGAATGCGCGGGTTGAAAAACGTCGTTTTGAAAGACGTTTTTGCTACACACAGTGACTTTTTGTGAAACAAAAAATGACGTTTTGAAAAACGACACAAAAAATTCAAGCATGTTGGAATTTTTTTTTTGTCGTTTTTTTTAAGACAAAAAAACGACGTTTTGCCCACACACGATCAATTTAAATGACGTTTTAAAAAACGTCGTTTTTTTTTTCATCGCAAAAAACGACCGTGTGTACGCGGCATTAGGCCCCGTACACACAAGCAAATTAATCTGTTCAAATCAGTCTGACAGACCGATTTGATCAGATATGTCTGCTGGCTGTTTTGGTTTTATCGCTGTTCACACGATCAAACCAAAATCCCCGCCGGCAGACAGCGCGGTGACGTGGCGGTGACACCGCCACGTCACCGCACCAGGAAGTAAAACACTTCCGCGCATGCGTCAAATCCATTCGACGCATGTGCGGGCAGATATGTCTGCTGGTTAGCGTACTAACCAGCAGACATATCGGTCCGACGGGTTCCCAGCAGACAGCATGCTTTAATATCTGTCTGCTGGACAAATCCGTCTGCTCGCCCGTACACACGATCAAATCTGTCTGCTGAGACGGTCTGTCAGACCGTTTCCAGCAGATAGATTTGATCGTGTGTACGCGGCCTTAGAGCCGGTTCACACTCAGGCGGCACGACTTTGGGGGCGACTCCGCAAAGCGTCCTAAAGACGACTTCAGAGGCGACCTGCATAATGACCTCTTTATAGAAGTCAATGCAGGTCGCCCCGTGCCGCCCCCGAAGTTGTACAACAACCTTTTTCTAAGTCGGAGTCGGAGCGACTTGCGTCGCTCCTATTAGAACGGTTCTATTGCATAGAATGGGACGCAAGTCGCCCCAGCGTGAACCGGCTCTTAATTTACATTATTATTACAGGAGGCTTCATATACAACAATCTACCGTTTACATTCTCCCTCCAGCACAGACTAGAAATCTGACTTATAGTATTTTTAACTATACACTAGCAGGCCTCAATAACAAGCCAGTGTAACAAAAGCTAGAGTAATGTGAAAAAAGAACAGTACCCTATGGCACCCAGATTTTATTGAAGTCTGATTGGTTGCAACTGTCTTTTTTTTAAAGTAGAAATAAAACCAAAATGCCAAACATTATTTACTCACTCATTCCTGTAAACACATACTATATATAAAAAAAAAAAAAAAATGGATTTTAAATCCGATAAGTGTAATTTCCCCCTTCACCCAGCCGGGCCTTTGCATCATCCTTCAAAGTTGAAGTTCACCCTATAAGTTATGCTATTTTTCATTAAAGTGGTATTAAAGGTTTAAAAAATGTTTTTTTAATAACAAACATGTTATATTTACCTGCTCTGTGCAGTGTTTTTGCACAGTGCAGCCCCATTCCTCCTCTTCTTGCATCCCTCATTGGCGCTCCTGGCTCCTCCCCCTTTGACCAGTGCCCCCGCTAGCTATGGGGGTCCTGGTGCATACTCGCTCCCAAACCATATTCTATGTGTCCATAAGACACAGAGCCACAGCTCGGCCCTGCCACACTCTCTCCTTATTGGCTCATTGGCTGTGGTTGACAGCAGTAGGAGCCAATGGCCCCTGCTCATCTCTCAGCCAATAAGAAGAGAGCACACAAAAGGTTTTTTTACTTTCATACATAGAATGAATGAAGGTAAAAAAAACTTGAGCCTTTACATCCACTTTAAGCAGCCATACATGTACCCTAATAAATGCACAGCACCATGTTTGACTGTTGTCTGTACTCTTGTTGCCCAGCAATCCACATTGGAAACTGCCGGCCTTTACACCATACAAATCATGGGGGTTGGTTTAATAAGCCCAGGTTCACACTGGGTACGATTTAGTTCGATTTGAGATGCGATTACACATGTGAAATCGCATCTCAAATCGGTGGCAATTGCCGGCAATGACACCGTCCTAATCGGTGCGACACCGCATCTGCGACGCTGCACCGATTTCAAAAAGTAGTTCCTGTACTACTTTTTGCGATTTCAGGACGCAATTTACATTGACATCTGTGCAGAAACCTGCACAGATGTCTCCTAAATCGCACCGAAATCGGGACTGCCAGAGGGAGTGAAATCGCGCGAGTTCAGCTGAAATTGCGCGATTTCACTCCCGCTGCCCAGTGTGAACCAGGGCTAAAACTGGAGTGCAAAATCTGGTGAAGCTGTGCATGGGAGCCAATCAGATTCCAGATTTTTTTTGTCAAAGCCTAATTGAACAAGCTAAGGTTGGACAGAAGTCAAACATGGTGCTATGCATTTATCAAGGTACATGTATTATATAGATGCTCAATGCTCATAGATTAAGTCTAGGGTGAACTTCCACTTTAAAAGACTGGAGCCACTGGGATGTACACATGCAATGCCACTCTTTAGGCCCATCGAGCCATACATTAGCAATGTACCAACTTTCCCATTACAGCCAATGGAGCCAAAATGTGCACATGCAATGCACCTGCTCTTCCAATGGGCTGTGTCCTAGTGAAGCGGAAAAGGCCATATTCAGGATAATAAATCATTTTTTTTTACATTTTAGGAAGAGCAAGAGGGGACAGTAAAAGGAAAAAATGTTTCGTCATTTCAGTTCCACTTAAAAATTTTGGATCTAAAATGCTATCTTAGTTTGAGTACATAAAATCATATTGACCTTCAATCAACTTTACTTATATAAAAAACATAAACCTATTCTACACAAGATCGCAGTTTTTCCCTAACCCATATACAAAATGAAGTGGGGGGGGGGGGGGGGTGACAGTGTTTTTCAGACGGCCACAAATTATTTGCAATCCTTTGATTATTACGATTTTCCCTCTTCTAAACCCATCAAACGGGCTGTATTTTGTCTTTCAGTCCCTGAAAGGCAGAAAATAAATTCCTCATAAAACAGCAAAGTGTATTTTTAAGGAAAGAGATTTTCAAAGAGGAGCTAAATTAACTTTCCTCCATCAAAACACTGCACTGCTATTGGAGAACAAAGGGATACGAGCCGAGAAAGAATCTCTTTGTCTGGATTTCTGAGCTTTTGGCTGCTCGAGCGGCTTTCTCAGAAAGATTTTTTATTTTTTTTTCCTAAACGCTATACACCTATCCTTCCATGCATTTATCAGAACTGAGCACAATCTCAGGAAAAGTGCTCCTATAGGCAAATAATAAAGCACCGAGGTCATTTAGAGACCAGAGCTGAATATGTTTAATATTTTATGCAAGAGCAGGGTCAAAGTGAGCCTCTGAGCCTCTCTGCCATACAAAGGTCACCAATGCCTTCCCAGGAACACGCATCGCTCTAGAGACTAAATTATGGGTACTTTCAAATTCTGCCATCTGCAAACTAATGGACAGGGCAAGGAAATAAAAGGATTAGCTGCTTTTCAACCTACTTACAAACATATTATGGGCTTTTAACCTTCATGAAGACAGGGAAAAACACTGCAAATTGTATCCACTGGAAACAGCTATTAGAAGTGGTATAAATGGGTATATAAGATTTACCTGTAGGAAATGGACTCTCTGGCTAATTGATAGCCTTGAAAGCAAACACACACAATAACCCTGCACAGAGTAATTGCAGATCAGAAAGCAGCCTAAGCACTGGTGCATAATCTGACAGATCGGGTTCATTTTAACGTTCAAATATGTGGGCTGCCAATGGTTTTGTTCCAAAAATGAGTTGCCTGGCTGTCTCTAGCTTTAACACATCTGGGTCACAGCCCCCGAAAAAGCATACAGCACGATGGTTTCAGGATGGAGATCGAAATCCTCAAGTTCAAACAAAGATTTGGGGGTGGACCACCCCAAAAGATGCATTAACCACTTCCTTACTGGGCATGTATACCCCCTTCCTGACCAGGTGAAATTTCAGCTTGCGGCACTGCGTCGCTTTAACTGACAATTGCGCGGTCGTGCGATATGGCTCCCAAACAAAATTGGCGTCCTTTCTTCCCCACAAATAGAGCTTTCTTTTGGTGGTATTTGGTCACCTCTGCGGTTTTAATTTTTTGCGCTATAAACAAAAAAGGACAACAATTTTGAAAAAAAATACAATATTTTTTACTTGTTGCTATAAAAAATAGCCCAATTAAAAAAAAAAAAAATTCAGTCTAGGCCGATACTTATTCTTCTACATATTTTTGGTAAAAAAAAAAAAAATCGCAATAAGCGACTGGTTTGTGCAAAACTTATAGCGCCTACAAAATAAGGGACAGAATTATTATTTATTTTTTTAGTAATGGCGGCGATCTGCGATTTTTATTGCGACTGCGACTTCATGGCGGACACATCGGACACTTTTGACACATTTTTGGCACCATTCACATTTATACTGCAATCAGTGCTATAAATATACACTAATTACTGCATAAATGTGACTGGCAGGGAAGGGGTTAACACTAGGGGGTGAGGAAGGGGTTAAATGTGTATCCTGTATAGTGTTCTAACTGTGGGCGGAGGAGGGGTGACCGATCAGTGTCCCTATATACAAGAGACACAGATCGGTCTCCTCTCTCCCTGACAGGACGCTGTCATTGTGAGAGCCGGCAATGAGAAATTATCTCATATGTTTACATATGAGATCATCTCTCATTCGCTGCACAGATCGCATCGCAAACGGCCACTCTGATTGGCCGTTCGCGGCGATCTGTGATTGGCTGTGTCCAAGGGACGCGGCCAGCAAAGAAGTTCCCCGCTGCGCGCTCTGGAGCGCGTGCTGGGAACGACGAAAGGGGCTGCCGTGAAAACACGGCTCCCCAGAGAATTAGAACCACCCTGCGGCCGTATATAGTCGTACGGCCGTAGGGAAGTGGTTAAAGATGGTGCAGCCTTAAAGGAACACTAAAGGTTCGTTTTTTATTAGCTCAATTGATTGCTGTAAGCTAGAGCATTTAAATATCACTTACCTCGTTTTTCCTTTTGACCTCCAAAATACAGTAATCCAGGTTTGAAATGCCATTTCCTGTCTCTCCTCTTCTTGCTTTCCACCAGCATCTGAGCCGTTTTGCATGGTGGAAAGCAGAATGTGCTCACCCCCTCCCTATGACTTAAGCCCTGCGTGAAGATGCTTTCTTATCCCTCACAGGCATGGAGGCTAAGCCTAATGGGAACTGTAGTTCCCATTAGGCCGTGATGTAGCAAGAATGAATGCGCACCGCAAACCAGGAAGTCAGTGAGAATAATGATTCAGGAGTGACGGAGGTGAATAAATCGGCTCGATTTCAACAGGTATCAAATTAGTTATAATGCAAAACATAACTTTTTACTTTATCAGCTACTGTCAGACTTTAATTTAAGAGGAAAATATTTTTGTCTTTACAACCCCTTTAAGACCATACAAAACAGAACCAAATATTACAGCACATACATGCAAAAATTACATTTACCTCCATGTCATTTAAAACACCTGAACATTTAAAAAAAATTAAAATATGGGGATTTAGTCACACCATATGGCTATATGATGCTTAAGCCAGGGCTTGACAAATTTGTTTTGAATCTAGGAGCCAGCTAAATAAGTTAGGAGCCAGTTTGTGCAAGGCGATATGTAACGTGTATCGCAATTGATGTTTTTTATGCGTGCCCCTTTCACACAGGCACGTCCACCAAGCGGAATCAGCTTGCTCAGTGGGGGATCTCTCCACGGAGCAGTTGGATGACAGGTCTGTATCCTCTCCACCATGCAGAGCAAACTCGGACACAATCACGATCTCCTGTATGGGGCAATCGGATGAAAATTGACCACCTGTCTGTTTTCATCTGATCCAGAAAATAGGACCACCATCCATCTGTTTGTGGCGGACAGGATCATCCTCAGCTACTTCCACTCCTCGTTGCACACTGTATGCAGACACATCCTGGTTGTGACATGCTTCTGGTCATTTGACATGCAATGCTCCAATCAGTACCGCTCTGAGTTCTGGCCAACAGAAGAGGGCGCAATATCCCCTGCCTGTGTAAGCAATGTAAGGGAATGCCTTCAGCCCCGGCATGACATCTTAGTTCGGGGAGCCGCATGGGGACAAGACATCTGCCACAGTCTAGCTCAGGAGCCAGGCCACTAATTCTAGGCGCCAATGCGACCTGGCGCCTGGGGTTTGTCGAACCCTGGCTTAAGCCCACTTACTGCATCAAAGTACCCCATTATGCACTGTAATATTTTGTTCTGTTTGTATGGTC
Organism: Rana kukunoris; assembly: GCA_029574335.1. NCBI lineage: Eukaryota > Metazoa > Chordata > Amphibia > Anura > Ranidae > Rana > Rana kukunoris. The sequence goes on from CM056056.1 coordinate 63,931,030, forward strand.
TTATGGCTGCACCATGTTTAATGCATCTTTTAGGGTGTGGCCCCAAAATCTTTGTCTATTGTATGGATTCTGACCAAATCCCTTTGGGTTGGAGAACCTCACCCCCCATCATTTCCTCTTATTAGTGCCCACTTGTGTTATAGGTTTCCTTTATTTCTCCCATGGTTTAGAGAAGCAGGATCTTCCATTCTATGGTTCTATGGATAGCGTAGGACCCACTGATAATGGTGAACTTTGACGCAGTAAGTATAGCCATATGGTGTGACTAAAGCCCCATATTTTCTGAATATGTTGAGGTGTTTTAAATCACCTTGCAGGAGGTAAATGTAATGTTTGCATGTGTACACTAATATTTTGTTCAGAAATCCTCAAGTGGACACGTGTAAAGCAGGTCATAAATGGATCGAATCTTGATCAGTTCAGCAGGAATCAGCCTAGATTTGATCCACCTATGGTTAGGCTGATTGTACCCAATTCAGTCCATTGACAAGCAGTGTGACAGATGTTCAGCATGCAATAACTGCCAATGGCTAAAGCACCTAGCAGTAATCATTGTGCTTCCTCTGCAGAATATCTGTATGCGAGGGTCCCCCATCACCACTAACTGTGTTGATGGGGGAATGAAGCAATTTTTTTTTTCTGAAACACGTGGTTACAGGAAAGAAAATGGCATAATCCATGGCTTGCCTTATCTGTATACTTGTTTTGGGTTGGTGACTCAACAAGCATTAAAGCCAAGGCCTTAGCATGATGTGGTTTGAGTTTTCCAAATATGAAAGCAGGGTCTTTAGTTCGAGTCTTATGCCGCGTACACACGATCAGGCTTTTGTCTGGCCAAATCAATGATATTCCATCGGAAAAATATAGAAAATGTTCTATATCTAAAGTCCGATGGAATTCATAGAAATTTCCGATGAAAAAGCCCTGATGGGGTTACACACAATCGGAAAATCAGTTTTCGGTGGTCATCTCATCAGAGATGACCACCGAAAACGCAAACCTCAGTGTAAACCCGGCAAAAATCGTAATTTGCTGTGTGCTGTGTGTACAAGGGGCCTAAGTCAAACCACCATGTGCATGGATGGAATATGCTTGTCCCCCCTGTACTTACATGGATTTCCTCCACACTCCAAAAACATACTGGTAGGTAAATTGCCTCCTATCTACATTGCCCGTAATCCTACTAAGTGTGCCCAAGGTGGCTGCCCCAACTGCCCCGAGCCTCCAGGGAGAAAACCCAATACAGAAATAAAAAAACAACAAGCGTGCATTGCCTAAACTGAATTTGTGTATTTTTTTTTAAAGAAAAAAAAAACTATCAGCCAGGAAGATCCACCCTAGCCAAATTGGGCAATGTTCTTATGTCTATGAGCTGCCTGCAGAAGCTGCCAGAATCCAGGGTACTTATGAGTGGACATGTTAGAAAACCTTAGGAAGCAATTTATTAAGCTGTAAAAATTATTTGACAATCACCAGTTTTATAGAAAATACTGGATTAAATTTGTTCACGCTTTTGCAAAAGACTGCGATATGTGCATAATAAGGAATAAGCCAGAAACAATACAGCTAGGTTCTTTACCTATAATTAGTGGATACCCGTCTTGTCACGTATTAGCAACAAAGTGTTCTTGAGAGGAGAGTTGTGCGTACTGCGGAAAATGACAGCCATCTTACTGCAAGGAAGAGTGCCGCAGCCATGGAAGAGCCATGCCAATAATAAAATTGATATTTCAGCTCCCATTGGCTGTCCTTGCTGTATGTACAGCAAGGACAGCCAATGGGAGCTGAAATATCCATCGCAAGCCTAAAATTAACAAGGTGTATAGCAAATAACATACCTTATAGGTTAGTGAATTTAGTCTCCTGTCTAGTCAGTAGTGATTTCCCTCTGGAGGCACTCATAGTATCGGTAGTGCCCTCCCCTGGTTTGCTCCACAGGCCTAAACTCTAATGGTTCTATAATGCCACTGTCTGCAATTAGAGGTGTAATGTGTTGGCATCCCAGATGGCAGTCAAACCCAATTATTACCTAGTACAAATCCTGTAAATGAAGGGACCCAGCAGGTCCACTCACTACAGGCTGCCTTCAGAAGACTAGGAGGAGGGCGGATACAAGACCAGTCAACCTGCACGAAAAAAAAGAGAACAATGCTGGCTGGTCTCTATTACAGGAAGCTCCTTCACAGAGGCAGTTTAATACTGCATTACTACTTAACGTGGTTGTAAACCCACTTTAGTATTTTCAGTCAATCCCCTGTGTTGGATAATGCAATGTCTCCAGTGTATATTCTTTATAAAACATAAATGCCTCTGTATACCTTATTTCCAAGCACCGCTCGGCGCTCACGTGGCTGGCAGCCTCTCCTGTTCTGACAGCTACAGTAGGAGGGGCCGAGAATCTCCCACTGACGTCAGCCGGGAGGAGGAGAGAGGCGACCGGTCACGTGAGCGCTGAGTGGCGCTAGTAAATAAGGTATACAGAGGCACTTTTATTAATATTTGTTTTAAAAGTTATTTCAGCAGCAGGAGGGAAGGGGCGGGTACTGTCAGGAGCTGACAAGCAGCAAAAGAGGTGGGAGAAGAGGACAGAGAGAGCGGATGACGGCAGCATGTAAACTGTCCACGGTGTCAGGGCTCAGCAGCCCTGATAAACTCTGGTCAGTTTACAGGGGGGAGGGCAGAAACTGTCAGGATCAGACGGATATTTCAGGTGATACAGGGGGCCAATTATTCGTGCTTTAAAAGGCACGGGGTCTTTTTTTTTGGGGGGGGGGGACAAATTCTTTAATCTGCAGAAAATACACAAAGCACATCAAGATTGTAATACACATGCCTCATACAATACATTTAGACAACATCTGCTTATCCCAGAGTTTAACATGCACTGGCCTGTGGCACTGGAATGTCCAATGCCACAAACTTGGCTATGACCACAAATGAAAAATGCGGCATGTAGGGTTGTTTGCAATGCAATACTGCTACAGTGCAGTGCAATAGAAGTTTTATAGAAAATACTGGATTAAATTTGTTCACGCGTTTTGCAAAAGACTGCGATATGTGCATAATAAGAAATAAGCCAGAAACAATACAGCTAGGTTCTTTACCTATAATTAGTGGATACCCGTCTTGTCACGTATTAGCAACAAGTGTTCTTGAGAGGAGAGTTGTGCGTACTGCGGAAAATGACAGCCATCTTACTGCAAGGAAGAGTGCCGCAGCCATGGAAAAGTTACTTGATGTAATTTCTGCCCACAGTATACATCTACCAACACTCAAATATCACCTATGAAGCCTTCAACACACTTCCGGGCAAAGAGTGAATGGATACCAAGACTACATGGGACAAACATTAGGTGTTTCTTTACACAATTCCCAAATGATCTACAATTTCACCTTAGCAGTAATTGTGTATGATGTCAAGGATTACCACAAATACACCAAACTGGGTATTGGACCTTAATTTTCCCACCTTATATAATATAATACCTAGCCAGGCATTTATCTTTACCACACCCAACCTGCAATTTGGCAGGTATTGGAAAGGGTAGTTTGTTTGAAAGGAACTATGTACAGTATTATATTTATCGTTTACTTACAGTATTATGAGGCACACAAGGGCCTGTGATTTTGTGATTTTGGCAGCCAAGTAAGCTTGGCTAGCATTAAAAATACCTCATCTGCAAATCTCATTAACATGTATTTTTAGCAAAACCTTTTAAATCTAGTTTTAGACTTAATGGAAGAGTTAGAACCTCTGTCATGTTGATGTTGTCTGTATCTGACCATTGTCAAGTTACAGAAATTGACTGGAAATTCAAAATTTTACAGCTGCTAGTGACCACTAAAGTCCCGTACACGCGATCGGAATTTCCGATGGAAAAAGTCAGTCGGACTTTTTCCATCGGAAATTCCGATCGTGTGTATGAACGGAGTAGTTCCATCGGAAGTTCCGATGAATTCCATTGGAGTTTAGATAGAGAACATGTTTGCTCTGATTGAATTCCGTCGGAATTCCGATGTGATTTGGGCAGACAAAGGCCTGATCGTGTGTACAGGACTTTGGAGAAATTTCCTTTCACTTCCTGCTGGTGTCTCTGGGACAGAAAATTAAGGAAAATCTCCCAACTGTACAGACATGACCATTTTCAAAACTAAAAAAAACTAAAAGTTTTGACTAATGATACACTTTTTATTACAAATACAGCTCTTCTTCACATTTAGGTCCCTTTCACATGGGGCGGATCCGCTCAGCAGGGGGAACGCTCCATGGACCCCCGCTGAGCAGGGGAATGACAGGCCACTGTGCAGAGACGGACCGGTTTAGAGCCTCGCTGTTTTCCTTTGGAAGATCGTATCAAAAACGGACAGTGTGTCCATTTTCATCCGATCCGCTGGACCCAATGTGAACATATCACCATCCGTATGTGTTTAGAGGATCTTGTCGAATCGGATGACAGGCGGGTGTCAGTGGAAACATCTCCTCTGATATCCGCCTGCTCATACAAGTCAATGGGTGGCCCACTCAGATCCGCCTGTTAAACGGACAAGCAAATCTTTGTGGGACGATCGTGTAGGCTCGGTTCACATTTCTGCGGCTTAGGATCCAGCTTTGAGACCTAAAGTAGCAGGGCATGTAAAATGCCATGAATCTCTATCACAGTCATTACAATTAATACTAATTGTATAGTATGAAGTCGCTGCAAATTTCAGAAAAGGTTCTTGCACTACTTTGATCCAACATTGAAACCGTTTTCATGCCAGAGAGTGTAAATGTCTTATCAAAGTCAGACTCCAAAGTTGCACTGAAAAATAATAATTAAGCCTTCGCACCCACAATGAGAATATCGGACAAATTATCTTCCTTTTTTTTGCATGCTAGTCTCACATTGAAAATTAAGAGGTTAGCATGTGTAGTCTTGCTCTTCCGATTCCTTCTCTGTAATGATTAACAAAAATTGCACAATCTGGTATGAACAAAATTATAAAAATGTGTGTGTCTGGCTCCTTGGATAATTTCGGATGAATGGTCATGATCGGCTCTCGAAAGCTGTGTACCAACAATCAGATTATCATACGATTGCTTTGAAAGTGATATTTTTTTTGTCCGATCTTCTGATCGTGTGTGCTAGGCTTTATACAAATGGTGGAGACGTAGCAGACACTTGTTTTGTGGTTCTAGGGTTAGTTTGTATCTTCTCTGTAAGGTTGCACAAGTTTCCTTCCACCATCTAAAAACATGCTGGTAGGTTAATTGGCTTCTATCAAAGACTCTAGTGGTCCCACTGTTTGCGCATGCTTGTTTGATTGTGGTAGGGACATTAGGGATCTAAAATGATTCAATGCTCTCTGTGAAGCTCTGCCGAAAAGTGTCAGCACAATATAAATGAGAAAAATAAATCAGCAGAGCTGTAGGGGGAGGGGTGTATTGACTCAGATGACTCTGTAGCTCAAGTAACATGAAGTCATATCCTCTACAGACTTCTAACCGTTGGACTGTACAGTCCAACAATAGCATTGCTTAAAGGCCAGACAGTACGTTGCTTCCTATAGCACACCCTTTTTCTAAAAGCAGATCACCACCTCGTTCCCTACCCATCCATTTCAAAATTTGACTTTTTTTTTTTTCCTAACACCTTTTTTCGAGGGACTTCTCCCAGGACCTCTGGGATTCTCACAGTACACAGGGGCTGGGAGGAAGTTCCTCTTCAACTGTCCCAGTAATAAACACATAACCTAGTGACAAAATGGATGAAGACGATACATGAGATTATCATAATTGCCATCTGCGTATGATCTCTACATCCCTATCTATGGGCCTATCTTAGCTTCTAGAAGACCTTCCACCCCAGCTAGGGCTCAAGTAGACTGGATATGTTTTCCTACGTGTGAAGCACATTCCCATTTCCTCAATAGTGCAGTGTGGATGACAGTACCATAGCTACATTTCATCCGTTTTCTTTTAGGTTATGCTACATTAGACGCAGAAGGTCCTATTGAGAAGCATTTCCATTGCAGGCAAAGCAGATCAAACACAGCCTTTTACTTAATTTTGTGTTGAAACATATGCATTTAAGCGGCACTGCATTCAAATGCAAAAAGAAGATTTTCACAGCAACGCCAGTCTAAGACCTCTTTCATGCAGGCGACAGGCTCTACTGCCCCTATGAAAAGCAATCCACAGCAGATTGTTTTTTCATATGGTTGAAAGACAATTTACAGCTTAATTTTTTCTGGAATGGGTGGGTTCTACATTGAAATACCACCACACCCACGTGGCAAGCGTTTTGCATGCAGTTGCAGAGTGGTACTGTTGATGTTGATGGGAAAGTTTGGCAAGTGGCATCACATGTTCAAATTTTACATGCCAAGTAAAACACCAGACTGTGAAGTTTTGTGGCGATGTGAACAGACCCAAGTGTCCCCTATGTCACATTGTAAGTAGGACTGTAAAAACACAGATCAACATGGTGTTTGGGATTTCTCAGGAAAGGTGCTGTCAATAGTGGAACAAGCCAGTGCAATGTGCATCAGCATGGCCATTTGGAGTCTCCACTGGAAGAGCACTTGGCAGGGTGACAATACCGCAGAACTGGAAGATAATGACCTGTATTGACACAAGTACCCTCAGATGGAACCAAAGCCTGTAGTGGGACTAGGCATCCGACACACACACTCAAATGAGTCAAATGTGAAAACTCTTTGGGTGGTCGTAGCTCTTTAGGCGAGCAAAGATCCAAGGCAGATAGGCAAGTATAAACATTTCATTGTATTTTTTATTTATTTTTTAAAGTCAATTTTGGATAGTAACACACATTAGCAAGATCATTTATATCAAGCGGATGTCTTTTACATGTACCTTACGGCCTGGTCCACACCTTCATGTTTTTATGTGCTTTTTTGAAACACACAAAAATGCATGCGTTATAAAAAGATACTGGATCCAAAAGATGTCATTCACATCTGGGCACTGCGCTGGTAAAAAATAAGAAATGTCAGACTGTTTTGTGCTTTTTCATGTCCAGGTATTCCCAACAAAATAAGAAACATTCATGAAAATGTATGTACAACGCGCAAAAGCAGACACGTAAATCTTGCCTAAAAAAGAACAATACACATTTCTCTTTAAAAAAGTGATTTCAAAGATTTCTCATACATGGATCCATGTGTGCGAGGAACTCTGAAATGCGTGCTAACATTAGATTGCTGCAAAGAGTAGAGTTTCCTGTGGCAACAGCAAATGCAAAGCTTGTGCTTCAATTACAGCAAACCTAAATATATCTGTCCACTATTTAATTTCTTTCTTTTTTTCTTCCCCACACCTACTCAGGCTTTTGTGCAAGAATCATGTAATACCGAAAGCTATAAATAGTGATTAGGTCTTGGTTCTCAATGAACCATGTGCAAAGCAATGACAGAAATTAGGCAGAAACAATGTCATTTTCTGTAGAAATGGACCAAACGCCAGGAAGGGTAATCAATTCTCAGAGTGGATTCTAAAGGAAACTTAACATTAAGATATTCTTTTTTCCAGGGCTGCCTAGAGGTAAATAATACAGTCATTTTGTATCTCCCCATGTATAGGTTTCCATCCACAATCAAAGTTATATTGGTAGGTTGATTCCTGATCAAGCTTACCCCAGAATTTATTCATATGTCTTGGTAGAGAAATTAGACCAGCCAACCTCAACCAGGGTACTGTAGAAACCTAGGGTTCCTCGAACAATGGCTTAATAAATATGATGGTGCCACCATAGTTGTGGCCCATCGCCACTTGGCATGACAGCAATGATCTTTTTAGTTGGCTGTAAATGTAGCATTCTGACCACCAGTGTAATGGGGGCATTGCTCTCACTGACCGCCACTATAAATAGGGACATCCTACCGACTGACCTCTGATGAATTTAGCAGTGGTTCTTTGAGATCAAAACATTATTTTAAGGTTCCCAGTAATGTAAAAAAAGATTGAGAAACGTTGCTCTATACTGTAAGCTCCTAAAATGGCAAGGACTGATGTGATGCAGTTCACTGTGCCCCTTTAGAAATACATATTTATACTACAGTGCATATAGATTGATAAAGTAAACTCTCTGGTGGAGTTTGGGTGGTTACGGGGGGGGGGGGGTAGGCATGTGCAAAAGTGAAAAATTCGTTTCGTTTCGTTTCAATTCGTCATTTAATAAATTTCGTTAAGTTAGGTTCGTTACATGTGTTGAATTCGTTTTCGGAATTCATTCGTTTTCGACCGAATTTCGAAAAATACGGTCGAAATCGAAAATATTTCGACCGTTTTTCGAATTCGTTCGTTTTCGACCGAAGTTCGAAAAAAAAACGGTCGAAATCGAAAATCTTTCAACCAGATTAGAAAACAAATAGTCTCTTTTCGAATTTTTTTTTTTCGAATAAAATTCGAAAATATTTTTTTTTTTTTTTCGAATTCCGATCGAATTTAGTCCGCGGGTATTCGATTCGGAATTCGAAAAAAAAATTCGATTTCGACCATTTTTTTTTTTTCGAAATTCGGTCGAAAATGAACGAATTCCGAAAACGGTCGAAATTTTTCGCTAATATAGCAATTCGGGAATTCGTATGCATCCGAATGTCCGAATAATGGAAAATTCGTCCGAATTTCGATTCGGAACGAAACGAAATGCACATGCCTAGGGGGGGGGGGAAGTTGGTTGTTCTGGAAATTTTATAGATAGGCAACTCCTTTCCTCATATTGATTAGTGGTTCCAAATTAATAACTACTGCAGTAGGGAATAGACACAAAATATACACTCAGCATCTTATCTTTCCAAATAATTGTTCTGCTTATTCGTCGCAATCAAATTTTTTTTTTAAGTAGATATCACATTAATATTGTACTTGTACTTTTATGGTAACAAGGGGCGTAACATTGGCAGGCTCATTCTAATCAGGACTCGAATGCTTAATAAAAAGATTATTAGTGCCGTGTGCACAATGAGTGCAGTGTGCAATGCATAGACAAAACATACAAAATAGAATACAATTATATACAGATTTCACAATTTCCTTAACATTTGTCCTTTTTTATTCACAAATTAAGCATGAAACATATTCATATCAGTAGTCCATTGTACCTCTATATGGTCAAGCTGTCAGGTCAAACAGCTTTGCATGTGCAACAATTATGATCTGTCTCTGCCCCCAAAGAACCTTACAGGGTACTGTCCTTAGCGCATCAAAAACATGTAATTGGGCCGTAGAAGTACAACTAGGAATTATAATAAAGTATTGCGGCATATTATTTTTATAAGGACATATGCAATTACAGTTTTTGCTTAGCCCCCTGCAATGTCCCACAAACCCCTGCTGATCCTGCCAGTGAAATCCACCTCCTTTACACTGCACATGAACGTGATACTCTTGTGAGATGCTTGTGGGTGTCAATTAATTGTTAATGACACCCCAAACGCATTTTGCAAACGTGGTGCGTTTGCAGCCACCAATCCGCACAGTACCGTGGTACCATGCAGTTTTGTGCGATCTGAAAAAGTAGTACTTGTGCTACTTTTTCCACATTCCAACATTTGGCAGCCCATTGAAATTAATGGGCTGTCAAAACCATAATGCAGGGGACCACATGAGAACGTGAGCGTTTCAGTGTAAACAAGCCCCCAGAGATTTCCCTTGTAGTACTTTATCTGCTGCTAGATGGCCAACTTCATTCAACCCACTTCCTCTAAGCCTGTGTCATCCAGGATCAGCCACCAGCCTGTGACTGGACAGTGAAAGGAGAAGCAGCACATCTCTTGGTCACTCTGCTGTTTCTTTATAACGGCATTCTTCTTGTCAGTACATGAACTTGGCTTCTTTTACTGGTTATTCATCAAACAGTCAAACTCTGTTATGCAAGAACTGCAATAAGCTGATACCAGGCAAAATTTAAGTACTTACTGTTTTTTTCATTAAAAAATACATGTAATGATATAATAATGATTACAGAGCTGCATTCATTGGCGTCTTTTATATCAGACTGGAGTTCAGCATTAAATATCTTATTCAAATAACTCGGTTTGATTGCTTTTTCTATTACAAAACTTTTGGATCCCACTTTTGCGCTGTTCCAATCTTTTACGCGATATATATAAGCGTTTTAATCTCTGCTGACTCTATGAAGCAGACACAGCACAAACGCCAGCTCTTACATTAGAAAAAAAATTACAATTAAAGACATAAATTCCTCCTACCAGTTTAATATTTAGTCTAGCAGCATCTGTAATAATACTAATTGAAAATATACCTCAACACTACACAGCAGTGACAGGCTTTGGGAAAGTGGCCATCAGGGCCGAGCAAACAGACTATGCTGCTGTCATGTATCTCCCAGGAAATGTAGCCAAAGGTCAGTTGGGTCGGTGCATTTGTCCTGACTTTCAAGCTATTACACAAAAAACATTAAGGCCTCAATTATTAAAAATACAACAAAAATACATATTAGGAGAGGCTTGATGAGGACTTTGTCACTATAATTTCAGTGCAAATGTTTTAAACCATGGCGTCCTTAAAAAACGCACTCCTTACATTTTTCCCCCTCAGAACGTTGAACTTTTTCTCCACAATTTGGGCTGCTTCACATTTGTTGGTGATTTACAATAGCAATTGTACTTTTTCCTACAGAGATTTCAATCCTGCCTGGGGGAAAATTTGGATTAGGCTCAAGTCCTTTAGTATACATGATTTACTGCAGTTGCATATAATTTATTGCAGCGACCGCACTGTTTCTCTAAATTAGGCACATAAATTTAAAAAAACCGACGCATGTTTTGCAACAATGTACTCTGCAAGACTCTTTGTAAATCTCCACAATACAGTTTTATAAATACAGCAAAACCTATCAACTCTACAAGTCTGCATGAATATATATTCCTGGCATGACGAAACAATATATAATAGTATTATTAAAATAAAAACGTTACCATTAAAATGTCCCTCATCTCTAGTCAGGTGACTGTGCCTAGGCACAGATGGAGAATGCTGGGAAAATAATGTCACTGACTGATGTCAGGCAGGAGGAAAGCATTTCTCAGTCCCTACCCCTAGTGACGACCTTCTTCCTTCAACTGTTATTATTATTATTATTATTATAATAATAGTTTTTGATGTGTCATCCTTGGGATAGCACCACTGTCCAGGAAATAGATTGTTGGTCCTAGATAATGCCAGAGCAAGGACAGTGCTGAACAGGCTCTCCTTTCTGCCCCTATTGTCTATTCACATAACTGCTTGTATTGTTTATGAATGGAGGAAGGGGATCCTTATTCACTAAAGACATGTGGCTAGCATTTGTACTCCCGGAGTCAATACTTTGTAGAACAACCTTTCGCTGAACTTACAGCTGCAAGTATTTCTGGGGATGTCTCTACAATCTTTGCACAACTATAGAGTGATGTTTTTTCCCATTCTTCTTTGCAAAATAGCTCAAGCTCTGATTGAATGGATAGTGTCTGAAAAGCAATTTAAGTCTTGCCACAGATTCTCAATTGGATTTAGGTCTGGACTTTAACTGGGCCATTCTAACAAATAAATATTCTTTGAACTAAACCATTACATTGTAGCTCTGGCTGTATGTTTAGGGTCATTGTCCTGCTGAAAGGTGAACCTCTGCCTCAGTCTCAAGTCTTTTGCCGATCCTAACAGGTTTTCTTCTAAGATTGCCCTGTATTTGGCTTCATCCATCGTCCCATCAACGCTGACCAGCTTTCCTGTCCCTGCTGAAGAAAAGCATCCCTACAACTTGAGACAAGAGACAAAAGAAGCGGCGCCCTCTAAGCGTAGCATGAAATTTATTTAAAGTAAATCAACAATTCGATTCTTATGAGATGGGTACTCACAAGACTGCAGGGGATCAAGGCGTATCAATATACAATGTCATCCGTGAGAGGCATCCTGAGTTGGTGAGGTCCGCTGGAGCGATGAAGTGGTGACAGCTCTCTTTGCTGGGACATACACGGCCTGCAGTTCCCACAACCCGTCTAGGTTTCAACCGCTGTGTGGGTCCCTGGATGATAATTCGGTGCTATTTCACCGGGGAGGAAGCAGGGGAGCCGTGTTATTCCCTTGTCCGGTCTGTGGAACGCAGCCGTGGAGCGCAAAACAGCGCAACGTCACTTCCGGGATGAATCACGGGGCGGTGCACGCGTTCGAGGCATGCGTGCCTCTTCGTCAGGCTCTATCTATCTATAGAGCCTGACGAAGAGGCATGCATGCCTCGAACCTGTAGCACCGAATTATCATCCAGGGACCCACACAGCGGTTGAAACCTAGACGGGTTGTGGGAACTGCAGGCCGTGTATGTCCCAGCAAAGAGAGCTGTCACCACTTCATCGCTCCAGCGGACCTCACCAACTCAGGATGCCTCTCATGGATGACATTGTATATTGATACGCCTTGATCCCCTGCAGTCTTGCGAGTACCCATCTCATAAGAATCGAATTGTTGATTTACTTTAAATAAATTTCATGCTACGCTTAGAGGGCGCCGCTTCTTTTGTCTCTTGTATATTTTCAGAATTGCTTCTTCTCGACAAGCTGGCAGCCCCCTCAGCAACAGTTTATTCATCTTTTAGTACCATATAAACGTGATCCATTTGGACTGGACTATTTTATATATTTTAATCCATTTTATATTAACTGTTTCTACTATTCCCTAAATATGCCATCCCCTTCTTCCTTTATATTTGGTGTTTTTTTCTTTTTATTTCTATTTTCTTTTTTTCGCATATAAGTGTGTATCTACTTATATGTTTTTTTATCTATCTAATAATTCTACCTCTTCTGAACAGCGCTTGATTCAATTGTTTGTTGTTGTGATATCCCTACAACTTGATGCTGCCACCACCATGTTTCAAGGTGGGGATGGTGTATTCAGGGTGATGTGCAATGTTAGTTTTCCACCACACATAGCATTTTAATTTTAGGCCAAGGAAATAATAATTTTGGTCTCATCTGACCAGAGCACCTTTTTCCACATATTTGCTGTGTCCCATACATGGTTTCTCGTAGGGTTGTCCCGATACCACTTTTTTAGGACCGAGTGCAAGTACCGATACTTTTTTTCATGTACTCGCCGATACCGAATACCGATACTTTTTTTAAATGTCATGTGACAGTTTTCAAACCACAATACAGACTAAGGATATTTTCTTTAGAATTATGAACAACTCTAACTCAAGACATTATAAAATAATAAAAATGAATAAAAATGTTTTATTTGCTTGTCACGCAGTAGTAAAAAACTCAAAGAATTTTCACAGAACATGTTGATAAATACAAAAAAAAGTATTCTATTTAGGCATCGGGAGCATTTGCGCGAGTACAAGTACTCCCGCAAATACTCGGTATCGGTCCCGATACCGATACTAGTATCGGTATCTGGACAACCCTAGTTTCTCGCAAGCTGCAAAAGGGACTTCTTATGGCTTTCTTTCAACAGTGGCTTTCTTCTTGCCACTCTTCCATATAGGCCAGATTTGTGGAGTGTACGACTAATAGTTGTCATGTGGATAGATTCTCCCTCCTGTGCTGTGGATCTCTGCAGCTCCTCCAGAGTTACCATGGGCCTCTTGGCTGCTTCTCTGATTAATGCTCTCCTTGCCCAACTTCTCAGTTTAGGTGGACGGCCATATCTTGGTAGGTTTGAAGCTGTGCCATACTCTTTCCGGTTTCGGATGATGGATTGAACAGTGCTCCGTGAGATGTTCAAAGTTTTTTTTGTAAGCCAACCCTGCTTTAAACTTTTTTACAACTTATCCCTTATCCCTGAATTGTCTGGTGTGTTTCTTGGCTTTTTATGATGCTGTTTATTAACTAAAGTTCTCTAACAAACCTCTGAGAGATTCACAAAACAGCTGTATTTATACTAAAATTAAAATTATACACATGTGGACTCTATTTACTAATTGGATAACTTCTGAAGGCAATTGGTTCAACTAGATTTTAGTTACAGGTATCAGAGTAAAGGGGGCTGAATACAAATGCACGCCACACCTTTCAGATATTTATTTGTAAAAAAAATTAAAAAACTCTTTATCATTTTCCTTCCACTTCACAATTATGTGCCACTTTGTGTTGGTCTATCACATAAAATCCCAATAAAATAACATTTACGTTTCTGGTTGCAACATGACAAAATGTAAAAAAATGTAAGTGGTATGAATACTTTTTCAAGTCAGTGTAAGTTAAAGCAGGTTGCAGAGTGCTGGCTCATACTTTTTAAAGCTGGTTCTTAATTTATTGAGGACAATCCTCAGTGTAGCACTAATAATAAGGAATTGTAAGGACAGTTTACAATGTGGCATTAATCATAGGGATTTGTGAGGACAGCTCTCGATGTGGCACTGATCTTAGGGAATTGTAAGGACAGTTTCCAATGTGACACTGATCACAGGGAATTGTGAGGATAGCTCCCAATGTGGAACTGATCATAATAAATTGTAAGGGTGCTTTTCCAAAGTGGCACAGATCATTTGTAAGGACTGTTCCCAGTGTGGCACTGATCATAGGGAATTGTAAGGGTGCCTACCAAGGTGACACATATCATTGGGAGTTGTAAGGACAATTTTTCCATGTGGCACTGATCATAGGGAATTTAAAAGGACAGATCTCAATGTGGTACCGATCATAGGGAATTGTAAGGGTTGGTTCCAATGTGGCACTGATCACAGGAAATTGTAAAGGACCAATGTGGCACTGATCATAGGGAATTGTATAGACCTATGTGGCACTGATCATAGGGAATTGTAAGAACCTATGTGGCACTGATCATAGGAAACCATGAAGGTAGCTTTCAATGTAGCAATGATCACATTGTAAGGGCAGATTCTATGATAGTACCGATTATAGGAGATTACCCTCAATGCAAATTCATGAAAATTACAAATGGATTCTAAACAAGCAAAAGCTAAGCATAAAACCATCAACAGTGTGCTTTAAAAATCTAGTTAAAACCTGCTACTGAAAGCATAAATTGCAAGCGACATCTTGCTCTAGAAAACATTAGCACGCAGACAAAGGCGGCATTGTTTTTGTGTGCTCTGCACCGATAAGACACTGACACAACCCGGCCATATCCTTTGTTTAGACAGGGTTAACTGAAACGCAGCTGTACAGTGTAGGTTGTTTTGCTTAGAGAGAAGAATTTCCACTGCTTGATCTGCAAGGCCTCTGCTAAGCAGCTCTTTCAGCTTCCTTCCATCTCACAAATGAAATTTCCTGTGTTAAAATTCCTGCCATTAAGCCAACCTACATGGAGTAGAATCTGCAAAGCTCACTGTTCCCTGTACAGAAGTGAAATGCAGACACTTAAAATATTTTACCTGCTGCTAATCCACAGCGGTACCAATAACTCGCTTATGCACAATCGCAATAAACACGTAAATAATGCAATAGGCAGAAATCTTGGATTCGATTTTCTTATATATGGTACAATATAAAAACGTATTGTTTTCTTCTTTCTCTGCTCTGGTGGACTGATATGTCAACAAATTGCTAGACTGAATCACACAGAGATACTTCTATAAGGCCACTTCACATCTGCCTGGTGGTGCCTTGCAGTGCACTACCGCAGGCATGTTAACGTGCATTATTTTGTATACAAACATGCGTTCCATTGAGGCCTCACAAACACTGGGTTTAAGAAACGCTGCTTTTACGCAAATTTGGCTGTTTTTTCAGCCTGAAAAAACACCTCTATGTTAAAGGTGTTGTAAACCTTGGTGTTTTTTCACTTTAATGCATTCTATGCATTAAGTTGAAAAAACACCTGCGTACGCCCCCCCCCCCCCGGAGCCCCGTTTTACTTACCTGAGCCCTGAATCTCCGAGGGCACGATCATGCGTCATTCTCTCCATGGCTCCTCATTCAATAGATTGATAGCAGTGCAACCATTGGCTCCCACTTCTGTCAATCAAATCCAATGACACGGCCGTCGGGGACGAGTCATACACTCAGCGGCTATGCATGCCGAGTGTATAACATGGGAGCACGCCCACAAGGTAACCCCCATATGAGCGATCTTCCCAGAGGGGGTTAGCTCTTGTGGGGAGGAGCCGAGAGAGCCGCCGTGGGAACCCAGAAGAGGTCGATCGGGCCACTCTGTGCAAAATGATCTGCACAGTGGAGGTAAGTATGATATGTTTTTTTTTTTTTTTTTTTTTAAATAACAAAACATACCAATGTGTCTTTGCACACATAGGCTTGTTCAGGTGTATTAAAGCGGATCTCCACCCTAAAGTGAAGATCCGCTGATCGGAAACCCTCCCCCCCTCCGGTGTCACAATTGACACCTTTCAGGAGGGAGGGGGGTGCAGATACCTGTCTAAAGACAGGTATCTGCACCCACTTCCGGCCCGCAGTCTCGGGCAAAAGTAGTTTTTTTTTGCGACATCCCGTCGCCCCCCCATTGTGTGCTGGGAAATCTCAGCTCCCAGCACACAGCGGGAGCCAATCGGCGGGCGCAGCGCGACTCGCGCATGCGCCGTAGGGAACTGGGCAGTGAAGCCGGAGTGCTTCACTTCCTGGTTCCCTCACCGTGGATGGAGGGGGGGGAACAGCAGAGAGACGAGCGAACGCTCGTCCTCTGCTGCGGACGCCGCTGGACTCCAGGACAGGTAAGTGTCCTAATATTAAAAGTCAGCAGCTGCAGTATCTGTAGCTGCTGGCTTTTAATATACTGTTTTAATGGGACATCCGCTTTAAAAGAGGAGCGTTAACAGACTGAAAAAAAAAACATCAAAAGTGCATAGAGGAGAAGAGCAGGAAAAATGCTGAATGTGCCTAAAGGTATCTAAATGCTATATGCGTTTAAGCGCCTTTTAGCATTAATGGATTCCAAAGTCTGCAACAAAATTTCTGGCCAATGGAATCCATTAACACTCAAATGCTTGCCAAGTGTATACGCGTGTGCAATATGGGGCTTTAGCCGGGATTTAAACAGTTTTTCTCCTGCCAGGAGTTCTGTCATGCAGAGGTGAAACGCAAACACTATGTGAATGAGGCCTAAGGCAGTCACAATAGTGCTGCCAATGCACCAAACAAGATCGATATTTTTCTTTTCTATGCAACGCCCAACATATTGATGGTTCCCCAAGGTGTACTGCATTCAGAATGAATGGCACGGCAATGCCAATCATGCATCATGGTAACACAAGGTACAACAGGCCTGATCGCATTGGTATAATGTGAACCTCACACAGGTATTTCTTTGTAGTTTGCCCTAAATGGTTAGCCAGACTGCAGTACCCTCCAACATGACCTAATTCATAAGATAATTCTTTTTAGCTGTCAAATGATTTAAAAGAGAAGTCCAGGACTGGAGTATGGAATGGGTCATGCTGGACAGACTACACCCTGGCAAGATGCTAAAGCAAGTGTGAACAAACTCAAAACTGAATCCCAGTAGCCAGTCTTTCCAATCTAGAAGCCAATGTGCAATTTTATGAAGCCAGGAATCATACCTTCCTGCTTCACCATTTTACTAAAAACGTGTTTTCCGCAGGAGAGATAATTTCCATCATTTCCTGTCCCAACAGGAAGTGGGTTGATCTCTCTGAACGGGCCATAGAACACTCATATAAACCCAACAATGGCTCCAACCTTTTCTCATCCTGTCTAAAACAAAAGACAATTTTGTCTGGAGTTTCCTGCAACTACCATGGCTATCACCCTCTCTACTTTGCACTGTATCCCCTTCTCTCCAGGAGAAGCAATTAATACGCACACTTGTGTATGATGACAGTGAGGACATATGGATATGGATTGTCAGGCCCAAAATCCACCTCCCTAATGAGCAGAAGCCTGGTAACCACAATCCCCACTATCTCTGATCCTAGACCACTGACTAAAGGCTCCTTTTACACTACCACCCCACTGAAAAGTGTTCACCAGTGGATCACTTTTTCAGAGGATAGTGGAAAAAGGTTTGTAGGCATTCAGGAGGCAATACTGCTGCTTCCTGTAAAAAAATAAAAATAAAATTGTTGTTTTATTTTAACTGCCAAATTGCAATTTTGTATTGTGGAGCTGTACAACGATTGCAAGCCAAGCATTTGGCTCATAGTCGTGGCGCAGTCAAATTCTCTTACATGGGAGAGCCTGACAGGCTGTGCCACCTGTCAAACATGGCATGTTGAATTAAAATTACAGCACAGCGATGCAAAGCATTGCGGCTGTGGCAATGTGTACTCACCTGAGTGGCACCATGTCCCTTAAAAGGTGGGCAGTTGGGGGGGGATGTACAAACTGCCTGTTTATTCTGCCCTCTGGGTTCCCATGTGAAGATAACCTTAGAGCTTAAATACTTCATGTTATACATTTTTGTGGACAAAAACAAACAGGCATTGGAGTAAATGCAATTATTGGCCATAATATGTAGTCTTTTCAGATTGCTTTTTAACATACAGAAACACCAGTCAACGCATTTGAATGTGAATAGGCCTTTAGATCAAAAGACAATTTCTGAGGAATATTTCTACCCAAGTTTACTACTCAATGGGGCTTCTGAAAAGGAGGGGAAAAAATCATACTAAACACACAAGACACAGAGCACCACAGTTTGTTTTTGTGTGTTACACAAGCGTGATACTTTTCACACAATGTCAGCTGTATTGAGAATGCTAATGTCAATCTCCAATCAAATATCTCCACAGGGTATAAAGCTCCCCTGGATTTTAAGGAATAAAGAAACAGACGGCATGCTAAAAACAGACTTTCTTCGCACACTGGCTTCATGTCCATGAGCATTAGGATACAGGCAATAACAAATGCCTCTGAAAGCACCAAAAGAAAACACCCATTGCTTTCCCATCAATATTCATGCCTTTACTATGTAAAAACTTGAAATATTAAGCCATTATTAACCTGCATTACCACACATGATCTTAAAATGGTCCTTCCGTTAAAAAGGAAGGTCCTCTTTATTGGCAGTCCCGCATTCCTAAACAAAGTTAACTTAAATAACCCTTAAAAATATAGCCGTTACTTAAAAAAGAAGAAAAGGAAAGAAAAAATACATATCATGGCTCGGCTTTGTTACCTCCAGAGAAAGATGGGAGCTTGAAATCCAGCAAGAATACCATCCAGCCCATTGCAGGAGTGCATTATCATGGGATTTCAAACCACCGATTTACCAGGAGGTGGTGGTGAGGCACGGTGAAGTCACCCTCGCCGGTGAGGCACGGTGAAGTCACCCTCGCCTCGAGAAGAATCTGAATCTGGGCCAAGATAAGTATTTTTTTTTTTTGGTCAACATTTTTTAAGCCTCTCTTTTTTGTAGATCTATCTGTGTTTGGGAGGTTGGGATCTGGCAGCAAAGCAGACCTATTATTTATGGAAGGTCCACTTTAACAGATGAATTGCGGTCAGCCTGTTGCATCCAATTATAGTGCTTTATTACAAAATGTACAAAGAAATGCTTACAGAAAATAATGAATTGGTTAGCACAGAAGGGATTGGTATTCATGTTCTCTACTGTGGGAAGAACAGATTAAAATAAAGCCGGCCATAGATGGTTCATTTCTCTGCCCGTTTGATCCCTGCTGAACTGGCTGAGATTCGAACCATTGCTGCTAGCAATAATCACTGTGTTGTCCCGGGAAGGGTGGCTCCTTGCACTTGTGATTGTAGGAAAGAACATCACATGATCTATGATGTGCCTTACATTGGTAAACAGGAAGCCTTTGGGCTTGTTAAGGTCAGATGGGTCTTCCCCATTGGAGATATTTTCGATCACTTCCTGTCCCAACAGGAAGTGGGATTGATCTCTCCGAACTGGACATAGAGCCATTGTTGGGTTTATATAATTGTTCTAACCTTTTCTCACACTATCCAAAACAAAATACATTTTTGGCTGGAGCTTCCTGCTGCTACCATGGCTATCACCCTCTCTACTTTGCACTGTATCCCCTTTTCTCTAGGAGAAGAAATCAACATATGTATATGGCTATTCAGGCTCAAATTCCACCTCCCTCATGACCAGAGGCCTGGTAACCACAATCCCTGCCACCCCTGATCCTAAACACACTGACTAAGGCTCCTTTTACACTAGCAACAGTGTTTACCACCCCACTGAAAAGTGTTTTCCCTGGTGGATCACTTTTTCAGAGGACAGTGAAAGAATGTTTGTAGGAATTCAGGAGGTAATACTGCTGCTTCCTGTAATTATTTTTTTTTGTAATTGCCCAATGACAATTTTGTGGAGCTGCACCACAACTGGAAGCCAAGCATTTGGCTCATAGTTATAGCACAGTCAAATTCTCTTACATGGGAGATTCTGACAGGCTGTGCCACCTGTCAAACTTGGTATGTTGAATTAAATCCCACTGGCTTGTTAAGGAGAGATGGGTCTTCACTGCACATCGAAAAACAAAGGCCAAAAAGGGGGGTACCATTTTTCTCTGTTCTTTTTAATTACAGTGATATGCAGGCTTCCTGAACATTTTATTGCAGTTGAATGTTGTATACTGCAGTACATAAATGTGAACTAACCACATGAGAAAGAATGGGATTCCTATTTGAAATGCATTTTCATGCAGTGAAACAAATAATTTTACTACAGCAATTAGGATAAAGTATAAACAGGCCCTAAATATAAGAACGGATTGGAATGTTTTTATAATGTTGGATAGAGTGGGGAAAGGTTGGGCCCTCTGTCGGTTTTATACTGCCGTCTATATTTTTCAGAGTGACTATTACCATGAGGGGTGGGAAATCCCAAATTTTACAGCTGTTACTGAAACAGGAATAGAGAAATTTCCCAATAAGAACTCACACTGCAGTGTCCAATGCCCAAGAGGGAATTTCCCTTTATTTGAAGAATTTTCCTCCCACTTCTCCCAATGGGACAAAAGGACCATAAAAAACACCACAACAGAGGTTCTTACCAGTCCCTATTCAAGGCAAAACTAGAAAAGATGTTTTGTCATCTTCTTTTGGGTTATGATATATTTAAATGTAACAATGTTTGTTAATTATGTACAGTGTCTCTTCTAGCTGGTTACACTTTGCTGATTTTCTTTTTCACTGCAAGTCGACCAGACAGGCTCTTTTTGACTGAAAACAATACTTTGTAGCCTTCTATTAACACACATGTTCCATGGTAGTCATCTAGGCTGCCTTATACTCATGGCAAGAAAAATGTATATTTTTACTCAAAATAATAAAAATAACATGATTTGGTAATTCTGACCCCCTCTTGGATTAAAATGAAATGTGAATTTCGAAGTTTGGTTTACCTTAATTTGTTCTAATGTTTTTAGTGTCAACGTGTGTTTTATGAAAAATAAATACCGGTAAGTGTGCATGGAATTGTATTAATGTGCAAAACAGATACTGATACTATGCAGAGCCTTTAGTCACCTACACTGTACCACTTAAATTAGGCTTATTTTAGTGCCCTGTACAAGTATGTACAGTGTAATGTCATGCTCGTGTAACCTAGACTTTAGGAATTGAGCTTCATATAGCAGCACAAAGATGCTACACCCCTTGGCTTCTCGGTCACTTCCATGCAGCTTGGAGAAGATAGAATTTTACAGGACTGCCCCATCTTTAGCTTGTTCTTTATTCGGATATGGAAGAATACCTGTCTGTTCAAAATTCTGGAAGTAAAAAAGAAGATCTAAAATAACTAGATAGGTGATATTCTTCTTAAGATGGCTCAGCTTACAAAATGGCTGCCAGAGCTCAGTAGCGTAAGACTGGAAAACATCTATGTCTTTCTGATTGTTGGGTTATCTAAACCCAGTATTTGGATTTCCTGGCAGGCATGTACATATAACTTCAAAAGACTGATTTCATAAGGAATGCTAGGAGGGCACATGGCTGAAACATAAGTAAAAGTAGAAGAGGCAAATGGACAAAGCAACAGAAGTTAAGTACCTTGAGTCAAGTTGTCAATTCAACACTGCTAATCTACTGTCACTGCCATGTTGATAACTGATGAACACATATAACCAAAGACTGTGTTGGTTGACTTGACTAACCAAGATCTGCTTTTTATGATTTCAACTCCATAACATCAGCTGTTCTACTTACTAAGGCTCCAGGAAACATGATGAGACCCAGACGTTCCAACGTATCCTAATTTAGCAAGAATCCAGATTTTTGTACTGTTGGTATAGCAATAACAAAAAGAGCATTTGGATATTTCTGAAATTTTAGTTATGGCCACAATAGGCTGTAACCTTCCAGTTAATTTTTTATTGCTCAGAAGACAGCCCAGCTGCAGCTGTGAGGACTTGGACTAAGACATGATATAGGCTATAGCAGGCACTGAGCCTGTTTGTGTGTACATATGGACTGGACTGGATTGTACTGTACAAGGCAGAGTCCTCTCTGTATAACCCCCATGAGTTCTATTACAACATATGACTGTGTGTGGGTTGGATGAATCAATGACAATTCATTTTAATGTTAAAGAAGAAAATAACTAAATGCAGGCGGGCCACATGTTTGACTAATGTATGAATTAGGAATTCCCTAAATTTTTTGTTATTTATTAAAGATTTACGGTAGTTCTTCATGGCTGGGCTGTAGCACCTGACATCTAGGGCTGCTTTTCTTAATAGCCTCAGGTTGAGCAAGGTAATTGGGATCTCCTCTATCTGGCATTATCTATCCTTGGTAATTAGGGGGATCTGCTGAGTACATATACCTAGGATGTGACAGGATTTACACCTGAGCACTTGTCACTGGATTTCTAAAGTGTGGTAATGTTCAAGATGAAGAATCCCATTATTCTTAATAGGCCTGCTCACACCTGAACTTTAGGTCACCTGTCAAATGTCTTATGAAGCTCAAAAATGTACATACGGTATATACTCGAGTATAAACCAAGTTTTTCAGCCCTTTTTTTTAAGGCTGAAATAAACCCCCCCCCCCCTCTCAGCTTATACTCGAGTCAGTGTACCTGAAATTGACAGGTTGCGGGTGTCCATTGTTTAAAAGTCGCGGTCTCCTCCTGGTACCTTGCGTGATAGGCATTTCTCAGCAGACACGGTTCCGCCTATCACGAATGTTCTCTCATCCTCTGACTCAGTTTCCCAGCAGACACTGTGTTCAGTGTTCCGCCAATCACAGGAGGTCCTTTCATCCTCGGACAAGAGGACATCCGTGATTGGCGGAACACTGAACACAGTGTCTGCTGGGAAACTGAGCCCGAGGATGAGAGAATGTCCGTGATAGGCATTTCTCAGCAGACACAGTTCCGCCTATCACGGAAGGGATCAGGAGGAGGCCGTGACTTTTAAACAATAAATGGATGCCCGGTCAATTTCAGATACACTGACTCGTGCACAGTGAGGTTGCAATGGGCACAGTAAGGTTGGCACAGTGAGGTTAGCACAGTGAGGTTGCAATGGGCACAGGGAAGCTGCAAATGGGCATTGTTGACACTCTTTTCCTCTTACAGTAGCTGCTGCATTTCTCACCCTAGGCTTATACTCAAGTCAATACATTTTCTCCGTTTTCTGAGGTAAAATTAGTTACCTCGGCTTATACGCCGTGTATATACGGTAAGCTTCTTCAGAGGAAAATCGTGGGTTTTTGGCATCAGACTTTTATGAGTCGCTGAAAAATGTACTACCATTTAAAAGTCTATGGGGGCAATAATATGTGATTCTGCGCCTGTACTTGTACTAAAAGTCACTTGAAAAAACACCTTTAGATCACCCAGCTATGCTCACGTTCAATGTGAAGGGCTTGAGCCAATTTTAGCATCTATACCAGTGGTCTCCAAACTGCAGCACTTTGCTTGCCTTTATGTGGCCCTTGGGACACTATTTCTCACACTGGCCCCAAAAATGTGGTACTATTCCTTCCCCTGTCACCAATGATGAACTATCCTCCCATTGACACCACTGATGAGGAACCATTCTTCCACTGACAACAACGAAGGGAAATTATTCTTCTCATTGACACCATTGACGGGGCACTATTCTTTCCACTGATACTATACTCTGACTGGCCACAGTCTGGCCCCCCTTAAAGTCTAAAAAGCAGTAAACTGGCTCTTTGTTTAGAAAGTTTGGAGACCCCTGATCTATACCATAACCGATTTAAGAGACATTTAATCTTAATTTATGACTAAATTAAAGCGATTGTCCATTTCTATTTTTTTTCTTCTTGGGTCCCTCGTTGGGTCTCCTGGCCTCTCCCTCCTGTTGAATGCACCCACAAGCAGCTTGCTATGGGGGCACACAAGCCAAGTAACAGCTCCCTGTGTCCATTCAGACACAGAGCTCCAGTTTGCCCTTGCCCCCTCACTCTCCTTATTGGCTAACTGACTTTGATTGACAGCAGCGAGCGCCAATGGCGGCACTGCTGTGTCTCAGCCAATCAAGACGAGAGTCCCGGATGGCCGAGGCACTCGTGGACATCGCTGAATAGAGAGGGGGCTCAAGTAGTATTAGGGGGAAGGGGCAAATGCATTGGGATAAAAAAAACTTCCGACTTTACAACCACTTTAAGATGTGATCAGCAATGGATCGCTTTTCACAGAGCGGTACAGGTGCAGCCAACAGGCATTCAGCTGTCCTCAATGCAACAGTGGTTATTATTTTTGCCAGGCAA